>CM038143.1:450601938-451801938 GCA_021437245.1 Aegilops speltoides | reverse complement strand
GGCGCTATGCGGCGTCCCGGCGAGGGCCCGGGAAGCGGCAAATCATAGAGCCCGACAAGCTCCGGGCAGCAAGATCAAGACCCGGCAAGGTGCTTGCCGGGGAGCTATCTCGTGCCCACACTCCAAGTCATCTGCCCAGCGTCGCCTTCAGCTTTCTCGAGGCAGCGTGGCGGGTGGCTGGGCTGCATGGAGGTGCGGTGGCACTCCACGGTGGTGGCTTCATCGCCCGTGGCAAGCGGAGACGCAATGGCGGGGAGCTTTTGGGGCGGCGGCGGCGGGCATTTAATGCTCTTGTCCCCTCTGTCAAAAGTAGGTAGAATCCTTTGTTCAAGCAATTGTAGCTGCCTTTGTTCCTTCCTTTGTTCCAACTACCACCTCTTTTCGTTTTACCCCTCTACCTTACGTTGACACTGTCGGTGACCCTTGCCCTATAAAAGGAGGCCCATGCACAGCGAGGGGGGTTCGATGGTTCGCCACTCGCGTGAGTTGAATCCTCGGCAGCTCTAGCGCCTGGGATTCGGCTGGTTTCATACACCACACCACCATTCGCTCGCATTATAGAGCAAGATCAAATACAACACAATGCAGCAGTAGGGTTTTACGCGACCATCGCGGCCCGAAGCTGGGTAAAAATCTCCCGCGTGCATCGCCTCGATCTGCTCTCCGCGCACCCTCCGCCCTCGTACCGAACACACGAAGGGGCCCCGGCCCCATAGGTGCCGCGCCACCATCGGGCCGCGACATCTCTGGCGCGCCAGGTAGGGGGCGTCGAGGTTGTGCGGATCTGATCCGGCGTTCTCGCGGCCGCTTTCTTCGTCAGCCTCTCCAGTTTCGTCAGCGACTTCATCGACAACCACATCATGGCCCCGAAGACGAGGGCCTCAAGGGTCGCCGACCCGTCTCCGTCTCACCCGCCGCCACCGGAGCCAGCGGTGGGCGGAGGTGACGCCGTCGAAAGGGTGGACACCGGCGAGGGCACTCGCGATGCCACCAGATCCAGGGATCAGACGGATGGCCGCGCCTCGGTCTCCGTGGATCCGCATCCATCTCAGCAAGACGGTAGCCCAGCAGCGCCATACCACGGAGGTGGTATCCTTCGCTGAGGAAGAACAGGCCGGGCTCGCGGGATGCTCCGGACGCTGTCCGTGCATGAGCAAAGCGAAAATGCCGAGGAGAACTTTGCTCCTCCTATCGCTACTAGGAGTCGGCGTGTTACGTACCTCGCGCCGCTTCGCTCCGCTCCCCTACGCTCCGGCAAGCGTATCTCCACAGGCGCTATCTTTGTCGCCGAGGACGCGCCATCGAGCTCTAAGTCCGGCGAGGACGGCTCTAGTGCTCACTCCGACAAGCACAGCTCCTCGGAGCGCTCTAAGCCCGGTGGGGATAGCTCTGGTGCTCGTTCCGGCAAGCGCACCTCCCGAGTGCTGCTTGCTGTAAATCGAGGACAGCGCCATTGAGTTCCACCAGCTAGTGCAAAGAAGCAAGAAAAAGAAAAGCTAAGTCGCTCGAGCCTTCGTGCGAGCACTCCTTAAATTCCATGCTTTTATTTGTTATATCCCTCTCGCGTTAAATCGTTTGTGCTCAAAACACTGCGCGAGGAGCCTGCTGCGAATAGCCGCACCCTTACTTTGCTTGAACACACTCAGCGAGTAAAAAGTGAGCCGCGACCAGCAGCGCGCCTTGTTTACGTTCGAGTCTGCTCAGCAAATAAAGTCGTCATGAGCTAGGCGCGGCAAGGTTGCTTGCGGAAGCGGCGCCAGACCGGCTGGCTGCTGATGTCCCGTACTCAGCAAGCGCGTTAAGCGCCGCAAGTTCCCTAGAAGCGTGGGGTGAAAGCGCACAAAGGCGTAAAGTAGAGGGTGTAACGTGGCAAGCTCTGCCGTGAGATGTCGCCGTATGAGAGGCTTGTCGCGAGAGGAGCCAAGTCGTGGCCCGATTGCGTGCTTGTTTTGTTTCCGAGTCCGCTCAACAAACACGGTGTGCTGCTGCACCTTATCTTGCTTCGAGCACTGCTCGCAAGTTAAGCGTCATAAGCCGGCCCGACGAGGTTGCTTGCCGGAAGCAACACCACCAGCGGGCTGTCCCGCGGCAAGCGTGTTCGCCCCGGCAAGCTCCCCGGAGAGCGTAGAGCACAAACATACGAAGGGCAAAACACGGCATCGTGTTGCATAGCCAAGATTCATACGCATATACGTATACTTGAAGCGATTGCATACCTACCTCAGCTATTTTTATGACTGAAATTGCAGCGACAAGGGGGAACCAAAAGATCACACCAGCACCTGGGGCCCGGCAAGCTAGGGTCACCGGGGGCTGCGGGTGCCAAGGTTCTTCCTCGGCGAGCCCGCCTCGCTGGGGGCTGCGAGCACCAAGAATCGTCTCCGGCAAGCCAGAATTGCTGGGGGCTGCAGTATCAGATGAGTTTTTCATCCCTTGTCATGCATCCTTCTATGGACCGGGAGATGCGGGGCTGCGTCTTCGAGCAAGCGTGTCTTGTAAAAACCCGTACGTGGAGGAGCCAAGTCGTGGCCCAGTTGCGTACTTGGTTTGTTTCCGAGTCCGCTCGACAAACACAAGTGTGCCGCTGCACCCTTATCTTGCTTCGAGCACCTTTCGAGCAAGTTAAGCGTCGCAACTGGCCCGGCAAGGTTGCTTGCCGGAAGCAACACCGCCAGCGGGCTGTCCTGCCTCGGCAAGCGTGTCTGCCCCGGCAAGCTCCCCGATAGCGTAAGAACACACAAGGCACACAGACAAGTAAAAGACTCAGTCCGGCAAGCTTTCCCCTCTTTTCGTTAAAAACATCCAATTTAGTACAAGTCCATAGAGGATGAAAAACATGATAGAGAGGATTACAAGTTCTTGAATGCATCTAATGCCGAGGGCTTCTGATTAAAAGATAAGGTGCCGTGATCTCTCTCCTGTTTCTCTGTTCGGGAGTTCGGGAGGTAGGTCAAGGAGCCCCGGCAAGATAAGCTTGCCGGGAAGGAGGCCCAGCGAGAGGAGCTTGTCGGGGAAGAGGCGGGCGCCTAGGAGGCGTGGCGGTGGCCGCCGTGCCCGAGAGCTGCGCATGAAGGTGGCGGGCATGGGGAGCGCATGCCCGGAGAGCCAGCGACAAGCCTGAAGCCAGCGGAGAGCCACAGGCGCGAAGACCCCAAGAGAACACCCGGAGGCCGGCCGGGAGCTTGGCGGAGCCGAGGCGTCGAGGCGAGCTTGAAGGCGGAGTGGTGGGACATCGGCACGAGGGCACCTCGCCCTCGTACTCGATTTAACGGCCTTGGCGCCGTCCCCTCTTCCTCTTCTGCTGCCTCTCTCGCCGACCGCCAAGGAGGCGGCCCGGGGAGTTCGGGAGCCCGGCGACCCAGAAGATGGGGTTGCCGGTGGCGCGCGAGGCAGCGGTGTCCGACGCCTAGTCGGGCCCGCCATCCCCCTCGTCGCCGCTGTCGCTCTCCTACGATCAAATCTCGGGCAAGTAACATACCAATGACAAAGGGAACAACGTATGTTGTTATGCAGTTTGACCGATAAAGATCATCGTAGAATATGTAGGAGCCAATATGAGCATCCGGGTTCCGCTATTGGTTATTGATTGGAGATGTGTCTCGATCATGTCTACATAGTTCTCGAACCGCACGCTTAAAGTTTGATGACGATTTGTATTATGAGTTATGTGTTTTGATGACCGAAGTTTGTTTGGAGTCTCGGATGAGATCACGGACATGACGAGGAGTCTCGAAATGGTCAAGACATAAAGATTGATATATTGCAAGGCTATATTCGGACTTCGGAAAGGTTTCGACTGATTCGGGTATATTTCGGAGTACCGGGAGTTACGAGAATTCACCGGGAGAAGTAATGAGCCTTATTGGGCCATACGGGAAAGGAGGAGGCATGCCAAAGGGGAGGTGGCGTGCCCCCTAAGGGAGTCTTGGATTGGGAGGTATCCGGACAGCCGGACTATACGCTTTGGCCGAACTGTTGGACCGTGAAGATACAAGACTCAAGACTTCGTCCCGTGTCCGGATGGGACTCTCCTTTGTGTGGAAGACAAGCTTGGCGATCCGGATATTAGATTTCCTTCTTTGTAACCGACTCTGTGTAAACCCTAGCCCCCTCTGGTGTCTATATAAACCGGAGGGTTTGGTCCGTAGAGGGACAATCATAATCATCATAGGCTAGCTTCTAGGGTTTAGCCTCTACGATCTCGTGGTAGATCAACTCTTGTAATACTCATATCATCAAGATCAATCAAGCAGGAAGTAGGGTTTTACCTCCATCGAGAGGGCCCGAACCTGGGTAAAACATCGTGTCCCTTGCCTCCTATTACCATTAGCCTTAGACGCATAGATCGGGACCCCCTACCCGAGATCCGCCAGTTTTGACACCGACATTGGTGCTTTCATTGAGAGTTCCTCTATGTCATTGCTGCAAGGCTCGATGGCTCCTTCAATCATCAACAACACACGGTCCATGGTGAGACTTTTCTTCCCGGACAGATCTTTATGTTTGGCGGCTTCGCACTGTGGGCCAATTCACTTGGCCATCTGGAGCAGATCGACAGCTACACCCTTGGCCATCAGGTCAGGTTCGGAAACTTGAACTACACGGCCGATATCCGCGGAGACTTGATCTTTGACGGATTCGGGCCTACACCAGGAGCGCCGAACAGTCACAACGAGCACGGCTTAGACCTGCTGTCGGACAATACTCGGGATATCGCACCTGCAGGATCTCCGGACCTAAATCTGGGGTAGATTGCGTCGTCCGAGGACGGGTGGATGGACCCCGCCCCAAAGGCCACACACTCATCGGTGTTAGAGCTGAACACAGACTTCACCCCCAAGGAAGCCTGTGTCTCCAGACCCCCGGACTTGTGTTTGGCTGTAGGTACCAGACCACGCGCCCCCGAGCCTACCGAGTCTGGTTGGGCTCCGGTAACGGAATTCACCGTTGCGGATATCTTCCAGCACTCGCCCCTCGGCGACATGCTAAATTCACTAAGGTCTCTCTCTTTGTCAGGAGACGCTTGGCCGAACTATGTCCGGCTTAAGGGGGAAGAAGGCGACAAATAAATTCATTCCCCACCCACCACTCACTTCATAGTCACTGTCGACGACGTAACAGACATGCTTCACTTTGACTCCGATGACACCAACGGTATGGACGTCGGCACAGGGGACGATTCTGAACCACCGCCCACGGGGCGCTGGACCACCACCTCATCATATGATATATACATGGTGGACACGCCTAAGGAGGACGATGGCGACAAAGCGGAGGACAAAACACCCGGACAAAAGCCAAAACGATGGTGCAGACGCCGCTCTAAGTCCAGCCACAATAAAAACAGCGATAACAACGCTAAAAGGATCGACACCCCAGACAACTCCAAAGGCAACAACGACCATATGGACCCAGGGATGGAGCAGGATGAGCCAGGTCACGCCGAACACAGCCCGGAGCAGACGCCTGATCACAGTGATCCCGAGGACCGAACTCATCAACACGCCCCGGGAGAGGAACATAGTCCGGACAACGATGCATTCATCATCCTGGAAAAACATTTGGAACGAGATGACCTCCACAGAAAGGTTATGGCCACTGCGAGAAGTCTAAAGAAGCAGAAGCAAAGGCTTAAGGCCGCACAGGAAACACTCAATCGCAGATGGAATAAAGTGCTAGACACTGAAGAAAAATACGATGACAATCGCCACACAACGAGCTATCCAAAGCACAAGCTGCTGCCAGAATTCGACGATGAGGCCATTCCACCGAATAACAATAAGGCTAGTAGGCTGGACCAACCAATTCATGACCGTAATAGAGCAGCTACAAACGCCGCACACGATTTACGTGAGCTCCTGGATAAAAAAAGCCGGCGCGACTAGGTCCATCTATGGATCTAGGGGACACGCTCCGGTGCAGGATCATGGTCACCAAAACGATCAGACTGATCGACTACCAGTTCGGAATCAGCACCGGGCACAACAACAATCGACAGAATGCCACAACATGTCTAGATACAGAGGAGCCGCTCACCCTTTGTGCTTCACCGAAGAGGTATTGGACCACGAATTTCCACAGGGCTTCAAACCCATGAACATAGAGGCATATGATGGAACGACAGACCCCGGGGTCTGGATTGAGGATTTTATCCTTCACATCCACATGGCTCGTAGGGACGATCTCCACAACATCAAATACCTTCCCCTCAAGTTGAAGGGACCAGTGCGGCACTGGTTAAAAAGTCTCCCCGAAAACTCAATCAGAAGTTGTCGGATTTCGGGTTCTGGCAGACCCTTGAGGTTCCAACACTAGGGTGCGCACGAAGATCTTGCCCCTACCAGCTCACGTCTCGAAGTCTCACAAAGGATCTAGGCTAGAAAGAAGAACACACAAGGGACACGAGGTTTATACTAGTTTGGGTCACCGTTGTGGTGTAATACCCTACTCTAGTTTGTGGTGTGGTAGATTGCCTCAGGGGATGATGATGAACAGTACAAAGGGAGAACAGCCTCGCGAGGGCTGTTCTTGAGCTGGTGCGATGAACTGCTTGGGTGAGTTAAGTCGCCTCTCTCTCTGTGTGTGTGATCTGGATTCTCGATGCTCTACTCTGTGGTGGCTAGTCCTATTTATAGAGGGAGGCCCTGGGCCTCTTCCCAAATAATGAGCGGGAAGGGCGCCAACAATTGGCCATTTTGAAGGGAAACATCTAGTACACTTATCCTGACTAAAGTTGGTCTTCGGCTGCCAAAGGCTCTGACGATAACGCTGTCCTGGGCTCCACGATGACCTCCATCCTGTCATTCTGCTGGTCTTGGTCTTGTTGCACCGAAACGGTAACCTTTGCCTGATTCCTTGGCCTGTGCTTGCCCCCTTTGCACCGAAGGGGAAACAAGGACACTGCGCAGGCCGGCGCCCACCTGGTCTCGAAAGTCATGGCTTGCATCACGGGTTCCTCGCGAGGTACCCTGCCTTGATCTCTCCGCCTCCTCACGAGCCTGCGTGGTGAGGCTGCTCCTGAGGAAGCCTCCTGTCGTCCGCCCCGCGAGGCTTGGTCCCTCACGAGGGTCATGAGCTTGAGCTGATGAAGCTGGGCTGCACTGGGCCCCCACTTGAGCCACGCCGCAGGCCGCAGGTAGGCAAGTCTGGGGACCCCTGTTCCAAGACGCCGACAGTAGCCCCCGGGCCCAAGGCGCGCCCGGACTTGGCTTAGCAGAGAAGCGAAGGGGCAAGTGCGAAGCGCCGTGGGTCCCAACAGCCTGCAGCCTTGGGCGCCGCATGGCGATTGATTGGGCGTGGGAGTCTCCGCTTCCCCACGACGTCTCGGCAACCGTCCTTCTGACAAAAGGGGTGCCCGGGCCAGACTTACTTGCTTTGCTCTCGCTCGTCTCGCTCCAGACCCCCTTTCTCGCCCTTCTCCTTCTCGCTTTCGAAATCCTCTAGATCTGTCTCAATCCTTCCCATCCAGCGAGCCGTGGCGCCTCGCAAGACCCCGACCAAGGCTTGGTACTCACCGGCTCTGGATCCCCCGAATGTGTCAGAGAAGAATCTCACCCTCATGCGCCTGAGTACAGTGGCGCAGGGCGACGAGGGAGGACTGTGCTCAAGGCCGGCTGTGACCAGCCTGAAGGCAAGGGGAGCACCTTCTACCTGCTCTTTGTGAGCGCCATCATCGCCGGTCTAGTGCCTCCTTTGTCCGAGTTCTTCTTTGCTGTTCTTCGCCAATACAACTTGCAAGCTCTGCACCTCCACCCCAACTCTGTTCTTCTCCTGGCGATTTTTGCTTACTATTGCAAGGCTCACGTTGGGGTAAAGCCCTCAGTGGCCTTGCTACGCCATTACTTTTACCTCCGGGTTTCTCGCGGACCCATCACCGCATGCGCGAGCTTTATCGCATACTCCAACTCCAATGCCATCCCAAAGCCAGGGAAGAGGATCGAAGGCTTCCGGAGCAAGTGGGTCATGGTGGATGTCGGGCGCCTCCACCCCCGACTGGTGCTGCCTACGGGGCAGCCCAAGGCCATTGATGCGTGATCTCGCGGGCTTGGCGATCCCAGCGAGGCGGTCTTGAAGAGGATGAATGCGGACTGAGGCCGAGCTGACTTGGGGCGGCTGGCCAAGGGCCACACTCCTGAGGGAGTTCCTGGAGCACCGGGTGGCTCCACTCCGGGAGCACTCGCTCCTGTTGTGGAGGCTTGGGGAAGCGGACGCTGCCCTTCGCCTGATCTCCATGGCCCTGGCCGACGAAGATCTGGTTGCGGCTCTCCATTCCTTGGTTGGGGGAGACATGGCGAGGCTGGAGGGCGCTCTTGTCCCCCTGTTCCTTCGCGGTGACTGGGAGCAGGTGGTCAATGCCATGCCCACCTTCAACGGTTAGGGGCTGGTGCCTGCAGAAGCTCCCAGGGATCTGGCAGCGTTGGCGACGGTGAATGTGTCCTCCGGCGACTCCAGCGGGAGTGAGGAGGAAGAAGAGGAGGAGGAGGAGGAAGAAGAGTCTGACTCCGAGGCGACTGGCGAGGAGTCGGGGGATTCCTTCCCTCGATGCAGGTCCCGCGCCCTCCGCTCCATGTCGGACGACGATGAGGCCGGCGCCATGCGAGGAGGGAAGGATTCTCCCTTGGTCCCGAGGAAGGGCAGGTCGGGGCTGGTCCTCCCAGGGTCAGCTCTGGTCCCGGGGTGGTCTGAGGCCAGCTCTGGCCCTCCCGACGCGCCTTCTGCCTCCGGGCCTCCCAAAGTCGATCCCAGCTGTAGGCTCTCGGGCTTCAAATTTGGCCGGAGGCTGCTTGAGTCCGCGAACATCGACCAGTAAGTGCTCGATCTGCGCTTTGCTTTGTTTCTGCCGTCGAGGCTTGACATCTGCATTCTCTTGGCTAGGCCAGCACCTGCAGCAAAAAGGATGAAAGGGGCTTTTAAGGCCCAGCTCGAGGCGAGCTCGTCTGCCAGGGCAGTGCCTTCATCCGCGGGGAAAGGGGGTAGCGAGGCTCGCGCCTCCCCTGCCCGGTCGTCCTCGCGAGCCCAGCAGGGACACTCCGGCGAGGAGTCAGCCCCCGTGGCCCCGCTGACTCTGGAGTTGCCTGCGCTTGATGTTGCCGCTAAGGTGTCCAAGGCCCAGGGGGGTCCTTCGTCCCACGCCATGATGACACTGCCGTCCTCTCCGCCTGCTCCACCGGCTCCTGTTTCTTCTGATCCCTCTACCGTCCTGGACCAGGCTGCCAACGAACTAAGATGGCTGCAGGAGGATCTTCAGAGCACGGACCCCAGCCTGGTAGTCGGGCGCCTGGAGCTAGCTTCTGGCTGGGCCCGCTCTGCCGCCTCCGTCCGAGTGGCGCTGAGCCAGGCTGCGTCTGCCTCCGATGAGGAGAAGCAAGCCGCCTCCTAGGCCAAGGCCGCTCGCGATGCTGCCCGGGGCAACGCTGTAGATGGTCGGGGCCGCTGCAAGGCGCTGGAGGCCGAGCTGCAAGGCCTGCGTGACGAGCTCGTGACGGAGGTCCGCATCCGCCAGGAGAAGGAGGAGGAGATGAAGGCTCGGGAGGCTGCCGTCAAGGACCGAGATGCCGAGCTTGATGACCGCCGTGGCCGGATGGAGACACTGGAGCAAGCGTTGAAGGTGGAGAGAGCCGAGCTAGACAACAAGGCAAAGGTCCTGGCCGAGGATCGAGTGGCCTTTGCCCAGCTGGAGGAGAAAGCTCATGCCGCGTTGAAGACGCTTTACGAGGGCGGCTTAGAGAAGTCGTTGGCTGGTGCAGAGGACGTCCCTGCCGAGCTGCTTCCCTTCCTGGTCCGCGCGCTTGAAGATGTCACAGACGGCCTTGGTCCTACGGACGAGGCCGAGGCGCGTGCCCTGTCTTCTGCAGAGCTGACGCGTGTCCTCAGCCATGTCTACCTTCATGACCCCAACGTTGACCTCGACAGCCTGCTGGAGCCCATGAGCGGTGACCTTGCCGCTGCTGCTGCTGAGGCCGTTAAAGGCCGAGCTGAGGCTTTGCTGGGGAGGTTCTGCGCCTTCAGCACCTTGCCCAAGCGCGATGCCGCCAGCTCCGCGGCCTCAGGAGGCGGAGCCGCCCAGCGTGACTCCACCACAGGCGGCGACGCCACTTGAAAGTGATCCCCTCGCAGCTTTTGTTCTGTTTTAATTCCTGCAACATGCACCATGCCTCGTGGAGGTGTTTAAACTTGTGTTTGGCATCGTGAAACAATCTATTGCTTGTAATATTTGCTTTTGAATTCCCTGAAATTTGCATTTTTCCCTCCTATTTGCTTGTGTTCTACTTCTGCGGAGCCCGGCCCCGCGCATACCTCAACCGCCGTTAGCCCCAACCGGAAACCAGGACAGGACCAAGGAGTGAGGGGCTACGTGGAAAGTTAGGCTCCTGAGTCGCGATGCTCAGGAGTCCCCCTTGACGTGCAAACAGCAAGTAGGGAAGGGAGGCGTAGGAGTGGATTAGTCGTTCTATGTTGGCAGGGCCCGGCCCCGCGCATACCTCAGCCGCCGTTAGTCCCGACCGGAAACCAGGACGGGACCAAGGAGTGAGGGGCTACG
Source organism: Aegilops speltoides (assembly GCA_021437245.1). Lineage (NCBI taxonomy): Eukaryota > Viridiplantae > Streptophyta > Magnoliopsida > Poales > Poaceae > Aegilops > Aegilops speltoides. Next base: position 451,791,398 of record CM038143.1, on the reverse strand, counting down.
TGACCAGTTAGGCTTCTGAGTCGCGATGCTCAGGAGTCCCCCTTGACGTTCAAATGAGTTTTCATACCTTGGCTCCGCTCGGGGAGGGGCGCGCGACGACCAGGTCCGAGGGACCTGGCTGGGTGGCGTGCGTTCGGGTGTGGCCTGGGCGCAGCCCCCATGTCCAGCCCCCTCGCACGACACTCCCGAGGGGAGGCATTGCGATGGTGCTAGACACTGAGCTCTGGGCTCCCTGAGGTTGATGCGCCCGTGGGCCGCCATCAGTTGTTTATCACCAGCGCGGAGCATAGTGCTTCCGTATGTGTACGGGCATAGCCGCTCCTCGGCAGTGTCGACAGCCAGCACGGAGCGTGGTGCTTCCACTGGTACGTGGGAGGGGGCTCCCCTCCGGGAGGAGCCCCCGGGGCGTGTACAGCCCTGCCCTGACACGTGGTCGGCACGGTAGGGCTAGGAGAGGTGTATCTGGGCACCCATGAGCTAGCGTGGGACTAACGAGACCCTACCTCGAGGCAGGTTGCGCCTGGCTCTAGGCCTTTATCAATGGTGTGTTCCTGCAGGGTGGTTAGAATGCAAATGGTCTACGTCCTCAGGTCCCGGCCCTCGAGCGAGCTCAGCCGCCGCTGGTATGCCAGGTCGCAATGCCGTGGGTCAAGGCCAGGGGGTGAGGGCTGGAGAGCCAGTAAGAGCCCATGAGTCGCGATGCTCAGGCGCCCCCCTTTTAACGTGCAAGCGCTTTGCATGAGAGCGGAGAGGTCCGTGATAAGCAGCAGATGATAACCATGGGAATCAGGCTAAGCGCGGAGGAGCAAATCCATTTAGATAGATGCAGAAAAAGCAAACGCCACTGGGTCGGGCCCGAGCAGCTTTGGGATAATGCAGCCCAGGCGCCCCCAACAAGGTAGGTAAAGAGCATAAGCAAAGCGGATACATGCCGCGAGGACGGACCCGTGACACAGGAATGATGCAGCCCAGGCGCTCCCAGCTAAAAATGGAACTTTGAAAGATGTCACCAGATACCGTTGGAGATGAAAGGATGCTGAAGTAGCAGACGACGCGTGGTGAGGGAGTCGACCCTCACGAGATCCTGGGACCTGGAGCCTCAGGAGGCTCCGGGGGCACAGGTGGATCTTCATGGACCATCTCCATCTCTGCCAGGATCGCAACGCCTGACCTCCTGAGCCTCCAGAATGCTCCTCAGCAGGCGCTGATGAGCGGAGACCGCGTTCGGCAGGCCGAAAGGCATGCGAACGTAGTTGTGAGGCGGACCCTCACAACACCCCACGCGCGAAGGCCAGAGGTGCTCCTAAGACGCGGCCCGGTTGAGCCCTGGTACATTGATGCAGACATGCAGCCCACCATCCTTGCCTGGATGTGGGGCTACGGCGGGTAGGCGGCGGCTGCCGCGCATGACTCTTGACTCGTGTAGCTCCTGAATATTTCTCGCGACGAACTCCTGAGGGTTTGGCCCTCCTTGCCTCATACCTTCCTGAGGGAAACATGCTTTGAAGCACGCCTCCAAGTGGTGACCGAGCGCCTCCCTCGTGACCTGGGCAAAGTCGGTGGCTCCCCAAGAAAGAGCCCCCGAGCCCTGCCCGAGGAGGGCACTGGGCGCGCCTTCCTATGCTACAGAGGGTGGTGCCCCTGAACAGGCGCGACTCCTGATGCAACGCCTCCGGAAGTGCCTGCCTTCTGAGGGTTTGGGCCAGGTGAAGCCTTCTTCTTCTTGGGGACCGCCTCGGGAAGTATTCCGCTCCTGTAATTCGGGTCTTTGATTGCTGCGTCCTGGAAGGCACGCTCAAGAGAACACACTGCATCCCTTTCCTCGCAAGGCATTGTGATGAATCCACCGCTTCCTGGCATCTTGAGGACATTGTGGCCATGGTGAGTTACTGCCATGAACTTGGCCAGGGCTGGGTACCCGAGGATGGCATTGTATGGCAGGAGAATGTGGGCGACGTCGAAGTCAATGAGCTCAGTGCGGTAGTTGTTGTGTTGTCCAAAGGTGACAGGAAGGCGAACTTGCCCTATCGAAACAGTGGAACCATCAGTGACACCTGAGAAAGGCTTGGTCGGCTGAAGCTGATCATATGGCACTTGGAGATTGTTGAATGTCTCGACAGACAGGATGTTGAGCCCTGCTCCGCCATCGATGAGGGTCCTGGTGACTTGTGCATTGCTGATGACTGGGGAGCAAAGCATTGGGAGGACTCCGGCTGTGGCTGCGCACTTGAGCTGATCCGTTGATCTGAACATGATAGCGCACACTGACCACCTGAGAGGGCACGTGGCCTCGAGCTTGGGGAGGACTGCATTCACCTCGCGAGCAAACTGCTTGAAGATGCGCTGAGAGGCTGGGGCCTGAGCGCCGCCCAGGATGCAAGCGATCGCGCGCGGCTCATGAAAGCCCCCAGCCCCCTCGTCCTGATGATGGTCTTCATTCCTCCTCGGTGGTGGTGGCAGAGGAGGGAGGCCTGCGTTTCCTTGAGGGCGGTCCTCACGAGGCTGATCCCTCCAACCCGCCTCGCGAGGCTGGTCCTGCCAGCGGTCCTTGCGAGGTCGGTCACGCCACCCTTGGCAAGGGCCACGGTCTTCCCATCATCCTCCCTCTTCCTCCTCCTCGGCCATAGCCCCGGTCGTTGCGCTCGGGGCGTCGGCCGATACGCCCATCTCGCACGGCCCTGAGCTCTTGGCATTCCTTGGTGTTGTGAGTGTGGAGGTCGTGGTACACGCAGTATCGGCTGCCCTTGGATGACTCAAGCTGATCCCTGCCTCGCTTGGTGTCTGGCTCTGCTGCGAGCACAACAGCCCCCTTGCACTTCACATCCTTGACCTTGGGCTTCTTCTCTTCTAGATCGGCAGCCGGAAGCTCGAGGAGGGAGAGGCGCCCTTCCTCAGCCCTGGCGCACTTGGTCGCCATGTTGAACAGCTCCAGGGATGTGCATAGGTCTTCATGGATTGCTAGCTCCTCTTTCATCTTGATGTCACGCACGCCATCGGAGAAGGCTGAGATGATGGCTTCCTCAGACACCCTGGGGATCTTGAGGCAAGCGTTGTTGAAGCGCTGGATGTACTTCTGCAGGGTCTCTCCTAGCTGTTGCTTGATGCGGTGCAGGTCGCTCATGGCCGGGGGACGGTCGCGAGTGCCTTGGAAGTTGGTGATGAAGCGGGTGGGCATCTCATCCTAGGAGGAGATCATGCCAGGAGCCAGATTCAGGAGCCAGGTGTGGGCTCCGTCCTTGAGCGCCATGGGAAACCAATTTGCCATGACCTTTTCGTCCCCGTTGGCGGCTTTGATGCCCAGCTCGTAGAGCTGCAGGAACTCCACGGGGTCTGCAGTGCTGTCGTAGCGAGGAGGCGGGTCAGGCTTGAACTTGCCTGGCCATGCGACGCTACGCAGCTCGGCGGTGAAGGCGCGGCAGCCTGCCGTGGCCACCGGAGCCCTTTGCTGGTGCGGGGCTTGCTCCTGGAAGTTCCCACGCGCCGCTGCTTGCAGCAGCGCGGGGTCTTGATGTGGCAGCGCAAGGATGCGGTCATGGCGCACCGGTGCTGGGAGCACACGAGCACCTTCTTGGGGATGAGGGATCTCTTGGCAGCTCCTTTCTTGTCGCGCAGGCGCCGGACGCGTAGGGTGTCGTCCTGGGGCCACGCGCCTTGGAGCCAGGGCGCCTTCTTGGGGAGGAGGTGGCGGAGGCACCTCCTGATCCTTGCCTCCTTCGCAGGGTGGAGGGCGAGGCAGCGAGAGGGACAGCGCAGGGGAGCCCCCTGTGGCACTGACGAGCTCGGTGATGCGGGCGAGCTTGTCCTTGTAGAGGTCGTCGACGAGACGGTAGTGCAGGAGCTCACGCGCCAGGAGTAGCGCAGTGTGCGCGTCCGTGGGGGCGCGACGGGCGTGGGACGACGAACCGGCTGGAATCAGCGACGGGGTGGCGGTGCGGCCTTCCCGCCGCACCGAGGAATGCAGGGACGAGGCCTGCTGCTCATTCCCCACCGGGCCGGTGGCGGCGTTGGCGGCAGGCGACGGGGAACGATGGGAGCGTCTGCCGACAGGAGCTGTCTGGGCGACTCGAGCGGCGAGAGCAGCCCGGCGCTCGGCGCGGGCTTGGCGAGCGTCAGACATGGATACGACGGAAGATCACACGCGACGGAGGAAGAAGATTCAGCGCACTTACCGGGCGCCAAATGTCGGATTTCGGGTTCCGGCAGACCCTCGAGGTTCGAACACTAGGGCGTTCACGAAGATCTTTCCCCTACCAGCTCACGTCTCGAAGTCTCGCAAAGGATCTAGGCTAGAAAGAAGAACACACAAGGGACACGAGGTTTATACTAGTTCAGGCCACCGTTGTGGTGTAATACCCTACTCTAGTTTGTGGTGTGGTGGATTGCCTTAGGGGCTGATGATGAACAGTACAAAGGGAGAACTGCCTCGCGAGGGCTGTTCTTGAGCTGGTGTGATGAACTGCTTTGGTGAGTTCAGTCGCCTCTCCCGCTGTGTGTGTGATCTGGATTCTCGATGCTCTACTCTGTGGTGGCTAGTCCTATTTATAGAGGGAGGACCTGGGCCTCTTCCCAAATAATGAGCGGGAAGGGCGCCAACAGTTGGCCATTTTGAAGGGGAACATCTGGTACACTTATCCTGACTAAAGTTGGTCTTCGGCTGCCAAAGGCTCTGACGATGACGCCGTCCTGGGCTCCACGATGACCTCCATCCTGCCGTTCTACTGGTCTCGGTCTTGTTGCACTGAAATGGTAACCTTTGCCTGATGCCTTGGCCTGTGCTTGCCCCCTTTTCACCGAAGGGGAAACAAGGACATTCCGCAGGCCGGCGCCCGCCTGGTCTCGATCGTCATGGTTTGTGTCATGGGTTCCTGGCGAGGTACCCTGCCTTGATCTCTCTGCCTCCTCGCGAGCCTGCCTGGTGAGACTGCTCCCGAGGAAGCCTCCTGTCGTCCGCCCCGCGAGGCTTGGTCCCTCACTAGGGTCTTGAGCTTGAGCTGATGAAGCTGGGCTGCACTGGGCCCCCACTTGAGCCACGCCGCAGGCCGCATGCAGGCAATTCTGGGGACCCCCGTTCCCAGAACGCCGACAGAAGTTGGGAGGAACTTGAGGACGCTTTCAGGGCCAATTTTGAAGGAACCTATGTCCGACCTCCGGACGTGGACGATAAAGGTCACATAATTCAACAGCCCGGAGAGTCCGCCCGCAAGCTTTGGAATAGGTTCCTCACTAAGAAGAATCAAATTGTCGATTGTCCGGATGCCGAAGCCCTAGCGGCCTTCAAGCACAATATCCGGGATGAGTGGCTCGCCAGACACCTCGGCCAAGAAAGGCCGAGGACAATGGCAACCTTAACAAGCCTTATGACCCGCTTTTGCGCGGGCGAAGACAGCTGGTTGGCCCGTAAAGACACCAGCGACCCAGGCACATCCGAAATCAGGGATGACAACGGGAAGCCACGGCACAACAAAAACAAATGTCGAAACAAGGAAGAAAGTCCGGACAACACAACGGTCAACGCTGGATTCAGGGGCTCTCGACCCGGTCAACAAAAGCAGCCATCTAAAGGCAGCAAAGAGGGACCGTCCGACCTGAACAAAGTCCTGGACAGACTGTGCCAAATTCATGGCACCCCCGAAAAACCTGCGAACCACACTCACAGAGAATGCTGGGTCTTTAAGCAGGACAACAAGTTAAATGCCGAACATAAGGGAAGGGAAACACCAAGTGAAGACGAGGATGAGCCTCGCCAGCCGAACACTTGGGGACAGAAAAAATTCCCACCAGAGGTAAAAACAGTAAACATGATCCACGCGGCTCACATTCCCAAGAGAAGGCGCAAACACGCGCTCAGAGACGCATACGCTATAGAGCCCGTCGCCCCCAAACTTAACCATTGGTCGGCCTACCCGATCACCTTCGATCACAGGGACTACCCAACTAGTATGCGGCACGGCAGATCAGCTGCCTTGGTGCTCGACCCAATAATCAACGGATACCATCTCACTCACGTCCTCACGGACGGCGGCAGTAGTCTCAACCTAATATACCAGGACACTGTCCGCGGGATGGGCATAGACCCATCCAGAATGAGCCACAGTAACACCACCTTTGAAGGGGTGATACCAGGCGTTGAAGCCCGCTGCAGGGGATCCCTCGTACTAGAGGTGACATTCGGTTCCCCAGGCAACTTCAGAAGCGAAGAACTACTCTTCACCATCACCCCCCTCCAAAGTGGTTATCATGCATTGCTCAGGAGAATGGCCTTCGCCCGCTTCGACGCAGTACCGCACTACGCCTACCTTAAACTCAAGATGCCCGGTCCACGTGGCGTCATCACCGTTAACGTAAATACAGAGCATTCCTTACGCGCGGAAGAGTATGTGACTGCTCTAGCAGCTGGACTCTAAGCGGCCTCTAATATCAGAACACATGATTGGTCGTTAAGACCACAGACACGGTTAGACGAGTCCCGCAGCCCAGATAAACCTGAGCTGGGCACTATACATGTAATCCCATAGAGGACACCAAGGGCTACAGATATTTCATAAAGCCCAACTTTTGGCTTAACCTTATTAACAGGCCAATGTCTTACACTTCTACTATCCATTGATGATAGCCAACTCTTTGCACGCTTACATCATACTCTTCTACATGAGTTTTCCTTTTTACAGACACCATTTGTGCGATAACTTCCCAGGACACGGCACAACGGAGACAAAGGCGCAGACGTGCAGCAGAGCCCCACTCAAAGGTTTCTCTTTAGATTAAGCCCCTGTGAAACCTTCTTTATTGTCTCTTGTTGCTTACACATCCCATGGGTGCTACACCCACAGGGGATACTGCCGTTATTGGCATTTCGCCATGACAGACTAATGCACGTACCTGGAAATACATGGTTCATAATAAAGGGGGTTACTCAGCCCAGTATATGTTATAAAGTCCGAATACCTTCAGGAGTGTTCGGCGTCGCGAGTTTGGCCTTATATGCATCAGCTCCGAATCATGTCTTTGGTCAAATGTTGGGTTCGCCCGGCTCCTGGGTTTGCCGCCTTATGTTCGTTCTTATCGGCTAAAGCGGCCAAGAAGAACTCTGCGATTGTGCCTGGTTATTCCAAATGAGCACCTCAGTAGAGAAAGCCGAAAACTGACTGTCATGATATAGTGAGAGACTGTTCAACCACTCGAAGACTTAGCGGAATCTTTAGGATTCCTCCACATTAACCAAGGACTGTTTCCTGGTCATGTACACACGCGCCCGTATTCAGATGCGCGCAAAGGTACCAGGGGCTACATAGTAGCCCCACCGTCAAACTCCTATGGCTAAGTGAAAGTGTTAAAGCTATATAGTCCGGTTGGCTAGTTCGACATGCGATCACCTCCTTAATGGACCAAGACGTTGGATCAAGTGTGATTACGCATATTTTCGCGAACACCCCCGCATTGTATGTGGGGGGGCTGAAGCCAACGACTGCTAACTTTCAGATTACATATATACATAAAACGGCCGCACAGGAGGCACAATAACACTTTCGGGCGAAATGTATAAACATAGCCTCCATAATTACAATGAAATTGTTCTTACAATGAAACGATTTGTCGCTCGAACATGACATTCTTCGAGCACTGAGCCTCTATTAAACGAGCACCTTCTGTTACTTGCTCCAAGTAGTGCTCGGCTGGATCCTGGCTTCCCGCCGGATTCTGGGTTGCAATGATGGTGGCCTCCATATCTGTCCAATATGCTTTAACACGGGCAAGAGCCATCCGTGCACCCTCTGTACACGCCGACCTCTTCATGGCATCAATTCATGATATGGCACCAAGTAATTGCTGCACTAAACCAAAATAACTGTCCGGCTTCGGCCCCTTCGGCCATAGATGGTCTATTACAAACCTCATTGCAAGACCGGACAACCTATGGAGCTCGGCCACAACGCCCATCCTTTCACTCAATGGCAACGGGCGCGTTGGAGCACTGAATTGCGACCAGAACAGCTTTTCCACTTCATTATCTTTTTGATCCTCAAAAAACTTGGCCGCATCAGCCGTACTCTTCGCCAGGTCCGCATACGCGTCTGCAGGGCTCCAACATCGATCCAGAGGAGCGTACTTTGGATCTAAGAAATTCATCCGCAACAAATAGGGGTTTCCAGCCGCGATTTCTCCGGCGTGTCGAAGCTCCTCCCGCGCATCCCTAATTTCGGAACGCGTCTCCTTGGCCGCATCCAGGGCCTTCTTCAGGTCAGCCGAATTAGCCTGACTCTCTTTTTCAAGGAGCTCATACCGGTTGGCGGCGTTTTTTAGCTCCACAGCCATCTCGACTATTTATCTTCGCTTCAGTGATGAGCAGCCTGTTCGGCTCTCAACTCTTCGGCCGCCTTTAGGGCAGCCGCATTGCTAGTCCGGGCTTGTTCCTTGGCTAGGGCAAGTTCCGCCCTCAGGGCCTCCACGACAGTAGCTCCGCCTACAGTCCAAGCATATCACATTAACATCATGCTCCTCTTAATATTTCCTATAAAAAATAAGGAAAGCAGAGCACATACTTTGTAACTCATGAAGCCGCTCGTTCACAAGTGTGATGTCGGCATCAACAACTTCAATCTGCCGCCTCAGTTCGGCGACTTTAACGGACCGGTCGGCTGCCGGACCCTTAGCCACCTGCGCATGAATACAATGCGATCATTACTCAACAATGTGATCCTCCGTTTGCCGCCTAGGGCTGGCAACCAGAGTCTCAGGGGCTACTATCCACATGGAGCACACCTAGCACGTGCGCCATAATCAAAAAATTACGTATTTCATTACATACCTCAAAGCCTCTGAGCAGGCTCGTAAAAGCTTCATTCATCCCGCTTGTGGCAGATGAAATCTTCCCAAGCGCCATGCTCATTAATGAACGGTGATCCTCCGAGAGAGAAGCTCGCTCTAGAAGGCCCATCAGCGTCTCCGACCGGTCTCCAACCGTGCTGGACCCTTCTTATCGCCCCCCGTGGGAGCCGAACACTCCGGGCTCAGGGCGACTGAAATACTAGCTTCTGGCCTCGACAAATCTGGACTCCTCCGTGACGACACCTCGGGGTCGCCCACCCCATGAGGCGGAGAGGTTGGTGGGGTTTCACTCTCCATCATCTCCGGAAGGAGATCCCCCGAAGACGAACTCTGTCGAGAAGAGCTGCTAGACGGACTGCAAGGAATGGATCCTGGTTATTGTTCTCGGAGGAGGAAGCAGTAGCTTTGTATTTATGATTAACTTACAGCTCGGCTGAGGGCTGGCCCGTTTGCGGGCATGGCGCGGTGAGGACGCCCTTCGGGGCAGGGCCCCCTGGTGAAGTTTTCTTCCCTTGTTTGGGCACCTCCGTCTTCAAGTCTTCGGAGGCGGCCCTTTTCTTCCCGCGAGGGGAGGAGACCTTAGATTCACCTCCCCGACTATCCTCCTTTGTGGAGGTAGCAATTCCCCCGGTTTGGATGTGCAATGTGTGAAGTTCTGCTTCTCTGTTCTTCCCTTCGTCTTTCCCCGAAGGCACTTGACTGAGCACACGACTAAGCATCTTGGCTATGGCAGGACTAGGTGAGCCTTCGGGAAGTGGCGCCGGACACCTGATTCTCTCCGCCTTGCTGAGCCATTCCTGGCCGCGGATGGTTTTCAGAATGATGTTATGATGAATATAAACTAAGTGTTCGGTTTCTGGGTCACTTACTCAGGTATCTGGGGGGTTGTAGCTCAGGCCCGCATCCTCGGTGGTGTCCGGACACTTTACTTGTGGTCCGAAGAATAACTTACACATCCCTTCGAGAATCATGCCGAAGAAGTGCAGAATAGTCCGCGGACCTTCCAGATTGAATTCCCACATCCGGAGAGGCCGGCGTTTGCACGGCAGGATCCGTCGGACTAGCATTACCTGAATTACGCTGACAAGGCTAATGTCCCTCTCAAGAAGCTCCTGAATGCGGCTCTGCAATGTTGGTACATCATTAGTAGGCCCCAAATCCTGTCTCACATTGGCCCATGACGCTAGTTGAGGTGGAGGGCCCGAACGGAAGTCGGGGGCAGCCACCCACTTTGTGCCTCTGGGAGCCGTGACGTAAAACCACCTCCGCTGCCATAGATCGGACACCTCCGGGAAGAAGCCATCTGGCCACGGGGCGTATCGCCCCTCAATCATCTTCGGCTTCACGTTGAAGGTCTTGAGCCATAAGCCGAAGTGCGGGGTGACATGGAGAAAGGCTTCACACATGACGATGAACGACGAGATGTGAAGGATGGCGTCTGGAGCTAGATCATGAAAATCTAGCCCATAATAGAACATGAGCCCTCTCACAAAGGGATAAAGGGTGAAGCCTAAGCCGTGAAGGAAGTGAGAAACAAATACGACGCTCTCGTTGGTCTCAGGAGTAGGGACAACCTGCCCTGGAGCAGGAAGCCTGTGCTTGATGTCGGTCGGACATCGACCTCCGAAGCCATAATGTCCTCCTTCAGGAGAGGAGGCCATCCACTGGCCTTGAAGGTTGGATCCGTACATTATTGAAGATCCGAAGTGCTTAAGCTTGGGTTTTGGGTGCTGGGACTCGAGATGCAAAAAGGCGCAAGCATGGTAGAAAAGAGGGATAGGCCTCGGCCCCTCTATAAAGGGGGTGAATATCAAGCGTCCTCAGCGTAACCATTTGGGACTTACCTAAAAACACGGAGTCATGCCAACAGGCGTCATGGGGTTGCACACGCCCGTATTGATGGAGGATCCCGCGTTAAGGGGAACACGATCTCTGCTTTGGCAAGGTGTGCCAATAAAACCGCCTCGGAACGCGTATCGAGGCAGGCCAAGAAAAACCGGTTCATGGTGGGCCAGACAATGCCGTAAGGGCACACCGTACAAAAAAATTGTCAGCAGATTAGATTGTGAAGTGTTATGCTCTCTACGGTGGTGTGCGGAAATTATCTCACAGAATCGGACACAATCCTTAATCTTCTTTGGAGTATTTGGAGATGGAACCCGCCTTGGAATGCCGAAGAGAATCTACGCGCTGGACTCATCGTCATTGAAGCCTGGTTCAGGGGCTACTGAGGGAGTCCTGGATTAGGGGGTATCCGGACAGCCGGACTATACGCTTTGGCCGGACTGTTGGACCGTGAAGATACAAGACTCAAGACTTTGTCCCGTGTCTGGATGGGACTCTCCTTTGCGTGGAAGACAAGCTTGGCGATCCGGATATTAGATTTCCTACTTTGTAACCGACTCTGTGTAAAACCTAGCCCCCTCCGGTGTCTATATAAACTAGAGGGTTTGGTCCATAGAAGGACAATCATAATCATCATAGGCTAGCTTCTAGGGTTTAGCCTCTACGATCTCGTGGTAGATCAACTCTTGTAATACTCATATCATCAAGATCAATCAAGCAGGAAGTAGGGTTTTACCTCCATCGAGAGGGCCCGAACCTGGGTAAAACATCGTGTCCCTTGCCTCCTGTTACCATTAGCCTTAGACGCACAGATCGGGACCCCCTACCCGAGATCCGCCAGTTTTGACACCGACATTGGTGCTTTCATTGAGAGTTCCTCTATGTCGTCGCTGCAAGGCTCGATGGCTCCTTCAATCATCAACAACACGCGGTCTAGGGTGAGACTTTTCTTCCTGGACAGATCTTCGTGTTTGGCGGCTTCGCACTGCGGGCCAATTCGCTTGGCCATCTGGAGCAGATTGACAGCTACGCCCCTGGACATTAGCTTTAGACGCACAGATCGGGACCCCCTACCTTAAATCCACCGGTTTTGACATCGACACCCCCCATGGGTCCGAATTGGACTAGGGGAAGGGGGTAGCGCCCCCTGCCCTTTCCTATTCCCTCTCTCTTTCCCTCTTTCCTTCTCTCCTACTCCAAAAAGGAAAGGGATTCCTACTAGGACCTGGAAGTCCTAGTAGGACTCCATACTCTTGGCGCACCTCTAGGGGGCCGGCCTCTCTCCCACTCTCCTTTATATACGTGGACAGGGGGCACCCCAAAGACACACCAAGTTTCTCTTAACCGTGTGTGGTGCCCCTCTCCACAGTTACACACCTCGATCATGCCATCGTAGTGCTTAGGCGAAGCCCTACGCCGGTAACATCATCATCACTGTCGCCATGCTGTCGTGCTGATAAAACTCACCCTCGTCCTCAACTAGATCAAGAGCACGAAGGACTTCATCGAGGTGAATGTGTACTGAACACGGAGGTGCCCTACGTTCGATACTTGATCGGTTGGATCACAAGGAAGTTCGACTACATCAACCGCATTATTGAAACGCTTTCGCTTTCGGTCTACGAGGGTACGTGGACACATTCTCCCCTATCGTTGCTATGCATCACCTAGATAGATCTTGCATGATCGTAGGAAAATTTTGAAATTACCGCGTTCCTCAACAGTGGCATTTGAGCCAGGTCTTTGCGTAGATGTTTTATGCACGAGTAGAACACAAAGAGTTATGGGCAATAATAGTTATACTGCTTACCACCAATGAGGGAGTCCTGGACAAGGGGGTGTCCGGATAGCCAGACTATCAATATCCGCCGGACTCCCAGACTACGAAGATAGAAGATTGAAGACTCCGGCTCGTGTCCGGAAGGTACTTTACTTGGTGTGGAAGGCAAGCTGGGCAATACAGATATGTAGATCTCCTACCATTGTAACCGACTCTGTGTAACCCTAGCCTCTCCGGTGTCTATATAAACCGGAGGGCTTTAGTCCGTAGGACACAACATTACATCTCAACAATCATACCATAGGCTAGCTTCTAGGGTTTAGCCTCATTGATCTCGTGGTAGATCTACTCTTGTACTACCCATATCATCAATATTAATCAAGCAGGACGTAGGGTATTACCTCCATCGAGAGGGCCTGAACCTGGGTAAAAACATTGTGTCCCTCGTCTCCTGTTACCATCCGCCTAGACGCACAGTTCGGGACCCCCTACCCGAGATCCGCCGGTTTTGACACCGACATTGGTGCTTTCATTGAGAGTTCCTCTGTGTCGTCACCAATAGGCTTGATGGCATCTCCAACCTTCAAAGCTGTCCAGGGTGAGACTTTTCTCCCCGGAAAAATCTTCGTATTCGGCGGCTTTGCACTGCGGGCCAACTCTCTTGGCCATCTGGAGCAGATCGAAAGCTACGCCCGCCGCGTCAGTCGATTCGAAGTTTAAACTTCACGGCCGATGACCGCGGAGACTTGATCTTCGACGGACTCAAGCCACAGCTGAGCGCGCCGCACTGCGACGATGGGCATGATCTAGCTCTGCCGCCGGACAGTGCTTTGGCAGCCGCACTTGAATCCGCCCCGGCTACTTGCCCGGAGCCGATTGCCCATGACGAGGGTCGGTGGATAGACACCGCCCCGGGGGCTTCAACATCTACGGTGATGGAGCCGCAAACCGATTTTGTCCCTTGCGGAACTCATGATCCCGAGGCGCCGGACTCCTCGCCGGACTCCGAGCCTCCCACGCCCCCGCCAATTAAGCCAGATTGGGCGCCGGTTATGTAATTCACCGCCGTGGACATCTTTCAACACTCGCCTTTTGGCGATATCCTGAATTCCCTGAAGCATCTCTCACTATCAGGAGAATCTTGGCCGGACTATGGCCAGGACGGTTGGAGTTCGGACGACGAAGAAATTCGGAGCCCACCCACCACCCACTTTGTAGACACTATCGAGGATCTAACCGACATGCTAGACTACGACTCGAGGACATCGGCGCTATGGACGATGATGCGGAGACGATTAGGACCCAATACCACGGGACACCGGAAGGCCACCTCGTCATCACAGCGTCTACATGGTGGATACCCCAAAGGAAGGGATGGCGAAAAAAGCAGCGGATGAAGATTCTTTGAAGAAGCAGCCTAAACGCCGGCGTCGTGGCGCCGCTCTAAATCCCGCCATAACAAGAATGGGGAATCCGCACGGAGACAATAACACTCCGGAGAGTGCCGAAGGCGATCCCTCCCGCAAGACTCAGCGCGGGAGGGCCTTGAGCAAGCCCTCACGATGGCGGCAGACGAAGGGGTTGAGGATGATAACTATATGCCTCCCTCCGAAGACGAAGCGAGCCTCAATGATGATGAATTCGTCATACCCGAGGATCCCGTCGAACAAGAGCGCTTCAGGCGCAGGCTCATAGCCACGGCAAATAGCCTAAAGAAAAAGCAGCAACAGCTTCAAGCTGATCAAGATCTGCTAGCCGATCGATGGACCGAGGTCCTCGCGACCGAAGAATATAAACTCGAACTCCCCTCCAAAAGTTACCCAAGACGCAAGCTGCTCCCCCGATTAGAGGAGGAAGCATACATACCTTTATCACCAGCGCATGACATGGCTGACCGACCACCCCGTGGTCGCGACAGAGAGGCATTCAAGGCCCCAGCCAAGACCGTACCCCGACATCGATCCAGAGTACGGCCAAAAGGAATGCGCGGACTTGCGAGACATCTTGGAGGACAAAGCAAGGCAATCCAGATCCATCTATGGATCACGTGGCGCCCTACGACCCACGACGAATACCGTCGCGCGGACATAACGCCGGCCGAGCGAACACAGCAGACGGCGCTCCCTCGAGCTGCGTCGCGATATTGCTCATCTACAGGGCGCCAGACACCCGTTATGCTTCATCGATGAAGTGATGGATCACCAGATCCCGAAGGTTCAAACCCGTGAACATCGAATCTTACGATGGTACAACAGACCCAGCGGTGTGGATCAAGATTATCTTCTCCACATCCATATGGCCCTTGGCGACGATCTCGCACGCCATCAAATATCTCGCCAAGCTTAAAGGACCAGCTCGGCATTGGCTTAACAGCATGCCCGCAGAGTCGATTGGGTGTTGGGAAGACCTGGAGGCCGCGTTCCTTGATAACTTCCAAGGTACATACGTGCGACCACCAGACGCCGATGACCTAAGCCACATTATTCAGCAGCCAGACGAATCGGCCAGACAGTTCTGGACGCGGTTCTTGACGAAGAAAAATTAAATCGTCGACTGTCCGGATGCGGAGGCCCTCGCAGCCTTCAAACACAACATTCGGGACGAATGGCTAGCCCGGCACCTGGGGCAGGAGAAGCCGAAATCCATGGCAGCCCTCCCATCATTAATGACCCGCTTTTGCGCGGGAGAGGATAGCTGGCTAGCCCGCAGCAATAATCTCCGCAAAAATTCTGGCAGCCCGGACTCCAAGGACAATCACGGTAGGTCACGTCGAATCAAAAACAAACGCCGTACTAACGGCGATGACAAAGAGGATCTGGCGATCAATGCCGGATTCGAGGCTCAAACCCGTCAACGGAAGAAGCCATTTAAAAGAACAACTCCGGGCCCGTCCAATCTGGACAGAATACTCGACCGCTCGTGCCAGATACATGGCACCCCCGAAAAGCCAGCTAATCACACCAATAGAGATTGTTGGGTGTTCAGGCAGGCTGGCAAGTCAAATGCCGAACACAATGACAAGGGGCTAAATAGCGACGACGAGGAAGAGACCCGGCCGCCGAACAACAGAGGACAGAAGGGTTTCCCCCCGCAAGTGCGGACGGTGAATATGATTTACGCGACCCATATACCCAAGAGGAAGAGGAAGCGCGACTACGGACGTCTATGCGATGGAGCGATCGCCAAGTTCAATCCATGGTCCTCCCTGTCCGATCACTTTCGATCGGCGACCATCCGACTAGGATACGCCATGGCGGATTCGCCGCACTGGTCCTAGACCCAATCGTCGATGGATTTCACCTCACAAGAGTCCTGATGGACGGCGGCAGCAGCCTGAACCTGCTTTATCAGGACACAGTGCGCAAAATGGGCATAGACCCATCCAGGATCAAACCTACTAAGACAACCTTTAAAGGTGTCATCCCGAGTGGAAGCCAATCATGACAGCTCTGTCACACCGAAGTGGTCTTGGATCCCGGATAATTTCCGAAGCGAAGAGTTAATCTTCGATATAGTCCCGTTTCGTAGCGGCTATGATGCCCTGCTCGGACGTACCGCGTTTGCAAAATTCAACACGGTGCCGCATTATGCATACCTAAAGCTCAAGATGTCGGGCCCTCGTGGAGTCATTACGGTCAATGGGAATACGGAACGCTCCCTCCAAACGGAGGAACATACAGCGGCTCTCGCGGCGAAAGTACAGAGCAGCCTTCTACGACAACTCTCTAGTCCGGCAACTAAAAAGCCGGACACATTAAAGCGCGCCCGGAGCAACACTAACCAAGACCACCTGGCGCGATTGGAGCACGCGTAGCAATGCAGCCCCCACCCTCGCCCGTGTATGATCACAAGAATAACACTCCGCGTACATCATTACGCTTTGGAGATACCATGGGCGCAGGGGAGGGGCTTAACCTCAAGGATTGAAGAGTGCGGCTCGACCGCACCAGGGGCTCGTGCTAGCACCCCCCTTGGTGTTATTTTTTATCTTTTCCTTTCATATATGCAGGACTCTACCAAATAGAAGCCCTGCCCAACGGCGAACTTGCCGAACTCACGATACAACAGTCAGGGATTAAAGAAGGCTGCGACGAACACTCAGGTGGTCTCCATTACGAGCATTAAATTCAATTGCATACACCAAGTCTGCAACTTATCCCTGGAGGGGGACATGTTAATTTAGTCCGAATCACTTGCTTACCGCACTATTTGTATTAGTCCGCTTTATTAGCAGACCTTCTGTCATAAATAACGCAGCACTTCCCTTTTTGCAAGTTTATTACCTTTTCATGGCAATTGCGTTATCCTTTACAAATGTTCTTTGTATGACATATTGCACTATGCGCTTTGGTACGGCCGAATACACCAGGGCTTCATTTCCCCATATTACGGTGTGATTAAGTCCGAACACTTTCACAAGTCGGCACCCCAAACTTATAGCATTATATGAATCAGCTCGAATCATGTCTTGGGTCAATAGTTGGGTTTGCCGGCTCCTATGTTTTGGTGCCTTACGTTCCGTTCCGTCGGCTAAGGTAGCACTAGGAGAACCACTGCGATTGCGCCCGGTTTAGCCGGGTTAACGCCTCGATGGAAAGCTAAAACTGACCGGCATGATAAGGCGAGAGGCGGTCGCTGTCCGAGAGGTCTTTTCGGGTCCCTAAAGACTCATGCCGCTCGAGCGAAGTTCGGATGATGTCCAAGCGAAGGCGTGGATAGCGCCGGATTCGGTCTTCGAATACCGAGGGCTTCTTGAAATTTAAAATTATAGAATTCTATGGCTAAGTGAGAGTGTTCAAGCACTATAAGTCCGGACGCCTTGTTCGTCGTGTTGGCGCCTCCTAGATGGACCCAAAGATGGGAACAAGAGTGCTCAAGTTTATCACGAACACCCCAAAGACTCGTGGCTTGGGGGCTGAAGCCAACGACTTGCCATCTCTCGATTTAACAAGCGGCCGCCTGAAGGTAATATTTTGAATTAAACAAAGCGTTGCTCATAGCGCATATAAGCGAAGTTTTCGGCGCATGGGATAAACACACAGTGAGTTCACTCAAGGATTACATTAAGGGACACTCATCCGCGATATCCGGGCTCCCTTCAGACAACTTTATAATATCGCCCGGCAGACGGTGCTCCTTGCCCGGCGGCGGCGGATCCGTGAGAAGCTTCTCCGCATCCAGCTTGCCCCATTGCACCTTTATGCGGGCAAGGGCTCGACGAGCGCCTTCAATACAGGCGGATCGCTTGATCACATCGAGCCTTGGGCATGCATCAACTAGCCGCCGCACTAGGCTAAAGTAGCTGCCAGGCATGGCCTGCCCAGGCCACAGCCGGACTGTGAGGCCCTTCATGTCCTCCTCAGCTACCTTGTGGAGTTCGACCAGCTGCTTCAGCTGGTTGCTTGGGGGCAACGGATGGCCGGCCTCAGCGTACTGAGACCAGAAGACCTTCTCCGTTGAGCTCCCCTCCTCGCCATGATAGAACGCAGCGGCATCAGACGCACTACCCGACAGATCTGCAAATGCCCCTGGAGAGCTCCGAATTCGGGTAAGTATCCAGAAATTTACATTAACATGCTTGCTCTGCATGAAAAACGCCTTACCCGCTGCTATCTTCTTCATGTCCTCTATTTCCATATGGGCCCTCTGAGCCTCGGCCTTGGCGGACTTGGCCCTATCGAGAGCCGAGGCAAGCTCGGACTCTCGAGTCTTGGAGTCACGCTCCAAACTCTCATTCTTTTTCATGAGAGCCTGGAGCTCTTGCCGAACTTCCGCCACCAACGCCGCTTGCTTTTCTCGCTCAGTCCGTTCCGTGGCCGCATTGCGTTCAGCCACGGACATGGCATCCTTCAGGGCTGCCACCTCGTTAGTGGCCCCTGCATCGCACATATTATCCTTGTTAATCTTGTTTGCAACCAAAACCCTTTTCTGTAAGGTGCATATTTAAAGTGATGTTATTCACCTTCTTTGTCCTTGAGCTGCCTCTTGGCATGGCCGAGCTCTTGCTCCGACCGCTCAAGGTCCTTCTTCAGCGCCTCGACCTCCACCGTTAATGCGGAAGAGGTCAACAGTGCAGCCTGCAAACCCATATTGACATATTTTAGAAACCCTGCGTACATCTTGTTAAAGATCCTTAGTCCGGCTTTTCTTTCCGAACACCGGACTAAGCATCAGGGGCTACTGTCTATGCGGTATCATATTACTTAATTTTAACCTTCTTACCTCAAAGCCTGTTAGAAGGCTGTTGCGAGCTGGTCAGCCCGCCCTTGGCGAAGCTGGACCTTCTCAATCACCGCACTCATGAGAGTGCGGTGTTCTTCGATGGAGGCGCTTTGGCGCCTCCGGCAGTGTCCGTGCCTCGGTTGGGACGGAGGCCGCCGGCGCCACGGTCTGCCCCTCTTCGAGGGCTGCTTGCCGGACTCTGGAACCGCCACGGGTTCGGAGTAGAGTCCGCACAAAGTCGAGGGCTGCTCGACGCGCCCGGAGCCTCCTCCTGGCGCGTCCCCCTGTGGGATTCCGCCTCGTCGTCCTCGGCGCGTGGGGTAGAGGCAGTCGGGATGGAATTTACATCCGACGGCGCCAACGACCCGCTCATCGAGTCGGGAAAGTCGTCACCGGCCGGACTAAAGGAATAATGCGGCATTAGAAGGACACTGCGTGACATACTATAATACGGCATATGAATAATCCGGATACTTACGATCTTGCCGGACGCCAGGCCCTTGTAGGCCACTCTTCCTCGCCAACACTGATGTTGGCGAAACTGTCCGGGGGGATAGTCCTCCCCCTCTTGGACCCTTCGACCGCCCCGATTGGGGAGGCCTTCCTCTTCTTCTCTCCCTCCTCCGGGAGGGAGTACTCCTCCTCCTCCTCGTCTTCAGGGGAGGAGTCCTCCTCGTCGTCGTCAAACGCTTGATTGCGGGAAATCTTTCGAGTCCCCGCGGCCACCTTCTTGGCCTTCTTCTCCGGCACCACGTATGGTGCCGGGACCAGCAGCCTTGCTAAATGGGCGTTCACTGGTTCTTCTGGCATGGGAGCCGGACTGATAAGCAGCTCGGCCTTCTCCATCCATTCCTGTCAAAGGAAGAGGCAGGTTAAAAACCTCGCTAGGGTCAATCTAATTACTACAAGTGCCCCGTAATGGGGTCGAAGCACTTACCCCGTCAGACGGAGACTGCAGGCTGAATCCACGGTCTTCGGTCACGGATGCGGGCTCATCAGCGCTCTTGAACAGCACCCTCCAGGCACCTTCGTACGTTGTGTCGAAGAGCCCGCTCAACGTCTGGTGCTGTTCCGGATTAAACTCCCACAGATTAAATGCCCTTTCTTGGCATGGGAGAATCCGCCGGAGGAGCATGACCTGGACCACGTCGACGAGCCGGAGCCCATTGCTCACCAGCTTCTTGATGCAGGTTCGAAGTCCGGTCACCTCCACCGGGTCACCCCACTGCAAGCCCTTCTCTTTCCAGGAGGTGAGCTGCGTGGGGATTCCAGATCTAAATTTGGGGCCGCCGCCCATGTAGGCTCGCGCGGCTCGGTGATATAGAACCACCCCGATTGCCACCCCTTGACGGAGTCCACGAAGGTCCCTTCTAGCCAAGGGACGTTGGGCAACTTGCCCAACATAGCGCCTCCGCATTCCGCTTGCGTCCCCTTCACAACCTTCGGCTTGACGTTGAAGGTCTTGAGCCACAGGCCGAAGTGGGGCCGGATGCAGAGAAAGGCCTCACACACGACGATAAACGCCGAGATGTTGAGGACGAAATTTGGCACCAGATCGTGGAAATCCAGGCCATAGTAGAACATGATCCCCCGGACAAATGGATGGAGCGGGAAGCCCATTCCGCGGAGGAAGTGGGGAAGGAAAACAACCCTCTCGTGAGGTCCTGGGGTCGGAACGAGCTGCCCTGCGTCGGGCAGCCGATGCGCGATGTTTCCAGAAAGGTATCCGGCGTCGCGCAGCTTGGTGATGTCCTCCTCCTTGGCGGTGGAGGCCATCCACTTGCCTCCCCCTCCGGACATGTTCGGAGAAGGGTCGAGGCAGAATGCGCGAGCTTGAGCGTTGGAGCTTGGGTTCGCGGGGATGGATGAGCAAAGGAGGAAGAAGGCGTAGGTGAGAAGGTAAATCCTTATCCCTTATATATAGGCGGACAAAAATATGCGTCCCTCACCGGCCTGGTAAAACTCGCTCATCTTCCAAGCGCCACCATCAATGGCGCGGTTGGGTTGCCCACACACGTATTGATGAGAATCCCGGAAAAAGGGGAACACGATCTCTGCTTTGACAGGACGTGCCAAGGAAACCGCTTCGCTAAACGTGCAAGTGGTACAAGAATTCAAACAAAGGCTTGGTGCGGTGTGATGTCATGCCGCATAATCGTCGCAGATTGGATCGTTGTATATGTTTTATTCTCTCTACGTTTGGAATGTGGAAATTATTTTGCGAGCGGATACTATCACGGTGTTCATTATCTTCTCCGGATTATTCAAGGAGGAACCCGCCTTGCAATGCCGAACATTATGCACGCCGGACTTATCGTCATTGAAGACTGGTTCGAGGGCTCTTGAGGAGTCTGGACTAGGGGTGTCCGGATAGCCGGACTATCAATATCCGCCGGACTCCCAGACTACGAAGATAGAAGATTGAAGACTCCGGCTCGTGTCCGGAAGGTACTTTACTTGGCGTGGAAGGCAAGCTGGGCAATACGGATATGTAGATCTCCTACCATTGTAACCGACTCTGTGTAACCCTACCCTCTCCGGTGTCTATATAAACCGGAGGGCTTTAGTCCGTAGGACACAACATTACATCTCAACAATCATACCATAGGCTAGCTTCTAGGGTTTAGCCTCATTGATCTCGTGGTAGATCTACTCTTGTACTACCCATATCATCAATATTAATCAAGCGGGACGTAGGGTATTACCTCCATCGAGAGGGCTGAACACAGGTAAAAACATTGTGTCCCTCGTCTCCTGTTACCATCCGCCTAGACGCACAGTTCGGGACCCCCTACCCGAGATCCGCCGGTTTTGACACCGACAACCAACATCTTACTTTGATTCGGCGGTATTGTTGGATGAAGTGGCCCGGACCGACATTACATGACCGCGTTCATGAGACTGGTTCTACCGAGGTGCTTTTGCACATAGGTGGCCGGCGGGTGTCTGTTTCTCCAATTTCAGTTGAATCAAGTTTGACTATGGCCGGTCCTTGTTGAAGGTTAAAACATCACACTTGACAAAACATCATTGTGGTTTTGATGTGTTGGTAAGAGCGGTTCTTGCTAGAAGCCGGTAGCAGCCACGTAAAAGTTGCTACAACAAAGTAGAGGACGTCAAACTTGTTTTTGCAGGGCTTGTTGTGATGTGATATGGTCAAGACATGATGTGATATAAATTGTTGTATGAGATGATCATGTTTTGTAACAGATTTTTCGGCAACTGGCAGGAGCCATATGGTTGTCGCTTTATTGTATGCAATGCAATCGCCATGTAATTGTTTTACTTTATCACTAAGGGGTAGCGATAGTCATAGAAGCAATAGTTGGCAAGACGAAAACAATGCTACAAGGAGATCAAGGTGTCGCGCCGGTGATGATGGAGATCATGATGATGCTTTGGTGATGGAGATCATGAGCACAAGATGATGATGGCCATATCATGTCACATATTTTGATTGCATGTGATGTTTATATTCTATGCATCTTATTTTGCTTAGTGCGGCGGTAGCATTATAAGATGATCCCTTACTAAATTTCAAGGTATAAGTGTTCTCCCTGAGTATGCACCATTGCTACAGTTCGTCGTGCCGAGACACCATGTGATGATCGGGTGTGATAAGGTCTATGTTCACATATAAAGGGTGCAAGCCAGTTTTGCACAAGCAGAATACTCGGGTTAAACTTGACGAGCCTAGCACATGCAGATATGGCGTCGGAACACTGAGACCGAAAGGTCCAGCATTAATCATATAGTAGATATGATCAACATAGCGATGTTCACCATTGAAAACTACACCATCTCACGTGATGATCGGACATGGTTTAGTTGATTTGGATCACGTGATCATTTAGATGACTAGAGGGATGTCTATCTAAGTGTGAGTTCTTAAGGAATATGATTAAATGAACTTTAATTTATCATGAACTTAGTCCTGATAGTATTTTGCAAATTATGCTGTAGATCAATAGCTCGCATTGTAGCTTCCCTATGTTTTTTATATGTTCCTAGAGAAAACTAATTTGAAAGATGATAGTAGCAATGATGCAAACTGGGTCCATGATCCGAGGTTTATCCTCATTGCTGCACAGAAGAATTGTGTCCTTGATGCATCGCTAGGTGATAGACCTATTGCAGGAGCGGATGCAGACGTTATGAACATTTGGCTAGCTCAATATGATGACTACTTGATAGTTTAGTGCACCATGCTTTACAGCTTAGAATCAGGAGTTCAAAGACGTTTTAAACGTCATGGACCATATGAGATGTTCCAGGAGTTGAAGTTAATATTTCAAATAAATGCCCGAGTTGAGAGATATGAAGTCTTTAACAAGTTCTATAGCTAAAAGATGGAGGAGAATAACTCAAGCAATGAGTATGTGCTTAGATTGTCTGGGTACTACAATCGCTTGAATCAAGTGGGAGTTAATCTTCCAGATAAGATAGTGACTGATAGAGTTATCTAGTCACCATCACCAAGTTACGGGAACTTCGTGATGAACTATAATATGCAAGTGATGATGAAAGAAATTCCTGAGCTCTTCGTGATGCTGAAATCAACGAAGGTAGAAATCAAGGAAAAACATCAAGTGTTGATGATTAAACAAGACCACTAGTTTCAAGTAAAGGGCAAAGGGAAAGAAAGGAAACTTCAACAAGAATGGCAAGCAAGTTGCCACGCCCGTGAAGAAGCCCAAAGCTGGACGTAAGCCTGAAACTGAGTGCTTCTACTACAAAGGAAATGGTCACTGAAAGCGGAACTACCCCAAATATTTGGTGAATAAGAAGGATGGCAAAGTGAACAAAGGTATATTTGATATACATGTTATTGATGTGTACCTTACTAGTGCTCGTAGTGACCCCTGGGTATTTGATACTTGTTCAGTTGCTAAGATTAGTAACTCAAAACAGGAGTTACAGAATAAACAGAGACTAGTTGAGGGTGAAGTGATGATGTGTGTTGGAAGTGGTTACAACAATTGATATGATGATGATCGCACCCCCTATACTTTCGGGATTACTGTTGAACCTAACTAAATGTTTTTTGGTGTTTGCTTAAGCATGAATATGATTAGATCATGTTTATTGCAATACGGTTATTCATTTAAGACAGAGAATAATTGTTATTCTATTTACATGAATAAAACATTCTATGGTCATACACCCAATGTTGATGGTTTATTGAATCTCGATTGTAGTGATACACATATTCGCAATATTGATGCCAAAAGATGCAAAGTTGATAATGATAGTGCAACATACCTGTGGGACTGCCGTTTAGGTCATATTGGTGTAAAGCGCATGAAGAAACTCCATGCTGATGGGCTTTTGGAATCACTTGATTATGAATCATTTGATACTTGCGAACCGTACCTTATGGGCAAGATGACTTAAACTCCGTTCTCCGGAACAACGGAACAAGCTAATGACTAATTGGAAATAATACATACCGATGTATGCATTCCGATGAGTGTTGAGCCTCGTGGCGAGTATCGTTATTTTCTAACCTTCACAGATGATTTGAGCAGCTATGGGTATATCTAATTAATGAAACACAAGTCTCAAACATTTGAAAAGTTCAACGAATTTCAGAGTGAAGTGGAGAATCATCGTAAAAAGAAAATAAAGTTTCTACGATCTGATCATGGAGGAGAATATTTGAGTTACGAGTTTGGCCTTCATTTAAAACAATGTGGAATTGTTTCACAGCTCACGCCACCTGGAACACCACAGCGTAATGCTGTGTCCGAACGTTGTAACCACACTTTATTGGATATGGTGCGATCTATTATGTCTCTTACCGTTTTACCACTATCATTTTGGGGTTGTGCAATAGAGACAACTGTATTCACTTTAAACAGGGCACCATCAAAATCCGTTGAGACAACACCTTACGAACTGTGGTTTCACAAGAAACCAAAGTTGTCATTTCTTAAAGTTTGGGGCTGCGATGCTTATGAGAAAAAGCTTCAACCTGATAAGCTCGAACCCAAATCGGAGAAGTGTGTCTTCATAGGATACTCAAAGGAAACTGTTTGGTACACCTTCAATCACAGATCCGATGGCAAAATATTTGTTGCTAAAAATGGATCTTTTCTATATAAGGAGTTTCTCTCAAAAGAAGTGAGTGGGAGGAAAGTATAACTTGATGAGGTAATTGTACCTTCTCCCGAATTGGAGAGTAGTTCATCATAGAAATCAGTTCCAGTGATTCCTACACCAATTAGATAGGAAGCTAATGATGATAATCATGAAACTTCAGATCAGGTTACTACTGAACCTCGTATGTCTTCCAGAGTACGGTCCGCACCAGAGTGGTACGGTAATCCTGTTATGGAAGTCATGTCCTACGAACTATGAGGAAGCAATGATGAGCCCAGATTCCACGAAATGGCCTGAGGCCATGAAATCTTAGATGGGATCCATGTATGAGAACAAAGTGTGGACATTGGTGGACTTGCCCGATGGTCGGCAAGCCATAGAAAATAAATGGATCTTCAACAGGAAGACGAACGCTGATAGTAGTGTGACTATCTACAAAGCTCGACTTGTCACAAAAGGTTTTCGACAAGTTCAAGGTGTTGACTACAATGACAATTTCTCAATTGTAGCGATGCTTAAATCCATCTGAATGATGTTAGCAATTGCCATATTTTATGATTTGGCAAATGGATGTCAAAACTGCATTCCTTAAATGGATATTTCCTAAGGAAGAGTTGTATATCATGCAACCAGAAGGTTTTGTCGATCCTAAAGGTACTAACAAGGTGTGCAAGCTCCAGCGATCCATCTATGGACTGGTGCAAGCATCTCGGAGTTGGAATATACGCTTTGATCAGTTGATCAAAGCATATAGTTTTATACAGACTTGCGATGAAGCATGTATTTACAAGAAAGAGAGTGGGTACACTACAGCCTTTCTGATAAGTATATGTGAATGACATATTGTTGATCGGAAATGATGTAGAATTTTCTGGAAAGCATAAAGGAGAGTTTGAAAGGAGATTTTCAAAGAAAGACCTCAGTGAAGCTACTTACATATTGGGCATCAAGATCTATAGAGATAGATCAAGACTCTTGATACGATCTTTCAATGAGTATATACCTTGACAAGTTTTTGAAAGAGTTCAAAAATGGATCAGTCAAAGAAGGAGTTCTTATCTGTATTACAAGGTGTAAAATTGAGTAAGACTCAAAGCCCGACCACGGCAGAAGACAAAAAGAGAATGAAAGTCATTCCCTATGCCTCGGTCATAGGTTCTATAAAGTATGCTATGTTGTGTACCAGACCTATTGCGTACCTTGCCATGAGTTTGGCAAGGGGGTACAATAGTGATCTAGAAGTAGACCACTGGATAGCGGTCAAAATTATCCTTAGTGAGGACTAAGGAAATGTTTCTCGATCATGGGGGTGATAAAGAGTTCGTCGTAAAGAGTTACCTCGATGCAAGCTTTTACACCGATCCAGATGACTCTAAGTCTCAATCTGGATACATATTGAAAGTGCGAGCAATTAGCTAAAGTAGCTCCATGCAGAGCATTGTAGACATAGAATATTTTCAAAATGCATACGGCTCTGAATGTGACAGACCCATTGACTAAACTTCTCTCACGAGCAAAACATGATCACACCTTAGTACACTTTGGGTGTTAATCACATAGTGATGTGAACTAGATTGTTGACTCTAGTAAACCCTTTGGGTATTAGTTATTGGGTAAGATAGTAATTTCAAAAAAAAATCCTACGCACATGCAAGATCATGGTGATGCATAGCAACGAGAGGGGAGAATGTTGTCCACGTACCCTCGTAGACCGAAAGCGGAAGCGTTATGACAACGCGGTTGATGTGGTCGTACATCTTCACGATCGACCGATCCTAGTACCGAACATATGGCACTTCCGCAATCTGCACACGTTCAGCTCGGTAACGTCCCACGAACTCCGATCCAGCAGAGTGTCGAAGGAGAGTTTTGTTAGCACGACGGCGTGATGATGGTGATGATGAAGCTACCGGCACAGGGCTTCGCCTAAGCGCTGCAACGATATGACCAAGGTGGATTATGGTGGAGGGGGGCACCGCACATGGCTAAGAGATCAATGATCAAATTGTGTCTCCATCGGGTGCCCCCTCCCCCGTATATAAAGGAGTGGAGAAGGGGGAGGGCCAGCCCTCTACTATGGTGCGCCCTGGAGAGTCCTACTCCCACCGGGAGTAGGATCCCCCCTTCCAAGTAAGAGGAGTAGGAGAGAAGGAAGGGGAAGAGAGAAGAGAAGGAAGGAGGGGGCGCCGCCCCTCCCCCTAGTCCAATTCGGACTAGGCCTTGGTGGGGCGCGCGGCCTACCCTAGGCAGCCCCTCTCTCTCCCTTAAAACCCAATAAGGCCCATATACTCCCCGGCGAATTCCCGTAACTCTCCGTACTCCGATAAATACCCAAACCACTCAGAACCTTTCCGATGTCCAAATATAGCCTTCCAATATATCAATCTTTACATCTCAAACATTTTGAGACTCCTCGTCATGTCCCTGATCTCATCCGGGACTCCGAACAACCTTTGGTACATCAAAACACATAAACTCGCAATACCAATCGTCACCGAACGTTAAGCGTGCGGACCCTACGGGTCCGAGAACTATGTAGACATGACCGAGACATGTCTCTGGCCAATAACCAATAGCGGAACCTGGATGCTCATATTGGCTCCCACATATTCTACGAAGATCTTTATCAGTCAAACCGCATAACAACAAACGTTGTTCCCTTTGTCATCGCTATGTTACTTGCCCAAGATTCGATCATCGGTATCTTAATACCAAGTTCAATCTCATTACCAGCAAGTCTCTTTACTCGTTTTGTAATGCATCATCCTGTAACTAACTCATTAGTCACATTGCTTGCAAGGCTTATAGTGATGTGCTTACCGAGAGGGCCCAGAGATACCTCTCTGGCAATCGGAGTGACAAATCCTAATCTCGATCTATTCCAACTCAACAAACACCATCGGAGACACCTGTAGGGCACCTTTATAATCACCCAGTTACGTTGTGACATTTGGTAGCACACAAAGTATTCCTCCGGTATTCGGGAGCTGCATATCTCATAGTCATAGGAACATGTATAAGTCATGAAGAAAGCAATAGCAACATACTAAATGATCAAGTGCTAAGCTAACGGAATGGGTCAATTCTATCACATCATTATCTAATGATGTGTTCCTATTAATCAAATGACAACTCATGTCTATGGCTAGGAAACTTAACCATCTTTGATTCAACGAGCTAGTCAAGTAGAGGCATACTAGTGACACTCCTTTTGTCTATGTATTCACACATGTACTAAGTTTCCGGTTAATACAATTCTAGCATGAATAATAAACATTTATCATGATATAAGGAAATATAGATAACATCTTTATTATTGCCTCTAGAGCATATTTCCTTCAGTCTCCCACTTGCACTAGAGTCAATAATCTAGTTCACATCACCATGTGATTTAACACCAATATTCACATCTGTATGTGATTAACACCCATAGTTCATATCGTCATGTGATCAACACCCGAAGGGTTTACTAGATTCAATAATCTAGTTCACATCGCTATGTGATTAACACCCAAAGAGTACTAAGGTGTGATCATGTTTTGCTCGTGAGAGAAGTTTAGTCAATGGGTATGTCACATTCAGAGCCGTGTGTATTTTGCAATTATTTTATGTCTACAATGCTCTGCACGGAGCTACTCTAGCTAATTGCTCCCACTTTCAATACATATCCAGATTAAGACTTGGAGTCATCTGGATCAGTGTAAAAGCTTGCATCGACGTAACTCTTTACGATGAACTCTTTATCACCCCCATCACCAAGAAACATTTCCTTAGTCCTTACTAAGGATAATCTTGACCACTTGTCACGCCCAAGATGCGGCCCTATCCTAAAGGAACTCGAAGGTCCCACCAAGGATAGAAGCGCATCTTGAAGACGCTTTTGCAAGGTGGATATCATTACATCAACATTACATAATAGATGGGGATACATACATAAGGCATACAATGCCACATGAATACAACATCATATTACATCAGAGCACGATCCGACTACGGATGAAACACAAACAGAAACTCAAACGACATCCACCCTGCTAGCCCAGGCTGCCGACCTGGAACCTATCCCCTGATCGAAGAATCAGAAGAAGAACTCAATGCAAGCAAGCATCGCTCTCGCGTCATGATCATCGTATAACCTGTACCTGCAACTGTTGTTGTAGTAATCTGTTAGCCACGAGGACTCAGCAATCCCATTACCATGGGTATCAAGACTAGCAAAGCTTAATGGGAAAGGAAGGGGTAAAGTGGTGAGGTTGCATCAGCGACTAAGCATGATATGGTGGCTAGCATACGCAAATGAGAGCGAGAAGAGAAACAAGCGGAACGGTCGTGAAGCTAGAAATGATCAAGAGGTGATCCTGAACACCTACTTACGTCAAACATAACACAAAAACTGTGTTCACTTCCCGGAATCCGCCGAGAAGAGACCATCACGGCTACACACGCGGTTGATGCGTTTTAATTCGGATCTGGTGTCAAGTTATCTACAACCAGACATTAACAAATTCCCATATGCCACATAACCGTGGGCACGGCTCTCGAAAGTTTATACCCTGCAGGGGTGTCCCAACTTAGCCCATGACAAGCTCTCGCGATCAACGAAGGAATAGACCTTCTCCCAGGAAGACTCGATCAGTCTCGAAATCCCGGTTTACAAGACATTTCGACAATGGTAAAACAAGAC
Organism: Aegilops speltoides; assembly: GCA_021437245.1. Lineage (NCBI taxonomy): Eukaryota > Viridiplantae > Streptophyta > Magnoliopsida > Poales > Poaceae > Aegilops > Aegilops speltoides. Next base: position 451,761,939 of record CM038143.1, on the reverse strand, counting down.
CAGCAAGACCGCTCGAGGCGCCGACAATCCCGATAGGAGCTGCACATATCTCGTTCTCAGGGCAACACCGGATAAGCTAAGCGTCAGTACAAGCGAATCCAAGTTGCCAAGGAATGGTCCCGCACGGTGGTCTAGTTTGGACAACACTTAGACAAGCATTGGCCCGGGGGGGCTATAATAAAGATGACCCTCGAGAGAGCGACTCCCAAGGGAAAAGTAGGTGGTGGTGAGGCAAATGGTAAAACCAAGGTTGGGCCTTGCTGGACAAGTTTTATTCAAAGCGAACTGTCAGGGGGGTCCCATAAATCACTCGACCGCGTTAGGAACGCAGAATCCGGGAACATAACACCGGTATGACGGAAAACTAGGGCGGCAAGAGTGGAACAAAACACAAGGCATAAGGCCGAGCCTTCCACCCTTTACCAAGTATATAGATGCATTAATAATATAAGAGATATTGTGATATCCCAACATAAACCCTGTCCACCATGGAGCAAACTTCAACTTCACCTACAGCTAGCAACGCTATAAGAGGGGCTGAGCAAAAGCGGTAACATAGCCAAGCAATGGTTTGCTAGGAATGGTGTCAAAGGTTAGAGGTTCATGGCAATTTGGGGAGGCTTGAAGAACAATTTATAGGAAGCGCAGCATAGCGAAAGAACGAGGCAACTAACATAGCAATGATAGTAGTGAGATCTAGGGTAGCGGTCATCTTGCCTGAAATCCCGCTAGGAAGAAGAATGAGTCCATGAAGAAGACGAACGGGTGAAGCCGAACCAACCGTAGACGAACGAATCCTCACGATCGCAACGAAACGGGAACTATCGAGAAGAAGCACACAACATGGTAAACACACCACACATGGACAAGGCATGATGCACAACAAGCATGATGCATGACAAGGCTACATGAAGCTACTCATGGCAAGAGATGATGCAAACAAGAACAACACATCAAGGCAAGTTTAAATGAGGCCGGGAACAACATATAACAATTCCGGTAAGTCCTCATATGCAAATTTCGAAATTATTCCAGAACTGAATTACCTTATGTTCAAGTTGTTAAACAGCAAGTTAAGATGCACCAAGATGATCTACATGAAATTCTAGTCAAGTTACATATAAAGTTCATTAGATTCGGAGCTACGGTCTAAAAGATATGCGCAAAACAAGTTAAACATGGCATTGATGCAAAATGCATACAAACATCAAGCAAACACCTCAAAACAAGGATGTAACATGATAATATTAAGCTACATGCAAAAACAAGCAAGTTTCATATAGAGCCCACTCAAAACGGAGCAACGGTGCAACACACACACACTATACAAGTTATAGCAACAATCTGTCCAAAACAGCAACTAGGCATATTGCAAGCATCAAAACAATATGCTAAAGCACCCCAACATAATAACAAAAGGCATGGGCATGAAGTACAGGTAAAGCATGTCAAAACATGAACACTGAGCTATCTCCAGAAACAACTAGAACATGCTCAAAAGGACATGGTAAGATTGCAAATAATAACAGTTTCAGACTTGCAGAAATAACATCAGGTTGCAATGTTTAGAGAAAGCAAACAACATGTTACAGGAACTTATCATGGAAAAACAAAGGCATGGCAAGATACTACTAAATGCATAGAACAACAGTCCCTTACTAACCATGAGCCAAAAGGGCACAGAAAATATGATGGCACCCATGTAAACATGGCAAGTTATATTACAGATTTAAACATGGCAGGAACAACAATAAGTAGGCATGTTGGTGAGCTTGAACCACTCACCACAGAGCAATACATGGCATGGAAAGGCAACCAACAGTAAGAAGACATGTTTTTGAAGCTATACATGGCAAGAGCAAGGTCATAGGGTGCACGGAACACTAGCAAAACACATGGGAACTAGTGAACTTAATGTTAACAGGCTGACAGCAACATTATCAAGCAACTTTGGAGCAAGATATGAACAATCTACAGCAAACTATAAATGCAACCAGGGGCATGGATGGATAGGGCATAACATGTAGATCAAAACATGTTTATAGAGCATCTCCAGATTATGCATAGAATGATTAGTAGCAACATGTTTATCTAGCATCACGAAATAATAGATTCAGCCTAGCAAAACAGCAACATCATGTACACTACTTAACAAGCTCGATTCACTTGCCACAAGTCATTGCATGACAATATAAGCATAGCATCATCAAGAAGGCATGTTTGTGAAACAAACCAAGTCAAGAACAAGTCCATAACATGCAAGGATCAACTATAGCAAGCTTGGCCAAATTGAATAACACGTAAACAATCTGCCAGGAAAGATTTTGAAGCCAAAGTAGAGCACTCAAATGACATGCTAGACTACTCCATAATTCCAAACAAGAGCATGAATGGATAGACAATAACCATATGTTCAAAACACCCTTACTGAAGTATCTCAAAATAAGCATGGATCTCTCTGTAGCATCAAGTTTATATGGCAACAAAATAACAGCAGAACAGGGACCAAAATCAGCAATATCACGAAGCCTAGTTTGCATGCTTGTGCTAGTCACCACATTGATCACAAAAATACATGGCATACACCCCTGGAAAGATGGCATGGCATAGATCAAAACACATGAAGACATCAACCTCATAGGATGCACACATCAATCATGGCAAAAATGACAAATGAGCATGTTATAACAGTTTCAGCAGATTAACATCAACATGCACTCTTCCAACAGCATTTCGGGCATCAAGATGAGCTCAAATGAAAATGATGCAATGGAATGAAATGAAGTACTCGTCGAGACGAACAATTTGACATATTACACGCATGAAACAGAGCTACAGATGCAGAGATACGATGTGATGAACATGGCATGATTATGCGAATACTTTGGGACAGCAGTTTCAGAGGGGGGGGGGGAAATCAACCTCGAACGGATCTCGCCGGAGAGCTCGCCGGAGACGATGGGGACGACGGCAGAGGTCGAGGGAGAGGTCGGGGAGGCCGGGGAAGAACGGATCCGGGGCGCTCTCGGCCGGATCTCGCCGGATCCGGGCCGGAGAGGCACGGGCGGCAGCGAGGCGAGGCCTACGCGACGGAGTGGCGGGCGGGCGGGCGGCGAATGAGCGGCGAGGCCGCAAACCAGCGGCGGGATGCGGGCTGAGGCGAGGCGCGCGCGCGCTCCGGCCGTCAGCGCTGAGGACGCTTGGGCGCGCAAGGCACGGCGGCCGAGGACGCGGGCGGCGCTTAGGCGAGCCGGGCGGCGGATGGCGGCGGAGGCCATGGCGGAGGCAGCGCCGGGCGGCATGGGCGGCGGCGCTAACGGGCGGCGGCGAAGCGCGAGCGGGCCCGCCTGAGCCCCGGATGGGCTCCATGAGCAAGCGCGGCAGTCGTGCGGGACACTGGCGGCCTCTGATTGGGCACGGGGGCGGTTGGACATGTCCGGCGGCTGGACGGACATGTCCGGCTGCGGGAGGACGACGAAAGCTAGGGTTTCGGGGGAAAATATCCGCGAATTTGAGAGGGGATCACATATTTATAGGTAGAGGGAGCTAGGAGAGTCCAAATGAGGTGTGGTTTTCGGCCACGCGATCGTGATCGAACGACCGAGAGCATGGATGGGAGTTTGCTGGGCCTTGGGCCACTTTGGAAGGGGTGTTTGGCTGCACACAAAAGAGGCCTTTACGGTTACCCGGTTAACCGTTGGAGTATCAAACGACCTCCAAATGGCACGAAACTGGACAGGCGGTCTACCGGTGCTATACCAAGGCCGCTTGGCAAACCTCGGGCCATTCCGAGAAAGTTTAACACCCGCACATGAAAAGAGTAAAGAAGGGGACGCCGGAGGGCATAGGAGTGCCGGATTGCAAAACGGACAACGGGGAAAAGGATCGGATGCATGAGATGAACACGAATGCGAAATGAGATGCACATGATGACATGATAAAATGCAACACGCAAGAAAATGACATGGCAACAACGACGAATAACTGGCGGACACCTGGCGCAATGAATCCGGGGCGTTACAACACTCCTCCACTAACAAGAGATCTCGTCCCGAGATCTTAGGACCGAGACGGAAGAGAAAAAAGGGATGAGGTGAAACAAGAACTGAAGAGAAGAAGCAAAGAATCGATAGCACTCGAGAATAAGAGCGGAAGGACGAGAATGACGAGAATCAAAAGCTCACGGAATCAGATAGACTATGAAATCACTCCCGTTAGAACGAGATAGGAAACGAATAAGACTGAAAGGATTTAGGCAGCACTCCGTCTGAAACATGGGGGAATAGAACACGAGCTTGAGAGGATGGAATGATACTTGATGAACTCTTGAAGAATGAATTAAGTCATGAAGAACCACCATGAAGAACTCCGGTAACAAAAGGATGACGAGATAAAATGAAGGATGAAAGAATAGATGAGCGTTATGATGATTTAGATGAAGGTTCCGATGAGATGGCCAGGAAATTTGAACTCCGGAAAAGAAAAGATGAAAAGGCTTGGAACTAGAATGTATTCATCAAAACCAAACTCCGAAGGAAGGGATTACTCTCTTGGATGGAATAAGAATAAGATTTATTGTATGCTTATCCTTCATCAAATTAAATTGACAACAAGCAATGGATTTTGCATACTACTTATTCTTCTTGAAAAGGATTGAGAAGTGACATATCGCAAACTTGAGAAGGTCTTCATGAACCACCGGTAGGATTGGAAGAACGAATGAATAATATGATAAACAAGGAAAAAGAATCTTGAACGAACCACCGTAAGAATTCAAAAATTGAATGATGAAAGAGAATGAATCACCGGGAAGAATTAGAAGAATAAATATGGTCGAGGGGATTTAGATGCAAAGAACAAAGAGATCGCGAACTGATAAAGAACACTTGAGCGAAGCACCGGAATAATATTGAGACGAACGAAAGGGTACGGATATAGAATAATTGGAGAACAACTCTGAAAACTTAGAATGAAGAAATCTTCTGAAAAGATGGCCTCCGGATGACCGAGAGGGAAAGCACTCCTGAAACGCTCCGGATGAATGAAAAGAATTTGCATGACTTGAAACAATTTGATAGGATAACATCGAGCTAGCACCGCGAATCTCCGGGAGAACGGACAAGATTTAGAGGAAAACTCTTCTTCAAATGATGACGAGAAACACAACCAAAATTACTGAGATACTCTGGGAGAATGAAAAGCGAAGAGGTTGAGCCAACAATGAAAATGATTTTAAATCGATCTTGGAAAAAGGCATGTGACTGATGTGATCCATTCTTACATCACACTTGAAAAGAATTGAGAATAACTCTGGGGGAATTAGAAGAGTCAGGTAATATCCTGGGAAAAGACCTGTGGGTTAGGGCCCACTGAAGAGATAACACCGTTGGAAAGAGATGTTGAACAGATAGATGATGCACCGGAACAATTGAAATATTTGAAAGAGGTGACAACCTCGAATTAATTTGGAATATAGACGAGTCTCCTGAGATGTCTTCCGAACTCCGGAATGATTAAATGGCAAGAGACAAACGATCAAAGGGAAATATTTGAGCTGAGGGAAAAAAATATGATCAACACCGGATACTTGAATTGAATCCACCGGAAAAGAAAAAGAGATGAAGAATGACGAACAAGATGAGAATTCACCGGTTGAGATAATTGATGAAAGACTGAAGAGGCTCCGCACGAATGAAATAGATGCTCGAAAGAGACTCAAACTCTGGGAAGAAGAGGGTGGGAGGGTGGGAAAAACAAAGGCAACTTGGAAGGGAGAACTGACGAATAACTTGAAGAGAAAACACCGGTTGAAATCATTGAGGAAAGAAAGCAAAGATTTCGCACGAGTAGGAAGGATACTCGATTACGGACTCCGGTTCTGAGCGGAAGAAGGGTGGGCGGGTGGGAAAAGAAAGACAACTTCGGACAGGGAAACAACATCGATCAAAAAGAGCTAAGGATTTATCTCCCAAAGAGAGAGAGGTTTGAATCAGCTTGACGAGGATTGCGCCGGACAAAAGAGGATGGACAACGAATGAAAAACTAACCGCGTGATCCTAAAGAAAAAATTGAAGGGGAAGAGGAGTAGTTCAAAACACCTACGTCAAGATTCCTTACCAGAGAGACGAAGGGGCAGAGGAGTAAAAAGAATTCCTACTTTCCGATATAACTAGACTCAGAAAACAGTTTTCTTTCTAGACTCAACAACGGCCAAGCTACATGATCAATCAAGGGGGCTCCTAGGGTCGGTCGAGGCTCTGATACCAACTTGTCACGCCCAAGATGCGGCCCTATCCTAAAGGAACTCGAAGGTCCCACCAAGGATAGAAGCGCATCTTGAAGACGCTTTTGCAAGGTGGATATCATTACATCAACATTACATAATAGATGGGGATACATACATAAGGCATACAATGCCACACGAATACAACATCATATTACATCAGAGCACCATCCGACTACGGATGAAACACAAACAGAAACTCAAACGACATCCACCCTGCTAGCCCAGGCTGCCGACCTGGAACCTATCCCCTGATCGAAGAATCAGAAGAAGAACTCAATGCAAGCAAGCATCGCTCTTGCGGCATGATCATCGTATAACCTGTACCTGCAACTATTATTGTAGTAATCTGTGAGCCACGAGGACTCAGCAATCCCATTACCATGGGTATCAAGACTAGCAAAGCTTAATGGGAAAGGAAGGGGTAAAGTGGTGAGGTTGCAGCAGCGACTAAGCATGATATGGTGGCTAACATACGCAAATGAGAGCGAGAAGAGAAACAAGCAGAACGATCGTGAAGCTAGCAATGATCAAGAGGTGATCCTGAACACCTACTTACGTCAAACATAACACAGAAACCGTGTTCACTTCCCGGACTCCGCCGAGAACAGACCATCACGGCTACACACGCGGTTGATGCGTTTTAATTCGGATCTGGTGTCAAGTTATCTACAACCGTACATTAACAAATTCCCATCTGCCACATAACCGCGGGCACTGCTCTCGAAAGTTTATACCCTGCAGGGGTGTCCCAACTTAGCCCATGACAAGCTCTCGCGATCAACGAAGGAATAGACCTTCTCCCAGGAAGACCCGATCAGTCTCGGAATCCCGGTTTACAAGACATTTCGACAATGGTAAAACAAGACCAGCAAGACCGCCCGATGCGCCGACAATCCCGATAGGAGCTGCACATATCTCATTCTCAGGGCAACACCGGATAAGCTAAGCGTACAGGTACCAACGAATCCAAGTTGCCAAGGAATGGTCCCGCACGGTGCTCTAGTTTGGACCAACACTTAGACAAGCATTGGCCCGGGGGGGCTATAATAAAGATGACCCTCGAGAGAGTGACTCCCAAGGGAAAAGTAGGTGGTGGTGAGGCAAATGGTAAAACCAAGGTTGGGCCTTGCTGGACAAGTTTTATTCAAAGCGAACTGTCAGGGGGTCCCATAAATCACCCGACCGTGTTAGGAACGCAGAATCCGGGAACATAACACCGGTATGACGGAAAACTAGGGCGGCAAGAGTGGAACAAAACACCAGGCATAAGGCCGAGTCTTCCACCCTTTACCAAGTATATAGATGCATTAATAATATAAGAGATATTGTGATATCCCAACATAAACCCTGTCCACCATGGAGCAAACTTCAACTTCACCTATAGCTAGCAACGCTATAAGAGGGGCTGAGCAAAAGCGGTAACATAGCCAAGCAATGGTTTGCTAGGAATGGTGTCAAAGGTTAGAGGTTCATGGCAATTTGGGGAGGCTTGAAGAACAATTTATAGGAAGCGCAGCATAGCAAAAGAGCGAGGCAACTAGCATAGCAATCATAGTAGTGAGATCCAGGGTAGCGGTCATCTTGCCTGAAATCCCGCTAGGAAGAAGAACGAGTCCATGAAGAAGACGAACGGGTGAAGCCGAACCAACCGTAGACGAACGAATCCTCACGATCGCAACGAAACGGGAACTATCGAGAAGAAGCACACAACATGGTAAACACACCACACATGGACAAGGCATGATGCACAACAAGCATGATGCATGACAAGGCTACATGAAGCTACTCATGGCAAGAGATGATGCAAACAAGAACAACACATCAAGGCAAGTTTAAATGAGGCCGGGAACAACATATAACAATTCCGGTAAGTCCTCATATGCAAATTTCGAAATTGGTCCAGAACTGAATAAACCTTATGTTCAAGTTGTTAAACAGCAAGTTAAGATGCACCAAGATGATCTACACGAAATTCTAGTCAAGTTACATATAAAGTTCATTAGATTCGGAGCTACGACCTAGAAGATATGAGCAAAACAAGTTAAACATGGCATTGATGCAAAATGCATACAAACATGAAGCAAACACCTCAAAACAAGGATGCAACATGATAATATGAAGCTACATGCAAAAACAAGCAAGTTTCATATAGAGCCCACTCAAAACGGAGCAACGGTGCAACACACACACACACACTATACAAGTTATAGCAACAATCTGTCCAAAACAGCAACTAGGCATATTGCAAGCATCAAAACAATATGCTACAGCACCCCAACATAATAACAAAAGGCATGGGCATGAAGTACAGGTAAAGCATGTCAAAACATGAACACTGAGCTATCTCCAGAAACAACTAGAACATGCTCAAAAGGACATGGTAAGATTGCAAATAATAACAGTTTCAGACTTGCAGAAATAACATCAGGTTGCAATGTTTAGAGCAAGCAAACAACATGTTACAGGAACTTATCATGGAAAAACAAAGGCATGGCATGATACTAATAAATTCATAGAACAACAGTCCCTTACTGACCATGAGCCAAAAGGGCACAGAAAATATGATGGCACCCATGTAAACATGGCAAGTTATATTACAGATTTAAACATGGCAGGAACAACAATAAGTAGGCATGTTGGTGAGCTTGAACCACTCACCACAGAGCAATACATGGCATGGCAAGGCAACCAACAGTAAGAAGACATGTTTGTGAAGCTATACATGGCAAGAGCAAGGTCATAGGGTGCATGGAACACTAGCAAAACACATGGGAACTAATGAACTTAATGTTAACAGGCTGACAGCAACATTATCAAGCAACTTTGGAGCAAGATATGAACAATCTACAGCAAGCTATAAATGCAACCAGGGGCATGGATGGATAGGTCATAACATGTAGATCAAAACATGTTTATAGAGCATCTCCAGATTATGCATAGAATGATTAGTAGCAACATGTTTATATAGCATCACGAAATAACAGATTCAGCCTAGCAAAACAGCAACATCATGTACACTACTTAACAAGCTCGATTCACTCACCACAAGTCATTGCATAACAATATAAGCATAGAATCATCAAGAAGGCATGTTTGTGAAACAAAACAAGTCAAAAACAAGTCCATAACATGCAAGGATCAACTATAGCAAGCTTGGCCAAATTGAATAACACGTAAACAATCTGCCAGGAAACATTTTGAAGCCAAAGTAGAGCACACAAATGACATGCTAGACTACTCCATAATTGCAAACAAGGGCATGAATGGATAGACAATAACCATATGTTCAAAACACCCTTACTGTAGTATCTCAAAATAAGCATGGATCTCTCTGTAGCATCAAGTTTATATGGCAACAAAATAACAGCAGAATAGGGACCAAAATCAGCAATATCACGAAGCCTAGTTTGCATGCTTGTGCTAGTCACCACATTGATCACAAAAATACATGGCATACACCCCTGGAAAGATGGCATGCCATAGATCAAAACACATGAAGACATCAACCTCATAGGATGCACACATCAATCATGGCAAAAATGACAAATGAGCATGTTATAACAGTTTCAGCAGATTAACGTCAACATGCACTCTTCCAACAGCATTTCGGGTATCAAGATGAGCTCAAATGAAAATGATGCAATGGAATAAAATGAAGTACTCGTCGAGACGAACAATTCGACATATTACACGCATGAAACGAAGCTACAGATGCAGAGATACGATGCGATGAACATGGCATGATTATGCGAATACTTTGGGACTTGGCAGTTTCAGAGGAGGGGAAAATCAACCTCGAACGGATCTCGCCGGAGAGCTCGCCGGAGACGATGGGGACGACGGCAGAGGTCGAGGGAGAGGTCGGGGATGCCGGGGAAGAATGGATCCGGGGCGCTCTCGGCCGGATCTCGCCGGATTCGGGCCGGAGAGGCACGGGGGCGGCGAGGAGGCGGAGGCCACACGACGGCGGACGGGTGGCCGGCGGCGGCGGACGGGCGAGGCCGCAGCCCAGCGGCGGGATGCGGGCTGAGGCGAGGCGGCGCGGCTCGCCATCAGCCTGAGGGCGCTTGGCGGCGCAAAACACGGCGGCCGAGGACGCCGGGCGGCGGCGCTAAGCGGAGCAGGTGGCGGATGGCGGCGAGGCGGAGGCCGGGCCGGCGGGCGCGGGCGGCGGGGCCAGAAGCTGGCCTGTCTGCAGGGCCCGGATGGGCTCCATGGGCCGCGGGCGGCGGCGAAGCGGCGTGGGACACTGGCGGCCTCTGATTGGCACGGGGCGGTTGGACATGTCCGCGGCTGGACGGACATGTCCGGCCACGGAGGAGGACAGCGAGGGTTTCAGGGAAAATATCCATGAATTTGAGAGGGGATCACATATTTATAGGTAGAGGGAGCTAGGAGAGTCCAAATGAGGTGTGGTTTTCGGCCACGCGATCATGATCGAACGACCGAGAGCATGGAGGGGAGTTTGCTGGGCTTTGGGCCACTTTGGAAGGGGTGTTGGGCTGCACACAAAAGAGGCCTTTACGGTTACCCGGTTAACCGTTGGAGTATCAAACGACCTCCAAATAGCACGAAACTTGACAGGCGGTCTACCGGTGCTATACCAAGGCCGCTTGGCAAACCTCAGGCCATTCCGAGAAAGTTTAACACCCGCACATGAAAAGAGTCAAGAAGGGGACGCCGGGGGGCATAGGAGTGCCGGATTGCAAAACAGACAACGGGGAAAAGGCTCGGATGCATGAGACGAACACGAATGCGAAATGAGATGCACATGATGACATGATAAAATGCAACACGCAAGAAAATGACATGGCAACAACGATGAATAACTAGCGGACACCTGGCGCAACGAATCCGGGGCGTTACACCACTGTCCAGTGATCTACTCCTAGATCAAAATTGTACTCCCTTGCCAAACTCAAGGCAGGGTACACAATAAGTCTGGTACACAACACAACATACTTTATAGAACCTATGATTGTGGCATAGGGAATGACTTTTATTCTTTTTTATTTTCTACCATGGTCGGGATTTGAGTCTTACTCAACTTTACACCTTGTAATACAGACAAGAATTCCTTCTTTGATTGATCCATTTTGAACTCTTTCAAAAACTTGTCAAGGTATTTACTCACTGAAATTTTTTATCAAGGCCAAATATGTAAGCAGCTTCACCGTGGTCTTTCATTTAAAAACTCTTTTTCAAGTGTCCCTTCATTCTAGCCAGAAATTCTATATCATTTCCAATCAACAATATGTCAACCACATAAAATATTAGAAAATGCTACAGAGCTCCCACTCACTTTCTTGTAAATACAGGCTTCTCCAAAAGTCTGTATAAAATTATATGCTTCGATCGACTCATCGAAGCGTATATTCCAACCCCGAGAGGCTTGCACCAGTCCATAAATGGATCACTGGAGCTTGCGCACTTCTGTTAGCACCCTTTGGATCGACAAAACCTTCTGGTTGCATCATATACAACTCTCTTTAAGAAATGTCCATTTAAGGAATGCAGTTTTTATATCCATTCGCCAGATTTCATAAAATATGGCAATTCCTAACATGATTCGGACAGATTTAAGAGTCGCTACAGTTGAGAAAATCTCATTGCAGTCAACACCTTGAACTTGTCGAAAAACCTTTTATGACAAGTCGAGCTTTGTAGATAGTAACACTACTATCAGTGTCTGTCTTCCTCTTGAATATCCATTTATTTAATATATCTTGCCGACCATCGAGCAAGTCCACCAAAGTCCACACTTTGTTCTCATACATGGATCACATCTTAGATTTCAAGGCCTCAAGCCATTTCGCGGAATCTGGGCTCATCATCACTTCCTCATAGTTCATAGGTTCATCATGGTCAAGTAACATGACCTCCAGAACAGGATTACCGTACCACTCTGGTGCGGATCTTATTCTGATCGACCTATGAGGTTTTGTAGTAACTTGATCTGAAGTTACATGATCATTATCATCAGCTTCCTCACTAATTGGTGTAGGGATCACATGAACTGATTTCTGTGATGAACTACTTTCCAATAAGGGAGCAGGTACAATTACCTCATCAAGTTCTACATTCCTCCCACTCACTTCTTTCGAGAGAAACTCCTTCTCTAGAAAGGATCCATTCTTAGCAACAAATTTTGCCTTCGGATCTGTGATAGAAGGTATACCCAACGGTTTCCTTTGGGTATTCTATGAAGACGCACTTCTCTGATATGGGTTCGAGCTTATCAGGTTGAAGCTTTTTCACATAAGCATCACAGCCCCAAACTTTAAGAAATGACAACTTTGGTTTCTTGCCAAACCATAGTTCATAAGGCGTTGTCTCAACGGATTTTGATGGTGCCCTATTTAAAGCGAATGTAGTTGTCTCTAACGCATAACCCCAAAATGATAGTGGTAAATCAGTAAGATACATCATAGATTGCACCATATCCAATAAACTGCAGTTACGACGTTTGGACACACCATTATGCTGAGGTGTTCCATGTGGCGTGAGTTGTGAAACTATTCCACATTGTTTTTAAATGAAGGCCAAACTCGTAACTCAAATATTCTCCTCTACGATCAGATGTAGAAACTTTATTTTCTTGTTATGATGATTCTCCACTTCACTCTAAAATTCTTTGAACTTTTCAACTATTTCATATTTGTGTTTCATTAAGTAGATATACCCATATCTGCTCAAATCATCTGTGTAGGTCAGAAAATAACGATACCCTCCACGAGCCTTAACACTCATCGGACCGCATACATCTGTATCTATTATTTCCAATAAGTCAGTAGCTCGCTCCATTTTTCCGGAGAACGGAGTTTTTAGTCATCTGGCCCATGAGGCATGGTTCGCAAGCATCAAATTATTCATAATCAAGTGATTCCAAAAGCCCATCAGCATGGAGTTTCTTCATGCGCTTTACACCAATATGACCTAAACGATGGCGCCACGAATAAGTTGCACTATCATTATCAACTTTGCATATTTTGGCTTCAATATTATGAATATGTGTATCACTACGATCGAGATACAACAAACTATCTTCATTGGGTGTATGACCATCGAAGGTTTTATTCATGTAAACAGAATAACAATTTATTCTCTGTCTTAGATGAATAATCGTATCACAATAAACATGATCTAATCATATTTATGCTCAACGCAAACACCAAATAACATTTATTTAGGTTCAACACTAATCTCGAAAGTATAGGGAGTGTGCAATGATGATCACATCAATCTTGGAACCATTTCCAACACACATCGTCACTTCACCCTCAACTAGTCTCTGTTTATTCTGGAACTCCTATTTCGAGTTACTAATCTTAGCAACCGAACAAGTATCAAATACCCAGGGGCTACCATAAACACTAGTAAGGTACACATCAATAACCTGTATATCAAATATACCCTTGTTCACTTTGCCATCCTTCTTATCCACCAAATATTCAGGGCATTTCCACTTCCAGTGGCCATTTCCTTTGCATTAGAAGCACTCAGTTTCAGGCTTTGGTCTAGCTTTGGGCTTCTTCACGGGAGTGACAACTTGCTTGCCATTCTACTTGATGTTCCCTTTCTTTCCCTTTGGCCTTTTTCTTGAAACTGGTGGTCTTGTCAATCATCAACACTTGATGCTCTTTCTTGATTTCTACCTTCGTCGATTTCAGCATCACGAAGAGCTCGGGAATAGTTTTCGTCATCCCTTGCATACTATAGTTCATCACGAAGTTCCAGTAACTTGGTGATGGTGACTAGAGAACTCTGTCAATCACTATTTTATCTGGAAGGTTAACTCCCACTTGATTCAAGCGATTGTAGTACCCAGACAATCTGAGCTAATGCTCACTAGTTGAGCAATTCTCCTCCATCTTTTAGGCAAAGTTTTTGTCAGAAGTCTCATACCTCTTGACACGGACATGAGTCTGAAATACCAATTTCAGCTCTTGGAACATCTCATATGCTCCGTGACATTTCAAAAACATTTTTGAAGTCCAGTTCTAAGTCGTAAAGCATGGTGCACCAAACTATCAAGTAGTCATCATATTAAGCTTAGCCAAACATTCATAATGTATGCATCTGCTCCTGCAATAGGTCTGTCACCTAGCGGTGCATTAAGGACATAATTCTTCTGTGCAGCAATAAGGATAAACCTCAGATCATGGACCTAGTCAGCATCATTGCTACTATCATCTTTCAACTTAGTTTTCTCTAGAAACACATATAAAAACACAGGGAAGCAAAAACGCCACCTATTGATCTACAACATAATGTGCAAAATACTATCAGGACTAAGTTCATGATAAATTAAATTTCAATTAATCATATTACTTAAGAACTCCCACTTAGATAGACATCCCTCTAGTCATCTAAATGATCACGTGATCCAAATCAACTAAACCATGTCCGATCATCACGTGAGATGGAGTAGTTTTCAATGGTGAACATCACTATGTTGATCATATCTACTATATGATTCACGCTCGACCTTTCGGTCTCCAGTGTTCCGAGGCCATATCTACATATGCTAGGCTCGTCAAGTTTAACCCGAGTATTCTGCATGTGCAAAACTGGCTTGCACTCGTTGTATGTGAACGTAGAGCTTATCACACCCGATCATCACGTGGTGTCTCAGCATGAAGAACTGTAGCAACGGTGCATACTCAGGGAGAACACTTGTACCTTGAAATTTAGTAAGGGATCATCTTATAATGCTACCACCGTACTAAGAAAAATAAGATGCATAAAAGATAAACATCACATGCAATCAATATAAGTGATATGATATGGCCATCATCATCTTGTGTCTTTGATCTCCATCTCCAAAGCACCGTCACGATCACCATCGTCACCGGCGCGACACCTTGATCTCCGTCGTAGCATCGTTGTCATCTCGCCAACTATTGTTTCTACGACTATCGCTTCCGCTTAGTGATAAATTAAAAATAATTACAGGGCGATTGCATTGCATACAATAAAGCGACAACCATATGGCTCCTGCCAATTGCCGATAACTCTGTTACAAAACACGATCATCTCATACAATAAAATTTAGCATCATGTGTTGACCATATCACATCACAATGTGCCCTGCAAAAACAAGTTAGACGTCCTCTACTTTGTTGTTGCAAGTTTTACGTGGCTGCTACGAGCTGAGCAAGAACCGTTCTTACCTACGCATCAAAACCACAATGATTTTTCGTTAAGTATGTGCTATTTTAACCTTCAACAAGGACCGGGCGTAGCCAGACTCGATTCAACTAAAGTTGGAGAAACTGACACCCGCCAGCCACCTGTCTGTGAAGCACGTCAGTAGAACCAGTCTCGCGTAAGCGTACGCGTAATGTAGGTCCGGGCCGCTTCATCCAACAATACCGCTGAATCAAAGTATGACATGCTGGTAAGCAGTATGACTATTACCGTCCACAACTCACTTGTGTTCTACTCGTGCATATAACATCTATGCATAAACCTGGCTCGGATGCCACTGTTGGGTAACGTAGTAATTTCAAAAAAAATCCTACGCACATGCAAGATCATGGTGATGCATAGCAATGAGAGGGGAGAGTGTTGTCCACGTACCCTCGTAGACCGAAAGCGGAAGCATTATGACAACGTGGTCGATGTAGTTGTACATCTTCACGATCGACCGATCCTAGTACCGAACGTACGGCACCTCCGCGATCTGCACACGTTCAGCTCGGTGACGTCCCACGAACTTCGATCCAGCAGAGTGTCGAAGGAGAGTTTCATCAGCACGACGGCGTGATGACGGTGATGATGAAGCTACCGGCACAGGGCTTCGCCTAAGTGCTGCAACGGTATTACCGAGGTCGATTATGGTGGAGGGGGCACTGCACATGGCTAAGAGATCAATGATCAACTTGTGTCTCCATGGGGTGCCCCCCTCCCCCGTATATAAAGGAGTGGAGGAGGGGGAGGGCCGACCCTCTACTATGGTGCGCCCTGGGGAGTCCTACTCCCACCGGGAGTAGGATTCCCCCCTTCCAAGTAATAGGAGTAGGAGAGAAGGAAGGGGAAGAGAGAAGAGAAGGAGGGGGCGCCGCCCCTCCCCCTAGTCCAATTCGGACTAGGCCTTGGGGGGCGCGCGGCCTACCCTAGGCAGCCCCTCTCTCTCTCCCTTAAAGCCCAATAAGGCACATATACTCCCCGGCTTGTTCCCGTAACTCTCCGGTACTCCGATAAATACCCGAACCACTCAGAACCTTTCCGATGTCCGAATATAGCCTTCCAATATATCGATCTTTACGTCTCAAACATTTCGAGACTCCTCGTCATGTCTCTGATCTCATCCGGGACTCTGAACAACCTTCGGTACATCAAAACACATAAACTCATAATACCGATCGTCATTGAACGTTAAGCGTGCGGACCCTACGGGTTCGAGAACTATGTAGACATGACCGAGACATGTCTCAGGCCAATAACCAATAGCGGAACCTGGATGCTCATATTGGCTCCCACATATTCTATGAAGATCTTTATCGATCAAACCGCATAACAACATACGTTGTTCCCTTTGTCATTGGTATGTTACTTGCCCGAGATTTGATCGTCGGTATCTTAATACATAGTTCAATCTTGTTACTGGCAAGTCTTTTTACTCGTTCCGTAATGCATCATCCCATAACTAACTCATTAGTCACATTACTTGCAAGGCTTATAGTGATGTGCATTATCGAGAGAGCACAGAGATACCTCTCCGACAATCGGAGTGACAAATCCTAATCTTGATCTATGCCAACTCAACAAACACCATCGGAGACGTTTGGTAGCGTTGTGACGTTTTGAGACAATCGGAGTGACAAATCCTTACCTGTAGAGCACCTTTATAATCACCCAGTTACGTTGTGACGTTTGGTAGCACACAAAGTGTTCCTCCGGTATTCGGGAGTTGCATAATCTCATAGTCATAGGGACATGTATAAGTCATGAAGAAAGCAATAGCAACATACTTAACGATCAAGTGCTAAGCTAACGGAATGGGTCAAGTCAATCACATCATTCTCTAATGATGTGATCCTGTTAATCAAATGACAACTCATGTCTATGGCTAGGAAACTTAACCATCTTTGATTCAACGAGCTAGTCAAGTAGAGGCATACTAGTGACACTCTGTTTGTCTATGTATTCACACATGTACTAAGATTCCGGTTGATACAATTCTATGAATAATTAGCATTTATCATGATATAAGGAAATATAAATAACAACTTTATTATTGCCTCTAGGGCATATTTCCTTCATTAGTCACATACAAATGTGAACTATTGGTGTTAAATCACATGGCGATGTGAACTAGATTATTGACTCTAGTGCAAGTGGGAGACTGAAGGAAATATGCCCTAGAGGCAATAATAAAGTTGTTATTTATATTTCCTTATATCATGATAAATGTTTATTATTCATGCTAGAATTGGATTAGCGGAAACTTAGTACATGTGTGAATACATAGACAAAACATAGTGTCCCTAGTATGCCTCTACTTGACTAGCTCGTTAATCAAAGATGGTTATGTTTCCTAACCTCAGACATGTGATCTGATTTGTTGAACGGTATCATATCATTAGGAGAATGATGTGATGGACAAGACCCATCCGTTAGCTTAACATTATGATCGTTACAGTTTCATTGCTACTGCTTTCTTCATGACATATACATGTTCCTCAGACTATGAGATTATGCAACTCCCGAATATCGGAAGAACACCTTGTGTGCTATCAAACGTCACAACGTAACTGGGTGATTATAAAGATGCTCTACAGGTGTCTCCGAAGGTGTTTGTTGGGTTGGCGGACATCGAGATTAGGATTTGTCACTCCGTGTATCGGAGAGGTATCTCTTGGCCCTCTCGATGATGCTCATCACTATAAGCCTTGCAATCAATGTGATTAATGAGTTAGTTGCAGGATGAAGCATTACGGAACGAGTAAAGAGACTTGCTAGTAACGATTGAACTAGGTATGATGATACCGACGATCAAATCTTGGGCAAGTAACATACCGATGACAAAGGGAACAACGTATGTTGTTACGCGGTTTGACCGATAAAGATCTTCGTACAATATGTAGGAGCCAATATGAGCATCCAGGTTCCGCTATTGGTTATTGATTGGAGATGTGTCTCGATCATGTCTACATAGTTTTCGAACCCGTAGGGTCTACATGCTTAACGTTCGATGATGATTTGTATTATGAGTTATGTGTTTTGATGACCAAAGTTTGTTCGGATTCCCGGATGAGATCACAGACGTGACGAGGAGTCTCGAAATGGTCGAGTCATAAAGATTTATAAATTGGAAAGCTATATTCAGACATTGGAAAGGTTTCGAGTGATTCGGGTATTTTTTGGAGTACCGGGTAGTTACGGGAATTCACCAGGAGAAGTAATGGTCCTTATTGGGCCATACGGGAAAGGATGAGGCAATCCAAAGGGGAGGTGGCGCGCACCCCCCCCCCCCATGGGTCCGAATTGGACTAGGGGAAGGGGACAGCGCCCCCTTGCCCTTTCCTACTCCCTCTCTCTTTCTCTCTTTCCTTCTCTCCTACTCCGAAAAGGAAAGGGATTCCTACTAGGACTTGGAAGTCCTAGTAGGACTCCATACTCTTGGTGCACCCTAGGGGGCCTGCCTCTCTCCCTCCCTCCTTTATATACGTGGGCATGGGGGCACCCCAAAGACACACCAAGTTTCTCTTAACCGTGCGCGGTGCCCCCCTCCACAGTTACACACCTCGATCATACTATCATAGTGCTTAGGCGAAGACCTGCGCCGGTAACATCATCATCACCGTCGCCATGCCATCGTGCTAATGAAACTCACCCTCATCCTCAACTGTATCAAGAGCACGAGGGACGTCATCGAGCTGAACGTGTGCTGAACCCGGAGGTGTCGTACCTTCGGTACTTGATCGGTTGGATCGCAAATAAGTTCGACTACATCAACCGCGTTATTGAAACGCTTCCGCTTTTGGTCTACGAGGTTACGTGGACACACTCTCCCCTCTCGTTCCTATGCATCACCTACATAGATCTCGTGTGGTCGTTGGAAAATTTTGAAATTACCGTGTTCCCCAACAAAGATGTCCCGGTTCTCACTGATGAACTCGATGAGCGTGCTTTCCTATTTCGGATCCATATTAGCACTGATGCTAAACTACTTGGATGAGTCGCCAGGAACAAAGTCAACCATCTTAGTGTCATCTGCCGACTTAAATTTCAACAAGGGGTCATGCTCTGTAGTTGGCATCTTCAATGGTGTCATATCTTTCGGGTCAACATTATCTTTCTAAAACTTCAACTCCTTTGTGGCACAAGCAGAGTCGGCATAAGCAGCATTGCCTTCTTCACAATCCAGAGCGATCTTCCTATCACCATGCACCGTGATGGTGCCTTTATGACCCGGCATTTTAAGCTGCAAATAAACATAACAAGGTCGTGCCATAAATTTGGCATAAGCCGCCCGTCCGAACAAAGCGTGATACAGACTTTTGATCTTGACCACTTCAAAGGTCAATTTTTCATCTCTAGAATCATGGTCATTGCCAAAGGCCACTTCCGGGGTTATCTTACCCACCAGATATGCCGACTTACTAGGCACCACCCCATGAAAAATAGTAGAAGATGACTTAAGATCTTTGTTAGTCAAATTCATACGGCAAAATTATCATAGTAAAGGATATTGATACTACTACCTCCATCCATGAGCACCTTTGTAAGCTTGTACCCTCTAACCTGAGGAGCAACCACCAACGCCAATTGACCCGGAATGTCAACGCGGGGCAGGTGATCCTCACGGCTCCATATGATAGGCTGCTCTGACCAACTTAAATAGTGAGGGATCGCTGGCTCAACCAAATTCACCACCCGCTTATGGATTTTCTGATCTCATTTGCATAGGCTCGTTGTGAACACATGATATTGACCACTATTTAACTGCTTTGGATTGCTCTGATAACCAGACAGCTGCTACTGATTCCCTTGACCAGACTGCTGATTAAAGCCACCTTGATTGCCTTGGCCCTGAAAACCACAGCTCGAACCGCCACCTCCAAAGCTAGGTCCGTGAGAGCCGGATCCTGAGCCGCCATGCGGGCCATGATTATTCTAGAAAAAAAATAGAGTTTCTATACTCCCTCATGATGAAGCAATCCTTCCACAGATGACTGGCCGGCTTCTCTTGCATACCGTGCTTTGGGCAAGGTTGATTCATCGTGGCCTCAAGGTTGAACTTCGGCCCTCCAAACCGGGGCTTTGATGCTTTCCCCTTACGATGCTGATTATTGTTCTGTGCAATGGTTTTAGCCACAAAGTCCAAACCACCGTTGGCCTTGCACTTACTATTGCCACCTTGACTAGTCGTATTATGATGTCCCTTTGCATTGCCACTCTTCTTGCCCTTGCCAGCTTTTTGCTCATCAGACTCAGGGTCCTTTGTACTATCAGAGTGGGCATATTTGAGGAGAGCCACCATGAGCTCCCCCATGTCATTGCAGTGGCCCTTAAGCCGTCCCGGCTTCTTCTTAAGAGTAGGAAAATAGTAATTCTTCTCCAACATCAGGACGGCTGACCCGGCATTGATGCTATCTGATGAATGGATAACCGCTAAGATCCGACACACCCAATTGGTTGTTGACTCGTCTTCTCCCTGGACGCAAGAGTCTTTGTCTAGAATCGACATAGGGTGCTTGCACATATCTTTAAAAGAATAAAACGCGTCTTCAGCTCAGCCCATGACCTAATGGAATTAGGGGGCAATCCTTTCAACCAAGTACGTGTTGGCCCGTCCAACATCATGGCAAAGTACTTAGCACATGCAGCATCTCCATAGACATCTCATAGCTCTCAAACCAGGCCTCTTGGGGTTGATCTGCTGTGTAATTGGGCACCTTGTGAGAGCCCTTGAAATCCTTAGGCAAGTGCTTGTTACGTAGAGCCGGTACTAAACAGGGCACATTAAGGGTTCTGGAGGTCACACCTGCCTCCAGAGACACCGTTGGGTAAGCCGGAGATTGTTGTTGAGCCGCCAGCTTAGCCTCGCGCCGCGCTCTGCCCTGGTCCACCAAAGCCTAAGCATCATTACCAGCATGGTGGGTCAGGCCTACGAGGCTGGTTATGGGCCGCTCACTGCTCGACACTGCTGGCGAATCAATGTGCCTGCTATAACTCCAGCTTGGATGAGAGGTTGAATGAATCCGTTCGCGACTGTATGAATAAACCGCATGTTGAGCCACTACTATCTGAAAAAGCTCTCCGGCTCACCGTATCTCCATCGCAGCTGGTGACTCATCTTGAACAGGGAGAGCCGCCAATCGGGTAGCCACGGCTATCATATTGTCCAGAGGGTTAGGATAATGACCCGGTGGCGTCAGAACATGATAAGGAGGGGTCAAGTTCAAACGTGGGGCTCTGAAGCACGTGGTTGAACCGGTGCTCCAGCTGGTGCCTCAACGGCCCGATCCGCAATGGGCGGGTTACTATTTCCTGCCCCAGGAATATTGAAAAGGTTTCTTGTATCGTACACCGGAGGTAAACGACTCTGATGCCATCTGTTAAAGACAGCATTTGATGCATTATGGTCCAAGCTCAGGTGAAAATCTGCTTGAATCCGTTGTGCTTCCCTCTCCAAGGCGGCTCGTTCCATCGCCATCCGGGTGTTCTCAGTGTTAAGATCCTCCTTAGCTTGAGCTATCTCATCGCGTAACTTCGCAACATCCACATTATGTTGCGCTTGGTTCGTCGGGGTTACCTCCACCGTCAGCAATGTTGCCAGAGCCTCCAACAATTCAGATAAAACTTGAGCCGGCGGGTGCACAGGGCCTCCTGCCCCGGCTGTCGTGGCAGTCGCTGAACCGGAGATCATTGCCGCTGCAGTTGAAGAAGTCTGCACCAGCTGTGTATCGGCCATGAAGATCGCAGTCGGCTCATTGGGGTTCGGAATACTGTCGCCATCGGAACAGCCCCAAAGCCTGTCATCCTGCACTTGATACATGGAACTAGTCTCGCCGGTTGAGGACTCATCGCCTGAGTAGATGGCCATCTCTCCACCAGACACATATCCTCCCTCAAGATCCACTCCTTGAGTAAAGCCAACAAAGGCACGCTTCAAGGCGGCTTGAATCTTGGTGGGTCGCGTGCGCTGAGCAGTCTTGACGATGTTGGTGCAGCCGTGCAGGTGTCCGGCTCAGCTTCCAACTCGCCGATCTTGCCGATGAAGACATGAATCCCGCCGAAGGGGACCCGGTACCCGTACTCGATTGAGCCAGCATCGGGGCCCCATCCTGCGTCATCGATGTAGAGCTTGTCGTGACGACTCTTAGTCATCTGGCCCACAACGTATCCCTTGATCCTTGCGAAGTTGCCCTTCAAGAACTCGAAACCACCGTGCGCTGGTCCCATGGTGGGCGCCAATTGTCGTGGACTTAACACGGCAGATGCCCTAGCAAGAGGACTTAGGTGTGGAGCCATCGCCGTAAGGTTAGATTGAAGGGGTTAAAACGGGATAAAGGACACAGAGAGTTTTACCCAGGTTCGGCCCCTCTCAACGATGTAAAATCCTAGTCCTGTTTTAGGTTGTATTGCTTGGGTTTCGATCACCAGGGAGCGAATATGCTTGACCTAGTTCTCGATCTGTTTTTTCTTGAGTTAGCCCGCCGCCGGGTCTCACCTTTATATACACAGGTTGAGGCCTGGCGGCTTATAGAGTCCCGGCCGGCTCACACAACGTGACCGGCTTGGTTTCTAACAACACTTTCCTTACATAACAAGTTAAACATATGGCGGCTCATCCCTTTGAGCCCTAAGTAGCCTTCGGGTCTTGGGCCTTCAATAAACTTGCTTTATGAACCACCATCTTCACATCTTGGGCTTCTTCATCTTGAGTTTCCCATAGCATGACCCAGCCCCTCCTGGGGGGTCATGCCTAGTAGTTATATCCCCAACAGTGGTTGTTATCTAACATCGAGGTACCTATCACCTGCAGCATGTCTGTAGTTCTTTTTAAAAAGGACGATCACCCCAACCTCTGCATCAGACTGATGCATGCATCCATATTATTAAACAAAAGTTTCAAAAGGTTTGTGGTTCAGTACAAGCTCACACGGAGCTAAAATAAAATGAAATTAAGATAAAAGTTGCCACAACCGACGAAATTAACATGAGATGACTAAACACCTAACTTATTATTGGGCCGCCATCCAAACCAGTTGTAAATACCCCGTGCTACCATCTTCCACTGGTTACACCTAATAGTCAAAAGCTCACTGGCTTCCGAAAGAGTGAGCAACGACGACATACGGATCCAAGCAGTGGCCCCGTATATAACCTGTAAAAACATTATAAGAGTTTGTCTGTTAAAAATCATATCATTTCTGCAGTTCCATATAGACCAAAGTAATGCGCATACTCCTGTCCAAATATGTCCCATAGTATTTGGCTCCACTCCATTTAGCCATGTCCCAAATAACGTGTTAATACTATTTGGAGGGCTAATATTAAAGGCTATATGAATCGAACATCATAAAAGTTTGGCGAGAGAACAATTCAGAAAGAGGTGTTGAATAGTTTCATCCTAGTCACAAAAGCAACATCGTTTACTACCTTCCCATCTTCGCTTTACCAAGTTATCCTTAGTCAAAATCACCTCCTTGTGAATGAAGCACATGAAGATTTTGATTCTTAAAGGTACTTTATCTTCCAAATATGCAATGACTTCGGAATTGGACCAGAATCAATTAGGTCTAAATACATAAATTTCACTAAGAAAACTTTATTACAGATAGTTTCTTGTGAATTGAATCTGGCTCATCAAAGAGGCGAATGTCCATCAACCTCCGCACGAGATGTAGCCATACTTCCCATAGGTCTCCTACTAAGGACCTCCTGAACTGGATGTTTAGTGGGACAGACTGTAATACTGTAGCAACATAAGCGTCTTTACGTTGTATAATATATTTTTTTCAAGAGTATGCCTAGGCGTACCATATTTTATAGAAGGCAGAAATAAGTATAAGAAGACTAAACATGTTGCGAACAACAAGCGCAGTGCATACTCCACTCCACACCGAGGCGGATATTATAAAGAGACGGATATTGTGTGGCTAAAGGTGTCTCCCCTAGCCATGTATCCTCCCAGAATATAGTTGAATAACCGTTCCCAATGATGAACTACGTCCTATGAAAGAATGCTGCTTTCATCCTCATTAGCCCCTTCCAGAAAGGTCAATCATCGGGTCTTATAGTAACCCGGGCCAAGGTCTTAGATTGCAGGTACATATTACGCAAAATCTGTACCCATGTACCTTCAATCTCAATCGAAAGCATGTACAACCATTTACTCGGCAGGCATCTATTCTTTACTTTTAAATTCTCAATCCCAAACCCACCCTGGTCCTTCGGTCTACAAATAATATCCCACTTGGTGATCCTGTATTTTATTTTTATCTCATTGCATTGCCAGAAAAATCGCGATCGACAAAAGTCTAAGCTTTTCCGTACCCCTATGGGTACTTTAAAGAAAGACAATAGGAACATCGGCATATTTGTGAGCACTGAGTTTATCAGTACCAAGCTACCACCATAAGACATAAGCTTACCTTTCCAGCAGTTTAGTTTTTTCAAGTTGATCTTCAATACACCTCCACTCCTTGCTGGATAGCTTGCGATGATGAATTAGTATACCTAGATAGCTAAACGGTAGGGACCCCAGTTCACATCCAAACAATTGTCTGTAAGCCACTTGTTCATCTTTGGCTCTCCCAAAACAGAACAATTCACTTTTGTTAAAGTTGATCTTCAACCCCGACAATTGCTCAAACAAGCATAGCACAAGCTTCATTTCTCTAGCCTTTCCCAAATCATATTCCATGAAAATAATAGCGTCGTCAGTGTATTGTGGTATGGACACCCCTCCACCCCATCCACAAGATGGGGTACGAGTCCGCCTACGTGCCCGTCCTCTTTGGCCCTACCAATAAGAATTCTCAACATATCAACCACTATGTTGAACAAGATAGGAGACATCGGGTCTCCCTGTCTTAGGCCCTTTTGCGTCTGGAAAGAATGGCATGTGTCATCATTCACTTTAATCCCTACGTTGCATTTTTGCACAAACGACTCGACATGTTTCCTCAAGGAATCGTCGAATCCCTTCATATGTAAGGCCTGTTGGAGGAAGGGTCATTCAACCTTATCATACGCCTTCTCGAAGTCTACTTTGAAAACCAACCCATCCAGTTTTTTCGAGTGCATTTCATGTAGTGTTTCATGTAGGATGACAACACCCACTAGTATGTGTTTGCCCTGCATGAAAGCCATCTGAATTGGTTGCACCATACTATGTGCAATCTGCATCAGTCGGTTCGCACCAACTTGAGTAAAAAAATTGGTTTCAAGTCCAATAGTTACACTGAAGTGGGAAACCTAACCTCCTTTTCTTATGGATTAATTTAAATATTGGGTAATCTTTGGTTCCAAGTTCAGTTATTGTTCTATGCCTAATATGTGCTCAAATATATTAGCTTACAAAACATGGGATGAATATTGTTAACAATGTCATCACGATTTACTTATGGATTAATTCAAATGAAAATGGTTATATATATATTCAATATGATATGATCTGGAAAGAATATTTGAGATGTATTTAATTCTTAAACGATTTTTCAGATATTATTATCATGTATATTCACCGGTCATTTCTTAGCATGAAAGTCCGAATGAATGGACAACCATTAATAGGATTCCCAAGAGAACGAAAGAAGTGACATGGTCATAAGCCTTGGAAGATGGGACTTGACAACTCGTTACATTACATGGTTAACTCATGCATGTGAGGATGGATTTATCCAATTTCACGATGAAGTGGCCGGAGCAAGTCTGAGATCGAGGTCGAGCCCCACCCCCATCGCCGAGGCTTCCTCGGTGCTGTCATCCGCTGGAGTGCAGGCACGAGCACCACTGCTGGTGCTGATGGCGGCGCTGCCGCAGTCCCTTGGGTCCTCGAGCAGCCGCGGCTCGGCTTGGCACTCACCACCGGCTGGCAGAGCATGGAACGGCAGGCCCGCCGCTGACTGGTGCGCGAGGTAGACCCATCTGTGGAAGGCGTCCCGCGTGTAGGCCGACGACCCTGCGTGTCCCACGGCGATCAGGTGCCCCGGCGGCGGCGCGAAGTAGCTCATCCTGGCGTCGACGTGCAGGCGCGCGCGCTTCAGCTGCTGCCGCTCCTTTTTGTGCGCGTTCTGATGCCCGCCCAGCGCCTGCGAGTTGGCGAACTCGCGAGAGCAGTACTGGCACCCGAACCTCCGCGCGTCGGCAGGCGGCGTCGGCGGCGGAGTCAGCACAGCGGCAGCGGCGTCGGTGGCGCCGCCGGCCACGTCGTAGCCGAAGATCCTTAGGGACGACGGGCTTGCTGGCGTCATCTTGGGCTGGTCGCACCGTATGTCCGCCATGGATGATCTAGCTAGCTTGCTAGGTAACACGTAAGTGTTGAGGTGCTCGAGTCTTAGCGACGCATGAGGTGACAGATTATGTAGCACGCGGGGAGCGGATGGAAGTCGCACCTGCACGGAGAAAACGGAGTCATGCATGGGACGGGAAGAAATCGGAGGACATGCATGCCTAGCAAGATTGGAGGTAGGTGAGTAAACATTGAGCAAATGTTCACACGCAACGCCAAAGCTTCCAGATGAGACATCAAAGTAGCATCGTTCTAGAACAGCAAAGGCAAAGTACATCTACTTGTGCGCTACGCTGGCCCTCCGGGATGCCATTCTCGTACCGCTCGATGTATGGGTGTGAATGACATCTTTATCGATTGTGTCGTTTGTGGATGGTGACATGAAGGTTCCATGAGTTCCGCGCAAGTAGGACGTACGGAGAGACCTATTAGCTTACCTGCACCTTTCCCTTCTTGTCAATACTCAGTACCAACCAAGAAGAATTTTTTCACTATATATAAGAACTTCATAATAGATTGGTAGAGAAAAAAGTTAAGAATAGGTTTGCTTCTCTTTATCAGTCTCTGGCCAACAAATTAAGAGGATTGACGTAGTAAAAACATTGTTTGCATAAGAGAAGATTCACACACTAATTACATTATTTGATAAGAAGCTTCTACGCGCCCGGCTGCGCATTTGAAGGAGCATAGTGTTGTGTGAGCAATATTTTACGTGTGCATGGGGTGTTGTTCACTGGATGTCGATTCCCCGAATAAGTTTTTTTACCGGAGCCGGGAGCTACCGGTGGGTCTCTAGCCAATGAGCTTGCTGTGTACTCCCTCCCTTCCATAATGTAGTGCCTATAGATTTTTGGAAAAGTCAAACCTTACAAATTTTGACCAAGTTTATGGAGAAAAACATTTACATTTAGAATGTCAAACATATATTATTAGATTCATCGTAAGGTGTATTTTCATATTTTATATATTTGACATTGTATATATAAATAGTTTTCTCTGCCACGGTGTTGCGGTGGCGGTGGGCTGCCGGAGCACGGTGCGGCGGTGGCGACGGGCTTCTAGACCACGGAGCGGCGGTGGCGGCAGGTTGCTGGAGGAGCAACCGAGAGAGAGAAAGAGAGAGAGTCACGGCCTCACGGGTCGTATGGGTGTCAGGGTGTGATGAAGTCGGTCGTGGGCGTGGGTGGGTACCACCGATGTATTTTGCTATGTATTGTGTTAGTATAAGAAAAATATGAGAACAAATAGGTGGCATGTGCGTTGATCTTAAAGCAAGGTGGACGACGGATTCCTCGCCGGTACCTCCTCCACCGGTAAAAAGGAGTTTGCAGTAGATTCCCTTTCTCTACATGATTGTTTCTTGTTCACTCCACTCCCAAGCAAGAGAGAGAGAGAGAGAGAGAGAGAGAGAGAGAGAGAGAGTTGTTGCAATGGGTTTTTTTAGATAATGAATGGGAGAAAGGGTGGGTGTTGCAAACAAGTTAGGAGATAAAAAGAGCATGGTCCGATTTCATGTGAGCCACAAACAGGGACAATATATTTTTTCCTACTCTTGGGTATGGGTACCCTATATCTACATTGTTCGCCATGGGTTGATGTTCCCTCTTAAGACATTGAGCCTATGGTCGGGGCTTGCAATGCTATGCGAACAATATTTTGCGTGTGTGTAGGTGTTGTTCATGTTGGGGAACGTAGTAATTTCAAAAATTATTCCTTACGCACACGCAAGATCATGGTGATGCATAGCAACGAGAGGGGAGAGTGTTGTCCACGTACCCTCGTAGACCGTAAGCGGAAACGTTATGACAACGCGGTTGATGTAGTCGTACGTCTTCACGATCCGACCGATCCAAGCACCGAATGTACGGCACCTCCGAGTTCAGCACACGTTCAGCTCGATGGCGATCCCCGGACTCCAATCCAGCAAAGTGTCGGGGATGAGTTCCGTCAGCACGACGTTGTGGTGACGATGATGATGTTCTACCGACGCAGGGCTTCGCCTAAGCACCGCAACGATATGACCGAGGTGGGATATGGTGGAGGGGGGCACCACACACGGCTAAGGAACAATCACGAAGATCAACTTGTGTGTCTAGAGGTGCCCCCCTGCCCCCGTATATAAAGGAGCCAAGGGGGAGGGGGCGGCCGGCCAAGGAGGGCGCGCCAAGGGGGAGTCCTACTCCCACCGGGAGTAGGACTCCCTTCTTTCCTAGTTGGAGAAGGAGAAGGGGGGAGGAGGAGGAAGAGGGGAAGGAAAGGGGGGGCGCCGCCCCCCTCTCCTTGTCCTATTCGGACTAGGGAGGGGAGGGGGCGCAGCCCACCTCTTGCCTCCTCTCCTCTTATCCCTTAGGGCCCATGAAGACCCAATAACCCCTGGGGGGTTCCGGTAACCCCCCGGTACTCTGGTAAAATCCCGATTTCACCTGGAACGATTCCGATATCCAAATATAGGCTTCCAATATATCGATCTTTATGTCTCGACCATTTCAAGACTCCTCGTCATGTCCGTGATCACATCCGGGACTCCGAACAATCTTCGGTACATCAAAACTTATAAACTCATAATAAAACTGTCATCGTAACGTTAAGCGTGCGGACCCTACGGGTTCGAGAACTATGTAGACATGACCTAGAACTGTTCCCGGTCAATAACCAATAGAGGAACCTGGATGCTCATATTGGCTCCTACATATTCTACGAAGATCTTTATCGGTCAAACCGCATAACAACATACGTTGTTCCCTTTGTCATCGGTATGTTACTTTCCCAAGATTCGATCGTCGGTATCCAATACCTAGTTCAATCTCGTTACCGGCAAGTATCTTTACTCGTTACGTAATGCATCATTCCGTAACTAACTCATTAGCTACATTGCTTGCAAGGCTTATAGTGATGTGCATTATCAAGAGGGCCCAGAGATACCTCTCCGACAATCGGAGTGACAAATCCTAATCTCGAAATACGCCAACCCAACATGTACCTTCGGAGACACCTGTAGAGCTCCTTTATAATCACCCAGTTACGTTGTGACGTTTGGTAGCACACAAAGTGTTCCTCCAGTAAACGGGAGTTGCACAATCTCATAGTCATAGGAACATGTATAAGTCATGAAGAAAGCAATAGCAACATACTAAACGATCAAGTGCTAGGCTAACGGAATGGGTCATGTCAATCACATCATTCTCCTAATGATGTGATCCCGTTAATCAAATGACAACTCTTTTGTCCATGGCTAGGAAACATAACCATCTTTGATTAATGAGGTAGTCAAGTAGAGGCATACTAGTGACGTTATGTTTGTCTATGTATTCACACATATATCATGTTTCCGGTTAATACAATTCTAGCATGAATAATAAACATTTATCATGATATGAGGAAATAAATAATAACTTTATTATTGCCTCTAGGGCATATTTCCTTAAGTCTCCCACTTGCACTAGAGTCAATAATCTAGATTACACAGTAATGATTCTAACACCCATGGAGTCTTGGTGCTGATCATGTTTTGCTCGTGGAAGAGGCTTAGTCAACGGGTCTGCAACATTCAGATCCATATCTATCTTGCAAATCTCTATGTCTCCCACCTGGACTTGGTCCCGGATGGAATTGAAGCGTCTCTTGATGTGCTTGGTCCTCTTGTGAAATCTGGATTCCTTTGCCAAGGTAATTGCACCAGTATTGTCACAGAAGATCTTCATTGGTCCTGATGCACTAGGTATGACACCTAGATCGGAAAGGAACTCCTTCATCCAGACTCCTTCATTTGCTGCTTCCGAAGCAGTATGTACTCCGCTTCGCATGTAGATCCCGCCACGACGCTTTGTTTAGAACTGCACCAACTTACAGCTCCACCGTTTAATAAAAACACATATCCGGTTTGCGATTTAGAATCGTCCAGATTAGTGTCAAAGCTTGCATCGACGTAACCATTTACGACTAGCTCTTTGTCACCTCCATAAACGAGAAACATATCCTTAGTCCTTTTCAGGTATTTCAGGATGTTCTTGACCGTTGTCCAGTGATCCACTCCTGGATTACTTTGGTACCTCCCTACTAAGCTTATTGCTAAGCATACGTCAGGTCTGGTGCACAGCATTGCATACATGATAGAGCCTATGGCTGAAGCATAGGGAACATCTTTCATTTTCTCTCTATCTTCTGTTGTGGTCGGGCATTGAGTCTGACTCAACTTCACACCTTGTAATCTGTGCAAGAACCCTTTCTTTGCTCGATCCATTTTGAACTTTTTCAAAACTTTATCAAGGTCTATGCTTTGTGAAAGTCCAATTAAGCGTCTTGATCTATCTCTATAGATCTTGATGCCCAATATGTACGCAGCTTCACCGAGGTCTTTCATAGAAAGACTTTTATTCAAGTATCCCTTTATGCTATCCAGAAATTCTACATCATTTCCAATTAATAATATGTCATCTACATATAATATCGTAAATGCTATAGAGCTCCCACTCACTTTCTTGTAAATACAAAGCTTCCCCAAAAGTCTCAGATAAAACCATATGCTTTGATCACACTATCAAAGCGTTTATTCAAACTCCGAGATGCTTGCACCAGTCCATAAATGGATCGCTGGAGCTTGCACACTTTGTTAGCACCTTTTGGATCAACAAAACCTTCTGGTTGCATCATATAAAACTCTTCTTCCAGAAATCCATTCAGGAATGCAGTTTTGACATCCATTTGCCAAATTTCTTAATCATAAAATGCAGCGATTGCTAACATGATTCGGATAGACTTAAGCATCGCTATGGGTGAGAAAGTCTCATCATAGTCAACCCCTTGAACTTGTCGAAAACCTTTTGCAACAAGTTGAGCTTTATAGACAGTTACATTACCATCAGCATCAGTCTTCTTCTTAAAGATCCATTTATTCTCAATGGCTTGCCGATCATCGGGCAAGTCAACCAAAGTCCATACTTTGTTCTCATACATGGATCCCATCTCAGATTTCATGGCTTCTAGCCATTTTGCGGAATCTAGGCTCATCATCGCTTCCTCATAGTTCATAGGTTCGCCATGGTCAAGTAACATGACTTCCAGAATAGGATTGCCGTACCACTCTGGTGCGGATCCTACTCTGGTAGACCTACGAGGTTCAGTAGAAACTTGATCTGAATTTTCATGGTCAATATCATTAGCTTCCTCACTAATTGGTGTAGTTGTCACAGGAACCGGTTCTTGTGATGGACTACTTTCCAATAAGGGAGCAAGTACAGTTACCTCATCAAGTTCTACTTTCCTCCCACTCACTTCTTTCGAGAGAAACTCTTTCTCTAGAAAGGATCCGAATTTAGCAACGAAAATCTTTCCCTCAGATCTGTGATAGAAGGTGTACCCAATAGTCTCTTTTGGGTATCCTATGAAGACACATTTCTCTGACTTGGGTTCGAGCTTATCTGGTTGAAGTTTCTTCACATAAGCATCGCAGCCCCAAACTTTAAGAAACGGCAACTTTGGTTTCTTGCCAAACCACAGTTCATAAGGCGTCGTCTCACGGATTTTGATGGTGCCCTATTTAACGTGAATGCGGTCGTCTCTAAAGCATAACCCCAAAATGATAGCAATAAATCAGTAAGAGACATCATAGATTGCACCATATCTAGTAAAGTACGATTACGACGTTCGGACACACCATTTCATTGTGGTGTTCCGGGTGGCGTGAGTTGCGAAACTATTCCTCATTGTTTTAAATGTAGACCAAACTCGTAACTCAAATATTCTCCTCCACGATCAGATCGTAGAAATTTTATTTTCTTGTTACGATGATTTTCCACTTAACTCTGAAATTCTTTGAACTTTTCAAATGTTTCAGTCTTGTGTTTCATTAAGTAGATATACCCATACCTGCTCAAATCATCTGTGAAGGTGAGAAAATAACGATACCCGCCACGAGCCTCAATATTCATTGGACCACAAACATCAGTATGTATGATTTCCAACAAATCAGTTGCTCGCTCCATAGTTCCGGAGAACGGTGTTTTAGTCATCTTGCCCATGAGGCACGGTTCGCAAGTACCAAGAGATTCATAATCAAGTGATTCCAAAAGTCCATCAATATGGAGTTTGAAAGGATCGATATGGTTGACTAGAGGGGGGGTGAATAGGCAACTAACAATTTTTAAGCTTTTGTTTAGCAATTTAAACTTTGCAACAAATAGGTTGTCTAGATATGCAACTAGGTGAGCAACCTATATGATGCAAATACAACTAGCACATAAGCAAGCAATGGAAACAGCACAAGTAGGCTTGCAAGAGTAAAGGAACGAAGTAACCAAGAGTAGAGCCGGTGGAGACGAGGATGTGTTACCTAAGTTCCTTCCTTTTAAGGGGAAGTACGTCTCCGTTAGAGCGGTGTGGAGGCACAATGCTCCCAAAGAAGCCACTAGGGCCATCAGATTCTCCTCACGCCTCACACAATGCGAGATGCCGTGATTCCACTATTGGTGCCCTTGAAGGCGGCGACCGAACCTTTACAAACAAGGTTGGGGCTATCTCCACAACAATTGGAGGCTCCCAACAACACCACGAAGCTTCACCACAATGGAGTATGGCTTCGAGGCGACCTCAACCGTCTAGGGTGCTCAAACACCCAAGAGTAACAAGATCCGCTAGGGATAAGAGAGGGAATCAAATTTCTCTTGGTGGAAGTGTAGATCGGGGCCTTATCAACCAATCCCGAGCAAATCAACAAGTTTGATTGGCTAGGGAGAGAGATCGGGCGAAAATGGAGCTTGGAGCAACAATGGAGCTTTGGGGGAAAGAGGTGGGTCAACTTTGGGGAAGAAGACACCTTTATATAGTGGGGGAACCAATCCAACCGTTACCCCACTGTACATCCCCGCACAAAGCGGTACTACCGCTAGGGCAGGGCGGTACTACCGCTAAGAGCGGTACTACCGCTCCCTACCCAGCGGTACTACCGCGCTGACGAGGAAGACAGGGCCCTGGCCCCAGAGTGGTACTACCGCGGGAGTAAGAGCGGTACTACCGCTTGGAGCGGTACTACCGCCACTACTACCGCTCCTAGTACCGCAAAACCCGACACGAAAAAACACCGGTCTCGAATCGAGGCGGTAGTAGCGCGGAACAACTGCGGTACTACGGCCGAAGCACCTAAGTGGTACTACCGCTCTTGGGGCGGTACTACCGCTGAGAGCGGTACTACCGCTTCGTGGAGCGATACTACCGCTGGAGAGCTTCGGCGGTACTACCACTGAGGACCGCAGTACTACCGCTGGGACAGAACGGAGCTGGTACGGAAGAAAAGGCAGCTCCAAAGATGCGGAAGGAAGATGTCGGGTGTGATAAGGATGTGTACGTGTTGATTCCACCCTAGTCTTACCAAAGCGGATCCCCTCTTGATAGTACGGTGACTCCTACGAAACTAGTCCACCAACAACGAAACGAAGGAGCTACACTGTCTTGAATAAAACACCGAGGGGAGGTAATCGTCTCGTGCCAATGGATGAATCTCTGAAAGAACTTAGCGCACACGATTAGTCCGCAAAAGCATTGTCATCAATCACCAAAACAACTTGGGGTTAAATATACCCTTACAATCTCCCCCTTTTTGGTGGATTGATGACAATACGGGATTTGCACAAACAACAGAGATATAGGACAACCGCAAAAACCCGCCATCCTAAAATGTAGATGGGCTCCCCCTAGATGTGTGCTATCTTGATAAGTGCTTTGGACTGCACGGCACACATACTAGGATCGACGCTCCCCCTGCATTTTAGAGACCGATCAAACACCTAAGCATGATATATGAGAGGATCATAGATAACTTAACAAGATAAGCATGCAACTCATAAGTTAGATAGTGACATAGATAATGATACTGGAAAGATAAGGTAGCATATGTCTCACACCATATGACGGGAACTTAGGTCTCACAGACACAAACCAACTTAGGTCTCACTGACACAAACCAACCAAAGCAAATAGCGAGGAAACACAAACACAGAAGACGGAAGACACAAAGCACAAATCCCTAAACACTCTCCCCCTTTGGCATCAAGACACCAAAAAGGAGAGGGAGTGTTGCTACGGCTCTAGGTGATAGCAGTAGACGGACACACACATCAGATCTCAGCGGGATCATCTGCGCCACCGTCGTCGGTCGGGAAGTGCTCGGCATCAGAATCGGTCCACGGGCAGTGCTGCTGAATCCACTCCTCCTCCTCAGGAAGCTGGTCCTCGATCCACTGTAGCTCAGTAGCACCCAACCGACGCGATGAGCTCCTTGTGGCGACCTCGAGCCTTCTTCTCAGCCACATGAGTCATGTGTCGACCGTGAGCCTCCATGCGTAACAACTTCTTCATCTTAGACTTGAGCTTCTTTGCCCAAGAGGATCTCGCCTCAAGGCAAGTAGTCATCATCATCATCCTCAGCCCCGCCTCCTCCTCGGTCTCCATGGCAGTAGCGCATTTAAGGAACTCCAGTCTTAGGGTCCCGAGTGCCCCAGCTTATCCTTCTTCCTCGACGCTTGATGTCGTGGAGACACCAACTCTCCGCCTCTAGCATCACCTTGGGATAGACACGAGCCTGTGCCTTCTCAATAAGCAAGATGATGAACGGATCAGAATCGGGCACTTGCGCTCGGAGATTGTCGGTGTACTAAGGTAGGGGTACCTCAGTACCCCAACTTGTGCACGGGCAGCCCCAGCTCCCCGCAACCAGATCCATCAAATGCTTGCCGGAGACCACCTCCGCTCCACACCAAGCCATTCGAGAACGAAGTATATAAGAGAGAAGCTCAAGACCCCGGCAAGAGGAGCTTGCCGGGAAGGCCATTCCAGGCTCAAGGCTACATTACTCCTGCAGATCCCCGGCGAGAGGAGCTCGTCGGGAAGACCAGAAGACCACATCACAGAAGACACGCCTCGGCGCAGGCGCTTCTGGCGAGGACCCGGGCGGTAAGTCACAGAGTCCGACAAGCCCCCGGCCCGCAAGATCAAGGCCCCGCAAGATGCTTGCCGGGAGAGCTATGCTACGTGCTCCGCACTCCAGCTCATCTGCCCACGCCGCCTCCAGCCTTCTCCATAGACGCTGGCGGTGGCTGTGCTGCATGAGGAATGCGGTGGCACTCCACGGTGGTGGCTTCGCCGCCGTGGCGGAAGAAGACGAATGGCGGAGCTTTTTGGGCGACGGCGACGGGCATTTAATGCCCTTGTCCCCTCTCACAAAGTAGGTAGAAAGCACTCGTAGCTGCACTGCTCCCGCACTGCTCCAACTACCACCTCTTTTACGCTTTTACCCTCTACTCACGCTGACACCGCCGGTGACCCCTTGCCCTATAAAAGGAGGCCCATGCACAACGAGGGGTTCGGACCATCGCCACTCTCGCGAAGGGGTTCACCATTAGCTACCCCGCGAAGGTTTTCACACACCACTCCACCATTTGCTCGCATTCGGGAGCAAGATCAAATACAACACAATGCAGCAGAGGGTTTTACGCGACCATCGCGTCTGAAGCTGGGTAAAGTCCCGCGTGCATCGCCTCGACCGCTCTCCGCGCAGCCTCCGCCTGCATCAACACACGAAGGGCCCCGCCCCATAGGTGCCGCGCCACCCATCCGTCATGACATCTCTCGCGCGCGCTGTAGGGGTGCGCCGAGGTTGTGCGAACTCT
The DNA here is from genome assembly GCA_021437245.1 of Aegilops speltoides. Lineage (NCBI taxonomy): Eukaryota > Viridiplantae > Streptophyta > Magnoliopsida > Poales > Poaceae > Aegilops > Aegilops speltoides. Next base: position 451,725,521 of record CM038143.1, on the reverse strand, counting down.
GATCCGCGTTCGCGCCAGCCGCTTTTCATCAACCTCTCCGGCCGTCGGCGCTTCATCGACAATCGCGCATGGCCTCAAGACGAGAGCTCGAGGGTCGCAGACCCATCTCCGTCTTCCCCGCCGCCACCGGAGCCAACGGCGGGCGGAGGAGACGCCGGTGGAAGGGTGGACACCGGCGAGGGCGCTCGCGGTGCCACCAGATCCAGGGACAGGACGGAGGACCACGCCTCGGCCTCCGTAGACCCACGTCCATCTCAGCGTACGACGATCCAGCAGCGCCATACCGCGGGAGGTGGTATCCGCTTGTTGGAACAGGGACATGTCGGAGGCTCGCGAGATGTTCCGGACTTCGCCCGGACACGGCAAGGCGGCGGCGCGGGACAGACCTCGCTCCTTCCAACACTGCCGGAAGCCCGAGCGTGCCCCGCCTCGCGCCGCCGCTTCCCGCTTCCCTCCACTCTCGCGAGGCGCCACAAGGGCGCAAATGCTCTCGATTTCTCCGGCGGCGGACAAGGTCGAGGACCGGAGGGCTACCATCCAGTAGTCTGGTCGCCGCCAACAACGACCGTCAACAGCAGCTCGCGGCCTCGCAGCCGCGCAAGCGGGAAGGCGAGGCTCGCGGCGATAAGACCGCCGGGGTGCAACTACCGTGCACTCCCGCCGCTGAAACGAAGACGCCGCCCGCCGAATAACGCCGACGACGGCTCCACGGCATCGTCGGACCCGCGGGCTCGTCGGGATCAACGTCAGGTCCTCGACGAGCGGCGGCAAGAAGATGCTCGGACCACGATCGAGCGTCGCCGAGAGACTCGCCGACAATCTGACCAGAGAGCTGGGAGCGCTGTCGAAGCGCGACGCCGGGCGAAAGCCAGCGATTGTCAGACGCGGCAAAGCTGCCCCGCTGCTCACCCGCGGAACCGAGGCGCGCCCAAATGGCCTAGCATGAAAAACTTCAAGCCCGACGTACCGGAGAAGTACGACGGCAAGACACATCCCTCGGAGTTTCTCAGTATCTACACCATCGCGGTGCAGGCTGCCGGGGGGCGCGACGAGAAGATTCTGGCGAACTACTTCCCGCTCGTGCTTAGGCCAAACGTTCGTTCTTGGCTTATGCACTTGCCGGAGGGCTCCATTTCCTCTTGGGCGGATCTTTGTCATCAGTTTGTTGGTGCTTTCACTGGTGGCCACAAACCCCACGGCCAAGAAAGTGATCTCCACATTTTGGCCCAGAAGGAAGGAGAATCCCTGCGCAAGTACATCCAACGCTTCAGCCGTGTGCAACACAACATTCTCGATGTCCACCCTGCCGCGGTTATCAGCGCTGCTCCACCGAACGCGCGAACCGCCGATGCGTGAAGAGATGGCGATGACTAAGATCCGGATGTCGGCGAGCTTTATGCCCCGGTCGACAAATGCGACGCGCTGAAGAGGGAAGGAGGCTTCCCGGGAGGATGTTTGGCAGAGGGAGCGACTCGACGACGCCGCCCGCAAAGAAGCGCCGCGACAGTCTTCCGAAGAAGAACAAGGAACAGGTGCTTGCCGTCGAAAAAGTCCGACAAGGAAGCTCCCGCCAAGCAAACACAGTTGGCAGCTCGGCAAGGAGCTTGCCTCGTGGCGGCAGCCGACAAGCTGTGGCGCCCGCAAGCAATACCGCAAAATCCACTGTACCAAAGGCCACGACCTCTACAACTGCAAGCGCGTCGATTATCTCGTCGAGCAGCAGAAAGCTGAGTACGAGAGGCGTGACAAGGAGAGGGCCCAAGGTGGCGGAGGAGAACCGAGCAAGAAGCGACCGTTCGTCGGTCGGGGAGGACCTCCCGGCAAGGCCAAGCGGCGACAAGGTGACCGACCTTCTCGGAGCCGCGACAAGGACGAAGAAGACGGCGAAGAGGACGTGGGGGATGAGGACGACAGTGAGCAGGAATTTCAGAAGGCCACGGAGGTCCTGTGCATTGACGGTGGCGCTTCGCTACACACCTCTCACCGCCAACTAAAGCAGTGGGCACGTGAGGTGAATGCGCAGAGCCGCCCGCGGAGTCACGCAGTTCCTCAAATGGTCCAAGACGCCCATCATTTTCGATCTTGAGGATCACCCCGACCGCACCACCGCGGTCGGGTGCTTGCCGATGCTGGTCTCGCCCACCATCCGCAACCTCAAGGTCACCAAGATGTTGGTCGATGGCGGGGCCGGGCTGAACTTGATTTCTCCGCTGTGATTAAGAAACTCCAAATCCTGCACGACGAGCTCAAGAGACCGGCCCCTTCCAAGGAATCAACCCGGGGAGGAGCAAGCCCAAAGGGAAAATCACCTTGCCGGTGACCTTTGGCGGGGAGGTCAACTTCAGGACCGAGCGCGTTACTTTCGACGTTGCCGATATTCCGTTGCCATACAACGGGATACTCGGGCGTCCCGCTCTCGCCAAGTTCATGGCAGCTTCCCACTACGCCTACAACGTGCTCAAGATGCCGGGTCCAATAAGCGTCATCACTGTCCGCAGCGACAAGAAAGACGCGCTTATCTGCACCGACCAGATTTACCGGGATGCAGCCGCGGCGGCCGACAAGGATGCGCTTGCCGCTGAAGTTCCCAAAGGAAAAAGACGAAGATTGGCACGGTAAGCGCCCGGCCCACTCGCAATCGCACCCTTCGAGTGTTGTGCTGCTAGCGAGGACGCCTGCCGAGCTCCGCCGCAAGGATAAAAGGATGGCTGCTCCACCGCGACCAAGAAGGTGTCCGCTATGAGGACGCACCGGTGGTACTTTCACCATCGCCACGCTGACAACAAATAGGAAAGCGCCGTTGCTTTCTCATGGGCGAATGTCGATGTGTTTGCATGGCAACCATCCGACATCCCCGTGTTCCTGTGAAGGTAATTGAGCACAAGCTTGCCGCTTGCCCCATGCGCCGCCCGCCAAGCAAAAAGTGAGGAAACAAGCCGTGGAACGCCAAGAGTTCATCAATGAAGAAATCAAGAAACTAGAGGCAGCTGGCCTAGTCAGGGTGTGATCCATCCGACGTGGCTAGCAAACCCGTTGTCGTCGCGCAAGGCCAATGGGAAATAGAGACTATGTATAGACTTCACTAATGTGAATAAAGCATGTCCCAAGGATCCATTCCCTTGCCGCCAAGATCGACCAGATTGTTGACTCCACCGCCGGATGTGAGCTACTCGCTTTCTTGATGCGCACTCAAGCTATCACCAGATCTTCATGGCCAAAGAAGATGAAGAGAAAATCATGCTCATCACCCCATGTGGCACCTATTGCTTCACACGCATGCCATTTGGGCTGAAGAATGCAGGTCAACGCTTGCAAGGGTAGTGTATAACGCTTTTGAGCCACGATCCACGTAAATGTAGAAGCTTACATGGACGACATCGTGGTGAAGAGCAAGAGCAAGGATACACCGATTCAAGATCTAGAAGAGACATTCCAGAACCTCGCGCAGGATACAATTAAAATTGAACCCCGAGAAGTGCGCCTTTGGGGTCCCTCCGCAAGCTTCTCGGGTTCTTTGTGTCGCAGAGGGGATCAAGCCAACCCCGACAAGATTAAAGCCATTGAGCAGATCCAAGCCCCAAAGCGGATCAAGGATGTCAAGGCTCGCAGGTTGTGTGGCTGCCCTCAAGAGATTCATTTCAAAGTTCGCCGAAGCGCCCGCCCTTCTTCAAAATCCTCAAGAAGGCGGGACCCATGAAGTGGACTCCGAAGCGAGACAATACTGCAAGACTTGAAACATTACCTGCCCTCCACTCCAATACTTGTCGCACCTAAACCACAGGAGAAATTGTTGTTATACCTAGCGGCAACCAACCAAGTGGTTAGTGCTGCGCTAGTAGCGGAGAGGAGTCCGACGAGGAGGCCACATCACCGCAAGCCAGCCCAGCGACAAGCAGGGGCTGCTCCAAGAAGCCCCTGCCCCTGCAAGGATAGCCTCAGCAGAGCAAGGTGAGGTGCGGAGAAAGATGGTACAGCGTCCGTGATTTTGTAAGCTCCCTTCTCCAGGAGCCGATCAAGGTACTGTGTACAAAAGTTGCTTTTTGGCCTTCTCATGGCCTCAAGAAAGCTGCGCCACTACTTCCAAGCACACGAGATAACAAGGGTCACTCGCCTCAACAAGAAGATATTGCGCAACCCAGAAGCAACAGGCAGGATCGTTGAGTGGGCACTGGAGTTGTCGAGCTTCGGACTCAAGTTTGAAAGTACTTCAACCATACAGAGCCGGGCGCTGGCAGAATTTATAGCAGAATGGACCCCAACACCTGATGAAGAAGTCCAGGAAACAAGTACACCCGCACAAGGAGCGACGAGTGAATGGGTAATGTACTTCGATGGTGCCTTCTCGCATAAGGCGCCGGTGCAAGGTCAGACTCATCGCGCCAACCGGAGAGCACCTCAAGTATGTTATCCAGATGCACTTTCCAAGAGAGCAAGCGACAAACAACACCGCTGAATATGAGGGTTTGCTTGCCGCCTCGTGGATTGCGGCCGAGCTTGGGATCAAGAAGCTGATCGTATGGGGATTCCCTGCCAGGTCCGCAAGTTAACAAGAACTATCAGAGCCCTTTGATGGAAGCCTATGTAGATGAAGTAAGGAAGCTTGAGGAGCACTTTGAAGGTCTGCAGATGGAACACATTCCGAGAGCTCAGAATGAAATCGCAGACGGCCTTTCAAAGTGTGCCTCAATGAAGTTACCTGTGGAACCAGGGACCTTCTTGCTCAGGCTGACTCAACCTTCCGTGGCGCCATCAATTGGGCAGTCCAAGAAGAGAAAGTTGGTGTCCGGCGATTACTTGCCGACGGACCTCCCTGAGGCCGCCGCCAAAGTCTCCAGGATCAACCTCCAGAACGCTGAGGAACAATCTGCTCCCGCCGATCATCGGATCTGTGCGATCGAAGCAAGTGTTCCCGACAAGACTTGCCCCGACAAGCTTGCCGGTGAACCTTCAGCCCGGCAGAGCCGTAGATTCTGCCGAGAAGCGAAGGTTCCGCAGCGCCCTCATGCCTTTAGTCCTTGTCGCCGAGCCCCGGCTCCGCAGATGGGCGCAGCAGACGTCTGCTTCTCGCAAACCGAGAACTTCCCGACGACTCAAGAGATAGAAAAGATAACCGACAACCAAGTATGTATCAGTTCGTGGACAACGAGCTATACGTAAGAAGGCTCAATGGTGTCGATTGAAGTGCATCTCTAGGGAAGACGGACAACAGCTGTTGGCGAGATTCACGGAGGCATCTGCGGCCACCACATTGGCAAGAGGCGCTTGCCGGAAAGGCTTTCCGCAAGGGTCCTTTTGGCAAGAAGCTTCCAAGATGCAATCGCACTAGTAACCAAGTGTGAAGCGTGTCGGCCCATGCAAAGCAAATCCATCACCAGCTCAAGCTCTCCAAACAATCCTTTGTCCTCGCCCTTCGTCCGGGGCTCGACATCTCGGCCCTTCCCCGTGCCGTCGGGGCTTTGAGTACTTGTACGTAGCAATGACAAGTTCACAAAGTGGCCGTAAGTGGAGCCAGGAGAAAGGTGACAAGACAACAAGCAATAAGTTCTTCAGTCGATTGTATGCCGCTTCGATCCCCAACCGGATTATCACCGACAACGGTACATTAATTCACCACCGCACCTTCATGCAATATGTCCAGACCTTGGCGCCAAGGTTCTGTTGGCTTCGTTGCTCACCCAAGGAGCAACGGTCAAGCGTAAAGGGCCACGCGGAAGTGCTGCGCGACTCAAGACAAGAACTTTCGATAGGCTGCGCGAAAAGCGGAAGAAATTGATAGAGGAGCCGCCGCCGCTCTCTCGTCAATCGAACGACACCAAACCGAGCCACCGGCGGACACCCTTTGCTCTAGTCTATGGAGCGAAGCAGTTCTCCCCACGGAACTCAGATACGGATCTCCTCGAGTGCTCGCTATGATGAGTTTGAGCAGGAGCAATCGCGACAAGATGACGATTGCTCCTCGAGGAGGGACGCCTCTGTGCTGCGGCACGAGCTGCTCGATACCAGCAAGCCTTGCGCCGCTACCATAGCCGCAAGGTCAAAGCCGAGCCTCGAGGAAGGCGACCTTGTTCTTCGGGCGTGTTCAGTCCGCCAAGAATTCCAACAAGTTGACGCCGAAGTGGGAAGGCCCTTATCGGGTAAGACAAGTCACGAGACCCGCGCCGTCTGCTCGAGACCAAGAAGGCTCCTCAGTGAGTAATTCCCGAACATAGAGCATCTTCGCAAGTTCTACCCATAAGGCGCGGTTGCCGTGATCCGCTCCGCAACCACCTTTTGTACAAAAGCTTTGCCGCCGCAGCATGTAACCCTTTGTACAAAGCCGGGCGCAGACCTGTGCAGCAATAAAGTTTCCGTGTCTTATGCTATTTGCCTCTTTTCCATGCTCTTCTCTGCTATTTGCATGAGTTATTTGGCATCTTTTCGTATGGCACGCGTGTCCCACAAGCAATAGCATCGCCAAAAGCTACGCGTCTGCCATCTTCCTTTTCTCCTTATTTCTTAAGCAAAGAAATGTTCCTCCCGCACAAGTTTGCCGGGGAGGAAATGAAGGTGAACCAAGCACTCCAAATGCTGTTCAAGAAAGAGAAGCCGCCGGAGAACGCGCAGAGTCACGAGAGCTAAGTTGTCGGATTTATGCAGCTCAAAATTTCAAATTTTGAGATTGCCTTCCTTGAACAACCACACCTTGTATGGAAAACCTGTGCTCGGAGGAACCTACCGACGAACAGTCGTGCCCTTATCTTGCGCTCGAGTCGACTCGCAAGTTAAGTGTGTTGCGACCGTCATGGCGAGGTTGCTTGCCGGTAAGGCCTAGCCCCTTGCCGGCAAGTCTTTCCTAGAAGCATAAGGTTGAAGCGTACAGAGTTGAGAATCAAAACAAGAGAGTTGATTCTGCGATCATTGATCGAAATAAAGGTAAATATCTTACAAAGGATAACTTGTCGCGGTAACTAATAAGTTCGTAGCGACTTGTGCAGCAGCAAAAGGGAAACAAAGATAAAAAAAAAGAGAGATGAAGGGCCTAGTCTACACGGCCGCCCTCCATCCTGGGGATCTTGTTCACTTTGGCGATGATGTGGGCGACCTGCTCCTTCAAGGCCTCCATGTCCGCGTCGGCCGGCAAGCTGCGAAGGACGTTGGAGAGGTTTATACCGGGGTTGCGGTATACGATCTTCGCCAAGACACGCCCATGGTTCCCCAAGACAACAAAGCGCCTCGGCGAAGCTGCGGGATCTTCTTCGTCCGCAGACTTCGCGAGAGCTGGCGCGACTTCAAGAAAAGGCTGAGCTTGGCACCGTGAGCGAGGTTTGATCCGGGAGTAAATGAGGTGCTCCAACTTCAGCGCCAGCAGCTCTCGGTCAATGGCGGTTGCGGAAGACACCAATTCCTCGGTCCATATCTCGACGATGCGGCGGAAATCTCGCCGCCTGTTGGCGCCGGCCACTAAGGATCGCTTCCTCACGGAGCTCTTCCTTCGCTTTGGTTTCGGCCGGCAGCGCCGAGCGAGTCCGTCAACAGAAACTTTCCGCCAAGATCCTCGACGGAATCTCGGCGGCCCTCAGCTCGTCGCCCTTCTCAAAGAAGACGCTACCGAGCTCGAAGTTGGTGCGAGTGAATTCTTCGCGCCCGTGTGACGAACGCGGCGATCTTCTCCGAGTCCACCTTCAACAGCTCCTCCAGCTTGCGCGACCTTGGCGGCGAGATCCTTTGGCGGCTCTCCATGGTCGCCGCTGGGCGCTTTCGCCTCCTTCAACTCCCCGCCAAGGGCTTGCTCCCGAGCGGCGAGGTCTTCCTCGTGGGCGCCGAGGGCAACCTTCAGCTGGTTGAGCTCCCCTTCGCCGGACAGCTCCACCCGGCGAGCCGTTGCTGCTCCTCAGCCTCGCTTTCTCCAACAGCCACTCTTCATACCGCCCGGCGAAGCTGCTCGCGCTTCTCCGACACCTCGCGGAGAGCAGCTTGATTGGCGGCACGGAGCTCCGCCGCTTTTTCCATCTCTCGGCGGCCTTGGCGGCAAGGGCTCTCCCGGAAGCAAGCTACCGCCGGCCCGGTAAAGGGCCAGATCTGCTGAAGCAGCTTCTCCTCATCGGGCCCACCGCCCCGCCGCCCTCGACGACCTTCAAACCGCTGGAGGCGAGGATCTCCCCGTCAAGGCCTCGCCCGCTGGCGCCATGACGAGGAAGCCCACGGCATCTCGGATAAAGACACCGCTGGGGGCTTCCAAATAGCAGCCGGGCCGTTCTGCTTCGACGGAAGGATCGGCGACCGGCACGGCGCTTGACGCTCCCGCAGCCTCCGGGCCGGTGGTGCGCTTGCCGTCCCCCTCTCCGGCCGCTACGTCGGAAACCGAGGCAGTTTCGGGCTGTGGATCGGCGGCTCCGCCGCGCCGACAGCAGGAGCACCATCGCCGCCGCCATGCACGCCCTCTTCCTCCTCGACGACGACCTCCGCCTCCGTCCCGCCCGGAGGGGGAGGAGGGTCCGAAGAAGAAAGGAAAAGCAAAAGCGGTTCAAGCAAATATCCAAAGAGAGACAACACCGAGAAGGCGGTCGCAGAACTTACCTTGGTGGACGCCTTCGGCGCAGCTCTCTTGCCGGGAACCATCCTTGCCGGAGTAGCCGACCTCGCGGGCTACTCGCCTTGGCGGAGTACCCGCCCTTGTCGGAATGCTCTCCTTGCCGGGAATCCGCCTTGGCGGGAGGGAGGGCTGCTGCGCCTCGGGGCGACCGGATGCTCCTGCTGCTGCGGTTCCATCCCCGCGCAAGTCATGGCAAACACGCCAAGATATTGGGACAAGATAAAGCTATCGATCTACCCGGCAAGAGCGAAGGTGCAGAACCCTGACTCACGCTGGGGCTGCACTGGGCTGCTCCTCGACGGCGCTGGTCCGCAAACTAGGGTCCGAGCGCCTCGCCCTCGACGGGCGAAGTCGTCTGCAATCTCGACCACGGGTACCTTGGCTCTTCGCGCCGCCACCAAGGTCCTCAAGTCAACACAAAAGCAAGATTAGCATCAAGAATGACCGAGGCGAATTCACGAAGATGAAGGTCTTGGGGACTCACTCCTGCCTCCTCGTCGCCTTCGCCAAGGCGGAGAGGTCGCACCGCACTGGGACACGCGGTGTGAGGAGCAGAGACGGAGGCCCTCTCGGCGCTTGGCGGTCTCGGCTTGGGGCTGCGAAGACCCGCCCTCGTGGCGGTCGAGACCCGAGAAGTGGGCGGAGCCGCCGCCCGCCCGAGGAGGCCTCGACCGCGGGCGCCGACTTATGGGGCGCTTTGCTGTGGCTCGCCCGCATGAAGTCGCCTCCGCCACATCTGGTGCGCTGGTCGCCTGCACGCTCGACTTCGAAGCTCCGCGCTGCCGGGCGAGCTGGCAGCTGTCGGGCTTTATGACTACTTCCGCCTGCCTTTGGAGGCGCTTCGCGGAGAACGCTGGGGCTCGCCCGAGGCGGAGGTTTCACGACGAGGAAACATCGCCGCCATAAAGGTCCGTGGATTCGCCGCATCGCCGGGCGCATCGCGACGTTTTCCTCCTCCTCCTCGCCGGCTGGCTCGCTGGCCCGGCACCCTGCGCCATGACCCTTTACCTTTGGCGCCTGCCCCCCGGCGCCTCGCTCCTCCGGCGCCCTCGCTCCCTCCGGCCTCTGCCCTCCGGCAGCCACCGCCGCCGCCGCGATTTCAGCCACAATTCCGTGGATCCCGGAGTCCTCAGAAGGGACCTCGCAAGCGCCGGGAGGAAGTTTCAGCAACCGCGCAGACCTCCGCCGCCCGCTTGATAGGACTTCTCCGCAGCCTCCTCCTCCTCGGCGCCAAGAATCGATTCTCCCCGCTGCGGCTGCAGCGCCTCTTCAGCCCGAGAAGCTATGTACGCGATCTCCGATCCGTGGTGTCCCGTGGTCAGCCCGCGGATCTCATCTCTTGTTTTTCGCCACCTCGAGGGTGTCAAGAAGTTGATGATGTCAGCCGCTCAGCGGAATCCATGAACGCCCATGCCGTGGGAATCACACGCGGCATCATGGCGAGGAGGCGATCCTGCCACGTTATTGCAGAGGGGCACCACTTGCCGGGAAGCTCGAACCACTCGATGGGCCGGTCGATTTAAAGAGCTCCTGACCATCCCCTCACTCCAGCGCCGTGAAATTGAAGTTCAGTCCGGCGCAGCCTCATTATATCCCCCGCCGCCATACTCCCAGCCGGCCTTTTTTGTCTTGGGGGGGCGGCGCGGCGACGGAGAAAGTCTGCACCTACCGCTGCGATGGACAGCCCCGCTGCGTCGGAGGCGAAGGATCCGGATGAGGGCAGCATCGAGCTTGACGCCGCCGGAGTCCAGCTCGCTTCCACCGCCTCATTCAATGGCGCGGTGCGCGGCGCTGGTGAAGGGCTGCGGCTCGCCCTCGACGATCCAGCACCAGTCCCAAGCGCCACTCATCCCACTTGATGCGGAGCTCCCGGCAAGTACGACCTCTTCGTGTTCGGGACGAAAACCCAAGAAATCCCTCCGGAGAGGGGGGAGCTGGCTCGCTCGGGTAAAGAAATGCCCTAACAGAGCTACATTTGGTGGATCCTCACGGTTCTCGACATATAAAGCGAAACCGCCATTGTGAGGACGGCGCTGGGGGTGAAATCGAGAAGGTGGAAACCATATGTGTGCATAATGGTACGTAAGAATTCGGAGAAAGGAGGACAAAGACCGCAGGAAAGAAAGCTGCGAAGAAGTGGTACCCGCCGGGATAGTTGTCCTTGAGGTCGGCCGGTGGGCGCTGGTCCGAGGATGCGCCGAGGTCCTCTTGGACCGTAACAAGAAGTACTTGCCCCTGAGTTCGTCCACGCCGAGCATGGCGGGAAGACGATGTTCTCCTCCGATCCGAGCGAAGCTCTTCCGCCGCCGGATTTCTCCTTCTTGGTGCCTTCCGCCTTCTCCTTCCCCTTCCCGGTCTTCGGGCCATAACGGCAGCGGCGAGGAAGGGGATGAAGGTCTCGGCGATGCCGCTGACGAAAAGAAACAGCGGAGGAGGCGCGAGGTGGAGCGCGAGGAGGGTTTTTCGGCGGAGGAAGAAGAAGCAATGAAAGCGATGGAGGGAACCGCGCCGCTGCCTCTGCTTTTATGGGGAAGTGGGCGGGGCGATTCCACTCTCCTCATTAAGGGACGTGGGCACGCCCCATCCCACGGCGCCAGAATCGACGCGTCTGCCGCACGGGAAGGCGGCAGAGGCGGAAGTGGATTCGACGCGCCAGAGGCTTCAGCGCGCCTGCAGACTGCCTTGGGCCTGGCCCAACAGCGCCGGCACTGTATGGCCCAGCCCGGGGGCTCTGCGGTGTACTAAGGTAGGGGTACCTCAAGACTTAACTTGTGCACGGGCAGCCCCAGCTCCCGCGAACCAGATCCATCAAATGCTTGCCGGAGACCACCTCCGCCCACACCAAGCCATTCGAGAACGAAGTATATAAGAGAGAAGCTCAAGACCCGCAAGAGGAGCTTGCCGGAAGGCCATTCCGTGCTCAAGGCTACATTACTCCTCGCAGATCCCGGCAGAGGAGCTGCCGGGAAGACCGAAGACCACATCACAGAAGACACGCCGGCGGCGCCCAAGCGCCCGGCGAGGACCCGGGGCGGCAAGTCACAGAGCCCGACAAGCCCCCGGCCCAAGAAGATCAAGGCCCCGCAAGATGCTTGCCGGGAGAGCTATGCTACGCGTCGCACTCCAGCTCATCTGCCCACGCCGCCTCCAGCCTTCTCCATAGACGCGTGGCGGGTGGTCAGGCTGCATGAGGAATGCGGTGGCACTCCACGGTGGTGGCCGCCGCCGCGGGCGGAAGAAGACGAATGGCGGGAGCTTTTGGGCGACGGCGACGGCATTTAATGCCCTTGTCCCCTCTCACAAAGTAGGTAGAAAGCATCCGTAGCTGCACTCGCTCCCGACTGCTCCAACTACCACCTCTTTTACGCTTTTACCCTCTACTCACGCTGACACTGCCGGTGACCCTTGCCCTATAAAAGGAGGCCCATGCACAACGTAGAGGGGGTTCGGACTACTGGCCACTCTTGCGAAGGGGTTCGACCATTAGCTACCCTGGCGAAGGTTTTCACACACCACTCCACCATTTGCTCGCATTCGGGAGCAAGATCAAATACAACACAATGCAGCAGTAGGGTTTTACGCGACCATCGCGTCGAAGCTGGGTAAAGTCCTCAAGTGCATCGCCGACCGCTCTCTCCGCAGCCTCCGCCTGCATCAAACACACGAAGGGGCCCCGGCCCCATAGGTGCCGCGCCACCCATCCGGCCGCGACAGAGATAGCAGATAACAGCTCAGACCACATAACATGGGAAATATCCAGGGACTCTCCGGTGTTCTGTTCCTTCTGACGCTGGCAAAAGAGAAGCATGTCCATGAGATAGGAGTGAACCTGATCCCGATTCCCGATACGAGGGAAAAGAGTCTCTCTTAAGACACGGTGAAGGATATCCAGATAGGCATGCAGCTCATAAGTTTCCTTCTTCGTCTCAGGGTTGATCCTCAAAGTGCAGTAGGGCCATAGAGCTTGCTTGTGAGTGGCGTTGGTGTTGCGGTGTGGGCGAAAGCCAATAGGAGACTCAAGTCCTAGATCTTGTACCCCAATCAACTCCATGAAAGCTTTCCACTTGACTGAAAGCAGCTTGCCATTGGTCATCCAAGTCAGTGTCCTGTCCTAATCAGTCCCGAGATGAACCGTGGCATAGAATTGAGCCACAATATCAGCATCATAATCTTTGTTGAATAGCATCACCCCAAGGATGTTCAGTTGAGTGCACATCTCAAGAGCTTCACCAAAGTATTCAGGGTCCTTCTCCATATGGTCGGTGTCGATGGAGTGCACGTTGACAAAGAGGTTCTTCTTGGCTTTGAGAACATCAAAGAAGATGGCAACCGAACCTGTTCTGAATGGACGGTTGACCAAAGTGGGATCTTGGTCAGCCTCATAGGGGTTGCGGCGACGCCTTGCCCAGAACTCCTTGGGTTGCATTTCTGTCACGGTTTTGCCAGAGTGCTTTGGCTTGACACTAGTCTTATTTTGGAGTTGAGGTGGAGGTGGAGCACTTGAGGAACCTCCGGCAGACTCAGTGATGCGGTAACGCTTGGACATGGCACGACCGGGGTTGACACGACAAGCCGGATGCTCAGGAAGCTCATCACCTGGAACCACACACAAGAACACGCAAACAACCAGAAAGAACGAGCATGAGCCACAAAACACGAGCAAAAAGATCACTGAGAGGTAAGAGCATGATGGAAACTGGTAGGGGGCGGTAGTACCGCGACCTGCTAGCGGTAGTACCGCCCCAAGCGGTAGTACCGCTCCACAGAGAGCGGTAGTACCGCTCTAGAGAGGGCGGTAGTACCGCTCGAGACGGGGAAACAACAGTTTCCTACTACTGTGGTCAGATCCGGCACTACCATCCTACCAAATTCAAAAATACTCCAACCAAACATCAATCGAAACTGCCTAGAAGCATTCTCCATCCTACTCAAGCCTAGATTTGGCCAAAAATCTAGAGATGCAATCACATCGCCCCTAAGATGCTAGATGGGAAATCTAGAGAAAAGAAAGAGAGAACGGGGCAATACCGCATCCATGGCAAGAGGACAAGGTGGGGATCGTCTCCACCGAAGGAAATGGAGAGGGACGCCCGAGAGGGAGATCCGCGAGCCCTCTCTGGCGCCCGATTCTTTGGAGAGAGAGGAACAGAGCGAGGGCGGCGAATGGGTATGGGGGAGAAAAAACCCCCGCCCCGATATAACCCCCGCTCCTCACAGTAGTAGTATCATACTGGAGGGCTAGTAGTACCGCTTGGAGCGGTAGTACCGCTCGCCAGCAGCGGTAGTACCGCCAGCAACCAAAAATGCCTCTAGACAAACAGCTCAAGCACAACAACAACAAAAAACAGGAAAGCAAGGCCAAGAAATAAGGACCAACAAGGCAATACACACACTAGCAACGGTCCAGAACCCACTCCTTCAAGACAACCACACAAAAGTAGAGCGAGCTGTGGCCTCTCTCAAGAGAGGGCGGTGGCCGGAGCCACCTATGTTTGAGTCAATTGGTATGGCACCGCGAAGAATTATCCTTGGGCCCATGACCAAAACTCGTCTTTGAAGCACAATTACCATCAAAAATGGCTAATGTGAAAGAGTTGATCGTTTTATGCGTAATGGGGGGAGGGAGAGTTCATTGAGAGAACAACACTCCCCCTATGTCCATGCCTACACCTAAACTAGACAACAAGATGAGTGTGGTGGGGGTGCAAGGGTTCAAGTCACATTGCTCGAATCAATGATATTTAGCTCATGCCTTAACTCGTGAAATCTTGCTTCATCCAAGGGCTTCGTGAAAATATCTGCAAGGTTATCATGAGTGTTGACATACTTGAGCTCGATCTCCCCTCGCCTAATGTGATCCCGGATGAAATGATACCGAATCTCAATATGCTTCGTCTTGAAGTGTTGCACCGGGTTGAGAGAAATCTTGATGGCACTTTCGTTGTCACACCAAAGAGGCACTTTATCACAAATGACACCGTATTCCTTTAAAGTTTGCCTCATCCATAAGAGTTGTGCACAACAACTACCGGCCGCCACATACTCCGCTTCGATGGACGAGAGAGACACACAACTTTGCTTCTTGGAAGACCAACTCACCAAAGAGCACCCAAGAAATCGGCACCTCCGAAGTGGACTTCCTATCCACTTTGTCTCCCGCCCAATCGAATCAGAATCCTTCAAGCTTGAAGTTTGCCCTCTTGGGTACCATAAGCCAAAGTTTGGGGTATGAGCCAAATATCGAAGATTCGCTGACCGCCACATAGTGACTTTCCTTGGTGCGGCTTGAAACCGTGCACACATCCCCACACTCAACATGATATCTGGTCTAGATGCACAAAGGTAAAGCAAGGAGCCAATCATGGAGCGATATACCTTTTGATCCACCGCTTTACCATTGGGATCAATGTCAAGTTGGCACTTGGTGGGCATTGGAGTAGTAGCCGGCTTGACATCACTTAGCTTGAATCTTTTTAGCATGTCTTGAGTGTATTTGGCTTGATTGATGAAGGTTCCTTCTCTTCTTTGTTTGACGTCAAAACCAAGGAAGAACTTCAACTCTCCCATCGAAGACATCTTGAACTTGGAGGTCATGAGAGCGGCAAATTCCTCATTGAAAGCTTTGTTAGGAGAACCAAAGATAATATCATCAACATATAGTTGGCATACAAACAACTCCCCTTTGACCTTCTTAGTAAAAAGAGTGGGGTCGATTAGCCCCACCTCAAATCCACGATCTTGTAACAACTCGGTAAGGTGGTCATACCACGCACGTGGGGCTTGTTTAAGGCCATAGAGTGCCTTATCGAGTTGATACACATGATCCGGAAAGTAGGGATCCTCGAACCCGGGGGGTTGCTTGACATAGACCAACTCATTAATAGGACCATTAAGAAAAGCACTTTTCACATCCATTTGTTGCAACTTAAAGTTGTGATGGGAAGCATAGGCAATCAACAAACGTATGGATTCAAGACGAGCAACGGGAGCAAAGGTTTCACTGTAGTCGATACCCTCGACTTGGGAGTAGCCTTGTGCTACCAATCTCGCCTTGTTGCGAACGATGTTCCCATGAGCATCTTGCTTGTTCTTGAAGATCCACTTGGTTCCAATGACGTTGTGGTCCCCCGATGGCCTTGGCACCAATCTCCATACTTTGTTGTACTCTAAGTTGTTGAGTTATTCATGCATGGCATTGAGCCAATCCGAGTCTTCGAGCGCCTCATAGACCTTTTGGGGTTCAACACAAGAGACAAACGCGTGATGTTCACAATAGTTTGCTAATTGTCTATGAGTGCTTACCCCCTTTCTTAGGCTTCCAACCACATTTTCCATGATATGGCCTTGAGTGGTGAGCTTGGAAGCAATCTTCGTGGCACAACGCTCTAATTCCTCCTCGGGTGTGGAAGGAGGAGGGTTGACTTGATCATCTTGAGCGCCGTCTTGAGCTTGTTCTTGATCTTGAGCTTGCTCTTGATCTTGAACTTGCTCGAGGGGGAGAACTTGACCTTGGGCATCATTTAGAGGTTCACCACCATCTTGAGGTTGATCTTGCCCTTGGTCTTGTTCACGAGGTTGAGGGCCTTCACTTTGTTCTTCGGAAGCGTGTGGGTCTTGGTGAGGTGATGGCTCCACTTGAGTACAGCATTGTCCTTCTCCTTTGGCCACAAGGGGTTCCTCAATGGGTAGAATTTGACCAATACCCATTCTGCTTATGGCTTGGGGAGGAATTTCATCACCTACATCACAAGTACCACTTTCCTCCACTTGGGAGCTATTATTTTCATCAAACTCCACGTGACACGTCTCCTCAATGAGTCCGGTGGACTTGTTGAGAACACGGTAAGCATGAGAGTTTGTAGCATAACCAACAAATATGCCCTCATGAGCTCTAGCCTCAAATTTAGACAAACGAACACCTTTCTTGAGAATGAAACACTTACAACCGAACACCCTGAAGTACTTGAGGTTGGGCTTGTTGCCGGTGAGTATCTCATAAGGGGTCTTGTTCAAGCCTTTGCGGAGATAGAGCCGATTGGATGCATGACATGCGGTGTTGTTGGCTTCGGCCCAAAAGTTGTATGGAGACTTGAACTCCGCCATCATGGTCCTTGCCGCATCCATCAACGTCCGGTTCTTCCTCTCCGCTACACCATTTTGTTGAGGGGTATATGGTGCAGCATATTGATGCTTGATACCCTCATCACTGAGAAACTCATCCAAGGTGTAGTTCTTGAACTCGGTGCCGTTGTCACTTCTTATTGTCAAGATCTTTGCATTATGTTGACGTTGAGCTTCATTTGCAAAGTCGATGACGGTTTGTTGAGTCTCACTCTTCCTCTTGAAGAAGTATACCCAAGTGTATCTTGAATAGTCATCCACAATCACCAAGCAATACTTTCTACCTCCAAGACTATCAAAAGATGGAGGCCCAAAGAGATCCATGTGAAGGAGCTCCAAGGGTCTCTTCGAGTAGATGATGGTTGATGGAGGGTGAGCCTTTTCATGAAGCTTTCCTTCGATACAAGCACTGCAAGCACGATCTTTGGCAAAACTAACATTTGTTAGTCCACGAACATGGTCCCCCTTGAGAAGACTTTGCAAAGATCTCATATTGACATGGGCCAAATGGCGATACCAAAGCCATCCCACGTCAACTTTAGCCATTAGGCATGTCGCGGTCTTAGTGGGTCACTCCGAAAAGTTAATCACATAGAGACCGTTCTCGACATTCCCAACAAAGGCTACTTTAAGAGTCTTGCTCCACAAGAGGGCCACGGTATCAATATCAAAGAAAGTAGCAAAACCCATGAGTGCAAGTTGACGAACGGAAAGCAAATTGTATGCAAGGGACTCAACAAGCATGACTTTCTCGATCGTTAGATCATGAGAAATGACAACCTTGCCAGGACCCAATACCTTAGAATGTGAAGCATCACCCCACTCAACATTGGTGGGCATAGATGGAATATTTTGCACGTCCACCACCAAGTCCTTGCTCCCGGTCATATGATTTGTTGCTCCACTATCGAGCAACCATGATCCCCCACCGGAAGCAAACACCTACAAGAGATCAATGCTTGGTTTTAGGTACCCATTTAGTAATGGGTCCTTTGATGTTAGTAACAAGGGTCTTGGGAACCCAAATAGACCATTCAATGTACTCATAGGGAGAACTAAAAAATTTAGCATAAACATGTCATCACTAGCACGGCACAACACATATGACGGGTTAAAGTCGTCGGCTTTGTTTGAGGAAATGCTTTTGCCCTTTTGGACATCAACTCCCTTCACTTTTTCCTTCTTCTCCTTAGGAGCACCCTCTCCCTCTTTCACAAACGTTTGCTTGAGAGGAGGAGGACGCTTGGTCTTGTTGTTGTTCTTCTTCTTGCTCTTGGACTTGGGTGCAAACCCAATTCCTTCCTTGGCCACAACTTCCTTTTGATTGCTCAAAAGGTCGTTGAGGTTCTTCTCACCTTGAATGCATGTCACAAGGCCTTTCTCAAGTTTATCCTTCAACTTGGCATTCTCCTCCACAAGATGCACATGCTCACAACACGGGTTAGTAGCACATGCATTATCAATTAATACCATATGAGGAAAGGTGGCCTTTTCCTTGATTAGCTTAACTTGGAGTTGAGCATGAGACTCCTTGAGGTTAGCGTGAGCACCCTTCAAGACCTTGTGAGCCTTGTCAAGTAGCTCAAACTCCTCTTTGAGTCTAGCATGATCAACCCCAAGTTTAGCCTTCTCGGAAGTTAGCACACGAGACACGACAAGAGCATGATCAAGATCTTTCTTTAAATTAGCATGGACATCGTTGTGTGACTCCTCAAAAGTCAAACGATGAGCACGCTCTTCCTCAAGAGCATTAGAGAGATCAGATATCTCATCGGCATAGTCACGACTATGACCTTCCATCTTAGAGATGGTTGCTTCATGAGCCTCGATCATGTCATTGGCCTCACCAAGTTGTTCCAAGAGAGCAACAAAATGCTTCTTGGACTTGCCCTTGAGCTTACTCATAAAAGACTCAAATTCATTCACTTCCTCATTAGACCCAACATGATCATCAATGCAATCCTCCAAGGAGTGATCAGTAATGATGGTGGTTGTGATGTTGGGGGTTACCTTGTTTGAAGCTTTAGCCATGAGGCACTTGGCGGTGATGTTTTCGTTGGGTGAATCAAAGAGAGACACCGGGGGAGTAGTAGCAATGGCAACGGATGTCATGGCCATTGCTTCTCCACTTTCATCATCATCGTCATCCTCTTGGTATTCTTCTTGAACCACCAACCCACGAGTTGGAGTCTTCTTGGCGAAGTTGTTCTTGTTGGGGAAGGACTTGGATTTGTCTTTTCGAATGAATTTGCCACCATTGTCTTCCCGCTTCTCGTAAGGACAATCCGCAACGAAATGGCTCACATTGCCACAGTTGAAGCAAGTTCTAACTCGTTGCTTGCCCTTGACGCCACTTGAGTTGTTCTTGTTGAAGTTGGGTCTTGTATTCTTCTTGCTCCAAAATTGTCTTGAAGCAAGGGCCATGTGCTCATGATGATCATACTTGGTGTCTTCGGGATTGCTCTCCTCATCTTCCACTTCTTCCTCTTCTTCCATAATAACCTTGGCCTTCAAAGCAAGATTGGGCTTCTTTGCTCTTTGAGAACGGAGCACTGCATTGTCGGCGGTCTTGTCCAAGATGCTCATTGCAACGAACTCATCCAACACTTCACTTGAGGTCATGGAGTGGAAGTCCGGTCTTTGACGAATGACGGAGGGCATGGCCTTGTTGTAGGGCATCATGGACTTGAGGAACTTGCGCTTGATCCAATTGTCATCCGTGTTCCTTCCATGATCTCGGAGTGAGACTGCGAGTTTGGTCACTCTTCGAAAGAGCTCACGAGGTTCTTCATCTTCTTTCATTGCAAACTCATCGGCTTCATCTTGCACCACTTCATAGTTGGAGCGTTGAATGCTAGCACTTCCTCGATAGAGAAACTCAACACATTTCCATGCTACTTTAGCCATGGCATGAGGTCGAACATGAGGGAGATCTTCGGGAAGGATTGCATCTTGGATGATGAAGAGAGCACTCTCATTGAATTGATTGTCCACGGCTTCTCGATGGGTGAAGTTGCTTGGGTCATGAGGATAGAAACCTTCTTCAATGATTCTCCAAAGGTTAGTGTTCACATGTTTTAAATGTCGCTTGAAGCGATAAACCCAATAATCAAAATCTTCATGTTTCTCATATTTAGGAGGAGGACCGGCATGATTCAAATGAGTGGAGGGGATCGGCCCTCCATAAATTGGGGGTTCCACATGGGCAAAGATGCTGGTGCCATTTCTACCACTAATAGAAGGACTCTTTTCAATGTTAACTTCCCCCTTGTCGGAGGTAGCATCCGTCACCTTGTTAGTGGGATCACCCACTTTCATCGGCGAGGTAGATTGTTTAAGTCCTAGGAATTCAGTAAACATGCTTTTCACCTCGGCCGTCATGGAGGTTTTCAATGTGTCTAAAGCCACATTGAATTCCTCACGTGAGACCGAGGTTCCCCCTTCGGCCGAAGACGGGATGGGATTCACACCGGAGTGCTCCTCCGCACCGTCGGTGGTGTCAACCATACTCTTCGGACGGCAAAGTCCTTAATAAAGAGACGAGGCTCTGATACCAATTGAAAGGATCGGTATGGTTGACTAGAGGGGGGGGTGAATAGGCAACTAACAATTTTTAAGCTTTCTTTACCAATTTAAACTTTGCAACAAATAGGTTGTCTAGATATGCAACTAGGTGAGCAACCTATATGATGCAAATACAACTAGCACATAAGCAAGCAATGGAAACAACACAAGTAGGCTTGCAAGAGTAAAGGCACGAAGTAACCAAGAGTGGAGCCGGTGGAGACGAGGATGTGTTACCGAAGTTCCTTCCTTTTAAGGGGAAATACGTCTCTGTTAGAGCGGTGTGGAGGCACAATGCTCCCCAAGAAGCCACTAGGGCCATCAGATTCTCCTCACGCCTCACACAATGCGAGATGCCGTGATTCCACTATTGGTGCCCTTGAAGGCGCGATCGAACCTTTACAAACAAGGTTGGGGCTATCTCCACAATAATTGGAGGCTCCCAACAACACCACGAAGCTTCACCACAATGGAGTATGGCTTCGAGGCAACCTCAACTGTCTAGGGTGCTCAAACACCCAAGAGTAACAAGATCCGCTAGGGATAAGAGAGGGAATCAAATTTCTCTTGGTGGAAGTGTAGATCGGGGCCTTCTCAACCAATCCCGAGCAAATCAACAAGTTTGATTGGCTAGGGAGAGAGATCGGGCGAAAATGGAGCTTGGAGCAACAATGGAGCTTTGGGGGAAAGAGGTAGGTCAACTTTGGGGAAGAAGACACCTTTATATAGTGGGGGAACCAATCCAACCGTTACCCCACTGTACATCCCCGCACAGAGCGGTACTACCGCTAGGGCAGGGAGGTACTACCGCTGAGAGCGGTACTACCGCTCCCTACCTAGCGGTACTACCGCACTGACGAGGAAGACAGGGCCCTGGCCCCAGAGCGGTACTACCGCGGGAGTAAGAGCGGTACTACCGCTTGGAGCGGTACTACCGCCACTACTACCGCTCCTAGTACCGCAAAACCCGACACAAAAAACACCGGTCTCGAATCGAGGCGGTAGTAGCGCGGAACAACTGCGGTACTACGGCCGAAGCACCTAAGCGGTACTACCGCTCTTGGAGCGGTACTACCGCTGAGGGCGGTACTACCGCTTCGTGGAGCGGTACTACCGCTGGAGAGCTTCGGCGGTACTACCGCTTCGTGGAGCGGTACTACCACTGGAGAGCTTCGGCGGTACTACCGCTGAGGACCGCGGTACTACCGCTGGGACTGAACGGAGCTGGTACAGAAGAAAAGGCAGCTCCAAAGATGTGGAAGGAAGACGTCGGGTGTGATAAGGATGTGTACGTGTTGATTCCACCCTAGTCTTACCAAAGCGGATCCCCTCTTGATAGTACGGTGACTCCTATGAAACTAGTCCACCAACAACGAAACAAAGGAGCTACACCGTCTTGAATAAAACACCAAGGGGAGGTATTCGTCTCGTGCCAATGGATGAATCTCTGAAAGAACTTAGCGCACACGATTAGTCCGCAAAAGCATTGTCATCAATCACCAAAACAACTTGGGGATAAATATGCCCTTACAGAGTTTCTTCATGCGCTTTACACCGATATGACCTAAACGGCAGTGCCACAAATAAGTTGCACTATCATTATCAACTCTGCATCTTTTGGCTTCAACACTATGAATATGTGTATCACTACTATCGAGATTCAATAAAAAATAGACCACTCTTCAAGGGTGCATGACCATAAAAGATATTACTCATATAAATAGAACAACCATTATTCTCTGATTTAAATGAATAACCGTCTCGCATCAAACAAGATCCAGATATAATGTTCATGCTCAACACTGGCACCAAATAACAATTATTTAGGTCTAAAACTAATCCCGATGGTAGATGTAGAGGTAGCGTGCCGACTGCGATCACATCGACTTTGGAACCATTTCCCACGCGCGATCGTCACCTCGTCCTTAGCCGATCTTCGCTAATCCGTAGTCCCTGCTTCGAGTTGCAAATATTAGCAATGTAACCAGTATCAAATACCTAGGTACTATCATGCGAGCATTAGTAAGGTACACATCAATAACATGTATATCACATATACCTTTGTTCACTTTGCCATCCTTCTTATCCGCCAAATACTTGGGGCAGTTCCGCTTCCAAAGGACCATCCGCTTGCGGAGAAGCACTCGCCTCGTGCTTAGGTCCGACTTAGGTTTCTTCTCTTGAGTAGCAACTTGTTTGCTGTTCTTTTGAAGTTCCCTTCTTCTTCCCTTCGCCTTTTTCTTGAAACTGGTGGTCTTATTAACCATCAACACTTGATGCTCCTTCTTGATTTCTACCTCCGCAGCTTTTAGCATTGCGAAGAGCTCGGGAATAGTCTTGTCCATCCCTTGCATCTTACAGTTCATCACGAAGCTCTTGTAGCTTGGCGGCAGTGATTGAAGAATTCATCAATGACACTATCATCGTGAAGATTAACTCCCGGTTGAATCAAGTGATTATTATACCCGCACATTTTGAGTATGTATTCACCGATGTAACTATTCTCCTCCATCTTGCAGCTATAGAACTTATTGGAGACTTCATATCTCTCAATCCGGCATTTGCTTGAAATATTAACTTCAACTCTGGAACATCTCATATGCTCCATGACGCTCAAAACGTCGTTGAAGACCCGGTTCCAAGCCGTAAAGCATGGCACAATGAACTATCGAGTAGTCATCGCTTTGCTCCACCAGACGTTCTTAACGCCGTCGGTTACATCAGCAGCAGGTTCGCACCCAGCGTTGCTTCGGGGCGTAATTCTTTTGTGCAGCAATGAGGATAATCTCAAAGTTACGGACCCAGTCCGTAATTGCTACCATCATCTTTCAACTTTGCTTTCTCAAGGAACGCATTAAAATTCAACAAAGATCAGCCATCTATCTACAACAAACATAGACAAGCAAAATACTATCAGTACTAAGTTCATGATAAATTTAAGTTCAATTAATCATATTACTTAAGAACTCCCACTTAGACAGACATCTCTCTAGTCATCTAAGTGATCACGTGATCCAAATCAACTAAACCATGTCCGATCATCACGTGAGATGGAGTAGTTTCAATGGTGAACATCACTATGTTGATCATATCTACTATATGATTCACGCTCGACCTTTCGGTCTCCGTGTTCGAGGCCATATCTGTATATGCTAGGCTCGTCAAGTTTAACTCGAGTATTCCGCGTGTGCAACTGTTTTGCACTCGTTGTATTTGAACGTAGAGCCTATCACACCCGATCATCACGTGGTGTCTCAAAGACGAAGAACTTTCGAACGGTGCATACTCGTGGAGAACACTTCTTGATAATTTTAGTGAGAGATCATCTTAAAATGCTACCGTCAATCAAAGCAAGATAAGATGCATAAAGGATAAACATCACATGCAATCAATATAAGTGATATGATATGGTCATCATCATCTTGTGCTTGTGATCTCCATCTCCGAAACACCGTCGTGATCACCATCGTCACCGGCGCGACACCTTGATCTCCATCGTAGCATCGTTGTCGTTACGCCATTTATTGCTTCTACGACTATTGCTACCACTTAGTGATAAAGTAAAGCAATTATGTATGCTTGCATTTCATACAATAAAGCGACAACCATATGGCTCCTGCCAGTTGCCGATAACTTCGGTTACAAAACATGATCATCTCATACAATAAAATATAGCATCAGACCATATCACATCACAACATGCCCTGCAAAAACAAGTTAGACGTCCTCTACTTTGTTGTTGCAAATTTTACGTGGCTGCTACGGGCTGAGCAAGAACCGTTCTTACCTACACATCAAAACCACAACGATAGTTCGTCAAGTTAGTGTTGTTTTAACCTTCGCAAGGATCGGGCGTAGCCACACTCGGTTCAACTAAAGTTGGAGAAACAGACACCCGCTAGTCACCTGTGTGCAAAGCACGGCGGTAAAACCAGTCTCGCGTAAGCGTACGCGTAATGTCGGTCCGGGCCGCTTCATTCAACAATACCGCTGAACCAAAGCATGACATGCTGGTAAGCAGTATGACTTGTATCGCCCACAACTCACTTGTGTTCTACTCGTGCATATAACATCAACGCATAAAACCTAGGCTCGGATGCCACTGTTGGGGAACGTAGTAATTTCAAAAATAATTCCTTACGCACACGCAAGATCATGGTGATGCATAGCAACAAGAGGGGAGAGTGTTGTCCACGTACCCTCGTAGACCGTAAGCGGAAGCATTATGACAATGCGGTTGATGTAGTCGTACGTCTTCATGATCCGACCGATCCAAGCACCGAACGTGCGGCACCTCCGAGTTTAGCACACGTTCAGCTCGATGACGATCCCCGGACTCCGATCCAGCAAAGTGTCGGGGATGAGTTTCGTCAGCATGACGGCGTGGTGACAATGATGATGTTCTACCGACGCAGGGCTTCGCCTAAGCACCGCAATGATATGACCAAGGTGGAATATGGTGGAGGGTGGCACCGCACACGGCTAAGGAACGATCACGAAGATCAACTTGTGTGTCTAGAGGTGCCCCCCAGTCCCCGTATATAAAGGAGCCAAGGGGGAGGGGGCGGCCGGCCAAGGAGGCGCGCCAAGGGGAGTCCTACTCCCACCGGGAGTAGGACTCCCTTCTTTCCTAGTTGGAGAAGGAGAAGGGGGAAGGAGGAGGAAGAGGGGAAGGAAAGGGGGGGCGCCTCCCCCCTCTCCTTGTCCTATTCGGACTAGGGAGGGGAGGGGGCGCAGCCCACCTCTTGCCTCCTCTCCTCTTCTCCCTTAGGGCCCATGAAGGCCCAATAACCCCTGGGGGGGTTCCGGTAACCCCCCGGTACTCCGGTAAAATCCCGATTTTACCCGGAACGAGTCCGATATCCAAATATAGGTTTCCAATATATCGATCTTTATGTCTCGACCATTTCGAGACTCCTTGTCATGTCCGTGATCACATCCGGGACTCCAAACAATCTTCCGTACATCAAAATTTATAAACTCATAATAAAACTATCATTGTAACGTTAAGCGTGCGGACCCTACGGGTTCAAGAACTATGTAGATATGACCTAGAACTATTCCCGGTCAATAACCAATAGCAGAACCTGGATGCTCATATTGGCTCCTACATATTCTACGAAGATCTTTATCGGTCAAACCGCATAACAACATACGTTGTTCCCTTTGTCATCGGTATGTTACTTGCCCGAGATTCGATCGTCGGTATCCAATACCTAGTTCAATCTCGTTACCGGCAAGTCTCTTTACTCGTTACGTAATGCATCATTCCGTAACTAACTCATTAGCTACATTGCTTGCAAGGCTTATAGTGATGTGCATTTCCGAGAGGGCCCAGAGATACCTTTCCGACATTCGGAGTGACAAATCCTAATCTTGAAATACGCCAACCCAACATGTACCTTCGGAGACACCTGTAGAGCTAATTATAATCACCCAGTTACGTTGTGACGTTTGGTAGCACACAAAGTGTTTCTCCGGTAAACGGGAATTGCATAATCTCATAGTCATAGGAACATGTATAAGTCATGAAGAAAGCAATAGCAACATACTAAACGATCAAGTGCTAGGCTAACGGAATGGGTCATGTCAATCACATCATTCTCCTAATGATGTGATCCCGTTAATCAAATGACAACTCTTTTGTCCATGGCTAGGAAACATAACCATCTTTGATTAATGAGCTAGTCAAGTAGAGGCATACTAGTGACGTTATGTTGTCTATGTATTCACACGTATATCATGTTTCCGGTTAATACAATTCTAGCATGAATAATAACATTTATCATGATATGAGGAAATAAATAATAACTTTATTATTGCCTCTAGGGCATATTTCCTTTAGTTCACTGACCGGAGATTCCTCTTCTCTAATATGATTGTTTCTTCTTCATCCGCATGTTGCTCAAAACGAGAGTGTAAGCTGCATAAAAAATTAGCAGAGATAGAGAGAGAGAGAGAGAGAGAGAGAGAGAGAAAGAGAGAGAGAGAGAATGTGTGCTGCAAGCAAGTTAGGAGAGAGAATAGAGAGACCGGTCCGGTCTCATTTTGGCGACAAAC
The DNA here is from genome assembly GCA_021437245.1 of Aegilops speltoides. Lineage (NCBI taxonomy): Eukaryota > Viridiplantae > Streptophyta > Magnoliopsida > Poales > Poaceae > Aegilops > Aegilops speltoides. The sequence goes on along the minus strand of CM038143.1, from coordinate 451,699,204 downwards.
CAACCTAGCTAGCCACCAGGCTCAAAAAATCGAGTCAAAACCCTATTTTGAAACACCCACAACCTCCAAACACTCTGGCATGGCTCATAACTACGCACACATCTCAGTGTTCAACAATGGCTAGGATAAGTGGTGTGTGTAAGCCCAGGAGTAGTCACACCTTTCCCTATTTTTCGAAAAAGGAAAGTGGACTTTCTACTCTTGGATGTGGGTACACCCTCTTTCCTCGCCGTTCGCCACAGGTTGTTGTTCACTCGTGATGTAGACACTGTGCATGTGGTCGGGCTGATTTGAAAGGATGTGGGTCGAACCTGCAAGAGTCTTGCAGTGCTATGCGGACAGTATTTTGCATCTCCATAGGTTGTTGTTGACCGGGTGGGCATTCCCTTTCTCTGACATGATTGTTTCTTGTTCACCTCACATGGCTCAAGATGAGTGTATGTTGGATCCAAAAGTTGAGAGAGATAGAGAGAGGGGGAGTGTGTTGTTGCATTGACTCTTTTATTACATAAGGAACGGGATAGAGAATGTGTGTTGTAAGCAAGTTAGGAGAGAGAGAAGTGAGAGCCTGATCCGATCCCGTGTGGACCACAAAGCAACAACCTCCTACAGCCCAGCTAGCCACCAGGCTCAAAACATCGAGTCAAATCCATTTTTTCAATCGCCTACTATTGGAAATATGACCTAGGGGCATTAGTAAAGGGTTTTTTTATGTTCATAATTAAGTTTATATTTCTATGCTACAATTCCAATAATTCTTTAGTGTGCGATTCAGAGGAAAACTCAGTTGCATGGGCGAAAAATAAACATCAAATAGATCCCTAGTGTCGTCTCTAATACTAGCTAAGTATTGTTGATGATACTGTTTTCCAGATCATAAGCATTGTCAATGTGAGAAGGATGCCGACATTGTTAGCAGAATAATGGTGTTGGATAGACCAAACTTATGATATCTGCAAGATCACATTATCTATATTGTTGTTGGTATTTTCATATACCTAGATGACACCCCGCGCGTTGTTGTGGAAGTCGCTGCAATATATTTCAACAGAATTTGATTTATGAAACACGAATATTTGGATTGATAATATACAAACTAAAACTGTTAGTACATATTGTATACTCACTCCGTCCTGAATTACTTGCTGCGAAAATGGAAAGAAATGGATGTATCTAGAACGAAAAATACGTCTAGATACATCCATTTCTAAGACAAGTAATTCTTGACTGAGTGATAAGTTGCTTAAGGAAAAAATATGAATATAAGTAGCATAATATAATGGAAAAATCTTTTTCAATGCATGTTGTGGTGAGTCTTTGATTAGGTAGGATATGTGAATGTTGAGATAAATAGAGTAACAACTATTGATGAAAAAACACCGTGCATGTTCAGGTGGACCTTTGATGAGGTGGCATGAGTAGTGATGCATGTTGAGGTGGGCCTTTGATAAGGTGGCATGAGTAGTGATGCATGTTGAGGTGGGTCTTTGATGAAGTGGCATGAGTAGTGATGTAGTATGTGTGTATGTTGAGAGAATTAACTAGTGGAGATCAACTACTAGATTTATGATATGTTAACGTTTACTCGCATCTTTAGACCATCAGAATATCGTGGACCTGCATACCGGATGGTCATACTTTCAGGTTGCCAAATGTCAAATGTCAGACCATAACTGGGTGATCGTAAAAGTAACTTATAGATATACCAGAAAAGTATGTCACGGTGCTCGATTGTAATCTGAGACTTATCTTAAAAAGAAATATAAATTCTTCATAAATGATATTTACAATGGATGCACATCTCCTCATGTACACCGGTATGCTAGCTACCAACACAATGACATCTCAAACAATTAACGTATGATACTATGATAGAGGACAACGGGCACATAAATACTAGGCCAAGCACATTAAGAAGAATCACACATGGCTCTTGATGGCGGAGCTGTATCCAGTGCGATCGTCGTAGTACTTAGACCACAACATGACGCCGCCATACTTGGGCGTTCCCTTGATCAGCGGAAGCACGCGGGATGTGAGCTCACCAGCGGGCACGAACCCGGTGCCCGCGGCGTCCTTGGAGGCCGGCAGTCCCAGGAAGATCTTCCCTGCCGGCACCGACTCCCATCTTTTCCATGCGTCCATGAACGCTCCACGCCCCGCACTGAACTGGCACTCTGGGTTGTTGTAAAACTGCACCCAAACAAAGTCGAACAGACCCGTGTTGATCGCGTTGCCGTCCCACTCATCCGGGAATGGGCATTGCGGTGCTGCGCTCAGCAGCACGGTCTTACCTCCATTCTTTCCTAAGTTCTTCAGGTCTGTAGCAAGGTCATTCCAGAACTTTGCACCACCGAGCTCGATGTCGAAGTCGATGCCGTCGAGTACGGCGTCACCGAGAGGGCGGAACGACGACGTGCCGCCAAGATAGTTGTTCCATAGGTACATGGCAACCTGTCGGGCATCACCGGGTGATGAGAGGCCGTAGCTGCCGTCTCCGCCGCCGATGGAGAGAAGGACCTTGACACCGCCTTGCTGGCAGGATTGGATGTCCTTGCTCTGGCCTTTGCAGCCGCCCGACGGGGCGTCGCAGTGGCTGCCGAGGTCCAGCTGCGGCGTTTGGCCCTTGCCGAATTTCGGGAGAAAAGCGAGGATGACGAACTTGTAGTTCCCGGAGGCGCACGTCTCGGCCAGCGACGCCTCACCGTCGTTCTGGCCCCAGTACACGGCGATGCTGCCGGCATGGCAAGTCGCGAGTAGCGCCACGAGGAGGGTGGCAGTGAGCTGGAGGAGAGTGAGACCCCGGCTTGCCATGGCTGGGGTCAAGCGGAGCGCACCTGGCTAGCTAGCTGGTACAGGAAGGAGTAGAGACTAGAGAATGGTGCGCTGTGTATTTTGAGTTGTGATGGATGTCGGGTATGTTTGGATTTTTATAGTGTCTTGAGGGAGCATCATGGACGCTTTTTTAGTGACTTTCCTTCCGTCGCTTGCCCGCTCCTGCGCCTCAATTTACCGGCAATGTCTTGCGTTCCGATTGCAGTTGGTATTTTCCTTGCTTAATTTACTTGGAATGATCAGCAGTTGATAAACGATTAGTGAAGCAGAGAGCGTTCAGATCACAAAAGCCCGGCCGTGTTCAAGCGAAACATCAACAATACGTGCCATAAAAACTAGGCCATCTCCTCTGTTTTCTACTCCAGCAGAGTTCCAGGCAGAGCACATATGCAAAGTCTTATACTCGGACTGATAATTTATTGTGACACGGTAATTTGCGGCTCAAAGCTGCCTCAACGATGGTTAATGCTCCTAAAGAAGAGGAATATCAAATGTTTCTACTGAATTTGGTGATTTTGAATATCAAATGTTTCTACTTATTTATTATAGTTATCTTTTATATACATTATATATGCGAACTACGGCAACCCCATGCTAAATTCCTAGGTCCATCACTGCTTCCCCCGCTATGTGAATGAGCGCTCATTTGGTCAAATAGCTTCTCAAAATCACCATGGAAACTACGGGGTCTTAGTTGGTGGATTGGGAATGCCAAACTTATCAATTTGTTTTATTTTTATCGAGAAAGGCTTTCGCCTCACTTTATATTATAAAGCAAACTGCCCAAGCCAAGCATCCAACAAGGTTCAACAAGACAAACACACGCACACGGAGGTCCACAAGAACACAAAGAGGTCATAAGGGTTAATGCCGAGGGCACAGCACAACAAGCCCTAAAAACAAAACACACACTCCACACAGCACCCGGACAGCAGCTAGTCAGGTTCTGGGGGAGGAGGCGGCAGCAGGGGCGCCACGCGGAGAGCCATCGAGCGAAGGTCGGCGAGGAGGGTGGTGATGACGTCCCGGTCCTGGGGCGGCTAAGCGGCCGCCAAAGCTGCAAGTAACCACACATTTTAAAGATCGCGTCAGTCGCATGCCGGAGAGGCACTTCCTGAATAACAAGCTTATTGCAGATGGTCCAAAGCATCCAGGCGAGGACCTCAATGCACATCCATCTAATATGGCGGTAGCGAGGGGGGGAAGCGTTGAGCTCCGCAAGTAAGTCGGGGAATTTAGTGTTGCACCGCTGTCCACTGACCGTCTCGCGGAAGCAAGCCCACAGGAACTGGGCAGTGGAGCACGAGAAGAAGATGTGGTTAGCATCTTCGATCGTGCCACAAATGGGGCACATCCCATCGCCTTGCCTGCTCCTTCATCAGTTTCGTCAGTTAAGTTGTTAGTGAGATTAGCTCGAGGTTAAACCACAAGGAGCAAGTCTGGCGCCCTACCAATCTGCTCGTGCGATGGCACGAGCTCCACGATCGTAATGGCGCAAAGCTAGGGGCCTTGACCCCGTTCTTTTCATTGTAGCTCGAATAAATACAGTGAAGGCATCGGCTTCCACTTCTGTTCAGCACCAGAATTTCACCATTAGAACCAACACATACGTGTAACTAAGCCGCCATGGAAAGCTGTAACTAAGCCACCATGGGAGGATGTAGCTACCTCTCAAGCTCTTAGTAGTGGGTAGACAAGCAACCATTATATATGTTGGTCTAACTACCTGACCACTGCGAACCAATATGTGGTTGGATGGTCAGAGAGACAGTGCTATTCCCAGCCTACCAGGGTTCAAGTCCTGGTGCTCGCATTATTCCTAGATTTATTTCAGGCTTTTCGGCGATGCGCTTTCAGTGAGAGGAGACGTTCCAGTCGACGACGGGTATGAGTGCTTGAGTCTGTATTGATGTTAAAAAAAACTGCGTAACCACTAGCAATAGTTCACTATTTTGCCATGCCCAATTAGTTCCAGGTGCGGGAACTCAAGGTAACCAACAAAAAGACTGAGAATGCTATTGTCATCACAAGGTCCCCCCCCCCCTTCGTATTGTGACGGTAGTTGAGGTGTAGAACAGATCCGTGTCATTGTCATCACAAGGTTTTCCCTTTCCAATTGTGAAGGTAGTTTTGTTATTTGAACATGGGCTAACGGACATTGCAACTTCTGGAAGTGACTTACACGTGAATGTTTTCATAAATGAAGATGAGCCATGGACGCCCCCTCTAAAAATGCAAAATAGTTTACAGTATATGACTAACTCTAATTATCTAGCAATTTAATGTTGTTTTAAGACTATTTCTCAGAATTCTAATGTTGTTTACAAGAATTTATACAATTTGTAGTGTCATTTTACAAATTTTGAGCATATTTATTATAGTTATCTTTTATATACATTATATATGCAAACTATGGCAAACCCCATGCTAAATTCCTAGGTCCACCACTGCTTCCCGCACTATGTAAATGAATTGCTCATTTGGTCAAATAGCTGTTCAAAATCACCACTGAAACTACGGGGTCTTACTTGGTGGATTGAGAATGCCAAATTTATCAATTTTTCTTGTTTGCCTGCCCCTTTGTCAGTTTTGTCCGTTAAGTTATTAGCGAGATTAGCTCAAGGTTAACCCACAAGGAGCAAGTCTGGCGCCCTACCAATCTGCTTGAGGGATGGCACGTGCTCCACAATCGTAACGGCGCAAACCTAGGGGCCTTGACCCCGTTCTTCCCATTGTAGCTCGAATAAATACAGTGAAGGAGAAATAGAAAAGTTGCGGAAGTTTGAGCAGGCAAACATTGGCTTCCACTTCTATTCAGCACCAGAATTTTGCCATTAGAACCAACACATACATGATACATGTAACTAAGCCGCCATGGAAAGCTGTAACTAAGACACCATGGGAGGATGTAGCTACCTCTCAAGCTCTTAGTAGTGGGTAGACAAGCAACCACTATATGTTGGTCTAACTACCTGACCACTACCAATAGTTCACCATTGTTCTATGCAAGACTGAACCTTCTGGATTTATTTAGGAATTATCATGTTTGTTTGTTTGTTTGTTTTTTTTTTGGGGGGTTATCATGTTTGTTAATGGGCCTAGCCCAATTAATTCCAACTCAAGGTATCCAACAAAAAAAACTAAGAATGTTACTCCCTCCGTCCGAAAATACTTATCGAAGAAATGCATAAAAATGAATGTACCTAGAACTAAAATACATCTAGATACATCCATTCCTCCGACGAGTATTGCCGGACGGAGGGAGTATGTTTTTGGTCCATTGATAATGTTCAAAAATAACAGGTATCTCAAGTTGAATAGTAAAATATGACCACTGGAAAGTCATTTCGTAGGATAATGGTATTCAAATGTTGAACCCAAGCTTTAGCTGATTGACTAAGAAATGTACTTCTCTGCAGAAACATCGACAGTGTAGTACATGATGTATATGGGGCTTAGCTTAATTAAAGAAAGTATATTAAAATTCTTATAAATATTTACAATGGATGCATATCTCCTCATGTACACCGGTATACTAGCTACCAATATGATGACATCTCAATCAAACAATGAACGCATGATACTATGATACAAGACAAGGGACAGTGGGACACACAAATACTAGGCCAAGCACACCAAGGAGAATCACACATAGCTCTTGATGGCGGAGCTATATCCAGTGCGATCATCGTAGAACTTTGACCACAGCATGACGCCGCCGTACTTGGGCGAGCCCTTGATGAGCGGAAGCACGCGTGAAGTGAGCTCGCCGGCAGGCACGAACCCGGTGCCTGCGGCGTCCTTGGAGGCCGGCAATCCTAGGAAGATCTTCCCCGCCGGCACCGACTCCCATCTTTTCCATGCGTCCATGAACGCTCCACGCCCCGCGCTGAACTGACACTCCGGGTTGTTGTAGAACTGCACCCAAACGAAGTCGAACAGACCCGTGTTGATCGCGTTGCCGTCCCATTCATCCGGGAAGGGGCACTGCGGTGCCGCGCTCAGTAGCACGTTCTTGCCACCGTTCTTTCCTAAGCTCTTCAGGTCCGTGGCGAGATCGTTCCAGAATTTGGCGCCGCCAAGCTCGATGTCGAAGTCGATGCCGTCGAGTACGGCGTCGCCGAGAGGGCGGAACGGCGACGTGCCGCCAAGATAGTTGTTCCATAGGTACATGGCAACCTGTCGTGCATCACCGGGTGATGAGAGGCCGTAGCTGCCGTCTCCGCCGGCCGATGGAGAGGAGGACCTTGACACCGCCGCGCTGGCACGACTGGATGTCCTTGCTCTGGCTTTTGCAGCCGCCCGACGAGGCGTCGCAGTGGCTGCCGAGGTCCAGCTGTGGCGTCTGGCCCTTGCCGAACTTGGGGAGGAAAGCCAGGATGACAAACTCGTAGTTTCCGGACGCGCACGTCTCGGCCAGCGATGCCTCGCCGTCATTCTGGCCCCAGTACACGGCGATGCTGCCGGCATGGCAGGTTGTGAGTAGCGCCACGAGCTGGAGTAGGATGAGAGCTCGGCTTGCCATGGCTGGATCAAGCGGAGCGTACCTAGCTTGCTAGCTGGTAAAAGAGGGAGTGGAGACTGGTGAGGAGGTGCGCTCTATATTTTGAGTTGTGATGGATATTGGGTATGTTGGATTTTATAGTGTCTTGATGGAGCATCATGGACGCTTTTTCAGTGACTTTTCTGCCGTCGCTTGTCCGCTCCTGCGCCTAAATTTACCGGCAATGTCTTGCGTTCCGTCTACGGTTAATATTTTTCTTGCTTAATTTACTCGGAATGATCAGCAGTTGATAAACGATTAGTGAAGCAGAGTGCGTTCAGATGACAAACGCCCTGCCGTGCTCAACCAAAACATCAACAATACGTGCCATCAAAACTGGGCCTTCTGCTCTGTTTTCGTTTTCATCTCCAGCAGATTACTAGACAGAGCACATATACAAAGTCATATACTCGTACTGATAGTTTGCCCTATCGTGGCTTGTGGCACGGTTATTTGCGGCTCCAAGCAACCTCAACTATATGGTTAATGCTCCTAATCAGAGGAATAGCAAATGTTTCTAAGGACTTTCGTGATTTTGAGTACCCTTGCAAATCCACAACCTCACAAAAATACATAGAGGTTAATTTCAAATACATTCTCTATCAGGGTTTATAAGGCAGGTACAGGTTTTAAGGTCTTCAATTTGGCATGTAAAACGTTTTTGTATCCATTGTTCACAGGATGAATTTTCTTAAAATATGCTTTTAATGGCATATTACATGCATGTCGTTAGTTAAACTGGAGCCCTAACAACCCATGCTCACCTTAGAGACCAGTATACTTGCAAGGTAGGAAAGCCTCCTTCCTTTTTTGTGGCCGGTTCCGTAGTTTGGTTAAAGAAGAATATTAAGCAGGGGCAAAATTAGTTTTCATTCGTTTAATAAGACTATAGTTCCTGTTCAAGAGAGCACGCCGCTGGCCAGGCTGCATCGTGATGCTGCTGGTGCCCTGGTGTGGCGTCGCATTCAGCAGCCTGGGGCTGCAGAAGCTGGCCTGATCACGCTGCCTGCTACCACAACGCAGGAGCGGGGACGCAGCCCCCATCGTCAGGTCTCGCCACACGCGGCCAGGCAACGGTCTCGCAGCAACCTCACGCCACCGGGATCTCCCTCTTCGGTGCTTCCGGCGATGCCAAGCTCAAAGGGTGGCCATGTCCCGCCAATGGACGCGCTCTCCGCCGGGGTACAGGCGGCCCTACAACTGTGTTCACCGTGCCGTCTCGTCCAGCCTCTGCCTGTGGTTACGCCGCCTCGTCCACCTGGTTTCGAGGCTCCCGTGGAGAGTGCGGTTGTGTCCGCCCCGACTGCCGCTGAAGAAGATAGCTCGGACATCTTGGCTCCTCTCTTCGTCAAGCCTCAGCGCCGCTGCTGCTTTCACCTCCTGTCCAGCAGTCAAGGGCACTCACCAGCAGGCGCAAGACTCTGGCCGGGATGGACATCGACCGCAACGGTGGGTTCTCTCTTCGGCGGTCTAGTGCAAGAATCAAAGCGCGCAGCCGGGCCGGCCCTGCTGCCAAGGAGGCCCAGGCTTTTGTGTGCCGTGGTCTGGGAATCGTCAAAGATGGAGAGGATGTTACTGAGCGCGCGATGAAAGAGCTCGCCGACCAGTTCAAGGATCAAGTCCCAGGAACGGTGATCTCTGCACTCAGGGCACTATTCCAACTTGACTCAGGCCGGGCTGCTGAAGTGGAGGACGCACTGCTGGAGCATGGCGGAGCTGCTGCACTGGACCATGACGGCGTCGTCGGCTCGGAGGTCGGCACTGGAGCTTGAAGCTTTTCAAAGGCTCACCTGCTGTAGCTTTTTAGTTCATCATGTTAGCAAAACTATATGTGTCTCTGTTATGTTGTGGGGCTCATGTTTGTGTTATGAATCTACCCTGTTGGCATCAGCTGCTGTCCAGCATGCTTGTTCTGTTGTGCCCTTTGTGGCTGCTATGTGAACTTGGCCTGGGAGGCTACTTTATGAAGACTGCTCTATTTCCCAATGGTAGAACAAAAGATTAACATCATGAGTTGGAATGTCAGGGGGTTAAACTACCCTGACAGACGTGCGACGGTCCATGAAACAATTTCCGCTTCTTCTTGCCACATTGTTTGTCTTCAGGAAACGAAAATGGCTTGTATTGATCAATTCCTTGCTTGCTATCTTGGCGGCAACAGGCTCCGTAGCTTTGCTCAAAGACCCGCCAATGGCACTCGTGGTGGCTTAGTCATGCTCTGGGATGACTCTGTTGTTGAGGTTTCAAATGTGAGGACCTCCGAATTTTTTCTCTCCGCCAACGTAAACATCCGCAACTCTGATTCACAGTTTTTGATCACATCCGTCTATGGCCCAACGGATTCCGGCCGGAAGAATGATTTTTTCGCAGAGCTGGTGGCCCTGAAGCCAAATGCCAGAGTCAAGTGGCTTGCTCTCGGTGACTTTAACCAAATTTACCGGGCGCGCGACAAAAATAAGAGAAACATCAACATTAGCCGGATAAACCGATTTAGAGCAGCGCTGAATCTTTGTGAGCTCAAGGAAATCCACTTACAGAATCGTCGGTTCACTTGGAGCAATGAAAGGGAGAACCCCACCTTGTGCAAACTCGACTCCTTCTTTTGCAATTCTGAATGGGACATACATTTTGACTCACACATCTTGCATGCCCTATCAAGCTCCCTGTCCGATCACTGCCCCCTTCTTCTTGCCGATGACAGTGGCCCTCGGCGACCTCGCACGTTCAAGTTTGAGAATTTCTGGACAAAGATCCCAGGTTTTATGGGTGTTGTGCAGTAGGCTTGGCAAGAACCAATCTCTCACTCGGAGCCCTGTCATGTTTTATTCCATAAGCTAAAGAATACGAGCTTGCATCTGTCTAGATGGAGTAAGAGACTCTTTTCCAAGGCCAAGCTTCATCTTCATGCGGCCTTGCTGATTATCCTTCAACTTGACATTGCTCAAGAATCTCGCCCTCTCTCCCATGATGAGCAGGACCTCCGGATTAGGCTGAAGAGGCGGGTCATGAGCCTGGCTGTGTTAGAGAGGGCACGTAAGAAGCAGTGTGCTCGCATCTCCAACATCAGAGAGGGAGACGCTAACACCAAGTTTTTCCATCTCAGAGTCAACGGTAGACGACGCAAGAACCACATACACCGGTTAAAGCATAACAATGGGTGGGTCACCGACCACTTGGAGAAGGAAACTATTGTGCATAATCATTTCTCCAGCGCCATTGGAAGAGGCACGCCAAGGAGTCGGGATTTTAATTGGGCGAATATTGAAATGGGCCAGGTTGATTTGGGAGGTCTGGATTCACCTTTCACTGAGGAGGAGGTCAAGTGCACCATTGATCATATGCCGTGCGACAAGGCACCCGGCCCGGATGGCTTTACCAGTGCTTTCTTTAAGTCTTGTTGGGATATCATTAAGGAGGAGGTCATGGCTGTGATTCATAACTTTGGCAACCTACATGTAGACAACTTCCAATGGCTCAACTCCGCTAATATTGTGCTTCTGCCCAAGAAGGATGGGGCAGAAGACATCACCGAATTCCGGCCCATTAGCCTCATCCATGCTATTGCCAAGATTGTCTCCAAGATGCTTGCAGCGAGGCTTAGCCCACACATGAACAACCTCATATCCAACGCCCAAAGTGCTTTCATAAAGAAGAGAAGCATCCATGACAACTTCATGTACGTTAGAAACCTTGCACGCCGCCTCCACAAGAATAAGACTCCTTCACTCCTTTTCAAACTGGACATCCGAAAAGCTTTTGACTCGGTCCGGTGGGAATATGTCCTCGATATTCTTCAGCGGCGCGGCTTCCCTAGCAGATTTCGTGATTGGATTGCTGCCCTTCTTAGCACCTCATCTTCACGGGTGCTCCTCAATGGGGTTCCCGGTTCTCCGATTAGCCATAGGAAGGGCCTTCGGCAAGGAGACTCGATGTCACCGCTTCTTTTTGTTATTGCGATTGACCCGCTACAACAACTGCTCAACTCAGTCACGCGGATTGGGCTTCTGCACAAGATTAGAGGGCGTGGCACCATTTTTCGGACATCACTCTATGCTGACGACGCGGCTGTCTTTGTGGCGCCAATTCGGGAGGATATTAGAAACCTGACCGAAATCCGGGAGGGGTTTGGTGAGGTCACAGGGATGCACACAAACTTTCAAAAGAGCTCCGTGGTGCCTATTCGGTGTCGGCACTTGGATTTGGACGCCATACTTGTGGACATGCCAGCCACTCGAGCTTCTTTCCCCATGAGATATCTCGGATTGCCGCTTTCTGTTTGACAACTTAAGAGAGTGGACTATCAACACCTGGAGGACAAAATTGCGAACAAGCTTGTGCCTTGGGAGGGCATGCATATCACCTCCATTGGACGTGGGGCTCTTGTGAAGTCGGTCCTCACCTCCCAGGCCATCCACCACCTCACCCCACTCATTGTGCCACCATCCGTTCTCTAGAGCATCAATAAGATTGAGCGTGCTTACCTTTGGGCGGGCACAAAAAAGGTCTCCGGAGGGAAGTGCAAGGTTAATTGGGAAACGGTCTGTAGGCCTACTCACCTAGGAGGATTAGGTGTACTACCACTACTATGAAAAGGCATGCTAGTGGCGCACCGAATTTGCCTTCTAATGGCGCACTACTGGTGCGCCACTGGCATCACGCCATTAGAATTCAATTCTAATGGCGCACTCTTGGTGCGCCATTAGTATCTGGTGTTCTAATGGCGCACCACGAGTGCGCCATTAGTATAGCTGCAATGCGCCATTAGAATGCCTCCCGGGGCCATATGTACAAATGTGCTTTGGCATTCTAATGGCGCACCAGCAGCTAATGCGCCATTAGTGTGATGATCACAGTGCGCCATTAGTGTCTTGTGTGGTGCGCCATTAGTATGAATATTAGGTTTTGTTTTTTTTTTTTGCTTTTCTGATTTTTGCACAGGTTACAAAATATATTATTGCATAGAATATAGACAGCAGCACACAGCAACATCAGATTCATCAAATACAATAGAAGATTAGTCTCCGAATACAATTCATCATATTAGTCTCCGGATTCAAAAGACTGGACAAAGATAAAACATTACAAGTCTCAAGACCGCTGAGTATCGAGTTTGCCTTCACATTACAAGTCGATATCGATCATCTAAACTACCATCACATAGAAGAGATCTGTGGTCATCACGATGAGCATCATCGCGATCAAACTGGTCTTCATCCGGTTCCTCCAACGCCCTCCTCTCTCCCGCTAGATAGCGGGCGTATCTAGATTCGGCCTCCGCCCTAGTGGTGTACCCTTTGTAATCATATCGCTGAACGGTGAACTGTCTCCGACACTCCTCCAGTCATCATAGACTCCGGGAACCTTACCCTTGTACACGACATACGACGGCATCTCTATGCACAAGCCAAACAATGACAATACATAAGCAATGTGTAAGTATGCAACAAAAGGATCGGAAGAGAAAAGCAAGACATTAATAGCACGATTCATGGTCCTACTAATAAATAGCATTGATTACATCTAAGTTGAACAACTGTCCAAACCAAAGAGACATACGAATTCATTAAAGTTTAATTACAACATGAGCCAATCAATGTTTCAGAACTACACATCACTACTTTCGACTCGACTCATCGGACAGGAGCGTGGATGAAGCCGCCGTCTGTCGCGATGGTCATGAAATCGCGGTCGTTGTCACCCTGCATTTGTAGCATTCCATATATCTCACTGTTGGACGGTTGATATCTGAGGAAGAACTGCCCCGACGTATGAAGGACATCTTGATGGATGATGTCCGCAAACTCCGACTGGATGCGAAAGAATTCTTGTCTGAGGTCCGCGTCCTGGACTGCCGACAAGCTCGCGGCCCAATCTTTCAGATTATCTGGTAGCAGAAGGTGATGATGGTCCCTTACGATCGCCCGCATGTGATGGAGGGCGTAGTAGGCATCCTTCGACCGCCAGCGGCTGCTTGACGCAGCAGAACTTCGATTGTGTGAGAAGATGTGCTTGCCGTGATTTATTTAACCGGCCCGGTGAAGGTGCCTCCAGTTAGGCGTGGCCGGGAGAACATCATCAAGAACTTTCTTCACATTTGTGTAGTCTATCATGGAGTTACGGTTCGGGTCAAAATACGTGGCCATGGAATATTTCGGGCTTAAGAGGATGAGTGTGCAATGTGTGTCACTGCACAGAACACGGAATGTTAGAAAAAAAAGAACGATCGAAATCTAAGAAATCATATGTTACGGGGCGGTTAAGGGATGACTTACTCGGGAAAGTAAGGCACAAGGAAGTTATCCTTATCTGCGTTTGCCAGAATGACGCCTTCGAGGTGTGAACTCGCAACTTGGCGGTCCCCAGCGCTGCTCAAGTGCTTGGCACGCATGTAGAAGGGGTCGACTATCACGATGTCCGGGGTATTGTCTCTAATGATCCGCATCTGCATGCTCAGCGAAAAGAGCCGAACGAAGGTGTAGTGCAACGGATGAAGGTTAAACATAGCAAAGATGTCATCAAACCGCAGGACGATCGTACCCCCGATGTCGCCATCCACAAAGCCCTTGCTCTCGGCACCTTGGCCACGAAACCGGTATGCCACATCCTTCTCTCGAGACGCCGCTTATCCAAAATCAGAACAACGTCGTGCAGACTCCGATAGCACCGGTTGCAGCATTCAGCATATTTGGCGGTAGCATCGCCCTACCCGCCACATGCACCTCCTCGAGATATCCTTAGGTGAAGGTGGCCCGTCCGAGCACGGATCGAACTTCGGTGCCGGCTGGCTCGCACCGGCGCCCTTGTTAGTCTTTCGCTTCCGCCCTTCTTCTTGATCTCCTGTAATGGGACCGAGTTCTGCTCACAGACCGCCTTCTTCAGCGTGTTGGGGCTGATAATATTTCGCGCCTCAGCTATCTGAGGTGTTGACATCGGATTTTGGCAAGGTACAAAAGGCAAGTAAGGTGGCCTCAAGTAAAAGAGTTTTCGGCATGCAAAGTTTCAGGTCGCCCAGTGGAATAACTTTGGTGTTTAACTTATCGCCATTCGACCTTATCTCGGTGGCCGAAGTTGTACTCCGAGTGACAAAATTCAACATTCCGAGTGGTTTTCGGCCGATCATGCCCTTAAGACGACCTCGGATGAAGGAGTATTCTAAAGGAATTGTCTTCGTCTCGTCGAGGCGATTGATTTTGATATATAAATCATCTCAATCCGAGTTCATATGCAAAAGTTAGAGGCAATACACTGCAGGCCGAAGCTGAGTGGAAATCTGGCGCAAAGTATCAGACGCCATGTCTGATGGGTCGCGCGAGCAATTAGGCCCTTAAGAAGTCCTTGAATCGAAAAACCTTCAACACGAAAAAGTTTCGTCTCGTCGAGCCGATCGATTTTCATATAAAATTCGTCTCAATCCGAGGTCGTATCTAACCTGGAGAGGCAAATCAAGATCAGGCTATGTTTTTGGTCGAGTGAAAGCTTACCATCCGAGTGAAAACTCACCGGTCGAGTGAAAACCTACCGATCGAGTAAAAGGTCGAGTGAAAACCTACCGATCGAGTAAAAGGTCGAGTGAAAACCTACCGATCGAGTAAAAGGTCGAGTGAAAGCCTACCGATCGAGTAAAAGGTCGAGTGAAAACCTACCGATTGATTGTCTTCCGAGTGAAAATATAGTCGTCCGAGTGAAAAAGTCCAGTCGGACCATCCGAGTGAAAGACTCTAAAATCCGAATGGATGAGCTCAAATCCGAGTGAAACTGAACATGTGCCCAAAAGTTTATCAAGATGATCTCAGATTAAGAAGTGTTCAATACAGAAGTTGTGTGTATCCTCAAGACGGTAAACTTTGCTTTTGGAGTCATCGTCATCAGAGATAGTATATGGCCTGCAAATTCACTACAAGACTCGGATAATTCAGTCTACCGCAAGACCGAGTCCGACTGGAAGGTAAAGATGACCTCGAAAAGTATTCAAGATGGCCTTATTTGAAAAAGTGATCAACATGAAAGTTGTTCGTATCGTCGAGGCGCACAAGTTTGATATTTGGGCCATCTTGATCGGAGGTCATATGGAGGCTCGGCGGCCTACACAAGGAGGAAGACAGAAGTTGGGCCAGATTCAGACTGGATCCGAGTTGGAATAGAACTAGGACTCTAGGACGTGAATTGATGTAATTTTTCTTGTAAGGAAAGCCTAGATGAATCCTTTACTTGTACGGGAAGTCCAGCCGCCTCTTATATATGTTGGGGGTGACGGCCGATTGAACAACACACAATCGAACAAATCAATATACTATTTTTTCCTGTCTACTTTTATCTCTCCATCGTTTTCTCTCTCGTTCTTCGCTGTTCTTCGTGTTTGAGAGCTGCGAATCCCGAGGCTCTAGGGCGAGCGAATCGACCTAGGGCAGCCCATAGTCCGCCGCAATCCTCGACGGGATCCCTCCCGGGTCTTGTGGGTTTGGTCTCAAAAGCACCCGCCGACTGTCTTGCGTATCGCGCTGTCGGTCGGGTCTCCTTCGACGTGAGCTGCGGTGCATCACCCCCGGCATCGAGGGTACACGTGACGTGTTCGTGTGTCAACACACTTTTTGGCGACTCCGCTGGGGACCGAAGATCAATCATCATCATCCATCATGTCCGATCTTCCCAAGCCATCTGAGGTAGACGCCGATAACATCATTAAGCCCAGTCTTGATGAGATATCGGCCGATCATCGCCAAGTCTATGAGGAGTACAAGAAGGCGCGCGAGGAGAAGGACTTGCAGGAGTTCCTTGCAAAGTTCAAGAAGGATCGCCAAGGCAACATTACTCTGATAGAAGAAATCAAGTTCCCTCCTCTTCAAGCCGAGCAGGTTAAACCCTCTGTAAGTACTACCTTTTCTCCTGAGCAGTGGGCTGAGATTGAAAGTCGTATTGCTGATGGTAACAATCTAGTCTATCAAACTTTCATTGAAAATACTAATGCTCAGAAGAATACATCTCAATCGACTAGTGGTAATGATGGTGTAGCTGCTAGTGTGCAAAACCCTAATCTGGCTTTACCTATCTCATCGGCGCCTCCGTGCGATGACTTATTATCCTACCCAAACAAATCAGATTGTGGCTGCACCCATTAATCCTATTATGAGCATGCCAGGTTCGGTGGTGGACTTGAACCAAACCCTACCTACAGCTACAACCACTCGACCACTAGCAAATTATGGGTCGACATACCTGCCACAATTCCTACCTACAGCTAGTAACCCTACTCCTCCTATGCCACTGCCACAAGCTTCATCGTCCACTATGGATGATGGTTTAGCTAATCTTAGAGAGGAGATGGCTAAGATGCTTCGAGAGAATTTTGGAGTTGAGCTACCTCGGAATCGGATTTACCAAAAGCCGTACCCCGAGTACTTTGATGCCATCCAGTGCCCTCCAGGATATAAAATTCCAGATTTTGTTAAGTTTAATGGAGAAGGCACAAAAACCACATGGGAGCATGTTAGTCAATACTTAGCACAATTGGGTGAGGCAGGCTCACTGAATGAGTTGAAAGTGCATTTATTTCCTTTGTCATTAACTGGTACCGCATTTTCATGGTTTTCTTCTTTGCCACATGGTTCCATTCGAGTTTGGTCGCAGCTAGAGCAGAAATTTCATGATCACTTTTATAGCGGCGACAATGAACTCAAGTTATCACATCTAACATCGGTTAAGCAGAAGCATGATGAATCGGTCTCCGATTACGTCAAGAGATTCGAGAGAAACGAAAAACCGTGTTTTAGTTTGGTGATAAGCGAGAGAGACTTGGCAGACCTAGTGCTGAGTGGTTTGAGAACTCCCATTAGAGAAAAGCTAGAAGGCTATGAGTTTTTAAATATCAACCAAGTCTTACAAAGGGCTTTGGCTCAGGAAAGCCGAAGCAAAGATCTCAAAGAAGTGCATAGATACAAATCCGATCGACCAAAGATGAATATGGTGGAATATGATAGTGATCACTCGGACAATGAGGGTGATATTTTTGCTACTGAATTTGTTTGGCCATCTAAGGACAAACCCTTTACTTGCATTGATCTGAAACCGATTCATAAGAATCATGATGAAGAGATGAAGTTTACTTTTAACATTGCTAAGTGTGATAAAATATTTGATGCTTTGCTGCAGGCTAAGATTATTAGAATATCTCATACTTTACCGCCGTTTGAAGAGCTGAAACGGCGTGCTTATTGCAAGTATCATAACTCTTTTTCTCATGCTACTAATGATTGCAATGTTTTTCGACGACAGATACAATCGGCCATTAATGATGGACGATTGAAATTTTCTCGAGATGCAAATTGATAAACAGCCCTTTCAATGAACACCATGGATTTAGAAGGAAGAAGTTACTCATTCGGCGGAGGTAGCGAATCTGCTAATAAAGCTAATGTCATTGTTGGTGAGCCCAGAATGACAAGGAGGCGACAAGGTCTTGGGGAGACATGTTGTGCTTGATAAGCAACCCGATGGCAAGGAAGTAATCAAGATCACCATCAAGAATCCTACACTGGGGCAAACACAGTGCAGCAGGACACTCGAGTTAAATTTGTCAAGCCCAAGAGTCCGTGGTTGGCAAATGGAAGAGGAATGAAGCTAAAGTGCAACGCAAGCGGATAGCCAACTTTTGATATGTTGCTATCCAAATATGCTAATCAATCGGCTGGTCCCAGCTCTAACCGGCCATCACACTTGAAGCGACCAAGGTCACCATCAGATGATATGTTTAGTCGATATGCAAAACCGAGTGGACCAAGGGCACTATTTCCAGAAGAGCAGAGGCAATCTGTGTGGAATCAACTTGATTACTCATATAATGGCCGACTGAACATTGGTAACTATCAGTCGGCTGGTCAACATATGCGACCGAGTGGAAACTACCCGAGTGTAAGAATGCACCCTGGTGGAAGCTATCCGAGTGAAAAAATGTGGATGGGTAGATCTCATCCGACTGAGTTCCATCCGAGTGGATACCATCCGAGTGACATCAATCCGAGTGGATTCCATCCAAGTAAAAAGGTGCGCCCGAGTGGAAATTTCATGCATCTGGAAAATCGAAAGGAATGGCGTGTTAAGTCACCAAGTGTTGCAGCAGTTGAGTCGGGCAAAGGCAAGGAGAAAATGGATGTCGACTCACTTATCTTGGGCACCAAAACATTCCCCATACAACAGCCGACTGTGCATAATTACTCAACTGAGCCGATACTTTCTATCGCGCCAAAGCACTCGGCTAATGACCATGAAGCAAGCACCAGCCAAGTAAAGGTGAGAGATGCTAAATACACTCGACCAAAGTGGTGTCCTCCAGGGCTAACAAAGACACAGAAGAGGAAACTACAGAGGTTAAGGAGTCAAGAGATGGCGGAACAGGAGGCCGAGAAGCAAAGGGATAAGTTGTTCAATGACACTCAGCCCATGGTTCCAGCAAAACAAGTGTGGAGGCCAAAACAAATACATACATCAGCTTCTACATCTATCACAGAAGTGCCTACACCACCCAAAGAGGACGATGCGACAGCTATTACATCGTCTGTGACACTTCTTACCTCTCCTTCACTCGGACAGATTTCAGAATCGGTCGATCCACTTGAAGAAGAGGCTGATATATTGGACTATGAATCTACACCGGTTCATGAAGGTATGGATATCAATATGGTGTATTACTTACCTGCTGAGTTTCGTGCTGTAGATGAGGAAGGGGAAGTTGCTCAGCTGGATTTTGGTCCTAAAAATGCAATATTCGAGAAGCCAAAAGAACCAGTAAAGCATCTAAAACTGTTATATCTCAGAGGTCATATCAATGGATCGCCACTTAGTCGAATGCTTGTTGATGGTGGTGTTGTGGTAAATCTTATGCCCTATTCGGTCTTCAAGAAATTGGGTTTGCCTGATGAAGAATTGATCAAGACCAATATGGTGCTCAACGGGTTTGAAGGCAAAGAGAAAACTGAAGCCAAAGGTGTAATGTATGTGGAGCTTACAGTCGGAAGCAAAACTTTGGCCACTTGCATTCTTTGTCGCTGAGGTGCAAGGTAACTACAACGTTATACTAGGCCGTGATTGGGTTCATGCAAACCAGTGCGTGCCATCCACTATGCACCAGTTTTTGATTCATGGGTTGATGATGAAGTGGAAGTCATTCATGCGGATAATTCGCTTGTGTTGCTTTGGCGATGCATCGGTGGATTGGCAACATCCCAATGCTACTTGCTTGACGGGACGTGACTTATCGAGTTTGATTTTCTCGGTCACGACCAAAAATGGTTTTGTGCCCGTGTCTTTAAAGCCGATGAATGCAATCGGCTCCAAGGTATGATATGTTTAAATGGATCCTAATTCGAGTGGTTACAAAAACGTCTTGTAAAATATCGGTCCAGTGAGGACGATATGTATGAGTCTATAGAGGAGTTGGATGACATGGATAAACTTGGACAAGGTTTTACATCGGCTGATCCATTAGAAGAGATAGATATTGGAGAAGGTTCAGTCACTCGACCGACGTTTATAAACAAAAATTTGAAAGCCAATTGTAAGGCTAAATTAATCGAGCTATTGAAAGAATATGTTTGTTGCTTTGCATGGGAATATCATGAGATGCCAGGGTTGAGCCGAGAGCTAGTGGAGCATCGGTTACCTATAAAGGCCGGTTTTAGACCTTATAAACAGTCGGCCAGAAAGTTTAATCCGAAAATATATGACCGGATCAAGGAAGAGATCGGTCGACTGCTTGAAGCTAAATTCATTCGACCTTGCAGGTATGCCGAGTGGATTTCTAACATTGTCCCAGTGGAGAAGAAGGGATCCGGCAAGTTGAGGGTGTGCATTGACTTCAGAGATGTGAATAGGGCTACACCCAAAGATGAGTATCCCATGCCAATAGCCGATATGCTTATTAATGATGCTACGGACATAAGGTTATTAGCTTTCTAGATGGTAATGCGGATACAATCAAATTTTATGGCGAAGAGGACATGTACAAAACAGCTTTCCGATGTCCTGGTTTCCTTGGTTTATTCGAGTGGGCGGTGATGACATTCGGATTGAAAATCTGTGGGGCCACATATCAAAGGGCTATGAATTTGATTTTCATGATTTACTCGGTGTCATACTTGAAGTTTATGTTGATGATATTGTTATCAAATCGGATGCTTTTGAATCTCACTTGGCGATTTGCGTTTAGCTTTGAAAGAATGAAAAGTATGGATGAAGATGAATCCTTTGAAGTGTGCTTTGGTGTGTCGGTGGCAAGTTTTTGGGTTTCATTATTCATGAAGATGGCATAGAAATTGATCCCAAAAAGATAGAGGCTATACAGAAAGTGGAGGCTCCAACATGCAAGAGAGATATGCAAAAGTTCCTTGGCAAGGTCAATTATTTGAGGAGGTTCATAGCTAATCTATCAGGGAAAGTTGATGCATTTACTCCCATCCTTCGGTTAAAGAATGATGCTGATTTCACTTGGGGGGCAAAACAGCAAGAAGCATTTGATATGATCAAGAATTATTTGTGCACTCCTCTGGTGATGAGAGCACCCAAACATAGGGAACCCTTCAGACTTTACATTGCAGCAGAGGAAGGAGTTATTGGTGCTGTTCTAACTCAAGAGACCGAAGGAAAAAAGCATACCATCACTTATTTGAGCCGCCGCTTATTGGACGCAGAGACAAGGTATACATTTATTGAGAAATTATGTCTATGCTTATATTATGCTTGCACAAAACTGAGACATTATTTAGTACCGAGTGCTTGTGTAGTAGCTTGTCAAACCGATGTCATTAAGTACATGTTGCATAGGCCGATTCTTAGTGGTAGAATTGGCAAGTGGGCTTATGCTTTGATTGAGTATGATTTGGCTTATGAATCTCTAAAATCCATGAAAGGCCAAATTGTTGCTAATTTCATTGTTGAGCATCGGATTAATGACAAGCATGATGTTGATATGAACCTTGTTTCATTAGTGCCATGGAGATTGTACTTTGATGGTTCAGTTTGTAGCAATGGCCAAGGTGTTGGCATTGTTTATATATCTCCTCATGGTGCTGTTTTTGAAGCCTCATGCCGCTTAGAATATTTTTGCACAAACAATCAAGCCGAATATGAAGCATTGTTATTCGGTCTAGAGATGTTACTTGCTATAGGTGTTACACATATTGAGGCTTACGGTGATTCGTTACTAGTGGTGCAGCAAATATCCAGAGTCTTTCAGTGTTTTGACGAATCACTTAATGTTTATCTTGATAAATGTCTGGATATAATTTCTACTTTGAATTGTTTTAGCATTGCTCATATATCTAGACATGACAACTGGAAAGCAAATGAGTTGGCACAGCAAGCATCTGGATATCATGTTGATCATGGCATGTTTCATATCTCTCAAAAACCGATGTCTTGTCTTACCAGTATAGAAGAAGCCGAACCAGAACCCACTGATTCGGTCATTAACAAAAAATCTAGTGCAGATGACAATTCCGACTGGAGGAAGCCCATTGTTGCTTACTTGCGCAATCCGAGTGAAAGGGTGGACAGGGCTGTTCGGCGTATGGCTTTTAAATATACTATGAGGGATGATGACCTTTATCGCCGAACAGTTGATGATGTTCTTTTAAAATGCTTGGATGAGGACCAAGCAAGAGTTGCTATGGGAGAGGTACATGAGGGCATTTGTGGTACTCACCAGTCGGCTCCGAAAATGAAATGGTTATTGCGACGTGCTGGGTTTTATTGGCCGACTATGATTAATGATTGCTTCAGATGTTATAAAGGGTGTGAAGCTTGTCAAAAGTTTGGTGATATTCAATTGGCTCCTGCTGCTATGTTACATCCTATTATCAAACCGTGGCCTTTCAGAGGTTGGGGTTTAGATTTCATTGGACAAATCCACCCGTCTTCCTCAAAAGGGCATCGGTTCGTATTGGTGGCAACTGATTATTTTACTAAATGGTCTGAAGCAGTACCTCTCAAGAACATGACACATACGGAGGTAATTCAATTCATAACCGAGCACATTATTCATAGATTCGGTATTCCTCAAACATTAACTACAGATCAAGGTTCATCTTTTATGTCACACCAAGTCAGAGAGTTTGCCGAATCTTATAATATAAAGTTGCTCAATTCCTCTCCATATTATGCCCAAGCTAATGGACAAGCTGAGTCTAGCAATAAAATTCTAATCAAGCTCATCAAGAAGAAGATTGAGGATAATCCGAGGAGATGGCATGAGTTGTTGTCTGAAGCTTTATGGGCACACAGAATTTCAAGGCATGGTGCTACGAAGGTGACTCCATATGAGCTAGTATATGGTCAGGAGGCTGTTTTACAAGTGGAGGTAAATTTGAATGCTTTGAGAATAGCCAAACAAAATGATTTATCGGCAGTAGACTTTTATAACTTAATGATGGACAATATTGATGAGGTTGCCGATAAACGTTTGGTTGCTTTGGAGTCCATAGAGAGATAAGTTGAGGGTAGCAAGAGCTTACAATAAGAAAGTCAAGTTGAAGAATTTTCAAGTTGGTGATCTCGTTTGGAAAGTGATTCTGCCGATTGGTTCAAGAGATAGAAAATTTGGGAAGTGGTCTCCAAGTTGGGAAGGTCCTTTTAGGATTACAAGGGTTGTTCCCGGAAATTCATATTTGGTGGAATCAATACAAGGGGCATTGTTACCTCGAGCTCTCAACGGAAAATATTTGAAGAAGTACCACCCGAGTGTGTGGCAGGAAGCCTGAGTAGGCAATGGCCGATATACGATTATCGCCCTTAGCACAAACATGGCCGATACATAATTATCGCCCTGAGGAAAATAAATGGCCGATGGAGTGTTGACATCGTCCTTAGAACAAACACCGTGCATATTATTTTTCGGCATGCAAGCTTTGCCGAAAAACAGGGGGGCATGTGTTGACATCGAATTTTGGCAAGGTACAAAAGGCAAGTAAGGTGGCCTCAAGTAAAAGAGTTTTCGGCATGCAAAGTTTCAGGTCGCCGAGTGGAATAACTTTGGTGTTTAACTTATCGCCATTCGACCTTATCTCGGTGGCCGAAGTTGTACTCCGAGTGACAAAATTCAACATTCCGAGTGGTTTTTGGCCGATCATGCCCTTAAGACGACCTCGGATGAAGGAGTATTCTAAAGGAATTGTCTTCGTCTCGTCGAGGCGATCGATTTTGATATATAAATCATCTCAATCCGAGTTCATATGCAAAAGTTAGAGGAAATACACTGCAGGCCGAAGCTGAGTGGAAATCTGGCGCAAAGTATCAGACGCCATGTCTGATGGGTCGCGCGAGCAATTAGGCCCTTAAGAAGTCCTTGAATCGAAAAACCTTCAACACGAAAAAGTTTCGTCTCGTCGAGCCGATCGATTTTCATATAAAATTCGTCTCAATCCGAGGTCGTATGTAACCTGGAGAGGCAAATCAAGATCAGGCTATGTTTTTGGTCGAGTGAAAGCTTACCATCCGAGTGAAAACTCACCGGTCGAGTGAAAACCTACCGATCGAGTAAAAGGTCGAGTGAAAACCTACCGATCGAGTAAAAGGTCGAGTGAAAACCTACCGATCGAGTAAAAGGTCGAGTGAAAGCCTACCGATCGAGTAAAAGGTCGAGTGAAAACCTACCGATTGATTGTCTTCCGAGTGAAAATATAGTCGTCCGAGTGAAAAAGTCCAGTCGGACCATCCGAGTGAAAGACTCTAAAATCCGAATGGATGAGCTCAAATCCGAGTGAAACTGAACATGTGCCCAAAAGTTTATCAAGATGATCTCAGATGAAGAAGTGTTCAATACAGAAGTTGTGTGTATCGTCAAGACGGTAAACTTTGCTTTTGGAGTCATCGTCATCAGAGATAGTATATGGCCTGCAAATTCACTACAAGACTCGGATAATTCAGTCTACCGCAAGACCGAGTCCGACTGTAAGGTAAAGATGACCTCGAAAAGTATTCAAGATGGCCTTATTTGAAAAAGTGATCAACATGAAAGTTGTTTGTATCGTCGAGGCGCACAAGTTTGATATTTGGGCCATCTTGATCGGAGGTCATATGGAGGCTCGGCGGCCTACACAAGGAGGAAGACAGAAGTTGGGCCAGATTCAGACTGGATCCGAGTTGGAATAGAACTAGGACTCTAGGACGTGAATTGATGTAATTTTTCTTGTAAGGAAAGCCTAGATGAATCCTTTACTTGTATGCAGGAAGTCCAGCCGCCTCTTATATATGTTGGGGGTGACGGCCGATTGAACAACACACAATCGAACAAATCAATATACTATTTTTTCCTGTCTACTTTTTATCTCTCCATCGTTTTTCTCTCTCGTTCTTCGCTGTTCTTCGTGTTTGAGAGCTGCGAATCCCGAGGCTCTAGGGGCGAGCGAATCGACCTAGGGCAGCCCATAGCCGCCGCAATCCCTGACGGGATCCCTCCCGGGTGCACGGGTTTCGGTCTCATAAAAGCACCCGCCGATCGCCTCTTGCGTCGCGCTGTCGGTCGGGTCTCCTTCGACGTGAGCTGCGGTGCATCACCCCCGGCGTCGAGGGTACACGTGACGTGTTCGTGTGTCAACATGAGGCTCGGTGAAGGTGGGAGCTGGAGGCGTGTCCTGAGAACTGAACGCCAGACGATGCTTGTTGCAATTAGATTTCTCCGCCGTACCAGCTAGATCGCGGTGGTCTTGGCTGGGTTCTTGAGAAAGAGGCCCGCAGAACTCGACAGCGTACCCATGTTCGGCAAAGTACTTGTCAAGTTTGGTAAATGTACCGTCATCGTTGTCGTCGCCGTCCAGATCCTGTGCCATAGGGTTGTCCGGATCCTGTGCCATAGGGATGTCCGGCAGGTCCGGTAGCATTGCGGCGTTCTTGCCATGGCTTGGCGCCGCAGCACGGTGGCGGTCTTATGCGTGGGGTGGTGTCCCCGCCCCAAACGAATCTGGCTCTTCGCCATAGCGAGGGCCAGTTACGCAAGTGCCGAGGGTCATCTCATCTTCTTCGTCGGCCCGGCCGGTCGAATCGAGGTAACACTCATCGCAGCTCGGCAGCACCGGACCACTTCAACCCTATACATTGTGGTTGGCATCGGATTACCGTGGAACATGGGGTTGCCCGGTTGAACGATTCTGCCCTTGGCGACATCGACCAACTCGGCGCCCACGGCGCGAAGAGTGCAAGGCGTCGGCGGTGCCCTGCGAAAACATGTATAGGGCGTCAGGGATGCCCAGTCAAAGGCAAGGAGATGAAGTCATCGGCCGAGAGGCTTAGTTACCGTGATGCCGTCGAGCTCGGCTAATGTCGAGGCACCGCCAACGGCGGGCGTGCAACTGACGGAGGGGGCGCTTGCTGGCGAGGTGCCGGTCGGCGTACACCCGGGTGCATTAAGCTCCAACAATGCCCGTGCCGGTGCCGGAGACACGAATACCGCCTCCGCCGGAGACACCAATGGCGCCGCCGCCGGAGACACCAATGGTGCCGCCGCCGGAGACACCAATGGCGCCGCCGCCGGAGACACCAATGGTGCCGCCGCCGCGCTGTGCGAGTTGCTGGCCGTGAAGCTGGGAACCGGGGGAGGCCCCTTTTGGCCGCCCGCAATCCACGTCGTCAGCCCATGAATCAACGTAGGCACCATGGCGTTGAGCTTCGTTCCCAGCTGTTGTTCCACTTGCTCTTGGACAAGCTCCGGAATCCGCGCCACTTGTGCCTTGAGTGCTTCAACCTCGCGCGTCTGGCTTTCCGAGCTGGCCTTTTTCTCCTTCCGCACACCAGTGGTATAGTATGACCCCCATTTTATGGACAAGCCTTTGCCACCACGACCAGTGACGTCGGCTTATCGAGCTTATCCTTCTTTTTCATTACATTCAACGCCCTATTTAAAGGGGTGTCGAAAGGGAGATCTTAGGCGACCCAGCCATCTGCTTTCATTGTCTGCGAAAGGAACATGAGCCATTTAGAAATATTGGGGATTAATTAGAGTGCAACCATATGGAGCTAATTACGCGGGGTGTATTCCTTACGAGAACAAGCTCAAGCGCCTGGTCTTGGATCCGTGGTAAGCTCCTTTGTTATCGGGTCCTCCTTGTACCGGCCCCGACATAGTTCTGATGCGCTTGTCCTTGCTGTATTTCTCGAAGCGGGCGGTAGGCCTTGCTCGGCACACTCCGCGTCCTCCTTGTCCCATATAGGCTCCGCCACTCTATAACCGCCGGGACCGAGTTTGTGTTCCCTAAGTTCAACTCCGCATTTCTTTCCCCATCGACTTGATTCGGAGCTTGCGGGGCTCGCACTTGATCTTGAACTCCTTGTACTCATCTTCGCTCATCAAATGATATTTCGCCTTGATCTTGTCATAACTATCACCTTTATCAATCATTCTCTTCACCGCTTCTCCAAGTAGAGCAGGCCGTGCTCATCTTCGTGAGGCGGAATTGTTCACTCTATTCCACGAGGCGTGTGTTTTCAAATCGGGGAACTTGTATCGTTCGTGCAGCTTCGTAAGAGGAGGCTGCGCAAATTCCCTCGGTCCTTATGCCTAAGGTTCTCGGTGTTGATCGAGGCGGTGTTCGGAGAATGCACCCGAGCTGAACCGCATACCCTTGACTATATGTTTGGGCTCGTTGGATTCCGTCGGAGTCCACTTGAGTAATTCCTCCTTGACGGTGCGGAGCGCATTCGGCGCCGGTCCTTCCTTTGCTTCTTCGGTTGGCTGCCATCGTGTGTGCGCCGCCACCATCTGTGTGTGTGCGCCGCCATCATCGGTGGTGGCATCCTCAGCGGCACCATCGGTGGTGTCATCCCGACGCCACTAGGGGTTGTGTAATCAGGATCGGTGTCTTCCATGGCGTCATCATAGCGGTGAGGTTGTTCCTCCATCTCTTGGGACAGCTCCCAGAATTGCTTGCCGCCCTAACCACCGGCCTCATCGTTGTGGGCCATGTTTCTCTCTAAATAGGAAAAAAGTTTGGTCAAAAAGATGGTTATTGTCAAGGAACAAGATCATGGTCTCATGATTTAGGGTTCGTCGACACCGAGGCACCCTAAAAGCCTAAGCTTTCATCATTTAGGTTCTCATCGACACCGAGGCATCCGGGGCAGCCAAGTTAAGTTTTCATCATTTAGGGTTTATCGATGCCGAGGCACCCTAGGTTGGGCCTAATCACTTGGCTCTATTGCCACCTATGTTGGGTTTATCATCTAGGGTTTACCGATGCTAAGGATAATTCTAAGTTGGGCCTAATCACTTGGCTCTATTGCCACCTATGATTTAATGCAGCAAGAATGGCGAGGCAGTTGATCCTACTTAACTAAGTACTAAGATAGCCGGCCCATGCATTAGTCATAAGTACCCCATATGTCCTATTTTTAGCAAAGTCATGCTAAAATTCACGGAAAATTTCAGCATGACCTTTGCTGAAAATAGGACATATGGAATACCAATTTGCGGAACGGAAGTTAATCGACATTCCGGCAAACTCAAGAACCTCTCGAGAATGCAATGACAACATCACAAGTTGACAAAATTTCCAAGTAGTACAGCAGCAGCATCACAAGTAGTACCAATGAACATATAGTCCAGCACATTCTGAATTTCGATAAATGACAACAAGTTAACTCATCTTGACAAACAACAAACTTATAACAACATAAATGAAATTGCAGTTCCAAGTGGGTATGCGAAATAATAAAACCAGATAAATGATTTTGTTCGCTCCACTTAACAAAAATAAAGAAATGATTTCTTTCAATACATCCGTAAGCTGCACTTTGTCTAATATGTGTCATAAATGACAAAGCTGCACACTTTGTCTAATATGTGTCATAAATGACACTAAAATCTCATTACACTCTACATATGCAGCATCTATAGAAAGAGGCCATCGGTAATAATCGGGCATCACAAAAATCATGCAAGGCACATCTTACGTATCAAGGAGAAAATAAGAAGATATTTGGCTAGGTCTTTCGGTCTGTTCAAAGGCACTTGTCATTGGAGTAATCCAAAGTGAGTTGTGTTTAATCAAGCAAGTTAATAGGCCACTATCTAACAAATAAGCAGATATTGCTCTTCATGATTTATACTCAAACATCAATGATCAATGATTAATGATTTATACTCCAGCAATTCCAGGAATGATTTTAGGATATTAGTCTAGATTAGGAGTTTTAAATCGAGTACTCCATCAGATTGGGATACTACTCTAGATTAGTGTAGCCACTATCTAACAAAAAATTTCAGAACTGAATTTCAGAATACTCTAAATGTTGTGTGCCCTAGTATTTCTATGTTTCCTTGCATTTCTATAACATTTAGTAGCATGACAATTTTATCATGTTGAAAAAAATTCAGTAACATGAATTTGGCTAAGCCAAGCATGATCTTGCTTGCATTGCCGCCTTTGCTACAAGAAGCAATAGGGTAGGTTCAGTTTCACTGAATTTTTGAAACTATACATCATTTGCTGAATTTTTGCTCTACATCACTTGCTCTTTGTAAATTATTGCATATATCCAGTGACTGAATTTTTGAAACTATAGGTGAACCTCTTGAAATGCAAAACAGCTTAATCAAATCTGTCTAAAATAGTTAGCTCAAACTGTCTAAAACAGTTAACAGCCATGGCCCTAGGGTTTGCGGTGAGGGTGGAGGAGAAGGAGGAATCACCGGGGAGGGATGGAGGAATGGAGGAAGACGCTGGCGTTGAAGCTCCTCCACTGCCTGTCTCTGCGTCTCGGCTTGGGCGGAGGGCGTCGGGCTTGGCGAGGGGGGGACGGCGAGGGTGCGATGCTGGCGCGGGCGTGAGGGGACGGCGAGGATGGGCGCGGGCGCGGGCGGAGGGGGACGGCGAGGAGCGGGCCTTGGCGGAGGGGACGGCGAGGGGGCTGGGCGGAGAGGGGGAAGCGGCGTGGGTGGGTGGAGGGGGAGGCGAGGGGGGCGCGCAGGAGGGGGACGGCGAGGAGCGGGCGCGATCGTCGTCTCCTCTGGCTCGGCGCGGGGGCGGGCGACGGCGCGGGGGGCTGATAGCTGCTGTCAGGGGGGATCTGGCGAGGGAGGGAGAGAGGCCAGAGGGGAATAGGTGGAGAGAGGTCAGGGGGATCAGCTCCCAGATCTCCTCGATCCTTCCGTAGTATCTGTCCTTGTCGTTACCGGTGTAGGATTCCATCGTTACCCCGGAGTTCTGATAACCATCGCTCTTCATGTCCTTGTCCTCGGTGTAGAATGTGTAGTCGTTGATATCGTATGCCTCATAGGTCATTAGGTTGTGCTCGGCGCCCTATGACAAGGCGAATATGAGTTGTTCTTCCGCGGAAGAATCCTCATGTAAAGGGTACGACAGAAGCTTCTGCTTGAACCAACGCGTGAAACATGAGTTGTGCTCTTTGAGTATATCTCCGTCCGTCCTCTGTTGGCCTCGGTCATTGTACGTCTTCTTAATAAAGGTTTTGTGCTCTACCACCCAAGGATCGACCACGTCTATGTGTTGTAGCGCGACTAGGTTTGCTCTTTCAAAGTCGGCGAGTCGACCCTCGAAGTCGACATGCATTTCGCGGCGACCCTCATGGTGACCCCATCCAAGCGAGCCTGCCGAGGTGCTGCTGACGGCAGACCAGCGGGTTCTCGATGCCTAGATAATTAAATGCGAGGAGATGCACTCTTGATCGAAAGCCCCTGGCTATGCTTCCTCTGGGCGTGACATGTTGCGAACGTATCCTTTGATGACACCATTCATCCTTTCGAACGGCATCATGCTGTGCAGGAATGTCGGCCCGAGTTGGATGATATCCTCCACTATATGGACCAGCAGATGCACCATAACGTTGAAGAATGCGGGCGGGAAGTACATCTCAAGCTCGCATAGTATCACCACGATCTCTTCCTGTAGCCTTCTGAGTTGCCTCACGCCAATCGACTTCCGAGAGATGACGTCGAAAAAGTTGCATAGGCCAAATAGCATTTCACGGACGTGCGCGTCCATGATCCCACGGATTGCAACTGGAAGTATCTGCGTCATCAGCACGTGACAGTCGTGAGACTTCATCCCGCTGAACTTCGCCGCTGGGTCTAGGTATCTGTTTATCTTCCCAGCGTAACCGTAAGGAAGTTTTACTCCTAGGAGGCGGTGAAAACTGCTCGATCTCCTCGACTTAGAGTGAAGCACGCGGGAGGGTAGTCATTTCCGGTCTTCTTGGCCTTTTGCCTTTGCGGCGACTTTCCGTGTCTGCTTCGCCTCATCATCATCATC
This sequence comes from Aegilops speltoides, assembly GCA_021437245.1. Classification (NCBI taxonomy): domain Eukaryota; kingdom Viridiplantae; phylum Streptophyta; class Magnoliopsida; order Poales; family Poaceae; genus Aegilops; species Aegilops speltoides. The sequence continues at coordinate 451,668,580 of CM038143.1, read as the reverse complement.
ATCATCATCATTAGCGTGAAGCTCCTGCACGATGCCCATTGATTTCAAGTCCGCCCTTGCTTTCGCCCATCTTTGGTCCTCTCGGCATGTTGAGCGGGTACCAAGCAGACTCTCGCACACGTTCTTCGTGATATGCATGACATCAAGGCTGTGAGGCACACGGTGGATCTTCCAGTACGGCAAGTTCCAGAAAACAGACCTCGTTTTCCATACCTTCAGCAGCGGCTCTGGCGCCTTTCGCATCTTTCCCGGCAGTGGGCAGTCTTTCCAATTTTTCAACAGCTTGTCTATTTCCTCGCCGCTCCTCGTACACAGGCGTTTTCGGGGTTCGGTTTCACCATCGAACAGATCCTTGCGTTTCCTCCACGGGTCATCGTCGCGAAGCCACCTTCGATGTCCCATGAACACGGTTTTCGAAGACCCAGGAGCTCTATCTAGCTGGCGATACGTTGTGTCATCCATGCACCTTACACATCCAGAAAATCCGTGGACTACCTGCCCCGCGAGATATCCGTAACCGAGATAGTCGTGCACCGTCGTGAGTAGTGCGGCTCTCATAGGGAAATATTATTTCTCTGCGGCGTCCCACGTATTGGCTGGCGTTTTCCACAGCGTGTCTAGCTCCTCCTTCAAGAGCCCCGGATCTGATTGATGTCGTTCCTGGTTGTTTCGGCCCTTCAATTAGCATACTCATGTGAATGTACTTCTTCTTCATGCACAACCAGGGGGGAAGGTTGTACATCTACACAAACACAGGCCAGGTGCTATGTGTGCTTCTCTGGCTGCCAAACGGATTGACTCCATCGGTGCTCGCGCCCAGCACGATGTTCCTTGGATCCTTCCCAAATTCAGGGTCTTCAAAGTTCAACGCTTGCCATTGGCTCGCATCCTTAGGGTGACTCAGCATCTTGTCTTTTTTATCTATCTCCGGATCATTTGCGTCATCTTCGCTTCTTCTCCTCCCTATCCGCGTGCCAACGCAGGAGCTTTGCTACCTTAGGGTCCGCGAAATACCGCTGCAGACGAGGAGTGATCGGAAAGTACCACACCGATTTTCGAGGAGCTTTCTTCCTCTTCTTGTATCGAGTGACGCCAAGACACGGACATATGGTAGACTCCGCGTGCTCGTCCCGATAAATGATGCAATTGTTCATGCACACATGGTATTTCACGTGCGGTAAATCCAGAGGACACACGATTTTCTTCGCCTCCTCGAAACTGGTCGGGCACTTGTTCCCCTTGGGAAGACGTTCATGCCAGAATGACATGTTCTCGTCGAAGCATGCGTTGGTCATTTTGTGTTTTACCTTCATCTCCAGAGCCATGAGTGTTACTTTCAGGCGAGCCTGCATCCTTCATACAATGGAGTAACCGCGTCTATCTCCAGTTGATCCAGCTTGGCTTTCTCTCGGGCGGCAGCTCTTGCGTTATCCGTCCGCTTGAGAAGCAGCTCTTGAATATGAGGGTCCTGCACCCAGCCTCCATCGTCGTCTGCTCCGGCATCTTCATCTTCATGATCATGCCCTTCGTCTTGATCTTCCTCATCATCATGTACGACATCTTCTACATGATGACTGTGTACAGCATCACCGTCGTGATCATGTCCTGGAGATTCTTCGTCTTCTCGCCCGCCCTTGCCGCGGTGGTACTTGTCTTGTTGCCCTTCCTCATTTCTTGCCCGGCCCTGCCATGGACGACTTGATAGTCATCTTCATCACCTTGCCACCGATAGCCATCCATGAAACCACGCAAGAGCAGGTGGTCTCGCACCTGCCCGGAATCCGGGTCCGCAATAAGGCTCTTCAGCTTGCATCTTCGACATGGACATCTTATCTCCGTCTCGTTCTTTTGAAGCATCTCGGCCTTCATGAGCTCAAAAACTATTCACGATGCCTTCGGTCATCATGCGGACCATGGTCGCTCAAGGGTAGAACAAAAGCGATATGTTAGAACCAAGAAAAATTTGGCATGACCTTCCCTAAAAATAGGACCAAAAAGAATGCATAGTGCCAAAATTCTGCTTGAAACGGAAATGAATCAAAACATTCCGCAAAATATTGGCAACTATCGCATATTTCAAATACGGTACCTTCAAACACAAACATATATGCAACACCACAAACACTTGCAACACCACAAACATACATAGATCTAGCTAGGCCACAAAAGTGCATGTGCACGTTGTTGGAGCGAGCTAGGGAGAAAAAAGTAGATCTATATCATGAAGATAGCTTTCCTTACTTACCTATCAAAAAAGGTAATTTCACCACTTAATTTTGTTGAATCTATGGTGGAAATGAGGTGAGGAGGAGGAGATGGCCGAAAGCTTGGAGAAGGAGGTGGATGGAATGAAGTGGGGAAAGTGAGTGGGTAGGTGTGGGCTGTCCAAAATATCTTGTTGGTCCCAGGTTACTAATGGCGCACCATCTGCTGATGCGCCATTAGTAACCCTGGTTACTAATGGCGCATCAGCAGACGGTGCGCCATTAGTAGTTTTGCAAAAAAAAGAATAAAACAAAATTTACAGTAATGGCGCACTGCCTGCTTGGTGCGTCATTAGTAATTATATATAGTAATGGCGCATTGTGGACCAGATGCGCCATTAGTATGTATGGGAAAATGGAAAAATAATAATTCATACTAGTGGCGCACCCTGTTTACGATGCGCCATTAGTGTCTTCCACACTAATGGCGTATCAGAAACAGGTGCGCCATTAGTATATAGTAGTGGCGCACTGCTTCCACGGTGCGCCATTAGAATCAATCCTATCTATAGCCCTTTTCCTAGTAGTGTACATCTTGACAAATTTGCCAGAGCTCTCCGGTTGCATTGGCCATGGTATGAGTGGCATGACCCAACAAAGATTTGGGTTGGTTCGGGGAACCCATGCGACAAAGAGGACATGGATCTTTTTTATGCTCTCACCACCATCACAGTTGGCAATGGGGAATGGACGCCATTTTGGGACGCGCCGTGGCTCAGCGGCAAGAAGCCAATTGATGTTGCACCTCTCATATACAAGATCTCGAAGCGCAAAAGTTGGAAGGTTAGTAGGGCCTTGCACGATGATGCGTGGATCAAGGCCATCGACATGCATTGTGAGCTGACTTGGAATCATGTGACTCAATTCTTCGAACTGTGGTCTCTGCTCTCTCATATAAACATCTCCCAAGACGTCCATGACACCATCATTTGGAAGCTCTCCCCTAATGGGGAATACTCGGCCAAATCAGCATATAAGGCGCAATTCATGGGAGCTATCCTCACGCCCATGAACAAGGTCATTTGGAAAGTCTGGGCACCCCCCAAGGTCAAATTCTTCGCATGGCTAGCCATCCAAAATAGGGTGTGGACGGTTGACCGCCTAGAGCGGCGCGGGTTGCAAAATTGTGGTCTCTGCCCGTTATGCAAGAGGGAGTTCGAGTCCGCCGCTCACCTTTTCTACAGATGTCGGTACACTATGCGGTTGTGGAGGCTGATTAGAGGTTGGTTGCAAATTGGCGATATCAACACCAACCAGTGGGCGGATCATCACTCTCTCAGTAGTTGGTGGACTCATATGGCCAGGCGCAGCAAGGCGATGGCGACCCTCACCTTGCTCACCACCTAGACCATTTGGAATGAGAGAAATGCAAGGGTCTTCCAGAAGAAATTGACGCCCCCCCCCCCCCAAATCATCTTGCGAAACTTGAAGGAGGAAGCTAGGCTCTGGGTGCTAGCGGGGGCGAAACGCCTGAGTAATTTGATGCCGCGAGAGTAATGACTTTGTATTCAGTGGGCCTCATGTGGCTCCGACTTAAACCTTGTCTCCTCCCTTAATTAATGAATGAGGCAAATCTTTTGCCTTTGCGTTCAAAAAATAATAATAATAATAATAATAAGACTATAGTACAATATGAAACAATAGAAATCTACTCTCCCTCCAAATATGATCCCAAGTGTCTAGCGACGGAGAAAACCAAATTTGCTATATCAATTTTATTACATGCTAAAACAAGGTGTGGGGTGTAGGGATGTTCGGAAGACTCTCACAGTAATTTCTTTCAAATTTTGAGAGCAGAGCATGGTCAATGACATCATGAATTATTATTTTCATTCTTCTTTCATGGACGATGTGTGTCGAGCATTCCTTAATGCAATCCATCTCAATCCATGAGTGCCCCCCCCACACACACACACACCACCACCACCACCACCCTCTTATTGTGACGGTCATTGAGGTGTAGAACAGATCCATGTCATCGTCATCATAAGGTTTTCCCTTTCCAATTGGGAAGGTAGTTTCGTTATTTGAACATGGGCTAATGGACATTGCAACTTGTAGAAGTGACATGCACGTGATGTTTTCATAAATGAAGATGAGCCATGGATGCCCCCTCTAAAACTGCAAAATAGTTTACACTATATGACTAACACTAATTATCTGGCAATTTAATGTTGAGTTAAGACTATTTCTCAGAATTCTAATTGTTTACAAGAAATTATACTATTGGTAGTGTCATTTTACAATTTTTGAACTTATTTATTATAGTTATGTTTTATATACATTATATATGCGAACTATGGCAACCCCCATGCTAAATTCCTAGGTCCATCACTACTTCCTGCACTATGTTAATAAATTGCTCATTTGGTCAAATAGCTGCTCAAAATCAGCACGGAAACTATGGCGGTCTTGCTTGGTTGATTGGGAATGTCAAGCTTATCAATTTGTCTTGTTTGCCTGCTCCTTCGTTGGTTTCGTTAGTTTAGTTGTTAGCAAGATTAGCTCAAGGTTAAACCACAAGGAGCAAGTCTGGCGCCCTACCAATCTGCTCGTGGGATGGCATGAGCTCCACGATCGTAACGGCGCAAAGCTAGGGGCCTTGACCCCGTTCTTCCCATTGTAGCTCGAATAAATACAGTGAAGGAGAAATAGAAAAGTTGTGGAAGTTTGAGCAGGGAAACATTGGTTTCCACTTCTGTTCAGCACTAGAATTTTGCCATTAGAACCAACACATACATGATACATGTAACTAAGCCGCCATGAAAAGTTGTAATTAAGCCACCATGGGAGGATGTAGCTACCTCTCAAGCTCTTAGTAGTGGGTAGACAAGCAGCCATTATATGTTGGTCTCACTACCTGACCAGTAGCAATAGTTCACCATTTTGCCATGCAAAACTGATCTTTCTGTATTTATTTAGGAATTATCATGTTTGTTTGTTTGTTTGTTTGTTTGCGGAGGAATTATCATGTTTGTTAATGGGCCTAGCCCAATTAATTCCAACTCAAGGTATCCAACAAAAAAACTAAGAATGTTATGTTTTTGGTCCATCGATAATGTTCCAAAAATAACAGGTATCTCGGGTTGAATAGAAAAATATGACCACTCGAGAGTCATTTTGTAGGATAATGGGATTCAAATGTTTTTTTTTTGAACATCAGTACAGACACAAGCGCTCATATACACGCGCATACACTCACCCCTATGAACGCACACACGCACACCCTACCCCTATGAGCACCTCCGAAAGACTGAGCCGGCATATCATCTTGAGATTTTACGAAGTCACCGTAGGCGCCCGTCGTCGACGGAAACGTCTCCTCCCACTGAATGCGCATTGCCGGAAATCCTGAAATAAATATAGAAATAAATGCGTGATTTGAACCCTGGAGGGTTGGGGATACTACAGTCCCTCTAACCATCCAACCACATGTTGGTTCGCAATGGTATTCAAATGTTAAACCCAAACTTTAGTTGATTGACTAAAAATTGTACTTCTCTGCAGAAACATCGACAGTGTAGTACATGATGTATATGGGACCTAGCTTAATTAAAGAAAGTATATTGAAATTCTTAATAAATATTTACAATGGATGCATATCTCCTCATGTACACCGGTATACTAGCTACCAGTATGATGACATCTCAAACAATAAACGCATGATACTATGATACAGGACAAGGGACAGTGGGACACACAAATACTAGGCCAAGCACACCAAGGAGAATCACACATAGCTCTTGATGGCGGAGCTATATCCAGTGCGATCATCGTAGAACTTTGACCACAGCATGACGCCGCCGTACTTGGGCGAGCCCTTGATGAGCGGAAGCACGCGTGAAGTGAGCTCACCGGCAGGCACGAACCCGGTGCCCGCGGCGTCCTTGGAGGCCGGCAGTCCGAGGAAGATCTTCCCCGCCGGCACCGACTCCCATCTTTTCCATGCGTCCATGAACGCTCCACGCCCCGCGCTGAACTGGCACTCTGGGTTGTTGTAAAACTGCACCCAAACAAAGTCGAACAGACCCGTGTTGATCGCGTTACCGTCCCACTCATCCGGGAACGGGCACTGCGGTGCCGCGCTCAGTAGCACGGCCTTGCCTCCGTTCTTTCCCAGTTTCTTCAGGTCCGTGGCGAGATCGTTCCAGAATTTGGCGCCGCCAAGCTCGATGTCGAAGTCGATGCGTCGAGTACGGCGTCGCCGAGAGGGCGGAACGACGACGTGCCGCCAAGATAGTTGTTCCATAGGTACATGGCAACCTGTCGTGCATCACCGGGTGATGAGAGGCCGTAGCTGCCGTCTCCGCCGCCGATGGAGAGGAGGACCTTGACACCGCCGCGCTGGCACGACTGGATGTCCTTGCTCTGGCTTTTGCAGCCGCCCGACGAGGCGTCGCAGTGGCTGCCGAGGTCCAGCTGTGGCGTCTGGCCCTTGCCGAACTTGGGGAGGAAAGCCAGGATGACAAACTCGTAGTTTCCGGACGCGCACGTCTCGGCCAGCGATGCCTCGCCGTCGTTCTGCCCCCAGTACACGGCGATGCTGCCGGCATGGCAAGTCGCGAGTAGAGTCACGAGGAGGGTGGCAGTGAGCTGGAGGAGAGTGAGACCTCGGCTTGCCATGGCTGGGGTCAAGCGGAGCGTACCTGGCTAGCTAGCTGGTACAGGAAGGAGTAGAGACTAGAGAATGGTGCGCTGTGTATTTTGAGTTGTGATGGATGTCGGGTATGTTTGGATTTTTATAGTGTCTTGAGGGAGCATCATGGACGCTTTTTTAGTGACTTTCCTGCCGTCGCTTGTCCGCTCCTGCGCCTCAATTTACCGGCAATGTCTTGCGTTCCGATTGCAGTTGGTATTTTCCTTGCTTAATTTACTTGGAATGATCAGCAGTTGATAAACGATTAGTGAAGCAGAGAGCGTTCAGATCACAAAAGCCCTGCCGTGTTCAAGCGAAACATCAACAATACGTGCCATAAAAACTAGGCCATCTCCTCTGTTTTCTACTCCAGCAGAGTACTAGGCAGAGCACATATGCAAAGTCTTATACTCGGACTGATAGTTTATTGTGACACGGGCCCCTCCCAATGCTTCACCTTGTACAGGTGCTAAGGCTGCCATGTAGGCAAAAAGTCTGATGTGGCAAGGTAATTAAGAGGAGAGAGAGATGAGTGTGGTGACCCCAGGAAGAAACAATGTCAAACGCGAGAACCTAGGCAAAACACTTAAATTGGAAAGATCCCACCAATGCATGAAGAACTTTAGTTGCAAAATCATTAAATGAAGGATGCTTAGCACCAACAAGTTAAGCACCTACGCATTGGGGGCTTTAGTTGCTAAAGTTTTTAATGTGCTTAGCACTTCATGTAAGCACCAATGCATTGGAACTAGCCTAATTTGCGGCTCAAAGCTACCTCAACGATGGTTAATGCTCCTAAAGAAGAGGAATATCAAATGTTTCTACTGAATTTGGTGATTTTGAGTACTCTTGTGAATCCACAAGCTCACAAAACTACATGTTGGTTAATTTCAAATACTCCCTCGATCAGGGTTTATAAGGCAGGTGCAGGTTTTAAGGTCTTCAATTTGACTAGTAAAATCTATTTATATATCACTAAAAAATATACCGATTCGTCATCGGATGAATTTTCTAAAAATATGCTTGGCATATTACACGCATTTCGTTAGTTAAATTGGAGCCTTAACAACCCAGGCTCGCCTTAGGGACTTGTATACTAGCAAGGTAGGAACGACTCCTCCCTTTTTTGAGGTCGGTTCTCGTAGTTTTGTTGAAGAAGAATATTAAAAATTAGCCTTCATTCATTTAATAAGAAAGAGTATAGTACAACAAGAAACAAAAGAAGAGTACTCTCCCTCCAAATATGACCCCAAGTATCTAACGGCCGAGAAAACCAAATTTGTTGTGTCAATTTTATTACATGCTAAAACAAGGTGTGGAGCCTAGGGATGTTGCGGAAGACTCTCAGGGTAATTTGTTTCAAATTTCTCAAGAGTAAAGCATGGTCAATGACATCATGATTTTTCCAATTTTCTTTGATGGACGATGTGTGTCGAGCATCCCTTAATGCAATCCATGAGTGGAAAATGCCTTCCATCTAGTCAATTTGATGGACACGTGCATTTCACTAAGGAGCATCATGAACACACTATTTTTCCCTATTAGTGATGGCCTAGAATGGTAGAGCCATGTTGTCAAGTCATTGCACGTTCCCATGCCGCATCACAAAAGCATGCCCCCCTCCCCCTTCCTTATTGTGGCGGTCGCTGAGGTGTAGAACAGATTTGTGTCATTGTCATCACAAGGTTTTCCCTTTTCAATTGTGAAGGTAGTTTTGTTATTTGAACATGGGCTAACGGACATTGCAACTTGTGGAAGTGACATACACGTCAATGTTTTCATAAATGAAGATGAGTCATGGACGCCCCCTCTAAAAATACAAATAGTTTACAGTATATGACTAACACCTCATTACCTAGCACTTTAATGTTGTTTTAAGACTATTTCTCAGAATTATAATGTTGTTTACAAGAAATTATACTATTTGTAATGTCATTTTACAAATTTTGTACTTGTTTATTATAGTTATCTTTTATATACATTATATATGCGAACTATGGCAACCCCCATGCTAAATTCCTAGGTCCATCACTGCTTCCCCCACTACGTGAATGAACGCTCATTTGGTCAAATGGCTTCTCAAAATCACCAGGGAAACTACGGGGTCTTAGTTGGTGGATTGGGAATGCCAAACTTATCAATTTGTCTTGTTTGCCTGCTCCTTCATCAGTTTCGTCAGTTAAGTTGTTAGCGAGATTAGCTCGAGGTTAAACCACATGGAGCAAGTCTGGCGCCCTACCAATCTGCTCGTGCGATGGCACAAGCTCCACGGTCGTAATGGTGCGTTCTTTTCATTGTAGCTCGAATAAATACAGTGTCGGCTTCCACTTCTGTTCAGCACCAGAATTTTTCCATTAGAACCGACACATGCATGTAACTAAGCCGCCATGGAAAGTTACTAAGCCACCATGGTAGGATGTAGCTACCTCTCAAGCTCTTAGTAGTGGGTAGACAAGCAACCATTATATGTTGGTCTAACTACCTGACCACCGCGAACCAACCTGTGGTTGGATGGTTAGAGGGACAGTGGTATTCCTAGCCCACCAAGGTTCAAGTCCTAATGCTCGCATTATTCCAGGGCGCTTGCGTTTGTACTAATGTTTAAAAAAAACTATTTTGCCATGCCCAATTAATTCCAGGTGCGAGATCTCAAGGTAACCAACAAAAAAACTGAGAATGTTATGTTTTTGGCCCATCGATAATGTTCAGAAAAAATAACAGGTTTCTCAAGTTGAATGGAAAAATATGACCACTCGAGAGTCATTTTGTAGGATAATGGTATTCAAATGTGAACCCAAGCTTTCGCTGATTGGCTAAAAATTGTACTTCTCTGCAGAAACATCGACAGTGTAGTACATAATGTATATGGGACTTAGCTTAATTAAAGAAAGTATATTGAAATTCTTAATAAATAATATTTACAACGGATGCATATCTCCTCATGTACACCGGTATACTAGCTACCAATATGATGACATCTCAAACAATAAACGCATGATACTATGATACAGTACAAGGGACAGTGGGAAACAAATACTAGGCCAAGCACACCAAGGAGAATCACACATAGCTCTTGATGGCGGAGCTATATCCAGTGCGATCATCGTAGAACTTTGACCACAGCATGACGCCGCCGTACTTGGGCAAGCCCTTGATGAGCGGAAGCACGCGCGATGTGAGCTCCCCGGCAGGCACGAACCCGGTGCCTGCGGCGTCCTTTGAGGCCGACAGTCCTAGGAAGATCTTCCCCGCTGGCACCGACTCCCTCCCATCTTTTCCATGCGTCCATGAACGCTCCACGCCCCGCGCTGAACTGACACTCCGGGTTGTTGTAGAACTGCACCCAAACGAAGTCGAACAACCCTGTGTTGATCGCGTTGCCGTCCCATTCGTCCGAGAAGGGGCACTGCGGTGCCACGCTCAGCAGCGCGGTCTTGCCACCGTTCTTTCCTAAGCTCTTTAGGTCCGTGGCGAGATCGTTCCAGAACTTAGCGCCGCCAAGCTCGATGTCGAAGTCGATGCCGTCGAGTACGGCGTCGCCGAGAGGGCGGAACAACGACGTGCCGCCAAGATAGTTGTTCCATAGGTACATGGCAACCTGTCGTGCATCATCGGGTGATGAGAGGCCGTAGCTGCCATCTCCGCCGCCGATGGAGAGAAGGACCTTGACACCGCCTAGCTGGCAAGATTGGATGTCCTTGCTCTGGCTTTTGCAGCCGCCCGACGAGGCATCGCAGTGGCTGCCGAGGTCCAGCTGCGGGGTCTGGCCCTTGCCGAACTTAGGGAGGAAAGCCATGATGACAAACTCGTAGTTTCCGGACGCGCACGTCTCGGCCAGCGATGCCTCGCCGTCGTTCTGGCCCCAGTACACGGCGATGCTGCCGGCATGGCAAGTCGCGAGTAGCGCCACGAGGAGGGTGGCGGTGAGCTGGAGGAGAGTGAGACCTCGGCTTGCCATGGCTGGGGCCAAGCGGAGCGTACCTGGCTAGCTAGCTGGTACAGGAAGGAGTAGAGACTAGAGAATGGTGCGCTGTGTATTTTGAGTTGTGATGGATGTCAGTTTGAGAATAGGTTTAGGGTTTTCCGTTGGGCAAAGCCTCTCCACGTCTTTCTATATATAATGATCAGCACATACAAGTTACATACATACATAATACGTGTACATGACACGCTAGACCTATTTAACATACCCCCTCAATCTGAACTTCTACTTTGTACAAGGTTTAGATTGGTACTAAAATGGTCTAGCATCTGTCGAGTGGCTGGTTTGGTAAACACGTCAGCCAGCTGATCATTAGAAGAAATGAACCTGACCTCAAGAGCTCCAGAAGCAACACGCTCACGCACAAAGTGGAAATCAATCTCAATGTGTTTGGTGCGTGCATGAAAAACTGGGTTGGCAGTCAGATATGTGGCTCCCAAATTATCACACCAGAGAACTGGAACACGCTGCTGGGAAACACCAAGCTCCTTGAGTAGTGATTCTACCCAGATGGCCTCAGCAGCTCCATTTGCCAAAGCTTTGTACTCAGCCTCCGTACTGGACCTCGACACCGTCGGTTGCTTCTTAGAGCTCCAGGAGATGAGATTTGGGCCAACAAAGATGGCAAAGCCTCCAGTGGATCGTCGATCATCAGGACACCCGGCCCAGTCTGCGTCAGTGAAAATACTAATGCTGTTGGAGATAGCCTTTCGAAACTTCAGTCCAGTTTGCAACGTTCCCTTTACATAGCGCAGAATGCGCTTAACAGCTTCCCAATGAACATCAGTGGGTTGTAAGAGAAACTAGCATACCTTGTTCACTGCAAATGAAATATTTGGGCGAGTGAGAGTCAAATATTGCAATCCACCAACGACACTGCGATACCGGAAAGAATCATCGGCACCAAGAGGCTGTCCAGACACCCGTGCAAGCTGATCGAAGGTAGACAACGGTGTGGAAGTGGACTTACAATTCTCCATGTTCACACGGTGTAAAAGATCCATGGCATACTTCCGTTGTGACAAGGTCATACCCCCTGAATTGTACGACGCTTCCACGCCAAGAAAATACTCCAACGGCCCAAGATCCTTAATAGGAAAAGTGGCCGCAAGGGAATGAACAAGACCGTCAACTGCACGTGGAGAAGAGCCAGCAATAACAATATCATCCACGTAGACAAGCATGTATATCTGAACATCCCGATGGCAGAAGAAAAATAGAGAGGCGTCGGCGCGGGATGGAACAAACCCCAACTGGAGAAGACGAGAACTGAGCCGAGCATACCATGCGCGAGGAGACTGTTTAAGTCCATAGAGTGCCCGCTGCAACTTGCAGACATGAGAGGGATACCGAGCGTCCTCAAAACCTGGTGGCTGCTGCATGTAAACATCCTCAGTCAAGTAACCATGAAGGAAAGCGTTGCTGACATCAATCTGACGAAGAATCCATCCGCAAGACACAGCGAGAGCAAGAACCAGTCGAACGGTGGCTGGCTTGACAACCGGACTGAACGTATCACCATAGTCAATGCCAAGCTGCTGGGTGAACCCACGCGCGACCAGACGAGCTTTATGCTTATCAATGGAGCCGTCCGGACGATGCTTAGTCTTGAAGATCCACTTGCTCCCAACAACGTTAACACCACACGGACGAGGCACAAGGACCCAAGTCCTGTTGCGACGCAGAGCGTCGAGCTCATCCATCATGGCGGCGCGCCATGCATGCTCACGGAGGGCATCGCGATGAGATACAGGCATAGCATGAAAAGCACGGCGGCGAGGGTCGTAGCGGACAGTTCCATCAGTTGGGACAAGCGCACGACGAGTATGATCGCGGGTGCGCGTGACCATGGTGTGGCCCGGAGCAGCTGGAGGCGTCGCGGTTGAGGGGACAGGGCTGCCCTCAACAGAAGGCGACGCGAGCTGGTCGGATGGCGAGGAGGGAGCAGCAGCCTCCCGCATCGGGGGCGAGGTGGCAGCAGGCGATGAAGCGTCCGGCGCTGGCGCGGAGGATGGGCTAGGGGAGGCCGGCGCGGTCGCTGGGCCGGGGGACGTGCATGCGCCATGCACGTCGATCGCCGGGGAGGCCGGCGCGTCCGTGGGCTGGCCAGCCGAGCGGCCCGCGGAAGGCGGGGACGTCGCGGTAGATGGGCCGGGCGACGAGGCAGCCGACGAGCCGGGCGACGTGCATGCGCCATGCACGTCGATCACCGAAGAGGGAGGAGCGGCGTCCTGGTTTGCCTGCACAGAAGCAATATTGCCTAGAACAAGCGGATCAGTAGATAGGTAGGATAAGTCGTATTTACGCATATGATCACCCGTAACCGGCTCATCGGAAGGAAACGAGAGAACATCAGCCAAGGAGGAAATGTCGACGGTGACCCCAGGTGTGGCATATGGAAACACAGACTCATCAAACACAACATCACGGGAGATGTATATACGACCCGTGGAACGGTCGAGACATTTGTACCCCTTATGCAGCTGGCTATAGCCTAAGAACACGCACATAGTGGACCGGAAAGCAAGCTTGTGTGCGTTATACTTGCGCAAGCTAGGCCAGCAGGCGCACCCAAAAGTGCGGAGAAAAGTGTAATTGGGTTTGACTTTAAGGAGGCGGTACAAGGGTGTATCTTGTTGGAGAACAGGTGTAGGCATGTGATTAACCAGGTAACAGGCAGTAAGGAAAGCTTCGTCCCAATACCATAAAGGTAGAGACGAATGAGCCAGTAAGGCCAAACCTGTTTCCACAAGATGACGGTGTTTGCGTTCAGCAATCCCGTTTTGCTGAGAGGTGTGTGGGCAGGACACACAATGAAAGATCCCAGTGCGTTGGAAATACCGGTGTAATTTGTGGTACTCACCACCCCAGTCTGACTGAACAGATATGATTTTAGCGTGGAGAAGACACTCAACATGAGCCTGAAAAGCATAAAATACTTGCTCAACGTCAGACTTGTGCTTAAGAAGATATATCCAAGTGAAACGAGAATAATCATCGACAAAGCTCACATAATACTTATAGCCTCCCGAAGAGGCAAGGGCAGGCCCCCAAACATCAGAATGAATTAACTCAAGAGGCATAGTGGAAACATGAGTTGATAAAGTATATGGTAATTGTCGACTCTTAGCACGCTGACAAGCATCACACACTGAAACATGACATTCAGAAGAACACACTAAATCATTGCTCTTAACAATGTTTTGAACAATTTTATTGGAGGGGTGACCGAGACGCTGATGCCACTGGGACGAAGTGGTCTTGACACTGAGAGACGCTTGGCGGGTGGAGGAAGACGACGCGCGAACAAACGGGATGGGGTAGAGGCCACCACGACTTCTACCGCGAAGAAGAATTTTCTTCGTGGCTATGTCCTTAACAAGGAAAAAGAAATGGTGAAATTCTACAAAAACATCATTATCAAGGACAAGTCGATAAACAGACAATAGATGTTGATGTATATGTGGAAGACGAAGGATATTGCGTAAACGCAGAGATGAACCGGGTATAGTGGAATGACCAATATGCGAAATAGACAAACCTGCACCGTTCGCCACTTGCACTTGATCCTTCCCGCCGTAGCGCTCATGGAAGTGAAGACGATCGAGATCACTCGTCAGGTGATCCGTTGCACCGGTGTCCAGAATCCAGTGCGGCGGTTCATGCGTGGAGGCGGAGTTGGAGGCAGAGTTGGTGGCGCGGTGATCACGGTCATAGCGACCGCGACAGTCCGTCGCCTTGTGCCCCCAGTTCTTACAAATCTGGCATCGAGGGCGCCAGCGACGGCGGCCACCCCCATTGCCTCCTCCATTGCGGCCATTGCCGCCGGTGTTGCCGTTGTTACGGCCAGGGGCACCGCCCTGGGCAGAGCCGTAGCTCGCCGATCCAGGCGGAAGGGAGGCGGCGGAGGAGCGGCCGCCACTTGAGCGTCCGGAAACGGGCACACGACCGGTGTGATCGTGGTAGGCCGGCCGGGAGGCGGCATTCGCGGAGGACTGCCAGTCCTCAACCTCCGATTGCTGCTGCTGTAGGGCCTCGTACTGGAGGACGCTGGAGTAGAACGCCGGAAACGTGACCGGCACGCCGGCGAAGTTCATTGAAGCAACAATGGGGTTGAACGCCGAGCCGAGCCCGGTCAGCATGTAATCGATGATCTCGTCATCGCGAAGAGGAGAACCGGCGGCGGCCATCGAGTCAGCGAGGGATTTAACCTTCTGCATGTACTCGCCGGCGGGTCTATCTCCTTTGCGTAGCGCCTGGATCTGACGCCGAAGGTTGCGCACGCCGGCGTTGTTCTCGGCGGCGAACATGGTGTGCACGGCAGCCCATGCAGCAGCCGCCGTCCTGCAGCCGATCAGTTGCGCGGAGATCTCCACGCTCATGGAGCCGAGGAGGTGCCCGAGGACCTTTTGATCAAGAGTCCACCACTGCTCGTATTCGGGGTTGGTGATGGTACGAGCAGCGTCACCGGTGCAGGTCGTCACGGTCGGCTCCGGCGCCTTGGCCGAGCCATCGAGAAACCCGTGGAGGCGTACGCCGGCGAAGTTGGGGAGGGCGAGAGCCCTCCACAGCATGAAGTTATTGCGGTCGAGAGAGACCGCGATGGGCGGAAGGACAGGAGCGGGAGCCGTCGCCCATAGTGGTGCGATGACGGGGGCGGACATGGTGAGGGCGAGGGCGGAGGACGAGGTCATCGCGGCGGCCGATGAGGAGGACTGATCGGCGGCGGGTGCCTTGGACATCGCGGCGGCCGCGAGGGGAGGCTGGCGGCGGAGGGGGAGAGGAGGCGGCGGCGGCTAGGTAGGCTCTAATACCAAGTTTGAGAATAGATTTAGGGTTTTCCGTGGGGCAAAGCCTCTCCACGTCTTTCTATATATAATGATCAGTACATACAAGTTACATACGTACATAATACGTGTACATGACACGCTAGACCTATTTAACAATGTCGGGTATGTTTGGATTTGTATAGTGTCTTGATGGAGCATCATGGACGCTTTTTTAGTGGCTTTCCTGCCGTCGCTTGTCCGCTCCTGCGTCTAAATGCACCGGTAATGTTTTGCGTTCCGTTTGCAGTTAGTATTTTCCTTGCTTACTTTACTCGGACTGATCAGCAATTGATAAACGATTAGTGAAGAGAGTGCGTTCAGATCTAAACGCCCTGCCGTGTTCAAGCAAAACATGAACAATACGTGCCATAAAAACTGGGCCTTCTCCTCTGTTTTCTACTCCAGCAGAGTACCAGGCAGCTCACATTTTTTTTTTGAGGGATGAACATGAATTTATTCATCAAATACCACAGTTTGTGTACACTTGGAGCTTGCGGATTAAGGCCTCTTGGCTGCCTTGCTCGTTGCTGATCCTTGATAATTTTCAACTCCGTCATGTATTTGTTGATGAACGCATGAGTTGCTTGGGGGCTCTGAAATTCATCTTCATGTATAGCCTTCCGCCGTGCACTCCCTGCCACCCACATTGTGATTGCTAGCTTCAGAAAAGCATCATGCGATAATATCTGAATCATCGAGAAGAGCCATGGTTTTGCTGCTGGTTCCGATGACGCACGTAGCTGGTCCGCAAGTTCGCCGTCCACTAGAATCCAAATGCAGCGAGACATGGTACAATCCAGGAGGGAATACCGCCAAGAGTCCGGGCCACCGCATAGTCCACATAACACTAGTAGAAAACCACCCATTAGTCCCGGTTCGTAAGGGCCTTTAGTCCCGGTTCGGCAACCGGGACTAATGGGTCGTTACTAATACCTCAACCCATTAGTCCCGGTTCAAACACGAACCGGGACCAATGTGCCTCCACGTGGCCCTGTGCGCCGAGCCCACTCAGGGGGCCTTTTGTCCCGGTTGGTGGCTCCAACCGGGACCAAAAGGCATCCACGTGTCTGGATTCCAGTGGCTGGGGTTTTTGTTTTTTTGTTTTGAAAGGAGGGGGGGTTGGGGGGTTTTGGGGGGTTAATTTAGGTGTTTCGTATATTGTGTTAGCTAGCTAATTAATAAAGAGAAGTGTCCTCTCTTATGTCCGTGCTTGGTCGATGCTACGTAGTATATATACATAAGTGATCGAGAGAACCATTCAGTACAGAAGTTCGTCATGCATACCGAGAGAAGTGATCGATCGACCTCTCCTTCTCCGAGAGATTGGTCGAACAACAAGTTTTACTGGCTACATACATGTACAATCTATATAAAATCTCTTAATTACAAACCACTAGCATTTGAATTGAAGTTCCACATGGTATTCTCGGCTTTCTTGATGACGTGTTCAAGAAAGAATCCCGCCAATTCCTCTTGAATTGCTTTCATGCGATCTGGTGGTACGAAGTTCATCCGCATCTGCCACGTCTAATTAATTTGAAGAAGGGGTTAATTAATACATATATATGAATGAAACTCAACAGAAATGATGGTGTAATAAAATGAAATTGTGAATATTATTGCTTACGCACTTCATATTGTCCTCTAGAGTAGCCCGCTTGTTTTTCAAAGTCGCGTTGTGGATGAACTTGCACACGTAGTATCCACGTAAATCATTCCTTCCTCCTGCCACAAGCACTTTACCAGAAATAGAGGTCAATCAAACTGATAATGAAGCATTATATAAATGGCATTGATGAAAGTATAGCTATAGAATCAACGGAGATGCGCGCATGAAGAGTACTTACTTTCGGGTATGTATATCGCAGCTCCTTCGGCAGTCCCGGAGCTTGTGCGGTGAACTGTTTCCAAACCCTGCAAGACAAAGAAAATAATTATTATTACTTGAGATATCAGGAAATGAACAAAAAGTTGCCGATATGGTGCGATAATGATCGATTGAACTTACTTGCTGAGCAATTCAGTCATGTCCGCATAGGTGCTGGGATCCTTCCATCTGGAGTCTAAGACAGTTATTAGTCCACGCTCAAGCTTAATCTCCAGAAGAATATAGTGGTACCTGCACGCATGCATAACTCATCAATTACATTAACCTCGCTCGAGTATATAATAAGGAAAACCGAATATGCACACGACAGTAACACTCACGGGCCGTGGTAAGGAAAGAGTATGATATCTTTGTTTTGATTTTTGAGCAATGATTGTAGCAAGTTGTCCTCGGCCTCTTCGGCGCACTTTTTAACCAGAAAAACATCTATGATATTTGTGTTAATGAACCCTGTAGGATCGGAAGTATGTCTAGAGGGGGGGTGATTAGACTACTTAACAACTTAAAAGTTTAGCCTTTTGATTATGGCAAGTTTTTAGCAAGTTCACAATGATGACCAAGTCAAGTATCACCCTACACATGCAATTCTAGAGTAGTGGCAGCGGAAAGTAAATTGCACATGTAGTAAATAAGAGGTGGAGAAGAGCAAACGCAATTTGGAGACACGGAGATTTTTCTCGTGGTTCCGATAGGTGGTGCTATCGTCAATCCACGTTGATGGAGACTTCAACCCACGGAGGGTAACGGCTGCGAGAGTCCACGGAGGGCTCCACCCACGAAGGGTCCACGAAGAAGCAACCTTGTCTATGCCATCATGGCCACGCCCACGGAGGACTAGCCTTACTCGGGGTAGATCTTCACGAAGTAGGCGATCTCCTTGCCCTTACAAACTTCTTGGTTCAACTCCACATCTTGACGGAGGCTCCCAAGCGACACCTAACCAATCTAGGAGGCACCACCTCCAAAAGGTAATAGATGGTGTTGGTGATGATGAACTCCTTGCTCTTGTGCTTCAAATGATAATCTCCCCAACACTCAACTCTCCTCACCGATTTGACTGTGGTGGAAGAAAGGATTGAGTGGAAAGCAACTTGGGAAGGCTAGAAATCAAGTTTCATATGGTGGGAGTGAAGCAACTTGATCTCAACACAAGGGTAGGTAGTTTTCTTCTCGAAATGTAAGGTAGGAGTGGTAGTTCTTTCGATGGCTCTCTCCACGAATGAAGAGGAGGTGGAGGGTATTTATAGCCTCCACACAAAATCCAACCGTTACACACATTTGACCAATCTCGGTCGGACCGAAGTTGACAACTCGGTGGGACCGAAAGTTCAAATCTTGTGAACGTTGGGATTTTTGGTGGGACCGAAAATACAATCTCGGTTAGTCCGATTCTTCCAAAGTTTAGGGTTTGCCAATCTCGGTGGGACCGACTTTCTCATCTCGGTGACACCGATTTGAGTCTGTATGTTCTGAAGCTTGGCAACACCAATTTCGGTATGACCGAGTTTGGAATCGGAAAATCCGAAATTATTAGGTTTGGCTATATGGCTGAGGTGGTTCATCTCGGTGTGACTGAGTTTATGGAATCGGTGGGACCGAGATTACTTATGAGTTTATGTTGGAATGAAAGATTGCTGATAGTTTGAGAGATAAATCACTAAGCACTTAGAGCAACCAGATCATCATCATAACCTCATCCCCTTTTAATAGTATTGGCTTTCCTATGGACTCAATGTGATCTTGGATCACTAAACCAAAAATGGAGTCTTGAGCACTTGCCAATGTTTTCCTTAGCATTTTGAGGGGTCCACATCATCAGTCATTGCCATACCCATATCACTGAACTTTCTGAAATATACTCAAGAAATAATTAGTTCAATGATATATATGTTGTTATTAATTACCAAAACCACCCGGGGATTAGTTGCACTTTCAATCTCCCCCTTTTTGGTAATTGATGACAACATATAGATCAAAGCTTCGACAAATGATATAATCAATGAATAACATCGTCGCTTTGAGAAGTATGTGATAAGCAAGAGCTCCCCCTAAATTTGTGCATTATTTAAGATTTGCGAATGCAAATGCACAATCGATTAGGATCATGGGTCACTCTTCCATGTCACATACATCTTGGTGGAGCGCACAAAATGATAAGAATGAATAACATGCACCCAATCACCAAGACATGAGTAAGTGATCATACAAGATATGGATAGAATATGATAAGCATTAAACACACATTAAGCATAGTATGATCAAGCACTCATCAAGATAGAGCAAGCGTAGTATCAAACACACGAAATGTCTCAAGAACTCAAAAGTATCTCAAGGAAAACCGCAAACGAAAGAGCAAAAACGAGCACTCTCTCTCGAAGTCCTATGATCTATACAATTTCTCCCCTTTGGCAACAAGTTACCAAAAGTTCGAAGGTATAGAGCTAAGCGTCACTAGGGACTCTGCTGGCGGCTCTGTCTGCGTCGATGGAGTGGAGATAGCTGCATCTGCAAAAGCTTCTGAAGTCTGTCTTTGGAGGAGTGGACAGAAGTGGAGCTGAACCGATGGAGCTGTGGGAGGTCTTGATGTAGTAGCCCAGGGTCTATCATTGGAATAGCAGCTGATCTGGGCTTTGGGCACCTTTGGAGCAGGCTGCTCATAGTCATCTGGACCATATCATCTTCCATCTCCTTCATGAGCTCTGCCTTCTCCTCTTCGCTTCCTCAATGTCCGCCTCAAGCTTGTTGACGGTGACTGCACTTGATCGACTTGACATCCGAGCATGGAACTTATCTTCAACTATCCTCTCAAGACTCTCCCGAGGCGCACTATGCTGGCCAGGCGTAGTTCAATTCTCCGAGTGGCTTCAAGAAGTTGTTCTCCAACGCTCTTGGGCTTTTTCTTCTTCTTCTTCGCTTCCTTCTCAGCTTTAGCTTGTTTGGCAGCTTCGGACTTAGCTTGTCCTTCAACAGATGTGGGATCATCCTCGGTCATCACAACTTCATTATCTTCATGTTCAGCTGCAATGGCAAGTGGGGTCTATCCAGGTAGGTGTCCGTGCCAAACTTGGCATTAATGAGCATCTGAATATGCGAGCAAACCCACACGACCTCTTACAGTCTGCTGCTGTCCTCTTGATAGTCTCTACTATCGTGTCCATCACCTTAAAAGGTGCCTTCGATCTAGAATGTGCAGCATGTTGATAGAATAGCCTCTTATCATGCGGTGGTCTCCTGACTTGGGCATCAAAGTATGCCTCAGAATGGTGTTAGTGGTTGGGAGACCTGCCTGAAGATGATATACTGATCCAAGCTTCCATATCTCAACATCCTTGGCTGGTACCTCATTGTACATGTTCTTCATAGACTCGTGATTCTTCTTTGGAATGCCATAGACATTAACATCATCATCCCTTGATACTGGTGCATTCAGCAATGCTCTCCATTCCTCAACAGTGGAAGAGAATCTCTGGCCTTCTGTCATCCATACAATTCTGCCATCTGGATAGAAGTGTGCGGTGGCATAGAACTGCATGATCATCTCATCATTCCAAGCAGTCAATTTCTGACCAACAAACTCAGCAAAACATGAGCCTCATCATCAGATTCTGCAGGTGGCACATTGTCCTTCTTCTTCTCTGAAGCAGGAATGTTTCTCACTGTTTTCTTTGGCTTGGCAGCAGGTTTGGCTTGGGCTGCCTTTGCTGGAGCTGATGGCTTAGATTTTGTGGGTGCTCCACCTTACGATGGCATCTCCCATCAACTTTTGCTTCGAGGAGGCTGGGGTGCTTCCTCATCGAGTCATCATCGCTTCTTCATGAACTAGCCTCTTCCTCTTGGAAGTTTTCTTGATCTTCTTTGGAGGTTTCTTCTTCCATGCTCAACTTCTTTGCAAGCTGTGGATTTCTTCTCTTTTTGGTGCCTTTCTTTGTCTGTTGCCCTTGATAGCCCTTGGCAACCACTTTCCTTTTGGCTTAGAAGTAATCTCCTCATCAAGCAACAAAGTCGAGTCTTCCTCATCGAATTCCTCTTCTTCCTGGCCACGGTGGCAGTGGAGGCAATCCACTTGGAGTGCTCCTCTCTCCATCATCTGAAAAACTGCTTGCTTGGGACTTGTGACCGCCTCTGGAATCTCAAGCGGTGATTCGGACTGTTCGCTGTCACTTGCATCGTATATGATTGACAACCTGTGAAAAGAATAGGTATAGGCAGAATAGAAGAGTTATCACAAACTGCAGAGGATTTTGCAAAAAGAATGAGTTCAAACTTTAGTTTTAGGTTTTCACAGAATGCATTTCGGTCTGACCGAGTCTAAAATTCGGTGAATCCGAAGTGTCTAAACCTAACCGTACACACCACTTTCGGTTGGACCGAAATGGGTTTCGGTCTAGCCGAGAGCACTAGGGTTTCACTAAATCCTCATTTCGGTCTTACCGATTTGCACAACCCGGTTTAACCGAAAAGTGCAGTGCAATGGCCAGAGGCCAAATCGGTCAGTCCGAGAGTGTAGAATCGGTCACACCGAGATGTGTTCGGCGGAAACCTAACCCTAAAATTTTCACTCGAATTTTGTTCTATGATCTAATCGGCTGGACAGGAAGATTTCAAACTTGGCAAGAAGCTAGGCAAAACCTATCGTGCATTGAATCAGAGGTTGAAGCACGAGAGGGATGAAACTCACCCAATCTGGTGGAGCTTCACTACGGCGGCAACGGCGCGATGAGATTGACCGTTGACGGCGATGGAGACCCGTGGCGAGGGCGCACAGGCGACGGCGGAGACGATCCGAAGACCACGGCGACGGCAGCGAAGGGTTTGAGGGCGAGGCGTTTTGAAGGAATAATCAACGCGCGCTGTCCTCGGGTATATATACCCTTCGGCTGCCGGTGGGACTGAGTTGAAAACTTCGGTGGGACCGAGATGGTTAAGCTGCGTGCGATTACTCACTTCGATCACGCCGAATTTATAACTCGGTTTCACCGAGGTGAAAACCTAGATCAATCCAAGTAATTTGGTGCGTCGATTTGAGTATATTGGTTTGACCGAAAATACTTAGAAGGTTTTGGAAGTTAGGCTTTTGACGGATCGGTGGCTCGAGTGCTCCTCACTCGGTCTGTCCAAAAAGTCTTGTTCAAAGTTTGTGATATAAGCATGAATAGAGTTTGAGACAAGAAAGCATAGATAGCTAGGGGAGGAACTTAGGCATTCTTGTCCATCCATTTGGTCAAAAAGAAAAAATCCAAAAGACCAAAGCAACAAATGGATGTCCTCGAATGGATAAAATCATGCATCCAACATGCTCACACAATAAGATAGCAAATGAAATATGTGTCAAACATGCACAAACAAAACACTTAGCAACTAGCACACAATTTGGCGATGACTAGGTCATCTATATATGAGTATATTGACTTAGGAGTCAAATGAGAACATTTGATCATAGGTCATACTCATCGTTTAAGCACAAGTGGGGTTACCACTTTTACATAAAGCATTAATGTGTTCACATCTTTAGAAGATGCTTTAGCTCATTTCTTTAGAGCAAAGCTCCCCCTTGATGTGAGAACCCCTTTTAAAGGGTCAAACTAACCTTGGGTTGTCGTAGAAGACTTCATGTAGATGTTGAAGATGTGGATGCTCAATGTTGATGAAGATCATCAAGAATTGGGAGCAATCCTTTGGATTCGGGCACTTTCAATACCTACATGGGTTAGTCCCACAAGGAACAAACAAGGATATCCATGGACATAGAATGAAGTACACAATAGATGATGTCCATGAAAGCAATGATTACCTTGTCCCTTGACTTACCAACATGAGGGTTTGTGACTCCATGAACTAGTGCAAGATGTGGAAGTTGATTGCACAAGTTCTTGCCAAAATGAATGTGAGTGAAGTATATTGGCGGAGTCACCTCAAGAACTCTCTAGTTCTTCTTCTTGGGATCCACATCATCTTGATGGGAATCCTTGGGGTAGAAGTTGAGCTTGTCGAAGTAGAACTTGAAGTATCCTTGGGAACCCACTTGACCATGGCCTTGGGTGCTTCAATGAATGCATCAATCTCCTCTTGAAGCTTGTCCTTGCCTTTTAGCTTGTGGTCTTGTGGTGGAAGGTCATCTTGAGCTTGTTCCACATTGGAAGAAGTAGGATCATACTTCTCCTTTTGAGAAACAAACTTTGGAGTGGGATATTGACCTTCTTCCCATTCAACACCCTCGGCGTTGAACCTTCGCTCAAAACCAATTCCTTGATTCTTCGGTGTCTTCCTTGCTTGTAACAATTTCCTCGAAGTTCTTGCTTCCGCAAGGCTCTTGTAGACACCTTTCTCTATAATCCCTTTCAATAGACTATTTTCTTGCTCAAGTGAAACTTGGCTTGAAACATTGTTAGTGGAATCAAGAGAATTACTAGAAGTAACAACATTTGATTTAGCATGATTATTGTTACTACTAGATGAAGAATTTTTCTTATGCTTGTCATGCTTAGTTTTAATAGGTGGCAAGAAATTAGACAAGAGAAGTCGTTTGGCAAGATATGAAGAACTCTTCTTTGAAGATCGTCATTGATAGCTTTTAGAAACTCATGTTCTTGCTCTAGATTGAGCTTCTCGAAGCGTAGCTTCTCATGAGATCTTAGAAGCTCTCTATGATCTTCTTGAGTTGTTTCATGAGCTAACTTAAGAGTGTTTAGTTCTTTAGTTAGACGCTCAATCTCCTTCATAGCATTGTCATTCGACTCTTCTCGACTATAAAGACTATTAGCATGTTCATCATTACTAAGCTCACTAGATTTGTCATGTAGAAGCTCATCTTCACCAAGCAAGTCATCCTCATCACTATCAAAGTCAATAAATTCAGGGTGTGATACCTTGGGGCCTTTTGCCATGAAGCATCTTCCAATTCCCTCATTTGGTGAATCAAACAAGTCATAGGAGTTGGAGTTGGAGGATACGAGAGCAAGACCGCAACACCTTCATCTTGATCAGTATTCGAGTTGGAGTGATAGCTTCTTTCGGAGTGATTGTCGGAGTCGGAGCCGGAAACCCATTCACCAACATGAGCTTGATGTTTTCTCCTTGTGTAGCTCCTTGATGACTTGTCTTTCCTTTCTGAATCCTTGCTTCTCCGAGAGGATCTTCGTTCATAACGATCATCTCTACTCCTTCTCTCTTTTCGAGGCGACTCTTCTCTTGAACTTCTTCTTCTTGGAGATTCTTCTCTTCTCTTGTGGGGAGTCGAACACTCATTTGAGTAGTGCCCGGGTCTTCCACAATTGTAGCAGTTTCGATCACGACTAGAAGATCTCTTTTCATCATATGATCTAGACTTTGAGCTTCTTTCCTTGCTTCTACTCTTGTAGAGTTTGTTGAAGTTCTTCACCATTAGGCTTATCTCTTCATTGGAAACTAGCTTGTCACTTGAGGTTGTGGGAGCTTCAACTGCAGCTTTGTAAGCACCACTTGACTTGTTGTGAAGCTCTTCCTTATCTTTAAGTGTCATCTCATGAGCAACAATCCTTCCAATGACTTCGGTGGGCTTGAGATCTTTGTAGTTTGGCATCATTTGGATCAAAGTGCACACGGTGTCATACTTTCCATCCAAAGCTCTGAGAATCTTCTTGATGATGAATCGGTCGGTCATTTCTTCGCTTCCTAAGCCTGCCATCTCATTGGTGATGAGAGCAAGCCTAGAGTACATTTCAGCGACTCCTTCACCTTCCTTCATCTTGAACTTGTCAAGTCGACCTTGAAGAACATCTAGCTTTGATTCCTTCACGGACTCGGTACCTTCGTGCATTTCGACCAAAGTATCCCAAATCTCTTTTGCATTCTCAAGGCGGCTGATCTTGTTGAACTCCTCGGGACACAAAGCATTGAAGAGAATGTCACAAGCTTGAGCATTGTTACGTAACATCCGCAACTCATCCGCAGAGCTTCGCGATCCGGAACTTTTCCTTCCTCGAAGAACTCACCTTGCAAGCCAACACAAATAATGCCCCATGAGGCAGGGTTATGTCCAAGAATATGCATTTTCATTTTGGGCTTCCAACTAGCAAAATTTGAACCATCAAAGTAAGGACCTCTACGAAAATTACCCTCACTAGACGCCATACTCTCCTAGGTTGTGAAACCAAGCTTATGGAGTCCAATGCAATGGAAACCAATCCAATGGAGACCAAAGCTCTGATACCACTTGTAGGATCGGAAGTATGTCTAGAGGGGGGGTGATTAGACTACTTAACAACTTAAAAGTTTAGCCTTTTGATTAGGGCAAGTTTTTAGCAAGTTCACAATGATGACCAAGTCAAGTATCACCCTACACATGCAATTCTAGAGTAGTGGCAGCGGAAAGTAAATTGCGCATGTAGTAAATAAGAGGTGGAGAAGAGCAAACGCAATTTGGAGACACGGAGATTTTTCTCATGGTTCCGATAGGTGGTGCTATCGTCAATCCACGTTGATGGAGACTTCAACCCACGGAGGGTAACGGCTGCGAGAGTCCACGGAGGGCTCCACCCATGAAGGGTCCACGAAGAAGCAACCTTGTCTATGCCATCATGGCCTACGTCCACGGAGGACTAGCCTTACTCGGGGTAGATCTTCACGAAGTAGGCGATCTCCTTGCCCTTACAAACTTCTTGGTTCAACTCCACATCTTGACGGAGGCTCCCAAGCGACACCTAACCAATCTAGGAGGCACCACCCTCCAAAAGGTAATAGATGGTGTTGGTGATGATGAACTCCTTGCTCTTGTGCTTCAAATGATAATCTCCCCAACACTCAACTCTCCTCACTGATTTGGCTGTGGTGGAAGAAAGGATTGAGTGGAAAGCAACTTGGGAAGGCTAGAAATCAAGTTTCATATGGTGGGAGTGAAGCAACTTGATCTCAACACAAGGGTAGGTAGTTTCTTCTCGAAATGTAAGGTAGGAGTGGTAGTTCTTTCGATGGCTCTCTCCACGAATGAAGAGGAGGTGGAGGGGTATTTATAGCCTCCACACAAAATCCAACCGTTACACACATTTGACCAATCTCGGTCAGACCGAAGTTGACAACTCGGTGGGACCGAAAGTTCAAATCTTGTGAACGTTGGGATTTTCGGTGGGACCGAAAATACAATCTCGGTTAGTCCTAGGGTTTGCCAATCTCGGTGGGACCGACTTTCTCATCTCGGTGACACCGATTTGAGTACAGAAGGTTACAGAAGCTTGGCAACACCAATTTCGGTATGACCGAGTTTGGAATCGGAAAATCCGAAATTATTAGGTTTGGCTATATGGCTGAGGTGGTTCATCTCGGTGTGACTGAGTTTATGGAATCGGTGGGACCGAGATTACTTATGAGTTTATGTTGGAATGAAAGATTGCTGATAGTTTGAGAGATAAATCACTAAGCACTTAGAGCAACCAGATCATCATCATAACCTCATCCCCTTTTAATAGTATTGGCTTTCCTATGGACTCAATGTGATCTTGGATCACTAAACCAAAAATGGAGTCTTGAGCACTTGCCAATGTTTTCCTTAGCATTTTGAGGGGTCCACATCATCAGTCATTGCCATACCCATATCACTGAACTTTCTGAAATATACTCAAGAAATAATTAGTTCAATGATATATATGTTGTTATTAATTACCAAAACCACCCGGGGATTAGTTGCACTTTCAATCTCCCCCTTTTTGGTAATTGATGACAACATATAGATCAAAGCTTCGACAAATGATATAATCAATGAATAACATCGTCGCTTTGAGAAGTATGTGATAAGCAAGAGCTCCCCCTAAATTTGTGCATTATTTAAGATTTGCGAATGCAAATGCACAATCGATTAGGATCATGGGTCACTCTTCCATGTCACATACATCTTGGTGGAGCGCACAAAATGATAAGAATGAATAACATGCACCCAATCACCAAGACATGAGTAAGTGATCATACAAGATATGGATAGAATATGATAAGCATTAAACACACATTAAGCATAGTATGATCAAGCACTCATCAAGATAGAGCAAACGTAGTATCAAACACACGAAATGTCTCGAAGAACTCAAAAGTATCTCAAGGAAAACCGCAAACGAAAGAGCAAAAAACGAGCACTCTCTCTCTCGAAGTCCTATGATCTATACAATTTCTCCCCCTTTGGCAACAAGTTACCAAAAAGTTCGAAAGGTATAGAGCTAAGCGTCACTAGGGACTCTGCTGGCGGCTCTGTCTGCGTCGATGGAGTGGAGATAGCTGCATCTGCAAAAGCTTCGCTGAAGTCTGTGGTCTTTGGAGGAGTGGACACCAAGTGGAGCTGGAACCGATGGAGCTGTGGGAGGTCTTGATGTAGTAGCCCAGGGTCTATCATGGAATAGCGGTGATCTGGGCTTTGTGGGCACCGGAGCAGGCTGCTCATAGTCATCTGGACCATATCATCTTCCATCTCCTTCATGAGCTCTGCCTTCTCCTCTTCGCTTCCTCAATGTCGCCTCAAGCTTGTTGACGGTGACCTGCACTTGATCGACTTGACATCCGAGCATGGAACTTATCTTCAACTATCCTCTCAAGACTCTCCCGAGACTGCACTATGCTGGCCAGCGTAATTCAATTCTCTCGAGTGGCTTCAAGAAGTTGTTCTCCAACGCTCTTGGGCTTTCTTCTTCTTCTTCTTTGCTTCCTTCTCAGCTTTAGCTTGTTTGGCAGCTTCAGACTTAGCTTGTCCTTCAACAGATGTGGGATCATCCTCAGTCATCACAACTTCATTATCTTCATGTTCAGGCTGCAATGGCAAGTGGGGTCTATCCAACAGGTAGGTGTCCGTGCCAAACTTGGCATTAATGAGCATCTGAATATGCGGAGAAAACCCACACGACCTCTTCTGGTCTGCTGCTGTCCTCTTGATAGTCTCTACTATCAGGTCCATCACCTTAAAAGGTGCCTTCTGATCTAGAATGTGCAGCATGGTGATGGTACGAGCAGCGTCACCGGTGCAGGTCGTCACGGTCGGCTCCGGCGCCTTGGCTGAGCCATCGAGAAACCCGTGGAGGCGTACGCCGGCGAAGTTGGGGAGGGCGAGAGCCCTCCACAGCATGAAGTTATTGCAGACGAGAGAGACCGCGATGGGCGGAAGGACAGGAGCGGGAGCCGTCGCCCATAGTGGTGCGATGACGGGGGCGGACATGGTGAGGGCGAGGGCGGAGGACGAGGTCATCGCGGCGGCCGATGAGGAGGACTGATCGGCGGCGGGTGCCTTGGACATCGCGGCGGCCGCGAGGGGAGGCTGGCGGCGGAGGGGGAGAGGAGGCGGTGGCGGCTAGGTAGGCTCTAATACCAAGTTTGAGAATAGATTTAGGGTTTTCCGTGGGGCAAAGCCTCTCCACGTCTTTCTATATATAATGATCAGCACATACAAGTTACATACATACATAATACGTGTACATGACACGCTAGACCTATTTAACAATGTCGGGTATGTTTGGATTTGTATAGTGTCTTGATGGAGCATCATGGACGCTTTTTTAGTGGCTTTCCTGCCGTCGCTTGTCCGCTCCTGCGTCTAAATGCACCGGTAATGTTTTGCGTTCCGTTTGCAGTTAGTATTTTCCTTGCTTACTTTACTCGGACTGATCAGCAATTGATAAACGATTAGTGAAGAGAGTGCGTTCAGATCACAAACGCCCTGCCGTGTTCAAGCAAAACATGAACAATACGTGCCATAAAAACTGGGCCTTCTCCTCTGTTTTCTACTCCAGCAGAGTACCAGGCAGCTCACATTTTTTTTTTTGAGGGATGAACATGAATTTATTCATCAAATACCACAGTTTGTGTACACTTGGAGCTTGCGGATTAAGGCCTCTTGGCTGCCTTGCTCGTTGCTGATCCTTGATAATTTTCAACTCCGTCATGTATTTGTTGATGAACGCATGAGTTGCTTGGGGGCTCTGAAATTCATCTTCATGTATAGCCTTCCGCCGTGCACTCCCTGCCACCCACATTGTGATTGCTAGCTTCAGAAAAGCATCATGCGATAATATCTGAATCATCGAGAAGAGCCATGGTTTTGCTGCTGGTTCCGATGACGCACGTAGCTGGTCCGCAAGTTCGCCGTCCACTAGAATCCAAATGCAGCGAGACATGGTACAATCCAGGAGGGAATACCGCCAAGAGTCCGGGCCACCGCACAGTCCACCTAACACTAGTAGAAAACCACCCATTAGTCCCGGTTCGTAAGGGCCTTTAGTCCCGGTTCGGCAACCAGGACTAATGGGTCGTTACTAATACCTCAACCCATTAGTCCCGGTTCAAACACGAACCGGGACCAATCAATCTCCACGTGGCCTCAGGCGCCGAGCCCACTCGGGGCCTTTGGTCCCGGTTGGTGGCTCCAACCGGGACCAAAAGGCATCCACGTGTCCGGATTCCATGGCTGGGGTTTTGTTTTTTTGAAAGGAGGGGGTTGGGGGTTTTGGGGGTTAATTTAGGTGTTTCGTATATTGTGTTAGCTAGCTAATTAATAAAGAGAAGTGTCCTCTCTTATGCCCGTGCTTGGTCGACGCCACGTAGTATATATACATAAGTGATCGAGAGAACCATTGATCTGAAGTTCGTCATGCATACCGAGAGAAGTGATCGATCGACCTCTCCTTCTCCGAGAGATTGGTCGAACAACAAGTTTTACTGGCTACATACATGTACAATCTATATAAAATCTCTTAATTACAAACCACTAGCATTTGAATTGAAGTTCCACATGGTATTCTCCGCTTTCTTGATGGCGTGTTCAAGAAAGAATCCCGCCAATTCCTCTTGAATTGCTTTCATGCGATCTGGTGGTAGGAGTTCATCCCGCATCTGCCACGTCTAATTAATTTGAAGAAGGGGGTTAATTAATACGTATATATGAATGGAACTCAACAGAAATGATGGTGTAATAAAATGAAATTGTGAATATTATTGCTTACGCACTTCATATTGTCCTCTAGAGTAGCCCCGCTTGTTTTTCAAAGTCGCGTTGTGGATGAACTTGCACACGTAGTATCCACAGAAATCATTCCCTTCCTCCTGCCACAAGCACTTTACCAGAAATAGAGGTCAATCAAACTGATAATGAAGCATTATATAAATGGCATTGATGAAAGTATAGCTATAGAATCAACGGGAGATGCGCGCCAGTAGTACTTACTTTCGGGTATGTATATCGCAGCTCCTTCGGCAGTCCCGGAGCTTGTGCGGTGAACTGTTTCCAAACCCTGCAAGACAAAGAAAATAATTATTATTACTTGAGATATCAGGAAATGAACAAAAGTTGCCGATATGGTGCGATAATGATCGATTGAACTTACTTCTCGAGCATTTCAGTCATGTCCGCATAGGTCTTGGGATCTTTCCATCCGAGTCTAAGACGGTTATTAGTCCACGCTCAAGCTTAATCTCCAGAAGAATATAGTGGTACCTGCACGCATGCATAACTCATCAATTACATTAACCTCGCTCGAGTATATAATAAGGAAAACCGAATATGCACACGACAGTAACACTCACGGGCCGTGGTAAGGAAAGAGTATGGTATCTTTGTTTTGATTTTTGATCAATGATTGTAGCAAGTTGTCCTCGGCCTCTTCGGCGCACTTTTTAACCAGAAAAACATCTATGATATTTGTGTTAATGAACCCAATATCATAGATTTCATTTTTTTTGCACTCGACGATCTTCAATCTGCATAATATATTGAGGATAATTAAGTATAAATACATGCAATGAAAGAGCCGAGCTATATATACAGACTAATGACAGAAATAGTACTTACAGGCAGTAGCAAAAGACCATTAATTTATCGAGGGCCTTTTGATTGAAGAACTCGAAGAACTCCTCAAATGGAATAGACAACACATCATTTGAAACGAGGTCGTGCTCCTCTTTAATTTTCAGATACAAAGTGTTCATCCCCTCAGACTCTCTACAGGTTTTCATGTACCAACTATGGAATCTTCGCATCATTGTTGTCAGAGACTTTTCATCTTTGACGAGAGGCTTTCCGTACTCGTATCTGAATAAGTCCACCTCCATGAAATCAGGAAGTACATCGTCAGGCAGGTAATCTTCAAGATTGCCATAACCGGACACCGTCCCTGGAGGATTAGACACATTGAGCGGGGGGCACGATTGTTGTGCTTGTTCGCCGAGCTGGGCAATTTTTTTCCCGTTTGCTCGTTGTTCTTTTGACCTTTTATCACTGACAGTAGTTCCCGACCGCTTGGCTTGGAGATATGTCTGTTCAGTAATGCGCTCATAGTTGGTTCTCGGCGGAGACTTTGGTGATTTCCTCAGGGCATCGAGAGTGCGCTTTGCTTTCACCGGATCGACCTTCTCCTCCGGAGGTGGATGTATCTTTGCTTTCACCCTTCAAAGAACTCCTTCACGTGGGTGCGCACGATCGTGTCGGTTTCCTCCTCGGTCCTCTCAGACAGTAACTTCTCTAGAGGCTTTAGAGGTGGACCGTATCTGTATTGCCTCTCTCTTCTTGTCTGCTAGACGCCGGAGCGAGACGGAGCGGCTGGGCGTCTGTCTTCTTCGTGCTTGCTTACGAGGCGGAGGAGAAGGACTACGACGCGCCGGAGCAGCCGGGCGGCGGGTCTCTTCCGCCCTTGTTTGGCGAGGCGGAGAAGGAGGAGGCGGAGTGCCGCCACGCCCGGAGAAGGAGGCGGAGTGCCGCCACGCGTGCCTCGATCATCACTCACGGGAGGAGGAGGCGGTGGAGGCGGAGTGTCTGACTTGGAGGAGGAGGAGGAGGCGGAGGCGCCCAGTTCGAGAAGGTCGATGAGCTCCTTCCGCCATAGGCATGGAGTCTTGAGCGTAACCCAGCCTAGTCTCCCCTTCACCGGTAGGGTGCTCAAGCCGAGGTCCTCAAATCCTCCGTTATTTCATCAACCATCACCTTAGCAAATCCTACGGAATCGGTGGCGGTGATAAGTTGTGCGGGTCCACTAGGATAAACTTGGCCAACAGCCGCCTTGACCTTCAAATTCATGCATCGCGCCATAATGTGGCAATTTTGAGACTCCGTGATACCATCCACGGATAGCTGGCGAGAGCCGTCAAGACATGCTCCGGCTGAAACAGCTCGGTGGAAGCAACGCCGCTTCTCCGCTGAGATGGCGGGTAGCCAGGGAAGCTTCGCATGTCGTTTGTTGCGATCTGCCGCTTCTCGTTCCTCTTCTCGATCCTCTAGCCCAATTACCCTTCCAAGCAGCGCTTTGCATTTGGTCTGCTCGGTTTCTTCCTCCTCTCGTGGGTTTTGTAACCCCTGCGTCCGAAAACCAACCTTCCACGGAAGGGAGCTGGCGTGCCTCGTGTCCGTCCCAGGTGCTCGGGATTCCCAAGGGCCATTGTGAGCTCGTCCTTCTCCCTGTTTGGAAGGAACGTCCCTCGCTGCGCTGCATCGATATAGTGTCGAAGGTTCTTGGTCGGTGTTTGCGTTGCTCGTCCGTCCATCGACTTCGCCTATTACGAGGTCCAAGGTTCCGCCAGCCCGAAGAACCAAGTCCGCAACGGTCCGCCAGCGCATTGTCTCGGTTCGATCCCTTTTTCAAGCAGATCATGCTCAGCCTTGGACCACTTAGGCGGGCTTTGAGGTAGCCACCGACCCGTGCGATGGTGAAGCTTCTTCTTCGCAGCATTTTTCTTGTTTGTCTCCGACATCTTCTTACTCTTTTCGATGTCTTGTGAGCCACAAATGCGGGCGATGATCTTTGATCTTCTCATATTTGCCGATGAATTCTGGTGTCTCTTTTTACGGACAAACTGGTTCAGCTCTTTCCTCCACCTCCTCATTAGGCCAGCCATCTTCTTAAGAGCACAAGACTTGATTAATTGCTCTTTAAGCGGCTTCTCCGGATCCTCCTCTGGCGGTAGGGTGAAATTTGCCTTCAGCTCATTCCAAAGATCTTCTTTTCGCATATCATTGACATAAGACACCTCGGCGTCTTCATCCTTAGCGAGCTTATACCATTCTTTGGATCTTGATCGGGATCTGTCCCTAACAAGAACCCCCCGTGACCGAGCAAAAATGCCTTCTTTGTCCGGATGGGTTCAATCGGTTCGCCGTCGGGCGCGATTTCTATGATCTCAAACTTTTCATCCGAGCTCAACTTTTCTTGGGCCTCGTCTCCTTACGAAGTTGTGCTCGATCCGGAGGGCTAGAAATTATAAGGAAGAAAGACGATAGTACTTAATATGTGTACATATACCAAAACAATGGATGCATCAATTAACTTGTCAAGACGGGCTTAACTAATATATATATACTGGCGGACTCGGTTCGGTGACCGGAGCGATCAAGACGGTCTCCTTCGTCTTGTACCTCCATTGTGTCACGGAGCCATCATGAACATAGTCCTCCTCTTATACCGCATTAATGGGTGAAGCCATCATAATCATAGCCCTCTTCTTCATCCATCGACCAACGGTGTCGATGAGAAATGACGAACATCATCACTTCCATTTGCGATTATTTCCCCAACATCGCTTCATTTCTTCGTCTCGAGAGTGCTCCATAGTTTACGCAAATATTGACAACATGTCAATTATTATTCAAACATGGTACATAGTGGCAAACGTAGAACTAGCTAGCTAATCACAATAAGGAATCATGTTAGTGGCCTCGACGCTGCTTCTCTAGGGTTTGGGGTCGCCTCGACACAAAGCTTCAAGGGTTTGGGGTGGCCTCGATGATAACGCTCTTTTAACTTGATAAATTTGGGTGGCCTCGAGAGAGTTAATTTGTCGGGTAGGAGCGCCAGGGGAGGGGAGTATGCGAGGAGACCTGCAACATCGTTTTTTCTCTAGGGTTTGGGTGTCCTCGAGAGTTTTGGTCGAGCGAGAGGGCCGAGGGGGGTGTTGCAGTTGTATCTAGAGGGGGTTATATCGACAACGACGCGACATACATATACATGGGAAAATAATGTTATTGGGGAGGGGGTATCGGTACCACCCCCTCGTGTTGAAGTTTCTTCTTTCTCCTTTCCTTTCTTTCTTCTTCTCCTCTTCTTTTCTTCTTCTCCCTCGAGAAAGGAAAATAATTAAGGAAAAGGAAGAAAAGAGGAAGAAGGAAGAAGGAAGAAGAAGAAGAAGTAAAGAAGAAAAAAAAAAGAGGAGAAGAAGAAAGGAATAGAGGAGAAGAAGAAAAATAGAATTTCTCCTTTCTCCTCTATTCCTTTCTTCTTCTCCTCTTCTTTTTCTTCTTTTTCCTCTTCTTATTTATTTCTCCTCTTCTTCCTCTCCTCTTTTCTCCTTTCTTCCTCTTCTTATTTTCCTTTTCCTCTCATTCTTTTAGTATTGCTTGTTTTAAAAAAATGTTCAAATAGAAAATTTCAAAAAAACAAAGGTTTTGCCTAATGCATTGTTCATATGAATATACAAACATTTGCATGTTCTACAATAATTAATATCAACAAAAAATCTATGAACAGAAAAAAAACTTTTCTAAAATCTATCTTTTGCATATATGAAAACATTAATACACATATGAACAATAAATACATATATCAACAAAAACATAATCTGAACAATTTTAAACAGTACATACATATAGCCACATACATACACATATACATTATATATATATATATAAACAAAAAACTAAACTAATAAAAATGAAAAAAAAGAGCCGCATATATATATATAGCCACATATATACATACACACATATATATATATACATTGAACAAAAAATAAAACTAATAAAATGAAAGAAAAAATAGAGCCGGTGCAGTGCGGCGGCTCACGCTGTGGCGGCGCTGGGCGGGCGCGGCGACGGCGCGGGCAGGGCTCGGGCTCGGGGGGGGGGCGGCGCGGCGCTGGCGAGCTCGGCAATGACGACGGCGAAGGGCTCGGGAGGACGGCGCTTGGCTCGGGAGGACGGCGACGACGACGGGCGCGGGCGACGGCGACGGCGACGGCGGGGCGGCGGGGCGGCGTCGGGGCAACTGGCGGCATTGATGTGTTCGGCGTCGTCGGGGGCAATGGTGGCGATGAAGCGCAAAACTGTGAAGTGCTACTTATATACAAGGAGCATTGGTCTGGTTGGTGGCACCAACGGGACTAATGCCTTTTAGTCCCGGTTGGAGCCACCAGCGGGACCAAAGGAAAAAGAGCCTTTGGTCGGTTGGTGGCTCCAACCGACCAATGCTCTCTTAGTCGGTTGGTGCCACCAACGGGACCAAAGGCCTGTCTTCGCGATCGGGCCAAAGTTTAGTCCCACCTCGCTAGTTGAGAGGGAGCGCGATGGTTTATAAGCCCCACCGCCGCTCCCTCTTGAACTCCTCCCCACTGCAGCTTATGGGCCTACTTGCTCTTGCTTTGCTCGATGGGCCTTCGGGCCTTCTGGGCCTGAATCTGGCCCAAATTAGGATTCAAGTCGTATTCAGCCGTGGGGCCCGATGAGGTGGCACTTTTATTTCTTCCTTTATTTATTTTATTTTGTTTCTACTTACAACAAAATACTTATTGTTGTTTTTTGTTTTGTTTTCTGCATTATTTATTTTCTTTTGTTTTTGCTTTATTTTTAATTCTTTTTGCTTCTAGTTTTAGGAAAATTATAAACTTTCTGTTAGTGCCATTACTTTTCAAATTTGAAAACACTTTTTTTGTTTTCTTTCTTGCTTTATTTATTTTATTTTGTTTCTACTTACAACAAAATACTTATTGTTGTTTTTTTGTTTTGTTTTTGCATTATTTATTTTCTTTTGTTTTTTGCTTTATTTTTTAATTCTTTTTGCTTTTAGTTTTAGGAAAATTATAAACTTTCTGTTAGTGCCATTACTTTTCAAATTTGAAAACACTTTTTTTGTTTTCTTTCTTGCTTTATTTATTTTATTTTGTTTCTACTTACAACAAAATACTTATTGTTGTTTTTTTGTTTTGTTTTCTGCATTATTTATTTTCTTTTATTTTTTGCTTTATTTTTTAATTCTTTTTGCTTCTAGTTTTAGGAAAATTATAAACTTTCTGTTAGTGCCATTACTTTTCAAATTTGAAAACACTTTTTTTTGTTTTCTTTCTTGCTTTATTTATTTTATTTTGTATGTACTTACAACAAAATACTTATTGTTGCTATTTTTAATTATTACGAGGGCCGAACCATAAGACATTAAAGCAGTTCAAATGAACTCTGAAAAAGTTGAAAGTTGGCATGGATCATAAATTGACCCACACATAGCATGTGCATGTACAAAACGAACAATGGTATCATACTAAATCGGTTACAAAGTTGGCATGGTATCATCATAATAGTTATGGAGAAAGTCTTCACTTTTTCTTCGCTTGTGTCATTTGCTTATTGCGCCGTAACCATGGATAATCTTCATCGTTTATCGGGATGTGGGGTCAGCCTTGACTTTAAAGGAGGAATTTCATGAAACTTTTCATAATCTTTGACATGTCTCATCTTGTCCTCCACTCCCACGATGTCCTTTTTCTGAAAGAACTATGTGGCGCTTTGGCTCA
Source organism: Aegilops speltoides (assembly GCA_021437245.1). Classification (NCBI taxonomy): domain Eukaryota; kingdom Viridiplantae; phylum Streptophyta; class Magnoliopsida; order Poales; family Poaceae; genus Aegilops; species Aegilops speltoides. The sequence goes on along the minus strand of CM038143.1, from coordinate 451,631,496 downwards.
TCGTATGATGTATTTGCTTCCTTATCTTTTCTCTTTCTCGAGTCTCATGGACATGTCCTTCACATAGATAACCTGTGCCACATCATTGGCTAGGACGAGCGGTTCGTCGGTGTACCCAAGATTTTTCAGATCCTTGTTGTCATTCCGCATTGTGGGTCTACCTGCACTCTCGCCGCCTCGACAGATTGACCCATTTGCACTTAAACAAAGGGACCTTAAAATCTACTCCGTAGTCAAGTTCCCATATGTCCACTATGTAACCATAATATGTGTCATTTCCCCTCACGGTTGTTGCATCAAAGCGGACACCGCTGTTTTGGTTGGTGCTCTTTTGATCTTGGTCAATCGTGTAAAATGTATTCCCATTTATCTCGTATCCTTTCCAAATCAATACAGTCAAAGATGGTCCCCTGGATAACAAGTACAGCTCATCACAAACAGTCTTTGTCACCTCGACACGTGCTTCCAACCAACTGCTGAAAGTCTGATGTGTTCACATGTAATCCGATCGTCGCCTTTGCTCCGGTGTTTGAAGCGCAGATCGTTCTTGTGTTCATCGACATACGGGTCACCAAGGTAGAGTTCGTAGAAGCTGTGTAGTGGGCTTGAGACCAAGAATATCCGTCCTGCATATTATTGAGTCCTTTCCAAGCGTGCCTTTTCGGTCAGTCTCCCCTCATACCGCGATTTAGGGAGACCTATCTTCTTAAGGCCAGGAATGAAGTCAACACAAAACCCGATGACATCCTCGTTTGATGGCCCATGGAGATGCTTCCTTCGGCTTAGCGCGATACTGGACATATTTCTTTAGGACTCCATGAACCTCTCAAAGGGGTACATATTGTGTAGAAATACGGGCCCGTAATGACAATCTCGTCAACTAGATGAACTAGAACGTGTATCATGATATTGAAGAAGGATGGTGGGAACACCAGCTCGAAACCGACAAGACATTGCACCACATCACTCCTTAGCCTTGGTATGGTTTCGGATCGATCACCTTACGAGATATTGCATTGAGGAATGCACATAGCTTCACAATGGCTAATCGGACGTTTTCGGTAGAAGCCCCTTAATGCAACCGGAAGCGATTGCGTCATAATCACGTGGCGATCATGAGACTTTAGGTTCAAACTTTTTCTCTGCCATATTTATTATTCCTTTTATATTCGACGAGAAGCCAGTCGGAACCTTCATACTAAGCAGGCATTCAAAGAAGATCTCTTTCTCTTCTTTGGTAAGAGCATAGCTGGCAGGACCTTCATACTGCTTTGGAGGCATGCCGTCTTTTTCGTGCAAACGTTGCAGGTCCTCTCGTGCCTTAGCTGTATCTTTTGTCTTCCCATACACGCCCAAGATGCCAAGCAGGTTCACGCAAAGGTTCTTCGTCACGTGCATCACGTCGATCGAAGAGCAGACCTCTAGGTCTTTCCAGTAGGGTAGGTCCCAAAATATAGATTTCTTCTTCCACATGGGTGCGTGTCCCTCAGCGTCACTCAGAACAGCTAGTCCGCCGGGACCCTTTCCAAAGATTACGTGTAAATCATTGACCATAGCAAGCACGTGATCACCGATGACGCATGGCGGGCTTCTTCGGTGATCTGCCTCGCCTTTGAAATGCTTGCCTTTCTTTCGACATTGATGGTTGGTCGGAAGAAACCGACGATGGCCTAGGTACACATTCTTCCCGCAGCTTGCGGTATATACTATCGGTGTCAAGTAAGCGGTGCGTGCATGCGTGGTATCCCTTGTTTGTCCGTCACGAAGGTTCTTGAGAGCGGGCCAATCGTTGATGGTCACGAACAGCAACGCCTTTAGGTTAAATTCCTCCTATTTGTGCTCATCCCACGACGTACACCGTTTCCATTCCACACTGTAAAAGTTCGTCAACTAATGGCCTTAGGTACACATCAATGTCATTGCCGGGTTGCTTAGGGCCTTGGATGAGAACGGCATCATAATGAACTTCCGCTTCATGCACATCCAAGGAGGAAGGTTATACATACATAGAGTCACGGGCCAGTGCTGTGATTGCTGCTCTGCTCCCGAAAGGATTAATGCCATCCGCGCTTAAAGCAAACCATACGTTCCTTGGCTCACTTGCAAACTCATCCCAATACTTTCTCTCGATTTTTCTCCACTGCGACCCGTCGTGGGTGCTCTCAACTTCCGTCTTTCTTACGGTCCTCACGTGCCATCGCATCAACTTGGCATGCTCTCCGTTTCTGAATAGACGTTTCAATCGTGGTATTATAGGAGCATATCACATCACCTTCGCAGGAACCCTCTTCTTGGGGGGCTCGTCGTCAACATCACCAGGGTCATCTCGTCTGATCTTATACCGTAATGCACCGCATACCGGGCATGCGTTCAGATCCTTATACGCACCACGGTAGAGGATGCGATCATTAGGGCATGCATGTATCTTCGCACCTCCAATCCTAGAGGGCATCGACCTTCTTTGCTGCGTATGTCTTGTCGGGCAATTCGTTATCCTTTGGAAGCTTCTTCTTCAATATTTTAAGTAGCTTCTCAAATCCTTTATCAGCACAAGCATTCTCGCCTTCCTTTGCAGCAATTCCGAGACGGTACCGAGCTTTGTGTTGCCATCTTCGCAATTGGGGTACAACCCTTTTTGTGGTCCTCTAGCATGCGATCGAACTTCAGCTTCTCCTTTTGACTTTCGCATTGCGTCCTTGCATCGACAATGACCCGCGGAGATCATCATCATCGGGCACATCGTCGGTTCCTCTTGATCTTCAGCAGCTTCGCCCGTTCAAAGCAAACATCGTGCACATCGTCTGGTTCCTCTTGATCTTCGGAGCATCACCGTATTCGGGGGCACATAGTTGTCATCGTACTCTTCTTCTTCGCCGTCTTCCATCATAACCCCTATTTCTCCGTGCCTCGTCCAAACATTATAGTGTGGCATGAAACCCTTGTAAAGCGGTGGGTGTGGAGGATTTTCGGTCGAGTAAGACTCAGATTCCCACATATAGGGCATGGACAACACATAAAACCATTACGCTTGTTTGCCTCAGCCACTTCGAGAAAATTATGCACGCCTTAATGTACTCGGAGGTGTGTCTTGAACCGTACATCCATTGCCGGTTCATCTGTGTGCATTATATATAATTAAGTGTGTCAAAAATCATTACAGAACATCATGAATAGATAATTAATTAAGTGACCAAATTAATAGAAGTTCATCATCACATTAAAACCAAAGTACATACATAGTTCTCATCTAACAACAAGCTGTGCAGAGCATCTAAATTAATTAAATCATACACTGAAACTATGTAAAACATTTCAATGCGAAAACAAATGCGATCATAATCGCAACCAATGTAACAACTGATCCAACGGCATAATGATACCAAGCCTCGGTATGAATGGCATATTTTCTAACCTTTCTAATCTTCAAGCGCATTGCATCCATCTTGATCTTGTGATCATCGACGACATCCGCAACATGCAACTCCAATATCATCTTCTCCTCCTCAATTTTTCTAAATTTTTCCTTTAACAAATTGTTTTCTTCTTCAACTAAATTTAATCTCTCGACAATAGGGTCGGTTGGAATTTCCGGTTCAACAACCTCCTAGATGAATAAAATCTATGTCACGTTAGTCAGCATAATTGTCATAAACAATAAATGAACCAATAGTTATGAAAAGATAATATATACCACATCCGAATCATAGACAGGACGAGGGCCGACGGGGGCGGATACCAAAACCATCGCACTACATAAGATGCAATAATAAAAGTAAGAAAATTATACAAGTATATATCTATCTAAACATACAAATAAGAATATTTTTCCTTTCGGAAAGAAGATAAGAACAAGAGGCTCACCACGGTGGTGCCGGCGATGAGATCGGTGCGGGTGATCGACGACGTTGAAGACGGGGACGGGGCGTGACGGACCGCTAAACCTAGACAAATATGGAGGAAAATTGAGCTTGGCGGTCGAGCTTGGGGAGGAGAAACCCTAAGTAGTGTGGCTCGGGCATTCCATCGAACACCTTGTGTGCATAGGAGGTGAGCTAGAGCACCACCAAGCTCTCTCCCCTCGGCGGAAAAAAGCAGAGCGGTGTGCTCTGCTCTTGTCTTGAGGGGGTATATATAGGCACCACCATTGGTCCCGGTTGGTCATATGAACCGACTAAAGGTTTGCCTTCGGTCCCGATTCAGCCACCAACCGGGACCAATTGTGATGGGCCAGAGTGCGGCACATTGGTCCCGGTTCGTCCCACCAACCGGGACCAATAGGTCGAGATTTAACCGGGACCAATGGCCCACGTGGCCCGGCCGGCCCCCGGGGCTCACGAACCGGGTCCGATGCCCCCATTGGTCTCAGTTCTGGATTGAACCGGGACTAATGGGCTGGACCGGCCTGGACCATTGCCCCCTTTTCTACTAGTGTAAGCTGGTCGTTGACATGTTTTGATGTTCCCTAACATCTTCGGTTGGCAATGAGTGTCTCGCAAGTCTCCAAAGAAACGTCCGTATTTTCCCCGGTACTTGGACGCTCCAAAGTGACTTCCAGGAGCTCCTATCTTGCACTATGCTGGACGTCCCTGTAGTTCCTTGAAGACAAGCCTCGCGCCAGTGTTTTGTTGTAACAAGCATTTTGTACGCTGACCGGACCGAGAACAAATCGTTTTTCTCAAAGTTCCATGACCAAAAATCTGAGACAACTCTGGTACATAGCGGGATGCTAGTTACGGATGGGATATCAACTCGGAGCATAACCTGTTGGATTCGATGCAAATCCCAGTTGGCCGTGGTCGCATCAATCAACTCAGACACGGTTTGAGGGGGGCTATCTACTAAACACCCGTACGGTCTCATATTCTCATCTCTTGGCAGCCAGTTGGCATTCCATATATTGGTGGTTGAGCCATCACCAATTCTTATTATCAGACCTTGTTTCAGTATGTCCCTTCCTTCGATGATATCCCTCCAAATTTGACTTGGGTGTCCTCCAAGCGTAGCCTCAAGTATTGTTGTCGTGGGAAAATAGATACCCTTGAGTACGCGACAACTAAGAGATTCCGGTTTCTGTAAAATCCGCCATGCCTGCCCAGCAAGCAAGGCTAAGTTAAACAACTCAAAATCCTTGAAACTCAGGCCTCCCATATCCTTAGGTTGTGTCATGTCCTTCCATGCAACCCAAGCCGGCTTCCTTTTTACCATTTTTACTGCCCCACCAAAATTTCCGGATCAGCATGTTTAAGTGTTCACGCAACCCTCTTGGCAGCTCACATATGCAAAGTCCTATATAAACTTGGGCATGGGCAGTCCAGGCCAGGCTTGTCACTCGGGCCAGGCTCGGGCTTTGATTTTCTGTCCAGTGTAGTTTTTGAGTCGGGCTTAGGCTTCAGTTTTTGGCCTGAAACTAGCCCTACCCAGCCCGAAATTAGGTAAAACATGTGCTCCGTTGAGATTATGCGCTCCTGGGTGGTAGCTCTAGCCACCGAATCAAAGGCCCAGCCCACGAAAACCAACCTACGAGCACATATCTATATCCTCACTTTTTACACTAACCCTATTCATGTGGGTTTGTTTTTGCTTGTTTTTCTTATTAGTAGATGAACTCAACCGATTTGCCGGGCTTAGAGCCATGCTTTGGGCTTTGCGTCGGGCCAGGCTCGGGCGTACACTTTTAAGGTTGGATTTTAACAGTCCGGCCCAAAATCCGGCCCGGACCGACATATGCCTAGGTTTTGTCTTATACTCGTACTAATAGTTAATTGTGGTTCCCTCAAAAACAAGTCAATTGTGGCACGGCAATTTTCGGCTCGAAGCTACCTCAATGATGGTTAATGCTCCTAAAAAGAGGAATATCAAATATTTCTACTGAATTTGGTGACTTTGAGTACTTACGCATATCCACAACCTCACAAAACTACATATTCGTTAATTTCAAATAGTCCCTCTATCATTGTTTATAAGGCAGATACAGATTTTGAGGTCTTCAATTTGATTAGTGAAATGTGCTTATATATCACTAAAAAATACACCGATTCGTCATTGGATGAAATTTCTAAAATTATACTTTTGATGGCATATTACACGCATTCCGCTAGTTAAATTGGAGCGCTAACAACCCAGGCTCGCCTTAGAGACCTGTATTGAGGCCGGAACTTTTGTGGAAGGAGAATATTAAGTGGGGGCAAAAATTAGCCTTCATTCATTTAATAAGAAAGAGTATAGTACAACATGAAACAATAGAAGTCTACTCTCCCTCCAAATATGACCCCAAGTGTATAGCAAAGGAGAAAACCAAATTTGTTGTCTCAATTTTATTACACGCTAAAACATGGTGTGGAGCGTAAGGATGTTGCGGAAGACTAATTTGTTTCAAATTTCTCGAGAGGAAAGCATGGTCAATGACATCATGATTTTTTTTCCCATTCTTCTTTCACGGACGATGTGTGTCGAGCATTCCTTAATGCTATCCATCTCAATCCATGAGGGGAAAATGCCTTCCATCTAGTCAATTTGATGGACATGTGCATTTCGTTAAGGAGCATCATGGACACACTATTTTTCCCTATTAGTGATGGTGTAGATTGGTAGAGCCATGTTGCCAAGTCGTTGCTCATTTCCATGCCGCATCCCAAAAGCAAGCCCCCCCTCTTTCTTATTGTGATGGTCATTGAGGTGTCGAACAGATCCACGTCATCGTCATCAGTCATCACAAGGTTTTCCCATCCAATTGTGAAGGTAGTTTTGTTATTTGAACATGGGCTAACGCACATTGCAACTTGTGGAAGTGACATACACGTGAATGTTTTCATAAATAAAGATGAGCCATGGACGCTCCCTCTAAAAATGCAAAATAGTTTATGGTATATGATTGGCACTGATTATATAGCAATTTAATGTTGTTTTAAGACTATTTCTCATAATTCTAATGTTGGTTACACAAAATTATAAGTACCATTTGTAGTGTCATTTTACAAATTTTGAAATTATTTATTATAGTTATGTTTTATATACACTATATATGCGAACTATGGCACCCTCCCCCCCTTCCCGCACACACAAATGCTAAATTCCTAGGGCTGTCACTGCTTCCCACACAAATACTAGGTCAAATAGCTGCTCAAAATCAGCATGGAAACTAAGGGGACTTGCTTGGTGGATTGGGAATGCCAAACTTATCAATTCGTTTTGTTTGCCTACTCCTTCGGCATATTTGTTAGTTAAGTTGTTAGCGAGATTAGCTCGAGGTTAAACCATGAGGAGCAAGCCTGGCGTCCTACCAATCTGTTCATGTGATGGCACGAGCTCCACGATCGTAGTGCCGCAAAGCTAGGGGCCTTGACCCCGTTCATTCCATTGTAGCTCGAATAAATAGAGTGAAGAGGAAATAGAAAAATTGCGAAAGTTTGAGCAGGCAAACATCGGCTTCCACTTTTGTTATTTCGCCATTAGAATCAACACATACATGTAACTAAATGGCCATGGAAAGCTGTAACTAAGCCACCATGGGAGGATGTAGCTACCTCTCAAGCTCTTGGTAGTGGGTAGACAAGCAACCATTGTATGTTGGTCTAACTACCTGACCACTAGCAAGCAATAGGTCACCGTTTAGTTAATGGGCCTAGCCCAATTAATTCCAGGTGAGGCAACTCAAGGTATCCAACAAACAAACTGAGAATTTCTCAAAAAAAAAACTGAGAATGTTATGTTTTTGGTCCATTGATAGTGTTCCAAAAATAACATGCTTCTCAACTTGAATAAAAAATATGACCACCGGAGAGTCATTTTGTAGGATAACGGTATTCAAATGTTGAACCCAAGCTTTAGCTGATTGACTAAAAATTGTACTTCTCTGCAGAAACAACAACAGTGTAGTACATGATGTATATGGGACCTAGCTTAATTAAAGATAGTATATTAAAATTCTTAATAAATATTTACAATGGATGCATATCTCCTCATGTACACCGGTATACTAGCTAACAATATGATAACATCTCAATCAAACAATAAACGCATGATACTATGATACAGGACAAGGGACAGTGGGACACACAAATACTAGGGCAAGCACACCAAGGAGAATCACACATAGCTCTTGATGGCGGAGCTATATCCAGTGCGATCATCGTAGAACTTTGACCACAGCATGACGCCGCCGTACTTGGGCGAGCCCTTGATGAGCGGAAGCACGCGTGAAGTGAGCTCGCCGGCAGGCACGAACCCGGTGCCTGCGGCGTCCTTGGAGGCCGGCAATCCTAGGAAGATCTTCCCCGCCGGCACCGACTCCCATCTTTTCCATGCGTCCATGAACGCTCCACGCCCCGCGCTGAACTGACACTCCGGGTTGTTGTAGAACTGCACCCAAACGAAGTCGAACAACCCTGTGTTGATCGCGTTGCCGTCCCACTCATCCGGGAACGGGCACTGCGGTGCCGCGCTCAGTAGCACGGCCTTGCCTCTGTTCTTTCCCAATTTCTTCAGGTCTGTGGCGAGATCGTTCCAGAATTTGGCGCCGCCGAGCTCGATGTCGAAGTCGATGCCGTCGAGTACGGCGTCGCCGAGAGGGCGGAACGACGACGTGCCGCCAAGATAGTTGTTCCAGAGGTACATGGCAACCTGCCGTGCATCACCGGGTGATGAGAGTCCGTAGCTGCCATCTCCGCCGCCAATGGAGAGGAGGACCTTGACGCCGCCGCGCTGGCACGAGTGGATGTCTTTGCTCTGGCTTTTGCAGCCGCCCGACGAGGCGTCGCAGTGGCTGCCGAGGTCCAACTGTGGCGTCTGGCCCTTGCCGAACTTGGGGAGGAAAGCCAGGATGACAAACTCGTAGTTTCCGGACGCGCACGTCTCAGCCAGCGATGCCTCGCCGTCGTTCTGGCCCCAGTACACGGCGATGCTGCCGGCATGGCAAGTCGCGAGTAGCGCCACGAGGAGGGTGGCAGTGAGCTGGAGGAGAGTGAGACCTCGGCTTGCCATGGCTGGGGTCAAGCGGAGCGTACCTGGCTAGCTAGCTGGTACAGGAAGGAGTAGAGACTAAGAGACTGGTGAGGAGGTGCGCTGTGAATTTTGAGTTGTGATGGATGCTGGGTATGTTTGGATTTTTATAGTGTCTTTGATGAAGCGTCATGAAGGCTTTTTTAGTGACTTCCCTGCCGTCGCTTGTCCGCTCCTGCGTCTAAATTTACCAATTTACCGGCAATGTTTTGTGTTCCGTTTGAGGTCGGTAATCTCTTTGCGTAATTTACTCAGGCTGATCAATGGTTGATAAACTATTAGTAAATCAGAGTGCGTTCAGATCACAAACGCCCTACCGTGCTGGACCAAAACATCAACAAGACGTACAATAAAAACTGAGCCCTCTCCTCTGTTTTCTACTCCAGAGTACCAGGCAGAGCACATATACAGTCTTAGAGCATCTACAACCACAACTCGCAAAAACAGTCCCCCAAACACCCACAGATGTGTTCGGACATGCCCATGGGCAGTGACCGGGCAGTGTCCATTTTTCGCTATCCACAACTGTAGTAGCCATTTGCCCGCACCAAACCCATGCAATGCATGCAACGACGTAAACAAAATTAATGTGGATCAACATCGAACGATAAATTTCTCCACATAGTTAATAGCACATGGTGCATCTAACCCAAAAGAAATAGTTTGTTAGATTTATAATACAAAGAAAATATAACTAAATAATATGCGGAGGCGGAGTCGACCGGAGGTCGCCGCTTGGTGGGCCCTTGCCCTTGCGGTCAGCGGCGCGGTGGTCCATCTCCTATGTGTACGTGTCGGAGGCGGGAGGTCACCATCGTCATCGTCTGTGGTGGTGTCGCTCTCCGATGCGGACCAAATGTAGCCGGAGAGGCGGCAGAGGAGACGTTGCTGCTCCTTCGCATGGTGCGCAGCCTTGGCGACGGCAGTCTCCTCCCGCACAAGGCGCTCGGATGCCTCAAGCCCGAGGCGGAGCGCCTTCGTGTTCTTGCGACGGAGTCGTCGTCCGTCAGACTCTGCCATGGTCAGTGACCGTTGCATGACCTCACGGAGGAGTGCCTCCTCCGTGTCGACGGGGCGGAGCGGGCTCGCTGGCGGGAAGAGTCGGACTCCACTGTGGCCACCACCAGTTGTCGGGCCGCCTTCACCTTCGACTCCTGCATGCGCATCTGCACGGGAGCCACAGGCACGAGCCACCACTGCCCGGCGATATTGGCGTCGGAGGGGAAGGGGAAACGCCTGCGCTTCGGATCTGGAGCAGCGTGGAGCAGGACAGGCAGACGCGGGACGGGCGGCCGTGACCCGCATTCCGCCGGCGGAAGGTGGAGGAGCTCACATCGGGCGCCACGGAGCTTGAGCTCTCGCATGTGTCCACGTGCGAGCACTGGATGGCGATGTGGAGCGTGAGCTCCTCCTCGTCTCGCGCACTGCTAGATCCGTCGTCCTCCTCCTTCACGGGGACATCCCAGTCCATGGGATCGGGCTCGCTGCCGGAGTCCTGACTGGAATTGGCCATGGCGGAAGGGGGGATTTGGGAGGAAGCGGAGAAGACGAGTGCAGACTGAGAAAGTGAGGGTTTGACTAGGGTTTGCCCGATATGGTGGGGTATTTGTGGGGGCATCGGTGGGGGCAGCACGGGTCCTAACCAGCCGATCCGACTTGGCACCCACGTCCGGGTGTCCCCATATCCGCTCCAGATATGGGTCGGGTATGGGGAGTGCCGGTCAGTACGGGCGTTTAGGCCGGATATGGGGAGCCTGGTTAGGTGGCATTTTTTCATCAGGACGGTATCTGGATGTTTGGAGCAGGTATGGGGGTCCCGTTGTAGATGCTCTTATACTTGTATTGATAGTTTATTGTGGGACGACAATTTGCCGCTTGAAGCTACCTCAACTATGGTTAATGCTTCTAAACAGAGGAATATTAAATATTCCTACTGCATTTGGTGATTTTGGGTACTACTCATGCAGATCCACAACCTCACAAGACTACATATATTTCTTAATTTCAAATACTCCCTCTATTAGGGTTTATAAGGGAGGTACATGTTTTAAGGTCTTCAATTTGACTAGTAAAATGTGTTTATATATCACTAGAAAAATATATTGATTCGTCATCGGATGAATTTTTCTGAAGTTATACTTTTGATGGCATATTCCGCGCATTCCGTTAGTTAAATTGAAGCCCTAACAACCCAGGCTCGCCTTGGAGACCTGTATACTTGCAAGGTAGGAACGACACCTTCCTTTTTTTAGGTCAATTTCGGTAGTTTTGTGGAAGAAGATTATTAAGCAGGGGCAAAAATTAGCCTTCATTCATTTGATAAGAAAGAGTATAGTACAACATGAAACAATAGAAGTCTGCTCTCCTTCCAAATATGACGTCAAGTGTCTAGCGGCAGAGAAAACCCAATTTGTTGTCTCAGTTTTATTACAAGGTAAAAATAGGTGTGGAGCGCAGGGATGTTGCGGAAGACTCTCAAGGTACATTTGTTTCAAAATTCTCAAGAGCAAAGTATGGTCAATGACATCATGACTTTTTTCCCATTCTTCTTTCATGGACGATGTGTGTCAAGCATTCCTTAATGCAATCCATCCCAATCCATAAGTGGAAAATGCCTTTCACCTAGTCAATTCGATGGACACGTGCATTTTGTTTTGGTTCATTGGTTATGTTCCAAAAATACTGGTTCCGCAACTTGAATGCCAAAATACATGACACCTCCACCTTTTAAACTGGAAAGCTTTGGGCCCTCTTCCGACCCGAGCCGGTTAAATGGATGATATTGAAGTGATTTCGTAAACGTAGTAGTAAAGTCAAGAATATTTTTGAATGATTTCGCAAAAAAAAGAATATTTTTGAATGAATTTAAAAAAAAGAATTACTCCTTCCATCACAAATAAGTGGCGTTTTGGGCAATACCTTTAGTCAAAAAAAATATACTTTGTTCATGAGTATCATTTTAATTTTTCCAAGTTGCAAATACCATAGTATAGATTTGTCTCAAAAATATTTCTAAAATCTTATATTTTTATGTTGTTTGTACATATGTTACATTCAAAGTTAGTGGCCAAACCCAAAATATCACTTATTACGATATGGAGTAGAAAAATATAAGTAAATTTATAATACAAATGAAAGAAAATAGGAACATCATATGTGGTATACAACAAGCAAATTTTAAAAAGAAAAAAGTCATAAATATAACGGAAAACCCAGAAAAATAGAGAGTGCTCACAAATAATTCCTAAGGTTTCTTGAATGCTCCTAAACTTGTTTCCTCACTCTACTTAATTTTTTATTGACGTATTATCTTTGCAACTCTAACATGTCATTATTATTTTAATTCCTTTTCCTTATTTAACCATTGTTGTGATGTATATTGAGAAAATGTTAAGTTTGTGCCACCTATGTGAAACCACTGCCACGTCACCCATCAAACTGCTTCTAGGCAGGAGAGGCCCAAACTTGTCCTGTCTAAAATATTGAGATGTTATACTGTCAGGTAGTGGTATTCAAATTTAGGATCGATGCTGAACTCGAGCAACAGTTCATTGACCAATAATTATACTTTTATTTTATATAGAAATATCAACGATGTAGTGCACAATGCAATATGTAGAGTTCCAAAGTTGAAGTGATTGGGACATGGCGGTTTCAAAGAAACTACACCGTGATCCTTGCATATTGGGACATAGCCGCTACCAATATGATGTTATTTCAAGCAATTAACACCTGATCAAGCGAAGAAACACCAGGGAGAATCACACGTGGCCCTTGATGGCGGAGCTGTATCCAGTGTGATCGTCATAGAACTTAGCCCACAGCATGACGCCGCCGTACTTGGGCGAGCCCTTGATGAGCGGCAGCACCGACTTGAGCTTGCCGGCGGGCACGAACCCGGTGCCCGCCGCGTCCTTGGAAGCCGGCAGCCCCAGGAAGAGCTTCCCTATCGGCAATGACTCCCACCTCTTCCAGGCGGCCAAGAATGCTGCACGGCCCGCGCTGATCTGGCACTCCGGGTTGTTGTAGAACTGCACCCACACGAAGTCGAACACCCCCGTCCTGATCGCGCCGTCGTCCCACTGGTCAGGGAACGGGCACTGTGGCGCCGCGCTCAGCAGCACGCTCTTGTCCAAGCTCTTGAGGTCCCTGGCGAGGTCGCCCCAGAACTTGGAGCCGCCTTTCTCGATGTCGAAGTCGATGCCGTCGAGCACGGCGTCCCCGAGGGGGCGAGACGACGACCTCGTGCCGCCCAGGAAGGTGTTCCAGAGGTATGTGGCGACCTGCCGTGCATCGGCGCGGGACGAGAGGCCGTAGCTGCCATCCGCGCCGCCGAGGGAGAGGAGGACCTTGACGCCGCGGCGCTGGCACGAGTGGATGTCCTTGCTCAGGCTTTTGCAGCCGCCGGATGAAGGGTCGCAGTGGCCGGCGAGGTTCAGCTCCGGCTTCTGGCCCTTGCCGAACTGGGGGAGGAAAGCAACGACGACGAACTTGTAGTTACCTGACGCGCACGTCTTGGCCAGCGACACCTCGCCATCGTTCTGGCCCCAGTAGACGGCGATGCTGCCAGCATGGCACGTGGCGAAGAGCGCCACCAAGAGGATGGCCGCGAGCTGGAAGGGGGTGAGAGCTCGGCTTGCCATGGCTGGGATCGGTAGCTAGTGACGATGGAGTACGTTGTGTTTTCTGAGTCGGGATGGCTGTTGTTTTTATAGCTGTTTGGGGGTTACTGGCCACGGAGTTATCCGCATAAAACTTTGTGTATAAAGCCAGATGGGCAACGTCGATACGTTCCAGAGAATTGGGTGTGAAACCCTAAAAGAATTGGGTGTGATGGAAAGACAAAACTCGTCCGTGCAGACTCCAAAGAGATTACTGGGATGCTCCAAGGATCCCGGCAGGTCAGCACGGATACACCGAGATTCCACCAACAGACAGACGGTAAAATAAGATTCTGACCGTCGTAAACACCAATGGACAAATGGTGAATGTAGTGCTAAGCTGATGACTGACAGCAGGCATAGTAGTAAGGCACAGGGACAACGGATAAAATGTCATCAAGTTCCAGACAATAGAACAAACCATCTCAGTACAAGACAATAATTGTCACTCGTCGCGCACGAAAATTTGATAATTGAGAAAGCAACAAAAGTTCCCAAGTTGTCAATCTCCTGGAAATCCTAGAAGACTAGAGTCTAGAACAACCGGTACACCTTTCCCATCGTGCTCTTCAGGTACAAGCATCTCACCTGCAGGAAATTACACAGATGAATCAGTAATCTATTTGAACATATAACAATCAATCAATAGCCAACTGTTGATGAAAATATTATGCAGGTATAGCAGAGAGAGGGCACATGACATACGTTTTGCCAATTCTTCTTCAACAGGGAGACAAGGAAGTTGACGCTCATCTGCACGTTCTGGAAGATCTGCTTCTCCTCCATACCCAGGTGGCCAACGGCAACACCCATGCAAAGCACCTTCTTCAACTGGAACTTGACTGTGGCTTTGGTCTCATTAACCTTGGACTCAAGGGATTCCTGGTGAGACACCAAAGTTGGAAACTTTCCTGCAGGAGATTACCAAGTAAGAACAAGAGTAATAACAAGGTGGAAAACAACAGTTCAGTTACTATTTTAGTCCAGAAGATAGCAATGTATGCCTCATTGCGTCATACACTACGAAGTACATAATCTAAACAAAACAGTTGATTACCACATAAGAACCAAGAGTAGTAACACGGTGGAAAACAACACTTCAGTTACTACTATAGTCCAGAAGATAGGAATGTATGCCTCATTGCATCATACGCTACGGAGTACATAATCTAAACAAAATACATTGACATGCCAAAGTGTATGTATAGCCTTTCATAATTTCAATAAAAATCCACTAGAAGATATGATGGTAACATAGATTTCAGCATTCATCAATAGACTACTTCAGACCAGTAAACCCTACGTCATGCCACAAACCCAGTTCCCATATTTCTTACCTAAGAAAAACAGAAACATTATGAAGGCACAGTTTTATATACTTGTGGGATTTACATTTAGGGAACAAGGACTTGCAGTAAAATATGAAACAAAAAGGAGCATCTCAGAATATTATCCCCAATGCTTTCTTCATAGGTAAGCATACCTCAAAGTGCAAGGATGAATATAGAGGAAGCACATCACAGATGCTCTCAAAAATATAATAAAGACAAAGACGTTATGCCAGCAAGAGATAGCGATGCTATAGTGTGCCAGTGAGCTACTAAAATTGCACAGCACAAGCAGACAGCAAGATGCTATGATTTACTGTATTTCATAACATGGCCCACTTTAATAACCTATGACTAAATGCAATATCCATGCAAAAGCCATGAGATGTTTATTTTGCAATAAATAACTGCCAGTAGTCAAAGTTTATCAAACATGAACTGTGATCACACCAACAGTCTTCTAATGCAGAACATGGAACAATGAAGAAATACTTGCCTGCCTTGTTAAGACCAGGTCCAAGAAGTCGGGGAATCTGCTTAATGATAGCCTCAGATGCAAGGAAAGCATGATACTTCTTTGCAAGCTTCTTGACTAGCTTCTTGTTTTTGTTCATCTTCTTAAGGGATTCCACATCCATGCAGTCTAGGCCCATTTTCCCTGCCTGCATCCAGCATTGATAACAAGAGTACAACAGAAATATCAGGAAATGTAAAGCAAAGAATTGCTGAATAGCATACAATCTAAAACAAATGATAAAACTAAGTGTTGTCAATGAAACATTATAAAAATGAACTTATGGCTCAAGAAAAATACTTTGCATGTATGAAAAGTTCTGACTGAAGGTAGAAAATCACTGTATTTATACTGGGTTTTGAATGATCAAGATAACAACTCATTAAACACAAGTTAAAACCATATTGAAGAACAATGACCTTAATAATGTTTTCAGCACAAGTGAAATAAAAATTGATACAAGCGTATGGTACCTCTTCAACATGCTGGGCATCACCAAGCATGCAAACCCTCATCTTTGGGCGAGGGATGTGAGGAAGCTTGACAGAACCACTGAAACGCTTGTCCTTTTGCGGGTCATAGTTCTTCAGCCCAATCTGCAGCTCAATGGTTTCAACGAACTTGCGGTTCTTCTCACGGCAGTCGTTGATAATGTTTGTGATTGCCTCCCTCAGGGCGTCGCTCTGCAACTTACTGAAATAGCAAGGAATCAGCAGTTAGTTGAATGGTAGTGCATGACAATGGAGGTTAAGATCTATGCTTCTGTAACTGGTAAGGTGCCAATAAAACATGACCTTGGTTTGCAAGAAACACATACAGCTCTAATAAGCTTGGAGGACTACTCGCAGCAGCATCAGTAACTAAGCTTGTCAAAAGTTCGGCTAAATATGAAGCACGTTGCTAATTCGCATAACAGGTACAACAAAAACTGATGTCCACAGCAATTGAACATCTAAATCACAGCATTGTGCAGCAGACACAAAGGGACGCCTACAAACAGAAAGCCAAGATTTGATACTGACTTATTCCTTCACTTGATGGAAATTTTGCAGGAGTGCTCCCATCCCACAGCAAGCTTGCTGCCGCTACACAAATATATAGCATCCAATGCCGCTTCAGCTTTCTAGGGACAGCATGGCATGCAACGAATTCATGGGTCTGATTCTATGAACTCTTTAGGAAATGTATCTAGCAACAGACAAAATAGATGATGCAGTATATAACATCAAATGTAGATCTACAGGACGGATCAGTGGTTACTCGAGCAAACAAAGAAAACAAGCATGCTTTCTGATTAGAAAGCAACCGCAACCAAAGAGGCGAAGCATGTAACACGGTACGAAAGATACATTTGCTAGTGGCTAACGACCGCGCGGTAAATCCTAGGCACCGGGGGGCAGATCAGCCGCCACAACAGCAAACAAATTAACTGGTAACCAATGCTGGATCACATAGCTAACAGTCTAGAGACATCTCTCGGCTCCCAGAACCCAAAGCAACACGCGGCTACGGTTTGAACCAGAGGAGAAGCGTGTCCGTACCTCATGGCGCCGGCGGTGGGAGCACTGTTCCTGCGCAGCGACAGAGAGGGAGAAGAATGGCGGGTCAGACGGAAGGAACAGCCGAGTCAAATCGAAGCACCAAGAGAGGAGAAGGGAGAGGCGGAGGTGGCTTACCGCGACGAGGCAGGGTGGGAAGAGGGGGCGGCGCGGCGGAGTGGAAACCCTAGAGCCTGGTTTTATATCTATGCCGGGGAGCCTAAACCCTAAAACGCTCGTGCGAGGGGGACTATGGTACGGGCTGTGGGCTTTAACTTGACTTTGGCCCATAGATTGTTGGTGGGCCGGATGTTTTCCTTCTCCTTCTTTCGTGTTGTTTTTTGTGGGGAATTTTTTGGGCTGGTTCAATTTGCCTCAGAAAATAAAGGTGGCTGGTTCAATATACTCTCGTTTTTAAAAAAAATAATAAGCTCAAACAAAAGGTGGCTGGTTCAATTGATTTGGTTAAATTTTTGCGAAGAGTACGACTAGTTTGGATACCGTTAGATAACTTGTACATTCCCATAAGAATAACTTGTCTTCCCCCCAAAAAATACATCCCCCTCAAATAATGGGAGTATGTAACTTGTATTTCCCTCGAGAACAATGGAAAAGATAAATGGTTCTTGGAAAAAAGAACTTATTTAAGTACTCTTTGTGTAATCAAACTCGCGACACTCACTTGATGATATTATCGATACTACTTATGAAGAGAAAGTGCATACACATATGAGGTGGCAAAAGGTAGTCAACATTACTTTAAACTTGAGAAATCACATGGTTTTGTATAAGATGCCTCCGCACCTAGTAACATCGGTCCTTCATTGAAACATTCAAGTACACATACTGGAGGGCCATAATTTTGAAATTCAAAAATACTATCTCGTATCTTCAAAAAACACTAATGCATACTGGAGGGAGGCCATAATTTTGAGATTGAGGTAGGTACAAAATTCTTTCATGTAACTGATGATACTGTGGTAAAAACAAAACCTTAAAATCTAAAAAGAATAGAAGCCCTTCGACATAAGTTTTCTGGACCTTTGGGGTTTGGGGCTACCTTATGCTGGTTTTGTAGGTTGTGTGAACTGCTGGGTTGGTGATGTGGGTAAAAAATACAAAAAAATGTCAAGCATTTACTGATGTTATTTCAGGCAGCTTTCGATACAGTCAACAGAAAATAAAAATCAACTAATATGGATTTTTGGGGGGCTAAAGTAACTTGCCAAATGCTTTGGAAGAAAAGAATTGACAAAAACAAGTTGGTCGCAACAATTTAGGTTGTGCGAAGCATACACTACTAGGGAGAACCCAGTGATGGCGTGGGTTAAAGACACAGCGATGCGCGGGCACCCCGCTACTATTACAAAGACACTGATTAACTTTTAGCGAGAGAGCGGGTTTAAATACCGCATCGCTAAAAGCTCTAACGCTCTATCTAGCACACGCTGCTGTTAAGGCAGCGTTGTTGCTAAAACAAAATCTGCTACATATTTACTCTATATTTATTTGTACAAGTTTTATACAATAGTCTCTATTATATCATACACACAATAATCTCATTATATCATACACATACAAATAGTCTCATCAAATCATGTCATCATCATCATCCAACACAAATGATGTCTCTCGTCAGCATCCCGAAGTAGCGATACAAGTTATGACATGTCTCGAATACATGCAACTACATCGTCATCCCATACACATGTTTCGTCATCCATCTAAACAACGATATAGAAGAGAAGAGTTATCACTATGAGCAAGAGCAGGATTATGCAGTACATGAGGCGCCGGTTTTGATTCCTCTATCGCGCTAGCGTGAACCTCAAGTAACTAGCTTCCGCTTCTTGTCTGCTATCAAACCCTTTATGGCTGCCGCCCGAGAACCCTGACACTTGGGCCTGACACTCTGGCCACTTGTCGTACACTCCCGGAACCCTCCCTATGTACACGGCATAACACTTCTTCGCCGTCAAGTACCTATGTACTTGTTAGAGATGCATCTTCATCAAGCGAATTCAAGAATAATATACAACATAATATACTTGAGCAACACGAAGAGAAAGAGTTAGCAAATAGATGCAACATCTAGTAAACATAATCTACGCAGGTTCATGGTACCCAAGCTAATTAACTAGATCTACGCAGGTTCATCGCGCCCAAACTAATTAACTAGCATTATGCAATTTCAGCTGAACCGTTTACATCACAAAGTTTCATCGCTGCAGAAAGTACAAATTCAACCAACACGTCATCATCGGCATCGCCAATCACCGGAAGTTCCAACCATCCATATCCGGGAGGATGCACCCTAGCTTCGTGGACGGCATCAGGTCCAGACATTGTAGGCCAATGCGAGTTCGGACGTTAGCTTGTGATATAGGGCCGTCGTGGAACATTCCGTTCTATTCGACGACTTCTTTCATGATGATCGTAACAATGTCCTTCGAGATGCGAAAGAAGTCATCTCTGAGTTTATAATCCGGTTTGGCTCCTAAGGGTTCTGCCCATTTGCGGATGTGGTCATCATTTCTGGTTGTCATTCGAAGATGTTGGCGATCCCTTCTGAACTCCATCATGAGATGGAGGACATAGAATTCATCATTCTTGCTTGCTGTCGATTGATGGACGCAACAGAAGTTAGTTTTATGCGTGAAACCCGGTGCACCCTTCCTTTGTTTCCTGATCTCGATGTGGCCACCCATCATGCCAAAGTCGTTGAGCGCACCATCTAGAATATTCATTATGTGGGTGTAGTCTTTCTTCTGGAAGTTCCTGGACAAGTCGAAATACATAGAGTGGGAGAGTCGCGGGAAAAGAACGACAAGGACGGCAAGCCCATCGCTGCGCAAAATAAATACACCTCAAATTAGCCTCCACATGAGCAAAGGAATGATTAAAATGTACGAAAGGGCTATCCGACACTGATTTACATTGGATGATAAGGCAGGAGAACCATTTCCTTGTCCTTATTCATTATCATGAAGTTTTCAATGTACTCCCTAGCAGCTTGACGTTCAAAGTCACCGAGACTCAAAAAGGACTCATGCATGTAGTATGGATACGCCACCGAGATTTGCAGATTTGTTCTCTCCTGATGACGAAGTTCATATGTATCGCTAAAAGGCGGACGGTCATAAAATCAAGCCGCCTTGTGAGAAACATCTCAAAGATGATATCAAACCGCAGGAAGAACACCTCCGCGGGGAGTCTGTCAACGCAGCACTTGGCCTGAGGCACACAAACCACATAAAGCGGGTATCCTGGAGCCTTCGAGGCGAGAAGGCTTTTCTCTGTCGACAACACATAGTAAGTCTCTTGAAATCCCCTGATATGCCCTCTAGCGATTTCGGCGGTAGGATCGGCTCGCCGGCGACATGGAACATCGCCGCACCTTTGACCGGTACACGACCTGCAAAATCGGTCGGCAGAGCCGACTGGCTGCTAGAAGCTTTGGCGACAGCAGAGTCTCTCTTCGGCGGTCTCTTCCTCAGCTTCTTCTTGGGTTGAGGTAGTGAGCCTTCCAGGCCCTTCTTGACCCCCACCACTAGTGTTGTCGGGCTAAGCACTACACGACCCTTGCTAGTTGACCCTGGGTTGAGGCCACATCTCGAGGTTTGTCCTGTAAGGATTGCATGAAGAGAGGCTTCTTGCAATCAACCCTAGGACGTTCCTGCTCCGGCATGATACGTCTCCAACGTATCTATAATTTATGAAGTATTCATACCATGTTTACAACAATTTTATATGGTTTTGGTATGATTTGCATGGAACTAACCCGGACTGACGTTGTTTTCAACAGAACTACCGTGGTGTTGTTTTTTGTGCAGAAATGAAAGTTCTCCAAATAAGCTGAAACTTTTTGACGATTTTTTCTGGAACAAAAGAGGCCCTCGAATCCTTGTGGGAGAGCCAGAAGAGCCACGAGGAGGGCACAACCCACCAGGACGCGCCAGAGGGGCCTGGCTTGCCCCGGTGGGTTGTGCTCACCTCGAGGTCCATCTTAGAGTGAAACCAACGCCAAAAATCCTATAAATACAGAAACCCCCAGAAATAACCCTAGATCAGAAGTTCCGCCGCCGCAAGCCTCTATAGCCACGAAAAATCAATCTAGACCCTGTTCCGGCACTCTGCCGGAGGGGGAAATCATCACCGGTGGCCATCTTTATCATCCCGGTGGCCACCATGATGAGGAGGGAGTAGTCCACCCTTGGGGCTGAGGGTTTGTACCAGTAGCTATATGTTTAATCTCTCTCTCTCTCTCTAGTGTTCTTGAGATGTCACGATCTAATGTATCGCGGGCTTTATTAATATAGTTGGATCATATGGTGTTTTCCCCTCTCTATCTTGTTGTGAATTGAGTTTTCCCTTTGAGATTTCGTTCTTATCGGATTGAATAATTTTATGGATTTGAGAACACTCTATGTATGTCTTGCTATGAATACCCGTGGTGACAATGGGGTATCATATTGATTCACTTGGTATATGTTTTGGCACTCAACTTGTAGATTCCCAAGGTGACATTGGGGTAATCTATGCATAGGGGTTGATGCACGTTCTTGTATTTGTTTCTCCGATAGAAATCTTTGGGGCACTCTTTGAGGTTCTTTGTGTTGGATTGAGTATTATGAATCTGAAATTGTTTGATGCATATAATATAATCAACTCACAGATACTCACGGTGACATTGGAATATCTAGGTGACATTAGAGTTGGTTGATGTGTATCATATGGTGTTATTTTAGTATGAACTCTTGGTTAGATCGATCGGAAAGAATAGCTTGATGTTATTTTAGTGTAAACTCTAGGATAGATTAATCGGAAAGAATAGCTTTGAGGTGGTTTCGTACCCTACAAACAATTTTGTCTTATGTTCTCCACTAGATAGGAACTTTGGAGTGATTCTTCATCGCAAGTTGAGGGATGGTTATATGATCCAATTATACTAGCATTGTTGAGAGATTGCACTAGCGAAATTACGGACCCTAGGCCTCATTTTCAAGCATTGCAATAATGTTTGTGCTCCATTTTATCAATTGCTACCTTGCTGTTTTTATTGTTCTTATTACAAAAATCAATATATACTATCATTATGTAACGCCCTCGATGCGGCTATATCTCCCACGTGTCGAAGCACGACTTAGAGGCATAACCGCATTGAAAGCAATGTCGCAAGTGAGGTAATCTTCACACAACCCATGTATTACATAAGGGAAAGAGATACATAGTTGGCTTACAATCGCCACTTCACACAATACATAAATAAAGCATTACATCATCCAGATACAATCAAGGTCCGACTACGGAACCAAAATAAAAGAAGAACCCCAAATGCGACAAAAGGTCCCCGATCGACCCCAACTGGGCTCCACTACTGATCAACTAGAACGAAACAACACAAAGGGCAAGATCAGCATCGAGCTCCTCCTTGAGCTTGGTTCGTCACCGCAAACCGGTTTTGAAGTATCACGGTGAGCCACGAGGACTCAACAATCCCATTACCATGGGTATCAAGACTAGCAAAGCTTAATGGGAAAGGAAGGGGTAAAGTGGTGAGGTAGCAAAGCGGCGACTAAACAAGTATGGTGGCTAGCATACGCAAAAGAGAGCGAGAAGAGAACAAGCGGAACGGACGTGAAGCTAGCAATGATCAAGAGGTGATCCTGAACACCTACTTACGTCAATCATAACCCAGAAACCGTGTTCACTTCCCGGACTCCGCGAGAAGAGACCATCACGACTACACACTCGGTTGATGCGTTTTAATTCGGATCTGGTGTCAAGTTGTCTACAACCGGACATTAACAAATTCCCATCTCGCCACATAACGCAGGCACGGCTCTCGAAAGTTTATACCTGCAGGGTGTCCCAACTTAGCCCATGACAAGCTCTCGCGATCATCGAAGGAATAGACCTTCACCCAAGACACTCCGATCGACTCGGTATCCGGTACATCAAGACATTTCGACAATGGTAAAACAAGACCAGCAAAGCCGCCCCCGATGCGCCGACAATCGATAGGAGCTGCACATATCTCGTTCTCGTGGCAACACCGGATGAGACATCCTACGAGTAAAACCAGACTCGAGTTGCCCGAGGGGCCCATGATCTACTCGGTTCGAACCAGCACTTAGACAAGCAACCGCGCTGGGGGCTAAAATAAAGATGACCCTTGGGTTAATTACTCCCAAGGGAAAAGTAGGTGGTGGTGAGGCAAATGGTAAAAGGCAATGTTGGGCCTTCTTTGGACAAGTTTTATTCAAAGCGAACCGTCGGGGGTCCCATAAATCACCCGACCGCGTAAGGGACGCAAAATCCGGGAACATAACACCGGTATGACGGAAACTAGGCGGCAAGAGTGGAACAAAACACTGCATAAGGCCGAGCCTTCCACCCTTTACCAAGTATATAGATGCATTAATAATATAAGAGATATTGTGATATCCCAACATAAACCCCTGCCCACCATGGAGAAATCTTCAACTTCACCGCAACTAGCAACGCTATAAGAGGGCCGAGCAAAGCGGTAACATAGCCAAACAACGGTTTGCATAGGAAAGGTGTCAAAGGTTAGAGGTTCATGGCAATTTGGGATGGTGGACAAGCAGTAATAGGTAGCGCAAACATAGCGAAAGAACGAGGCAACTAGCATAGCAATGATAGTAGTGAGATCCAGGGTAGCGGTCATCTTGCCTGAAATCCCGCAAGGAAGAAGAACGAGTCCATGAAGAAGACAAACGGACATAGATGAACAATCCTCACAACTCCGGAACGAAAACCGAAGCTAACGAGAGAAGCAAACCGGAAAGAAGCAAACAACATAGTAAACAACCATCACATAAGCATGGCATGATGCACAATCAAGTATGATGCATGTCCGGTTTAATGAGGCATGGCATGGCAAAGTGCAAACAAACAACACTACAAATTAAGTGGAGCTCGATATGCAACAAGTTGCATATTGACGAAACACCACACCAATTATTTAGTTCGCTCTCGTTACAAGCTACTCAACAATATTAAATGTTATTAAACATGGCAAGGGGTGAAGCATAATGGAAACTAACTATTTAAGCAAGTTTAAATGAGGCCGGAACAACAAATAACAATTCCGGAAAAACCTCATATGCAATTTATGAATTTGCTACTGTTCTGCCCTAAACACAATTTTAATGTTGTTAAACAGGAAAATAAAATGGACCATGTTAATCTAGGCATTTTTCCACCCCAAATACATATAAAGTTTGTTAAATTCGGAGTTACGGTTAATTAGTTATGAAATAAATCATTTTAGCATGGCATTTGAGCAAATTTAATCAAACAACATTTTTAACATTTTAAACATGGATGAAAGTTGCATATTATGAAACTAGATGAAAAACTAGTCATTTTACATATATAAATTATTTACATCCGATGCACGGTTTGTGAATTATAATATGCATGAAGTGCAAGGGTTTTCAGAAACTGCAGTCTCTGGATAAATAGATAAAATCATGTATGCGAAAAAAAACAAAGCGGGCAAACTGATTGGGCTAGCGATTGCAGAGAGGCTGGGGCTGCTCACCATGGGCTCGGCCCGGTTGCAAGGAGCCGGCTTGGCCAAGCTTCAAGGCTGGCTTGGCCGGGAGATGGGCCAATGGGGCGGCCCACGACGTCTGTCGTCATCTCTCCCGAACGGGGACGAGGACGGCGGCGCCAGCAGCCAAGGGCGACGGAGGACGGCGGGTCTTGGCGATGGGGAGGCAGAGGAGGCCAGATCCGGTGAGGGGAGGCGGATCCGGCGTTAGGAGCCCATTCCGGCCGGAGCAGGCGGGAGCTCGGCGGTGGAGCTGGAGGCGCGGAGGCGAGATCTCGAGGCGGCGGTGGTTCCTGCGGGAGAAGAGAGATTAGAGGAGGAGGAGAGGAGAGAAGGCGAGGAGAGGCGGGCACTGCGACACAGGCGGCTGGCGCCCGGCGTGGAAGCTTCACGGCCGTGAGGAGGCTGAGAGGCGGCGGCGGGCGCTCGATCCCCGAAAGGCGGGAGGAGCGGGCCGCTGGTCGGGCGCCTGGGCTGGGCGTGGCGGCTCGGGCAGGCGGGCCACGATGGGCCTCGAGGCCGGCGAAGTGGGGGCGGGCGCGTCGTGGCGCCCTCTGGTTGGACGGGGAGGCGGCGTTGCCCACTGGGGTGGCGCCACGTGGCGACGGCGAGGTGGCGGCGCGGGGGGAGGCCAAGTGGCGGCGGCGGAGCGGGCCGGCGCGGAAATGGAGGTGGGAGGCGGCTGGGAGATGATTGGGGGCGCGGGATTCGAGGAGGGAGTCTAGGGGTGACAAAATGGCAAGGAGGGCTACTATTTATAGCAAGAGGGGGTTAGGGTTGGGGGTTTTTGCTCTGTTTCGGACCCTCGGATCACGATCCAATGGTCCGAATCGGAGGGGGCTTAGGTGGGGTTGGCGGGCTGTGTAGATGAGTCCTCGGGCTGAGAGAAGAGAATAGGAAAGCAGCCCGGCAGGGTTTTCGGAGACCGAAAACGTCCGACGTATAGACTGACTATAATGCGGTTGTAGGTTTAACGGTTGGGCTACCAAATGAACACCGAATGCGACGAAACTTGGCAGGCGGTCTGTCTACACTATAATAAGATCGCACGCCAAGTTGCAACCCATTCCGAGAACATTTTTATGCCACTTATAAAATAATATTTCGGACATGTCGCGGGCGCGTGCAAGTGTGTCTGGGCTCAGAACGGACAACGGACGGAACGAGGAGACCGGGACGGATGCAAGTTTTGAAAACATGATGATGCAATGCACATGATGACATGATAAGATGCACACGCAAGCAAATGACAAGGCAACAACAGCGAATAACTGGCGGACACCTGGCACATCGGTCTCGGGGCGTTACAACACTCCACCACTACGAGAGGATCTCGTCCCGAGATCTAGGATGGCACCGGAGGGAAACGGAAGAGAAAGAGAAGAGGTAAAACTAAGTTGCTTCTTTGACGAACGAGTGAAACCACGAACCTTGAGAGGTTCAGCAATTTAAAAGAAAGAGTACAACAGAGATGAACGAGATTGCAAACAATCCCGTTAGCAAAGAGGAAGAAGGAACATTACGAGAACTTGAAGGTTGCAAAGACATAAATTAAGAGTTTGATGGACAAGATAGAATTTGAACCCACTCCGGTTAAATGGAAAAACAAGAAAAGAGCACGATCCTCACAAAACGCGGTGATTGTTGAAGAGCACAACATCACAATGCCTCCGTAACGAAAGAATAGAAGTTAGATCGTTGGGATAAAGAGAACGGAGAAGAAAATGCCAACTTCTGCCACAAATGGGCTCGGAAAGCACCCTTCCAAGAAGGTTAGAATGGAGCTGTTGGAAAACCAACAACGAAAAGAGTAAGCTTGTGGCGGGCTTATGAAAACATCTCAAAATTATGAGGTGAGCTTCTGCCACCAACGGAAACAATTGCTTGCTTGAGATCAACGAAGAGATGAAAATTGCTTTCGCCGAGAGGATAGGAGAAAACTTGGATCATTGATAAGCACCACAAAAAGCAACATTCCTTAGGGAAGGCTTTAGGTGAAATCTATACCAAGATAACTCCAATGAAGAGATTGACGTTTGAAAAGATCTCTTGAACAAGAGCAAATGATGGATTTAAATATGTCACTCTTGAAAACTTGTGAATCATGAAACGCGAAGGGAAAATTATCAAGAATGACCTAACACCACCTCAGAAGATAAGGTAGAAAGAATTGCACTTTGGAATGCAAGATGAAGAATACTTGAACTCCTCAGGAAAAACATGTGTTGAGCACCATGTTTATTTTTGAGTATAGCTTGGCGGATCATAACTTCGAGAGAAATCATGAAGAACAATTGAAGAATGAAAGGAATCCTTGAAGAACCGTCATGTAGTGCCTCCATGAAGAACTCCGGTAATAGAAGGATGATAAAAAGAAAGAGAAGTTGAAAACACAAGGTGAAGCCTTGCGATGATTTAGATGGATCTCCGTGATAATTAGAGCTTGGAACTCCGGGAAAAAGAGAAGATGAAACAAATGAAAACGAGAATTTATTCATCATGAATAAACTCCGAAAGAAGGAATTAATCACTAGGATGAAACAAGAACAAGAATTATGTTATGTGTATCCTTCACCAATTAAATTGATGACAATCAACGGATTTGGCATACTACTTATTCTCGTAGAAAGGATTAAAAGAGATATATCAAAACTTGAGAAGGTCTCCACGAACCACCGGTAGGATTTGGAAACAACAAATATTGATATGATGAACAAGGAAGAGAGATCCTTAAAGAACCACCGTAAGAATTGAAAATGAACGTAGCAAAGGCACAATTCACCGGAAGAATTGGAAAACGAATGAAGATACTTGAGGGGATTTAGATACATGAGAATGAAGAGAACATGAACTGATTAGAGGATATTTGAACGATTCACCGGTAAGAATTCAAGAACGAGAGCTGAAAGCTGAGAATGAGTAGTATTCAGAAATGATGGCCTTCGGAGGAAAGAAATGGAAACAACTCATGAAATGCTCCAGATGGGTGAAAAGAATTCTCACAATCGAAAACAATTATGAGAGGATGGCAACAAGCTAGAACCACGCATCTTGAAGAGAATAGAGCAAGATTAAAGAGAAACTCTTCTTCGGTCTTCAAATGATGAGAAAGACAACGAGAAACACCACCAAGAATTATTGAGGCACACCGGAAGAATCAAAAGCGAAGAGGTTGAGCCAACTATGAAAAGAATTTGAAAGATCTTAGAGAAAAGCATTTGACTGATGAAAATTCATTCTTACGTCAAACTTGAAAAGAATTGAGAATAACTCCGGGAGAATTAGAAGAGTCAGGTAAGATCCTGGGAAAAGACCTGTGGGTTAGGGCCCACTCAAAAGAGAACACCGTTGAAATGATTTAAAAGAGATGTTGCACCGGTTGAATTAAATGACTTGAATGAGATACCAATCTCGAAAGAGCTTGAACGAATGCAGAGTGGAAACACGAATCTTCGAGATATCTTGAGCACTCCGGAATAACAAATAGCGAGAAGTAGAATGATAACGAGGTGCACCGGTATGAGAAGACATTGAAATGAGGAAAAAAAGAATATGATGAATATCGAAAGCTTGAATTGGATCCACCGGAGAAGAAAAAGAACGAAGGATGATGAACTTGAGACTGTTGAACATCTTCATGGGAAATCACCGGATAAGAACATTGATTGAAAAGAGTGAAGATACTTCATAAGAATAAATGGATACTTGATTAAGAAATCTAAGTCCTTGAAGAAAAGGGGTGGGAGGGTGGGGAAAAACAAAGACAACTTGGGATGAACGAAACAAACACCGTTGAGAAAACTTAGAAATGATCTTGCGGATGGGGAGAATGATGGGATCATCTCGAAGAGAAGCGCACCGGTTGGAAAAGAATTAACATGACAACCTCAATGATCAAAAAGGATTAGTATTCACATAGCAATATGAGAACACCATTTAGGAAAGGTATGGATTCAACATTTGACTTTGAAGCAACTCGAATACCACAAATAAAACAAAGCAAAGGATTTGGCTTGCAGGATAAGCCGGAACAAACATATGATAGAGATTTCGTCCGAAGTTTTCGTGGTGGGGCCTACACGGGCTCAATCGTATAGCACCATCATGTACAAGGCAGTGCACATGACATACGAAGCGTCTCCGAGTCGGCATAGCCAAGGACTCTTTAAGACACAACGAGACCACTGTAAAACCAACCGTGAATAGGCGGACCACTAGACGTCGAACCCCAATTTCATATCATACATTTGCCGAAAGATATCCTAAGAGCTACTTGAATTCCCACCTATGAAACTCCCGAAACTTTCTGGTTATGCAATCTGGTGTTGGGGATACAGGGGAGCAATATATCTCACCCAAACTAACAATCCCTACATCCAGCCGTATCCATCCGTCAACACATAACCAAGAAACCTTCGAAATCGTCTACCTCAACCTTCAAAAGCATCCGTTATCTGAGTCATGGCAATACTCCGTACTCACCTCGATCTTTGGGTTAGCGGGGTTATCTCACGAACAAGCTGCATAAAAGAGATTTTCGATGTCGGCGTACTAAACTCAGGTATTCCAGAACTGCAACGATAAAATTATGACGACAACACCTCGGAGCTCAACTCCCCGGGACACTGCCACATCCCCTAAATGTCAGGAGGCACCAAGAACAATGTTGTCATCATAAAACCATCGGAACGATTCTAAGATACCCGCGTGATCCTAAATTTTTTTTTAGTGAAATTTGAGAAGAGAAGAGTCAAAACTCTACGTCAGGATACCTCACCAGAGCGACGAAAGGACCGAGGAGTAAAAAGAATTCCTAACTCTCCGATATATATAATCCTAAATGACTCAAAACATTTTTCTAGACACAACTCGGCCGCTAAAAACGATCAAGCAGTGGGGCTCCTAAGGTCGGGAAGGCTCGATTACCAACTTTAGCGCCCTCGATGCGGCTATATCTCCCACGTGTCGAAGCACGACTTAGAGGCATAACCGCATTGAAAGCAATGTCGCAAGTGAGGTAATCTTCACACAACCCATGTATTACATAAGGGAAAGAGATACATAGTTGGCTTACAATCGCCACTTCACACAATACATAAATAAAGCATTACATCACCCAGATACAATCAAGGTCCGACTACGGAACCAAAATAAAAGAAGAACCCCAAATGCGACAAAGGTCCCCGATCGACCCCAACTGGGCTCCACTACTGATCAACTAGAACGAAACAACACAAAGGGCAAGATCAGCATCGAGCTCCTCCTTGAGCTTGGTTCGTCACACCGCAAACTGGTTTTGAAGTATCCGTGAGCCACGAGGACTCAAACAATCCCATTACCATGGGTATCAAGACTAGCAAAGCTTAATGGGAAAGGAAGGGGTAAAGTGGTGAGGTAGCAGCAGCGACTAAGCAAGTATGGTGGCTAGCATACGCAAAAGAGAGCGAGAAGAGAACAAGCGGAACGGACGTGAAGCTAGCAATGATCAAGAGGTGATCCTGAACACCTACTTACGTCAATCATAACCCAGAAACCGTGTTCACTTCCCGGACTCCGCCGAGAAGAGACCATCACGGCTACACACTCGGTTGATGCGTTTTAATTCGGATCTGGTGTCAAGTTGTCTACAACCGGACATTAACAAATTCCCATCTGCCACATAACCGCGGGCACGGCTCTCGAAAGTTTATACCCTACAGGGGTGTCCCAACTTAGCCCATGACAAGCTCTCGCGATCATCGAAGGAATAGACCTTCACCCGAGACACTCCGATCAGACTCGGTATCCGGTACATCAAGACATTTCGACAATGGTAAAACAAGACCAAGAAAGCCGCCCGATCGCCGACAATCCCGATAGGAGCTGCACATATCTCGTTCTCGTGGCAACACCGGATGAGACATCCTCACGAGTAAAACCAGACCTCGAGTTGCCCGAGGGGGCCCCGATCTACTCGGTTCGAACCAGCACTTAGACAAGCACTAGCAGGGGGCTAAAATAAAGATGACCCTTGGGTTAATTACTCCCAAGGGAAAAGTAGGTGGTGGTGAGGCAAATGGTAAAAGGCAATGTTGGGCCTTCTTTGGACAAGTTTTATTCAAAGCGAATCGTCGGGGGTCCCATAAATCACCCGACCGCGTAAGGGACGCAAAATCCGGGAACATAACACTGGTATGACGGAAACTAGGGCGGCAAGAGTGGAACAAAACACTGCATAAGGCCGAGCCTTCCACCCTTTACCAAGTATATAGATGCATTAATAATATAAGAGATATTGTGATATCCCAACATAAACCCCATCCACCATGGAGAAATCTTCAACTTCACTGCAACTAGCAACGCTATAAGAGGGCTGAGCAAAGCGGTAACATAGCCAAACAACGGTTTGCATAGGAAAGGTGTCAAAGGTTAGAGGTTCATGGCAATTTGGGATGGTGGACAAGCAGTAATAGGTAGCGTGACATAGCGAAAGAACGAGGCAACTAGCATAGCAATGATAGTAGTGAGATCCGTAGTAGCGGTCATCTTGCACGAAATCCCGCAAGGAAGAAGAACGAGTCCATGAAGAAGACAAACGGACGAGATGAACAATCCTCACAACTCCTAACGAAAACCGAAGCTAACGAGAGAAGCAAACCGGAAAGAAGCAAACAACATAGTAAACAACCATCACATAAGCATGGCATGATGCACAATCAAGTATGATGCATGTCCGGTTTAATGAGGCATGGCATGGCAAAGTGCAAACAAACAACACTACAAATTAAGTGGAGCTCGATATGCAACGAGTTGCATATTAATAAACACCACACCAATTATTTAGTTCGCTCTCGTTACAAGCTACTCAACAATATTAAATGTTATTAAACATGGCAAGGGGTGAAGCATAATGGAAACTAACTATTTAAGCAAGTTTAAATGAGGCCGGAACAACAAATAACAATTCCGGAAAAACCTCATATGCAATTTATGAATTTGCTACTGTTCTGCCCTAAACACAATTTTAATGTTGTTAAACAGGAAAATAAAATGGACCATGTTAATCTAGGCATTTTTCCACCCCAAATACATATAAAGTTTGTTAAATTCGGAGTTACGGTTAATTAGTTATGAAATAAATCATTTTAGCATGGCATTTGAGCAAATTTAATCAAACAACATTTTTAACATTTTAAACATGGATGAAAGTTGCATATTATGAAACTAGATGAAAAACTAGTCATTTTACATATATAAATTATTTACATCCGATGCACGGTTTGTGAATTATAATATGCATGAAGTGCAAGGGGTTTTCTGTAAAACTGCAGTCTCTGGATAAATAGATAAAATCACAGGGCGCGAAAAAAAACACAAAGGGACGAAACTGATTGGGCTAGCAGTGCACAGGAGGCTGGGGCTGCTCACCATGGGCTCGGCCCATTTGCAGGAGAGGAGCCGGCTTGGCGGGCAAGGCTATGGCCGGGAGATGGGCAGTGGGGCGCTGCCACGACGTCTGTCGTCATCTCTCCCGAACGGGACGAGGACGGCGGCGCCAGCAGCCAAGGGCGACGCGGAGGACGGCGGGTCTTAGCGATGGGGAGGCGAGGAGGCCGGATCCGGTGAGGAGGCGGATCCCGGCGTCAGAGCCCATTCCGGCCACGAGCAGGCGGGAGCTCGGCGGTGGAGCTGGAGGCGCGGAGGCGAGATCTCGAGGAGGCGGCGGTGGTTCCTCAAGGGGAGAAGAGAGATTAGAGGGAGGAGGAGAGGAGAGAAGGCGAGGAGAGGCGGGCACAGCGACACAGGCACAGGCGCGGCCCGGTGGAAGCTTCGCGGCGCGAGGAGGGCCGAGAGGCGGCGGCGCTCTCGATCCCCGATCGAGCAGGAGGAGCGGGCGGTTGGTCGGGCGCCTGCTGGCGCGGCGGCTCGGGCAGGCGGGCGATGGGCCTCGGGCCTCTGTGGCTGCGCGGGGGGGCGGGCGCGTCGTGGCGCCTCTGGTTGACGGGAGGCGGCGTTGCCCACCGGGTGGCGCCATGTGGCGACGCCGAGGTGGCGGCGCGGGGAGGCCAAGTGGCGGGCGAGCGGGCGGGCGTGAAATGGAGGTGGGAGGCGGTGGGAGATGATTGGGGCGCGGGATTCGAGGAGGAGTCTAGGGGTGACAAAATGGCAAGGAGGGCTGCTATTTATAGCAAGAGGGGTTAGGGTTGGGGGTTTTGCTCCGTTTGGACCCTCGGATCACGATCAATGGTCCGGATCGGAGGGGCTTAGGTGGGGTTGGCGGGCTGTGTAGATGAGTCCTCGGGCTGAGAGAAGAGAATAGGAAAGCAGCCGGCGGGTTTTCGGAGACCGAAAACATCCGACGTATAGACCGACTATAATGCGGTTGTAGGTTTAACGGTTGGGCTACCAAATGAACTCCGAATGCGATGAAACTTGGCAGGCGGTCTGTCTACACTATAATAAGATCGCACGCCAAGTTGCAACCCATTCCGAGAACATTTTTATGCCACTTATAAAATAATATTTCGGACATGTCGCGGGCACGTGCAAGTGTGTCTGGGCTCAGAACGGACAACGGACGGAACGAGGAGACCGGGACGGATGCAAGTTTTGAAAACATGATGATGCAATGCACATGATGACATGATAAGATGCACACGCAAGCAAATGACAAGGCAACAACAGCGAATAACTGGCGGACACCTGGCACATCGGTCTCGGGGCGTTACACATTACTACACTTGTATCACCATCTCTTTGCCGAACTAGTGCACCTATACAAGTTACCATTGTATTTGGTATGTTAAGACTTTTTATTATTTGGTTGCAGGGTTGTTTGAGAGCGACCATCTTTATCCTACGCCTTCTACGGATTGATAAACCTTAGGTCATCCACTTGAGGGAAATTTGGTACTATCCTACAAAACTTTGCGCTTGGAGGCCCAACACGAGTCTACAAGAACAAGTTGTGTAGTAGACATCAAGCTCTTTTCTGGCGACGTTGCCGGGGAGGTGAGTGCTTGAAGGTATATCTTTAGATCTTGCAATCGGATCTTTTAGTTTCTTGTTTTATCGCTAGTTTGATTTATAAAAAGAAAACTACAAAAAAATTGGAATTGAGGCGGCGTCATATTATTCATATTTATAATGTCTTTCTTGAAAATGAAGGAAAGGAAATTTGTGCTCAATTGACAGAAGAATAATTCAATAAGTTGTTTGGCATAGAATCTTTGAATGATGAGCATGATTGCAATGTTGTTAGTATGAATTTGAATATCCAAAATGCTAATGATGATTGCACAAGTCATGACAAAAATGTTTCTTATAGGCATGTCAGTTTTTGTGGAGTGGAAAGACTTTGTGAAGACGTGTCTTATAGGGAAGATAGGTTTTGTAAGAAGCATAAGCATGATAGAACCAATTTTTTGCTCAAAGTGATAGATAAGTTTGCTACAAAATTATGTTCTCTTTATCCTATTACTTGTGAACCTTGCAATAAAGTCGGTCACCTAAATTTCCATTGCATGCTTTTTCATGATCGAATTGTGTCCAAATATTGCAATAACTTGATTACGCTTGAAATTTATTATGAACTTTGTTTATTTTTGGGGTGTGAAGAATTGTTGCATAAAAAATGGTTGGTTCGAAGCACTCATATTCACGGACCATGCTGAGACTAATTTGAAAGAAA
Organism: Aegilops speltoides; assembly: GCA_021437245.1. Taxonomy (NCBI): domain Eukaryota; kingdom Viridiplantae; phylum Streptophyta; class Magnoliopsida; order Poales; family Poaceae; genus Aegilops; species Aegilops speltoides. The sequence continues at coordinate 451,597,206 of CM038143.1, read as the reverse complement.
TCCATATGTTTTGCATGGTAAATTGCAATGAAAATACTCATATTGCCAACTATAGAAAGACGGGAAAACCAATAGAATATAAAAGGAATACTAATTAAAGGGTAAAGATTTCCACTTACCCTCCTATTGTCTCTCATGATGAAATAGGTGACGAGGAGGAGCTCCCTATTCAACCAATCTCATCAATAAGAAGCTTGAAAAAATAGGTGAAGAAGAAGAAAAGAAGAAAGAATAGAGGTAAAAAGGTATCTCTTCCAAATAATGTTGCTCCTATTATTGTTGGGCCTCATGAAAATGAATCAAAAATAATTGGGAAAGATGATGCACTTGATGATGATATTGTTTCTATGTCTTATGGCACAATGTCCGAGAGCACTATTGATGATGATTTTGTTATGCCTATTGCTTGTTGTGATGATTATGATTGGGAAGATAATGATACTTCTTATAATCTTGGAAATCTTTTTGGCACCAACTTGGAAAATTATGATGATAGCAATTGTTATACCATTGGTGCTATTCATACTATTAATGATGAGAGTGATTATGCTTATGATATGCCAAGCCACAAGCTTGGGGATGCTTTGTTTGGTAAGAATGACATGTTTGAGAATTTATTTGCTGCAATTAATGTTTGTCCCAAGCTTGGAGATGATATGCTTAATGAAGATGATCTTTTTAGCCCCCCTACTTTGAATGATCAAATTTGCTATGATGATTGCATGCCTCCTATCTATGATGAGAACAAAGTTGATACTTATGATGATTATTGTGATGATACTTATGTTATAAAAATTAGTGATAATTATTGTCATACACTACTGCAGCATGCTACTAACGCGATATTACGATCAGAGACCCTTCGACGAAACTGTGTGTGATGCAATAATCGCAAATGGTGGTGTAAAAAACCGTCAAAAAAGGTGTAAAACGTTTGCGATGGCAGAGACATCAAACACGTTTCAGATTTTACTTGTGTGTGCGCTGCTGGGCATATGGTTGATCCAGCAGAACTGTTTGCGATGAGGAAGAACAACAGAAACGGGCAGCCATATCAATGTGTGTGCGATATAAGGCACATAGTTTGCTCCGATGAACTATGTGCTATTAGGGAATGCAACAGAAACGGTCAGCCAGATCAAGGTGTGTGTGATATACAACATACGGTTCACTCGGACAAACTATTTTCGATTAGACAAGAGAACGAAAATGGTTCGTCTTAACAAGATGTGTGTGATATGCGGCATTTGTGATCAGCCAAAAGAACACAAATGATTCGTGTAAATCAGATGTGTGTGATACACAGCAAACAGCCCACTCGGGTGAACTGTCTGCGATGAGAAATTATAACACAGACGGTTACTATAGTAAGTTCGTGTGCGATTCTATTCATACAAAAAACTTTGAAAAATGCAAACTAGTTGCTTGTGTATAAACAATTATCAAAAAGTAACGAGATAGACCTTCTTAAAGCCAATCAACATGTGTTCAAAAAACAAAAAATGTCAAAAATTACAAAACAAAGACATCGATAGACCTTGCTGTTGTAGATCCCTCTTTGTAGCCTTTATTGCGCAACACAATGGAAACACTTCAACTGAACAAGATGTGTGCAATACGCGGCAAACAGGTCCGTGATCAGAAATGTGTGCGAAGACCAATAATAACACAAACGATTACTGCTAATAAGCCGTGTGATTTTGCTGTGTCTAAAAGTGACTATACAGATCATTCGCACACACCTCAATAAACAATTGCATGCATTCTAAAGTAGGAGAAACAATCGTCTAGTCATATACTTCTTGTGATGCTCCCGCCACTGCTCTGTGGCTCGATCCCTCGTCTAGGCCATGAAGAAGACACTTCCTCATGTCAACAATCCGCCTGTAGATCTCGTAGCTTGTGTACGTGTCCTTGGCCCGCATACTTGACGTGTTGTTCATCCAGTCTCTCATGCCAAACACTGTGTCAGGCGTTCTTGTCCTTCTTGCTCTCATCCTTCATCTTCATGTAGTAGGGGTCGATGATGGCCGAGGCGAGGTCAACCAGGGAGTTCAGTTTGTTGTTGTTGCTGCCCCAGACCTTGTAGTGGTCCTGGATGTTGATAAGAATCAAGCATTTCAAGCCCGAAACGTTGAGCGCTTTTAGATCGTTGGTGGTGTCCACCGTAGCAAAATTGTAGTCGAAGTTGTTGATAAACCTGGAGAAACGTTCGCAAGGCCTTGTGGCCAGGTGGTAGTGGTAGACGAGGACATCATGTCGCACGCACAACTGGATGACGACAACCTTCTGATTGTGCCCGGCACGACCGATGGTGTACTTGAGGTCGAAGCCGACCACTTGGTACATATCCTCGGCAAGGAACTGCTCCATAGTTTGGATGGAGCTCTACACTGACACTGGGTCGTTTGTGTACACCATCGAGAGGGCCTTCCCCCTCACGTGTGTGTCCACTACGTGATGTGTGGTGAACTACCCGTTGTTGTCGTCGTTGGCCGCTGGGAGCGCCATTGCCACGGGGATCGCCATTGGAACCGCTGGATGTCCTCTCTGTATGTGTCATCGTGGAGGTGCTTATTGTGTCGTGTGAAGCGAGAAATGAAGGTAAATGGCCGCAAGAATAAATGGGGGCCGGGCGGCCTGGATTCTCGGTGCGTCTGCATGGCAGTTTTTGCAGCGGGTAACTGCACTGTCGAGCCGTGCCCGGTGCAACCGCATGTACGCGAACGTGTGTGATCGTGTGCCGGCCCCAAACACTGGCAGCGCGCGTGGAGGGGCGAGGGCAGGGCACCCGGAGGGACGTGTGAGCAGAGCGCGCCGCGGCCGCCTCAATTGCAAGCAACCACACGCATAGAGCAGTTGAACACGCAGGAAATGGTCGCTTACAAGCCGGCCGACACTTGCGTCGTTACGTAGAGAGCGGCCGTGTGCTACTACCTCCGTCTTGCTATATAGTCCCCTTTATATTCTGTGCCATACTTTGCCCTCAAATTTAACCAACAAAATGTTAATGCATGTTATAAAAATTATATAATTGGAAACTATGTTCAAATACGAATCCAACTATATAATCTTTGGCGACATGATTTTGTATTTTATTAGTTAAATCCTACTTATAAACCAGGACGGGTGTATAGTAGGTGATTCAATCGCAAACATATTTTTATTAACCATATGTGTACGTGGCCTTTCGTCCTCCTCTTGCATGTCTTGTCACCCCGCTGCCGCAGACGGCTTACAATGCAAGCTTGCGTGGCGCGCGGGAGCATTCTTTTGGCCACACGGTGGAGTCAATGAATCATCGGTGAGCCCATTCCCGCGTAACCTCGCAGGTTCCTGCGCAAGCTTCCCGCCCGACTGGGTGAAATCCCCCAAAATCCCAATGCTCACCGGCCTGCTATAAAAACCCTCACGGCCGGCAAGTCCTGCGTCACATTTCCCCTCCCTCCCTGTAGCTTATCTTGTCTGCTTCTCCCACAATCGCCAATGGCACTGGTCCATCGTGATCGCTCAGCCACTCCGCCGTCATCAGACGACAGCTCCAGCTGGGAGGCTACACCGCGGCGGCGGTGCAGTCCCCGGCATAGTGTAGTGCGCGTGGCGTCCCTGTTGGGTTTGCGCGGAACACCCACCACACGCTCCGCCGCTAGTGCCCGTCGGTAGCCGTTGCCGGCCGCCATTGCCGCCACACCACCGTCGAAAGCCAGGCCATCGCCCGCTCCACCGCCGTGGCCCGAAGGCGGGAGGTGGCCATCGTGGCCGCCACCCTACTGCCGGCCACCATGGCCATCACCCGCTCCACCATCGTGGCCCGAAGGTGGGAGGTGGTGGTCGTGGCCGCCACCCCATCATCGGTCGCCGTGGCTGCCAGCCCACCGTCGACCGCTGGGGTCATCACCCGCTTCGCCACCACCGCCCTAAGGCGGGAGGTGGAGGTGGATCTTAAACACGTGCGTCAGCGACCTTGCGTGCTACACCGAGCGCCTCGTCGAGCATGCAAAGAGCCTTACCGCCGCCGTGGCCGCGGCACACGCCGCCTCAGAGGCGAGGAATTAGGAGATCTACAAGGAGAACCACCGCTTCGAGAGGGGTCGTCTGGAGCGGCAGAGGGCGTCTGAGGTGAGTGTCGCTGAAGTTGCAGCAGCGGCAGGCACCGTATTGCAGTTGTCCAGCTCGTCGGTAGGCTCCTCCTCCTCTGCCTCTTACTGAGCGCGCTCGACAGAGGAGAGGCTTTCGGAAGTAGTACAAAGCCCCTCTATAGTAGTATTTAGGGGCTATTTTGTTCAGTTCATCTGACTATAGATGTGGTGGAACTGTACAACGTACTTAAAATTAGCTAGTATACAAAGTAGAACTAGCTATTTCAGTACGTGGTTGGCAACAATTGGGAAAAGTTTGGTCGGTTCAGCTGTCGAGTTGAACTGTTTGTTTAAATTAAGCATGATTGCTTAATCTATGAATGAAATATATGCTTAATTACTGAATTTTAGTTGCAAAAATTAGATACTGCTAGTGATTTTTAGGTGCATATTTTGACAAATCGCAGTGTTACAAGGTTGACAAATGGCAATGTTACTAGCTCAACAAATGTCAATCTTTCAAGTTTGACAAATGGCAACATACCCAATATGACAGATGCAAATCTTCCCAAATTGTTTGTAAGTGGTTGCAGACGGGTCATCCAAAACAACAGTTTGCGTTGAAGAGATGCACAAATCCTGCTCTCGCTTTGCATACGGGTGTTCCATCTAAAACGTTTGCGATCAAGAGATGTACAAATCCAGCTCGGCACATTTTCCCTTGGCTTCCTGGGGAAGCTGTCGGTTTGCATATGGGTGTTCTAACTAAAACGTTTTCGATCGAGATACAATATTAAACCCAAGAAAAAAAAATCTATTTCCAGTGGCGGCGGAGGCGGCGTGCCGCGCCGTCCTTGTCGCTGTCGTCCTCCGGGACGCTGTTGTTGAAGTCTACAAGGCAGCACAGAATGTTCTTCACTTGTAAATCAAACATCATGTAGTCGCGCGATCGATGGGTGGGGTGCGGGAGGACGGCAGGTGGCGGCACTGAGAGGTAGCGGTCGACGGCGGCGTCCCATGCCGCTGAGGGGGGCACGAGCACGGGCACGGATGCGGCAGGTGCAGCCAAATGCACGGGGACCGGCACCGCGGTGGGTGGAGGGGCGCGCATGGGCATGGGCACAGGCGCTGGAGCTGGCGCTGGCATGTACACGAGCTCGCGCGGGTCTGCGGAGACCTCGGTGGCGCCCGCGGCTTCCAGCTCTACGATAGTGCTCGGCGACCAGCCCGTCAATGCCACGGGGATGGTCGCTGGCGCGGGCGCGGTGATGGGAGCTGGGATGGGAGCGGGGGCAGCAACAGCCACGACCAGCTCGTTCTGGGCCATGTCCATGATGCCCCATTCCTCCTTATTTTCTATCTCCTCCGGCTCGGAGTCAACTTCACCAAACTTAAAGACTAGTGGCAGATGATCCTTTTGCGCCATGGCGTTGGTGGAAGTCTACGGGAGGGAGGGGAAAGGGAGGCGAACAGTAAGGTCGCCCATATTAAGCAGCGACTCGGGTGCCATTAATGGAGAGGAAGGCGGATGACCATGGAAGTCAAAGGGCTCGATTCCCAGTGAGCCTGCGCATCGTACAAGTCGCACGCTTCCCGGTGAGCCTGTGCTACCTCTTGAGCACTGCGTTGGTTTTCCTTGAAGAGGAAAGGGTGATGCAGTAAAGTAGCGTTAGTATTTCCCTCAGTTTTTGAGAACCAAGGTATCAATCCAGTATGAGGCTCCTCAAAAGTCCCACGCACCTACACAAACAAACAAGAACCTCGCAACCAACACAATAAAGGGGTTGCCAATCCCTTCACGGTAACTTGCAAAAGTGAGATCTGATAGAGATAATATGAGAAGATAAATGTTCTTGGTATTTTTATGATATAGATTGGAAAGTAAAAGATGTAAATAGAAGATAGATGGAAAACTTATATGATAAAAGATAGACCCGGGGGCCATAGGTTTCACTAGTGGCTTCTCTCAAGAAAGCATAAGTATTACGGTAGGTGAACGAATTACTGTCGAGCAATTGATAGAAAAGCGCATAGTTATGAGATTATCTAGGCATGATCATGTATATAGGCATCACGTCCGTGACAAGTAGATCGAAACGATTCTGCATCTACTACTATTACTCCACACACCGACCGACTCCTGCCTGCATCTAGAGTATTAAGTTCATGAAGAATAGAGTAACGCATTAAGAAAGATGACACGATGTAGAGGGATAAACTCATGCAATATGATATAAACCCCATCTTTGTATCCTTGATGGCAACAATACAATACGTGCCTTGCTGCCCCTGCTGTCACTGGGAAAGGACGCCGCAAGATTGAACCCAAAGCTAAGCACTTCTCCCATTGCGAGAAAGATCAATCTAGTAGGCCAAAACAAACTGATAATTCGAAGAGACTTGCAAAGATAACAAATCATACATAAAGAATTCAGAGGAGATAAACTTGATCATAAACCCACAATTCATCGGATCTCGACAAACACACTGCAAAAAGAGTTACATCAAATAGATTTCCAAGAAGATCGAGGAGAACTTTGTATTGAGAATCAAAGAGAGAGAGAAGAAGCCATCTAGCTAATAACTATGGACCGAAGGTCTGTGGTAAACTACTCACCACTCATAGGAGAGGCCTTGGAGATGATGTAGAGGCCCTCCGTGGTCGATTCCCCCTCCGGCGGAGCACCGGCGAAGGCTCCAAGATGGGATCGCGTGGATACAGAAGGTTGCGGTGGTGGAATTAGGTTTTCGTGGTCGCTTCTGATGTTTTCAGGGTACGGGAGTATATATAGGAGGAAGAAGTAGGTCAGTTGATGCTCGAGGGGCCCACGAGGGTCGGCCCTAAAGGAAATATGCCCTAGAGGCAATAATAAAGTTATTATTTATTTCCTCGTATCATGATAAATGTTTATTATTCATGCTAGAATTGTATTAACCAGAAACATAATACATGTGTGAATATATAGACAAACAGAGTGTCACTAGTATGCCTCTACTTGACTAGCTTGTTAATCAAAGATGGTTATGTTTCCTAACCATGAACAAAGAGTTGTTATTTGATTACAAGGTCACATCATTAAGTTGAATGATCTGATTGACATGACCCATTCCGTTAGCTTAGCACACGATCGTTTAGTATGTTGCTATTGCTTCCTTCATGACTTATACATGTTCCTATGACTATGAGATTATGCAACTCCGTTAACGGAGGAACACTTTGTGTGCTACCAAGCGTCACAACGTAATCGGGTGATTATAAAGGTGCTCTCTGGTGTCTCCGAAGGTACTTGTTGAGTTGGCGTATTTGAGATTAGGATTTGTCACTCCGAATGTCGGAGAGGTATCTCTGGGCCCTCTCGGTAATACACATCACTTAAGCCTTGCAAGCATTTCAACTAATGAGTTAGTTGTGAGATGATGTATTACGGAACGAGTAAAGAGACTTGCGGTAACGAGATTGAACTAGGTATTGGATACCGACGATCGAATCTCGGGCAAGTAACATACCGATGACAAAGGGAACAACGTATGTTGTTGTGCGGTTTGACCGATAAAGATCTTCGTAGAATATGTAGGAACCAATATGGGCATCGTGTCCGCTATTGGTTATTGACGGAGACGATGTCTCGGTCATGTCTACATTGTTCTCGAACCGTAGGGTCCTGCACGCTTAAGGTTTTGATGACAGTTTCATTATGAGTTTATGTATTTTGATGTACGAAGGTTGTTCGAGTCCGGATATGATCATGGACATGACGAGGAGTCTCGAAATGGTCGAGACATAAAGATTGATATATTGGACGGATATATTTGGACAGGAAAGGTTCGGGTGAGATTGAAATATCTGGGAGCTTCGGAGGTTACGGAACCCCGGTAAGTATATGGGCCTTATTGGGCCTTAGTGGAAGGGAGGAGAAGGAGCAAGGGAGGGGCGCCCCAAGCCCAATCCGATTGGGAGGGGCGCCCCCTTTCCTTCTCTCCTCCCCTCTTCCTTCCTTCTCCTACTCCGAATAGGAAGGGGGGCAAACCTACTTGGAGTAGGTTTGCCTCCTAGGGCGCCTCCCCTTGGGCGGCCTCCTCCTCCCTCCCTCCTTTATATACGGGGTAGGGGGCACCCTAGACACACAAGTTGATCGTTGAGATCGTTCCTTAGCCGTGTCGGTGCCCCCTCCACTATATTACACCTCCGTCATATTGTAGCGGTGCTTAGGCGAAGCCTGCGATAGGAGAACATCAAGATCGCCACCACGCCGTCGTCTTGTGTAACTCCTCCTGCGCCTCTGCTGGATCGGAGATCGGGTGCGTCATCGAACAGACGCGTGTCAAGAACTCGGAGGTGCCGGAGTAAGGGTGCTTGGATCGGTCGGACCGGAGGACGTCGACTACTTCCTCTACGTTCGTCAATGCTTCGCCGGTCTCACGAGGGTGCGTGAGACAACACTCTCCCTCTCGTTGCTATGCATCACCATGATCTTGCGTGTGCGTAGGAATTTTTTTGAAATTACTACGTTCCCCAACAGGCCCCCCAGGGGGCGTGCCGGGCACCCTCGTGGCTGCCTCGTTTGTTGCTTGACGTCCACTCCAAGTCTCCTGGTTGGCATTTGTTCCAAAAAGGTTGCTCGCAAAGGTTTCATCCCGTTTGGACTCCCTTTGATATTCCTTTTCTTCGAAACACTGAAATAGGCGCAAAAACAACAATTTGGGTTGGGCCTCCGGTTAGTAGGTTAGTCCCAAAAATGATATAAAAGTGTAAAGTAAAACCCATAAACATCCAAAACGGGTAATATACTATCATGGAACAATCGAAAATTATAGATACGTTGGAGACGTGTCAGCCTGCACATTGGTGGACAGCTTGCACACCTCTCGGTCGACAAGACCGGATCAAGGCCAGACGCTTCCTGTTCGATCAAGCGGTATCTGCACGGCACCTCCTATAGCCATTAAAACCAAGACACATGGCGTCACGTGAATGGTTAACATAACACACACGATTTGAATTATACAAATGTTTGCGATGTTAGAGTGGCAGCTATTTGTTTGAAAATGCCTTTGTTGGCTGTTATTCGAGTGCTTCTTCTCTCAAAATGGACACGAAAAATACCACAACATATCGGGTGCCATTCCATGATAGCATGTCAAGTTTCATGAATTTCAGACGAGTTTTGGATTTGCTAGAATTTTAAAACAAAGTATCTCAACGTTTTGCTGGCAATCAACAATGCCCTGGTGTTTGAAATTCATTCTCATTTCTTGCATGGGACCTAAGCATGCACCCAAGGACAAAGATTTGATTTTTCAACCAATTTATATGCACTGGAACATGGGAATGTAGTTCAAATTTGAATTATGCACATAAAATGCCTACAAAATCCAGTTAATGTATAAAATGTCCAAACGAACCCCGGAAAATTGCAAAATTTAACACAACACTCCTGTTGTTCTATGTTGACACTAGAAAAAATTTGAAAGCAATAAGAGGCAGCAGATATCATTTCGTCCCCGAAGGTGGGACGTTCCCTACCGAAACCAGTAGGCTTGTTGTGAGAAGCTTATACTCAAACCTGCCCCGAATGGGACAAAAAAATTACAACGACATGTTGATGCTGCTCCATGATAGCATGCCAAGTTCTATGAATTTCAGACGAGTTTTGGATTTACTAGAATTTAAAAACCAGGAGTCTCAATGTTTGCGGCCGAGTGACGGTGGCAGGGTGTTTGACATTCATTCCCATTTCTTGCATGGGACCTAAGCATGCAACCAAGGACACGAATTTGATTTTTCAACCAATTTATATGCATTAGAGCATGTGCATGTAGTTCAAATTTGAATTATGCACATAAATGCATCGAAAACTCAATTAATGCATAAAAATGTCTAAACGAACCCCGAAAAATCCCAAAAATTAACACAACACTCCTATTGTTCTATGTTGACACTAGAAAAAATTTGAAAGCTATAAGAGGCAGTTGATATCATTTCGTCCCCAAAGGTGGGACGTTCCCTACCGAAACCATCAGGCTTGTTGTGAGAAGCTCTGGTTTGTAAGAAGCTTATACCCAAACCTACCCCAAATGGGACAAAAAATTTACTATGGCATGTTGATGCCACTCCATGATAACATGCCAAGTTTCTTGAATTTTAGACGAGTTTTGGATTTACTAGAATTTAAAAACCAGGAATCTCAATGTTTGCGGCCGAGTGACGGCGGCAGGGTGTTTGACATTCGATCCAATTTCTTGCATGGGACCTAAGCATGAAACCAAGGACACAAATTTGAATTTTCAACCAATTTATATGCATTGGAGCATGTTCATGTAGTTCAAATTTGAATTATGCACATAAATGTATTGAAAACTCAATTAATGCATAAAAATATCCAAACAAACCCCGAAAAATCCCAAAAATTGACACAACACTCCTATTGTTCTATGTTGACACTAGAAAATTTTTGAAAGCAATAAGAGGTAGTGGATATCGTTTCGTCCCCAAAGGTGGGACGTTCCCTACCGAAACCATCAGGCTTGTTATGAGAAGCTCTGGTTTGTGAGAAGCTTATACCCAAACCTACCCCAAATGGGACAAAAAAATTAGCACGGCATGTTGATGCCGCCCCATGATATCATGCCAAGTCTCATGAATTTCAAACGACTTTTGGATTTACTAGAATTTAAAAACCAGGAATCTCAATGTTTGCAGCCGAGTGACGGTGGCAGGGTGTTTGACATCCATTCCCATTTCTTGCATGGGACCTAAGCATGCAATCAAGGTCACATATTTGAATTTTTCAACCAATTTATATGCATTAGAGCATGTGCATGTAGTTCAAATTTGAATTATGCTCATAAATGCATTGAAAACTCAATTAATGCATAAAAATGTTTTTTTGACACTTGAAACAGTAGGAAAGGCTCCTACTGTATGTATTAAGTATAGTATCAAAAAGGTCTTACAAAGTCATAACCTTGCAGCCATTGGCATGGAGAAGTTGGGGGGTGTCACAAGGATAAAAAGAGAGTTAAGAAGGGGGAGCTAAATGCTAGATACAAAAGAGGTCAAAAAGGGTTTGTGTTTTTCTCCCACTCTATAACAAAGTAGGGAAAGGTCTTCTCTCAACCGATCCAGCCAGGATGTTTTCGATGGTATGATCCCTCTGAAGTGTTTGTTGTTCCTCTCTTTCCATATGCTCCAGCAGCCTGCAGGAAAATATCCATGAACATTGGCCTATTCCATGTAGATTTTGCCTTTTCAATCCATTGAAGTCTTGTGCCTTGCGTTATCCAACCGATGTGAAGGTGTGACCAGCATTCTTGGCTAAATGGGTAGGTAAAGAAGAGGTGTTCCAAAGTTTCTTCGGCAGGTGAGTCACATAGAAGGCATGTGTGGTTATCACCAATGTTATAGTGCCTCCTCTTGAGCATGTTTCGTGTGTTGAGTCAGTCTGAGAGGAGTAGCCAGCCAAACACTTTAATTTTCATGGTGACCTTGGATTTCCAAAGCCACTTGTATGATTGGTGGGCATTGATCTCTCTGAAGTAGTATGAGTAGTATTGTTTGGCTGTGTAATCTCCTTTGGCCCAAATGCATGTCCATTTGTCCTCCCACTGGGTCAAGTTGATAGGTACCAACAATTGTTGTAGGTCCAGCAATTCTGCATGTACTTGTTCTGATAAGGGAAGATGGAACGTTTCCCCCAGCATTTCAGCCGTTAGGAGGGATTGAACAGAGATATCTTCATTTCTGGTGAAAGAGAAGGCCCTGGGATAGCTGCTAGCTAGAATATCATCCACCCATAGACCTTTCCATAACAAAGTGTTGCGGCCATCCCGAATTGTGATCTTGGTGATGCCTCTATAGATGGACATGAGCTTTGTGATGTCTCTCCACCAGAAGGAACCACATGCATCAGTTGCATGTGGGATTTTCGAGGTATAGTATGTGTTCCAGATTAGTTCCACCTAGGGTAGATCCCAATGATTGTAGAATTTGTGTAGGTATTTAAGCAACAAGGCATCACTATGAGTTCTGAGGTCTAAAACACCCATCCCACCGCATTCCTTTGGCTTGCAAATCATGCCCCAAGCAGCCAGAGAGTTACATGATTCGCCTTGTTCTGTCTTTTTGGTCCATAGACATTTCCGTCTGATCTTGTCTAATAGCTCAATTATAGTTATAGGAACTTGAGAGTACATGGAGCAAAGATTGTCAACGAAGTGATCATTGAATTGAGTAACGATAGTTTTGCTCCATAAGAGATCATGTTGAGAGTAGCTGTAAGGCGACGTTCCACTTTGCATACCAATGGCATTAAATCATGAACAGATGGCCTTGTGGACCCCAAAGGCAGCCCGAGGTAAGTGAATGGCATTTTGCCAATCATGCAACCAAAGATTTCGGCTATGTTGTTACTCAGCGACTCATCACAGTTGCTTGGAATAAGAGTTGATTTGTGGAAATTGATTTTCAGACCAATGGATGTAGCATAATCAGACAAGATTTGCTTGATTGTTGTAGCTTGTGTTTCATATGCAGGGAGGACCAGAATGGTGTCGTCGGTGTACTGGATGACTGGGTAGTCTTTTTGAGTGGTGCACGGGAAAGGAAGCTGAATAATACCTTGAGCGAAAGCATCATTAATTACTGCTTGAAGGAGGTCAGCTGCCAGCACAAAAATCAGTGGAGATAACGGGTCACCTTGTCGTACCCCTCTTTTGCAATGAAATTGTCTCCCCGGTACGCCATTAAGTAGAACTGAAGATTTTCCCAATGACAGAATAGCCTTGATCCAATTTAGCCACTTATTGTTAGATCTCATGTGCTTCATAATATCTAACATGGCGTCATGTTCAATTGTGTCAAACGCCTTGGCGTAATCAAGTTTAAGAAGGACTATTGTTTTTTTTGAAGCTTGACATTGATAGATGTACTCAAACGCCCATGCCAGACAATCTTGTATAGATCTTCCTTTCAAAAACCCATATTGTTTTCGATGCACTATCTTTAAGATGAGCTTTTGTAGACGATTGGCAAGTAGCTTTGTAATTATCTTAAGACAGCAGTTGAGTAGAGTGATGGGCCTGTAGTCATTGACTGAAGTAGGTGCATTAATTTTAGGTATCAAGGTAATGAAACCCTCATTGATGCTTTCCAGGTTCAAATTTCCCTCATGGAACTGATTGCAAAGCTTGTAGAGGTCCTCTTTAATCACGTGCCAACAAGTTTTTTGGAAGTGACCAATGAAACCGTCCGGTCCCGGGGCTCTGTCCGCAGGCATGTATTTAATCACATCATCGCTTTCTTTGTGAGTGTATGGCACTGTGAGTTGGTCAAGATCCTCTATCCTTTTGATAATTCTGGCTAAATCAAATTTCATTTCGTGTTGCGCAGATGAGCCAAGCCGCTTTTTGAAAGCTTGAAAAATAACAGACTCCTTTCCTGCATGATCTTCCACAAAGTAGCCATCATCAGTGGTAAGTGAAGCAATATTGTTTCTTCTATATCTTTCTGAGGCCATTGCTTGGAAAAAACTTGGTTGCTCATCACCGAACTTGACCCAACGGATAGTACATCTTTTCCTCCAATATTCTTTCTGATAAGCAAGGAGTCGCAGAATGTGATTTTTGAGTATGCGACGAAAGTTGGCTTCAGGTGTGCTGAGGTGTATTTTATTTTCAAGTTCATCAAGTTCAAATAGAGCTCTGTTGGAGTTTTCAATAGCAATTGACAGTTTGGAAATACCTTTACTCTAGCTCTTAAGATCATGCCTCGGGATTTTAAACTTTTGAGATAGAACAGTAGACATGTTGGCCGATCGAACTGGTTTGGACCAAGAGTGAGTAACTGTTTCCATAAAGCCAGGATGATGCACCCAATAAGATTCAAATCTGAAAATCTTCGACTGAGGGATGGTTGTCTCAATGCAGACAACACAAGGAATGTGATTGGAAACCGGCCGACCTAGGGGTTTAACTAGGGTTTTAGGGTATGATGAAGTCCAATTAGTGATCGTAAAAAACTAGTCAATCTGTTCTAAGAGGGGGTCAACCTGCATATTGCTCCAGGTATAAGCTCGACCTTTGATTGGCAGTTCCACTAAACTCTGGCTTCGGATAAAATCACTAAAAGTGATCATGTCCCCAAAATTTCCACCAAGTTTATTATGGTTATCTGGGCCGCGAATGAAACTAAAATCACCCAAAAGGAGCCAATCTTCATTGTGGGGGATATTCAGGTCAAGAAGCCACTGTATGAAGTCCCTGCATTCTTCACCCTAACAAGGGCCGTAGACATTCACTAGGGTCCAATGCTGTGCCGATTGTGTGGATTGAAAACGAATAACCAGGGCAAAGTCCTTGGAGGCTATAACAGTGGCCGAAAAAATGGAGCTGTTCCAAATCGTGGCAATTCCACCCGAAGCACCACAAGTAGGAATAAATTCAAATTTATCAAAATGGCGCGGGCAGCAAGACTTAATAAAGTTATTATCAAAAGCGTGCTTCTTAGTTTCCTGCAAGCATATAACAGCACAACCGCTAGCAGTGATGGCATTAAACAGAGCAAGTTGTTTGGGTTCAGAATTTAAGCCACACATGTTCCAACAAAGAACGTTCCAATTAACCAAAAGTACCATGGACTAAGAAATAAACTTAAGTGCTAGACGAGGAGGAAGAAGTATCCTCCTTAACTTCATTGAGCGCCGCTTTAGAGAGCTCCACTGCGGGGATTGCACATTTAACTGTGCCAACTAGCTGAAAATCATGGCAATGGGTGTCGGAGGTGGAACTGCAGTATTGTCCTCAAGTTCAGACAGAACCAGTGAAGACTTCACTGACGGATTGATCCTTGGTTTCGCCTTGGATGCTCTTGGTTTGCTATCAGTTATGGCAGGGACTTTGAAACCATCGTATTTGTTGGACCTGGTGCTCCGATGAAGAGAAAGATGATGTAGGCATAGTATTCTTCCCCTTGCGGTTATCTACGGCTGAGATATTCCTTGTTTCCACAATGGTATCAACAATGGTTGCCTCCGGATCCACAATTTCAGTGGTCATTGTAGCTTCAGGCAGCACATTATGAGGTGATTCTGTAATCGCAAGGAGTGCAGAACTAGGTGAGGTGTTGTCCACAACAGAAGTATCCAACAGCACAGGGTCTGGGCTGACAAATGAGTTCAAGTCAGGTGCGTCCTAGAGCTCTTCAAGCTGAACAGAGGAAGTAGCAGATTCCCTTGTCTGCTTGGTAGCCGAGACTATCACTATGTCATTTTCAACAGTGATCACTGCTTTAACCTGCACCCAATCATTCCAAAGGCCAAAGCTAGTGCTCCAATGACCATAAGAGGCGACCAATGGCATGATAGTAGTTCTCAGAAAGGAATTGAGCCTAATGAAGGAAAACCCTTGATTAATCAGCATTGAAGAAACCACATTACCTTGCTCAGTCATAGCAAACTGAAGCCTGTCTGAGTGAGTGTCACAACCACTTCCAAAGTATTTATTTTAAAAAGGTGGTTTCGTTGGGCAGATTGGAGCAGAGTATGTGGCCATGCTAGAACTCTCTCCAGCCACCATAGAGTGAAACAAGTTCGCAGGTACCATAACATATGAATCAGACATTGTGGCACTAGAATCAGAACTGCCAAACATCAAAATCGAGTCATTCCAAGCCGTACCTGGGCTGTCCTGCATGTCATTATTGGGCACAATGCCATCCTGAACCTGGAGCCCTTCTGCAGCTAGCCAAGCCTGATAATTATAAAGAACAGGAGGTGGTGAAGGTGGCCACCATCCCCAATTAGCATGAAAATGAATCTCATTGCCTTGGTTTTCTCCATTTGCATTGTTTGCTGCATGGGCCTTCATCTGAGCATTTTGGGCCATCCAGTTATTTAACTAAGCTTGATAGAGTTGCTCAGCCGTGAGCCCATCCCCATGCAAAGGATGAGGAATGCCATCTGCCGGAATTGGGTCAATCCCCGCTGGTGGAACCTCAGGAAGATGAGCGTTCCAGTCATTGCTGTGCAACATAGTGACACAGACTGTCCAGCAGAGACGTTCTCCTCCTAGATGATGCATAACAAAACTTTTCAGGACTAAACGTAGATGAATGACTCTAACTTTAAGCAGAACCAACTTTCTACCCCCCCGCGGATTGTTCCAGGTGATTAGTTCTCAAAACTTATCAACCGACTTGTGCATGTAGTGTGAGGTCTGATAATCTTGCGGGAAACCAATATACAAAAGCCAAATCTAAGGCCCATAAGTGGCCTGACGCATACTGAGAGCCGCATCATGAGGAACAAAAGAGATTACTGTGTGGATGTTTTCCTCATCTTCATCTAGTTCAAAAGTAGTGCCCACAACAACATCTCTAGTCACCGAATCCACAAAGCCAAAAATCCCAACTCCTAAAGGATGATCATCAATCTCCGCGGGGAAGAATTGGGATTCATGCAGCAAACCTTCAATGGTGTGGCGCAATGCCGCCTTGTGATGGAACGGAACGAAGCGGTTGACTTCAGCAATGGCGAGGAAGTCATGGCGCAGCAGAGGAGTTGGGCTGACCACCATGTCATCCCTCACCTTTTGGTCCTCCGGGCCGAGCTCGATCATCATGTCCTGCGGGAGGTAGGGCACCACATTGACTGGGTAGTTCGCCATGGGAGGGGATGGAGCTCAGGAACGGTGGAGCTGATGGAGCAGAGAACCAGGGGAGAATGCGTATCGGCACGGGTTCTAGTCCCCTTGGGAACCCAGACTGACTTTGGTTGCCTCTCACCCTGCCAACCAGACGATGGCACGTGTCAGGATGCACCCTTGGATGTGCATTGGACGGATGCGGTCGCATGAGTTTCGGCAGTGATGCAAATGGGCACAGTATCATTATTAAAAGTCTGATTGATTTGATGTCTCTGGGAGACTGCATTGATTGGATTTGTCATAATTTCCTTGCCCTTCTCTAGGGGATAAGCATCACAATCATTTCCTTCCATGTGCAAAGCAGAAATATGGGGATCTTTCATAATTGTATCCAAAATATGAGAACCAGATTTTGGTTTCCAATACATTCTTCACGCTGATGGATAACAAAAATGAGGGGTGTGGCCCAGGAAGGAACAAATGTGATAACGAATGAGGCCAGGGCAGTCAAAGTATAAATGGGCCTGTGATCCACAATGGTAGCATGTCGGTACCCCAGAATGTTACGGTCCATGGACAGATAAACCAGCCCTAGAGGGCCCAGTAGGGCAAGCACAGGGATCAGAGGAGCATCGGTTGCAAACCTGATTTGGACACGATTCAGCTTTGTGACCTGAAGCATTGCAAATATAACAGATATTCATTCGGTTATTAATGTAATCCGAGGGCGGGACCGAAGGAATAGACCAGATTTTGGCAATGTGACTATTTGAATAACCAAATTTTTGTTGATCATTAATGTAGAGCAGCATGAAGGGGGGGATAGAGTCCCAACAATCGTGCTTGAATTTACTGCCTTGAAATTGATTGCGTGGCTTACTGCACAAAGCTGGCACCTGAGTTTGAAAATCCCCTAGACGGATAGTATTTTGCAATAAGTGTTGATTGGACTCTGTGTCTCGTGCCCGTGAGTGGCAATTTTCCGCATAAAACTACCAAATGGAGGTCAGTAGTAAATGCATTGCCTTGAATATTCATGGAGACATTATTACAAGAAAAGATCTGATATGATGAGCGTGGCAAGGCACCGGCCGGCGGTGAACTGTCCGGTGACTCACTGGCGATAGGAGAATTCCACTGTAAGCACAATGCTGGATCCAATAAGCCAAATTTTGCCAATTCAGAGACCGAGGAAGGATCCAAAGCTTCATTCCTGGAGTCAAATGAAAATGTGGGTATAATCGCCATAGGTTTGCATGCTGAGAGTTCAGCCAAATGTTGATCTGAATGCCAACTAGAGTCTTTCCAGGGAACAACATGACTCTCAGGACGATAGAGTGAAAAATGGCAAACAAAGTCCGGCCAAATATGATCTTTGAGATGATATATGAAATGACCAACTCGATTAGAAGCCACAGAGAAACAAAACTTACGATCACCCAAACTTTTGATCAAGAAATCCCCAGCAGAACCTCCAATACAGCACTGAAGGGCAATACCAACTGAATCTTCCGAGAGGGGGAAAGAGGCTGAGGAGAAGAAGACCACCAAGAAAAATTCCTTGGTTCCATTGAGAGGAGAGAAGTGGACCATAGATCCAAAACGACAATGAACATGTTCTGCAATCGCCTGGCCTGGCTTGAAGTCCCAATGTAGAAGACCATCCATGACTTCTATGGTTAGGAGACGCCATTGCTAGGGTAGAGGTGGTGGTGGGGGAGGGAAGAAACCATTGCTCCTTGTCAATGCATAAAAATGTCAAAATGAACCCCGAAAACCCCCCAAAATTGACAAAACACTCCTTTTGTTTTATGTTGACACGAGAATTTTTTCAAAAGTAATAAGAGGCAATGGATTTCGTACCCAAAGGTGGGACGTTCCCTACCGAAACCATCAGGCTTGTTGTGAGAACCTCTGGTTTGTGAGAAGCATATCCCCAAACCTGCCCCAAATGGGACAAAAAATTACCACGACATGTTGATGCCGCTCCATGATAGCATGCCAAGTTTCATGAATTTCAGATGAGTTTTGGAGTTACTAGAATTTAAAAACCAGGTATCTCAATGTTTGCGGCCAAGTGACGATGGCTGGGTGTTTGACATTCATTCACATTTCTTGCATGAGACCTAAGCATGCAACCAAGGACACAAATTTGAATTTTCAACTAATTTATATGCATTAGAGCATGTGCTTGTAGTTCAAATTTGAATTATGCACATGAATGCATAGAAAACTCAGTTAATGTATAGAAATGTCCAAGCGAACCCCGAAAAATCCCAAAAATTGACACACCACTCGTGGTGTTCTATGTTGACAAAAGAAACATTTTGAAAGTAAGAAGAGGCAACATATATCGTTTCGTCCCCCAATGTGGCACGTACCCTATTGAAATCATCAGGCTTGTTGTGAGAGAAGCTCTGGTTTGCAAGAAGCTTATACCCACACCTGCCCCAAATGGGGCAATATTTTTACCACGGCATGTCACTGCCGTTCCATGATATCATGTCAAGTTTCATGAATTTCATACGAGTTTCTGATTTACTAGAATGTTAAAAGCATGTATCTCAATGTTAGCGGCTGAGCGACAGTGTCAAGGTGTTTGACATTCATTCTCATTTCTTGCATGTGACCTAAGCTTGCAACCAAGGACAAACATTTGATTTTGCAACCTGTTTTTTATGGACTGGAGCATGTGCTTCAATTTTAAATTGTGCACCTGAAATGGCTAGAAAACCAATTTAATGTATAAAATATCCAAATGAACCCTGAATAATTCCAATTTTTTTATGACACACATATAGTTGCATGTTCACTTCAGATAAAAGGTCTAGAAATTCAAACACCGTCCATTGCCGCTGTGACCCCATTATGTAATTCAAATCAAAATGAAAAATCAAGTAGATCCCACATAGTTTATTATCACCAACCGTGTGAGATGCAGTACAAAATATCCTGGAGCACCGTTGGTGTATAGTACGCCTATGGCTTATGTGAGAAGGTGCGTCGGCTACAGTCCACAGCCGGCGTGTCAAGCACACTAGCTTGCTCTCCAAATATCATTTCACTGTTCAATCATCACCGGTGAAATATGGGGACGTGGACCCGCGTCATGAGGGCAACTTCGGCGGCCCACTCCGGTGAGAGTGCGGCCGCAACCGCCATGCGCGTGCTAACAAGGTGCATGAGCGCGACCGCAATCTGCGACCGGGCGGCCAAGGCAGCCCAAACGACTGTGGTTGCTTCTCAGGTGGCGGCAGCAACATCTGCCTCGGGGATAGCAGCTGGCAAGAGTGGCACAGCAGCTGTCTGTTCCACAGCGGTGGCCTTAGCCCTGATGGAGGCCGCCCACGACCATGTCGAGGCCGCCCACGCCCAGCTCATGGCGGTCACCGCACAAATCGAACGAAGCTTCTCCGACAACGGTCGGCAACCCACGGCCGGAGAGTTGGCAATCGCCGAGAGCATTCAAGTAGCCGCCCGTTCCTCCGCCGCATACCTTGGAACAACGGAGCCCGTCCAAGCCCAGATCACGGCCGCCCACGCCCAGCTCGTGGCGTCCTTTTCTAAAGAGATGGCGGATGCGGATGGCGAGATGCTTGCCGAATATGGTGCGATGGATGCCATGGAGCTCCTTCCCCAGGAGATCGTCGGGCACGAGCTGGACATGAAGGAGGCAGCGGAGATCGACGAGCACCAGCCGTAGTAGTACTCTTTGTTTTGTTTAATTAAGAGCACCAGTCTTTAATTTGTTAGAGTAATGTTTAGGCCAGCTAGCTCTGTTTAATTGTTGAACTTGCTCGATTAAGAAGTGTGGGTGTACTGTAATCTCCTTTGTGTACCCAAATTATGCAATGACGTTGATAAGCACTGTAACCAGGGAAATTGGAACCAAAATTTTTGACGTTCAAACTCACGGGTTAAGCTATCTGAATCGTTTGTGATGTTCACATATCGTACACAATTCTGGATAAGGGACCGTGTCTAGTGACACTTTGCGCGCCAGTTTTTTCACTAAACCGATTCAAAATTTTCGACTTCCGCGAAAATATCTACCTCCCCGCTCCCTCCCCCTTACCAAAAGCCACATTTCCCCTGTTTCCGCCTTCCTTTCCAAGTTGAAACCTTCACTCCTTGCTTGCAGTGCCGCCCCCCTCACCGGCGACCCTCCTTCATGCTGCTCGGCCTCGTCTATCCAGGCAGGTAATCCACTCCAGACCCCCATCCTCCTCCTCCTTCCACATCCCACATGCCACGACTGCCGACGCGACACCTTCCACCCAAATCATCGCCCCTCCACCAAATAAGCGCCGCCCTAAGCCATGGTGCACACAGTATAGCCAGGAGCTCAAGGAGCATTTGGCAGCGGAGAAGCAAATCGTGGCAGCACGCGCGGATGAGGTCGCGATGGCTACCATTCATGCCGACCCCCAGATCTTGGAGAGCACCTTGCCATTTGCTAGCTACACCGGTTAAGCATGCTCGGGTTACCCATTGCGTGTGTTGCTCCTGCCTTTCCTTAACAAATTCTAGTGAATTATGCTATCTAATTTTACCATGCAATCTGTTGCTCCTGTGTATATGTTCTATATGTCGTGCAGTGTGGTGCTCACTTATTAACTATTTGGTTAATTAGTTGTCGTATTCAGGTAACTGTTTGGTTCAATTCTGCAAATGTGATGTTCAATTCTTCAGGCTGCAATTTTGTATTGTCTTCCATGTGAGAAATAAATCAAAATTATCTTTACAAAATACATGAGAAACGAATACAATTGCTATATTTCCAAGTTGTCAAGCATGCTTGGTTTGGTTATACATTGTGCAATGTGGTGCTCAGTTAACGTTTGGTTCATTTGTGTTGTGGTGTTTAGTTAACTGTTTGGTTCAATTCTGCAATGCGATGTTCAGTAGTTGTGGGTGCATTCTATTGTTGTATACCATGTCAGAAGTAAATCGAATTTGGCTGTACTAAATACATGAGAAACAAATACAATTGCTATATTTCCAAGTTGTTAAGCGTGCTTGGTTCGGTTAACTGTCTGATCTTCTATTAGGAGTATGTTATATTGTGCAATGTGGTGCTCAGTTAATGTTTGGTTCATTTGTTGTGGTGTTTAGTTAACTGCTTGGTTCAATTCTGCAATGTGATGTCCAATTGTCGTGGGTTGAATTTTGTATTGTTGTGCATGTGAGGAATAAATCGAATTTGGCTGCACTTAATACATAAGAAACATATACAAGTGCTATATTTCCTAGTTCTTAATCATGCTTGGTTTGGATAAATGTGTTCTCTATGTGGCTTGAATTAATCTGATGAATCTGCAATGTGCTTATTTTTCATCAACATATTTTACCGATAGCATGCGAACCCTTACTTAACCTGATGACTAACTACCTTATGCGTGTTGCAGGGAAACAATGGGAAGCATTGAGGTTTACAATCGAGGTTAGCACATGCATGGTCCATTGTCTAATAGCATGCACATTATTGTGCAATTGCAGGAACCATTCTAATATTTAGGTTTTTAACAATTTGGTCTTGCACATGTAGGTCCTGCTGTCAGAGGTTTTGACCCTTTATTAGACCTTTTTGCATATGGGGAAATGAGTTGTCCATGAATATCAATCAAGTCAAGAAACTCAGAAAGATTGTTAGGATAAAGAAATTAGCGACAAAAAACAACAAGATCATTGTTTGCACAATGAAGAAGACATCAATTCACTACAAGATGGTACTAACTATTATACCTTGCCTTTGTTTATTCCTTTGCCCCATTTCCAATATAGAGAAGATATTTATGCACATCCTTGTTTTCAGGCCTTTCCAAAGCAATTCACTGATGATTACCTCTCAAACCACCTCTATGGTCAGGAGGCGAGGAAGGTTTCATACAACACCCATGATTCAATATTGAAGTGTTCCTGAAGAGGATGAAGGATGGACGGTCAGTCATCCACAGGCACTGGCCTAAAGTTGCAAAGACCTTCAACACCAATGAAGGCTCAATACTCGCCTTCCGCTTCAGCAGTTTTCCCAATGAGATGCATCTGTCTATGTACCATCTATGATGCTAATTTCGAAAGGTTCTAGATGTTGCATGTGAAACTTGGTGCTGGTGCAGTTGTGTAATGGGGTAGGTGAGTGCTGAAGCTATATCGTGTTGTACTCTAATGCATTTCAATTATGAAATCATGCTTCCTTAATATGGGAATGAAATATATTATGTGTTTAATATGAATGTCAATTAGATTAATACATGGATTATTAATAATAGGGCAATTAGCCTGCTAATGGTGAATTAGCGTGCTAGTTGGTTTTTGCTATTGCAAATGGCTATTGAGAAAATACCGTGGGCGATGACCTAAGGCAACGCACATAGTTTCTAGGAATAAACCGTGTTGGGTAGATGAACAATCACACACGACATTCTCTTCAAAACTGTTTGCGTTAGGCCACCTTGCGCAAACGTTTACCGCATAAAAACTGTGTGTGATGGACAACCTTTGCCACACAGTTTCTTCTACGCACCATGTGTGATGCATTTAATAAGGCAAGCCATAAAATTGTTAATATTGTGTGCGATGGGAACGCTATCACAAAAAATTTAAGGGGGAAATTGTGTGTGATGTACCTACGAACGGAAATGTTTTCCTTGCAGCGATTGTGTGGGATGTATATACGAACGAAAACGTTTAGTGGGGACTGACTGTGTGGGATGTACTTACGACCGGAAATGATTTCACATGTATAATTGTTTTTAGCACTATTGTATGTATAACCGTATTTGCTCGCTCTTCGGTCGCACACGACATCATTTTGCCGAGCGTGTGTGTCAGGAGGGCATATCCCCGACGGTTTCTGGGTCATGTGGGAAGGACCCCCCTATCGCAGTCACTCACTAGGTGACGGTTCCGAACACCATCGCGGAAAGGGGTTAAAAACCGTTTGTATAGCACCTCGTTGTACCAGTGATAATTTTGAATATCCTTTTATTGAACATTACTCCTTTAATGTGGAAACCATTTTAGTATTCGAGTTTCATATGATACTCCCACTATTGTGAATGAGAATAAAATTTCTTATATGGAGAGTAATAAATTTTCTATGCTTTTGGATCATGAAAAGAATGCTTTATGTGATGGTTATATTGATGATTCATGATGCTACTAAAAATTATTATGAGGGAGGAACTTATGATTCATGATGCTCTTGTTATGTTTCAATCCTCATCTTTTATGCGAGCATCATTGAACTCATCATGCCTAGCTAAAAGGCATTAAAGAAAGACGCTTGTTGGGAGACAACCCAACACTTTTACCTATTGTTTTTGTGTGTTCACATGATTATGCTACTGTAGTAATCATGTTTTATTGCCTTTGTTTCAATAAAGTGCCAAGTAAAGCCTTTGGGATAGTGTGGATGATAGTTGACCTGAATCTGTGCAAAAATAGAAAATTTTGCACTCAGTCCAGGAATTTTCAAAGTTCACTAGAATGTTCTTTTGATCTGAATTTTTTAAAGGTGATAGATATACAAATTCCCTATGTTGTCCTAATTTTTCAGAAGTTTTGGAGTAGCAGAAGTACGGTTGTTTTCCAGACCATTACAGACTGTTCTGTTTTTGACAGATTTTGTTTTCAATGCATAGTTTGCTTGTTTCCTAGTTTCTATGGCTTATATTACTAAATATAAATTGTGGAAATGATAAGGTATAGTAGGCATTATGTGAGAACAATTATGAATCTTGTATTTGTCAGTACCAAAGTGAATGATTTGCTTTATCATACTAACCTATCTCACGAAGTTCCGTTAAGTTTTGTGTGATTGAAGTTTTCAAGTTTTGGGTGAGATATCGTTGTGAGGAGAATAAGGAGTGACAAGAAGCTAAGCTTGGGGATGTCCAAGGCACCCCAAGTTAATATTCAAGAAAGATCCAAGCAACTAAGCTTGGGGATGCCCCGGAAGGCATCCCCTCTTTTGTCTCCAACATTATCGATAATCTTACTTGGGGCTATATTTTCATTCGTCACATGATATGAGTTTTGCTTGGAGCCTCATTTTATTTTGTTTTGATTTGATTGCTTCTATTTATAATAATGTTTTGCACCTTTTACTTCAATAAAAATGTCAAGTATAGCCTTTGCCATGCTTATTTTGCAAGTATATGAGTTGCTATTTCAAAACAGAAAGTTTATCGCTGTTGCAAAGATTCTGTAGAAAAGTAAGAATGTGATAAAATGCTAAAACTTTTTGCACAATAAGCTATGATAAATTTTCTACAGTGTGGTAATTTTTCATAATTTTTTAAGTTGAATAAGTATGGATCCTTCTTCATCCTTTACACACTGTTATGTTTAGACAGATTGCTATTATGATTGCATTGTTTGCATATGTTTGTTAGTTTAATGATTCTATTTGAGGATAGGAGTATTAAATATGCAGAGGCATTTAGTATGCAATGTTAAATTATAATTTTAGTGTTTTGCTACAGTAGAGAATGATTAGGTGTTGCATTGATTTATACTAACGTATCTCACGAGTTCTTGTTGAGTTTTGTGTGGATGAAAATTTTAAGATTTAGGGAAACCATGATATAAAAGGAGTTAAGGAGACACAAAATCTCAAGCTTGGGGATGCCCAAGGCATCCCAAGATAAAAATTCAAGAAGTCTCAAGCATCTAAGCTTGGGGATGCCCCGGTGAGCATCCCACTTTTCTTCATCAACAATTATCGGTTAGTCTCGGTTGAGCCTAAGGTTTTTGCTTCTTCACATGATGTGTGCTATTATTGGAATGTGATTTTATTTTGTTTTGCTTGTTGTTTTAATAAAATACTTAGATCTAAAACTTCTAAATAAGAGAGGGTCCTCACATAGCTACCTATGTACTTAACTACTCACTTGATCCTCACTTATATCTTTTTGGGGTAGTTTGTCGAACACTCTCATGCTTCACTTATATTATTTTGAGAGTTGGTAATAGTGACAATTTGCACAAGCTATGAATTTGGTCCTAATATGATGAATATTCAATAAGGATATAATAAAAACTTTCATGTAGATCATTGATATGCTAAGTTTGATTCCTTGCAATAGTTTTGCGATATGGAGATAATAATATGTGAGTCATGTTGGTGAGTAATTATGCTTTAGTAAGAATATTGGTGTTAAGGTTTGTGATTGCCTATGCAAGCACGAAAGTCAATAGTACATCCTACTTGTGGTGCATTATTCGGTGTTAGTTATGCTCAATGCTCGTTTATGTGAATTTTCATTTCTTGGTTGGTTGCTTCTCAATCTATTTGCTAGCCTCCATTTGTACTAAGTGGGAGTACTACTTGTGCATCCAAACTCCTTAAACCAAGTTGTGCCATATGAGTCCACCATACCTACCTACATGCGGTATTTCCGTGTCGTTCGAAGTAAATTTGTATGTGCCAACTCTAATTTTCAAAATGAATTTCCTTTTTGTCTGCTTGTACCGCTCATGAAGCTGCAGGAGTTGGCCAATATTTTCCATGCTAGATGTGTTATTCTTAAGATGAGTGTTAATTCACTTGTCATTGCACGAGAGTACGACGGTAATAGGGATGCCCAGTCCCAAAATGAAAAAGAATTTTACTTTATGTTGTCAAACAATAAATTCCTTGGAAAGTGTCGGTATGGATGGCACCCGTGGATACGTCTAGTTGATGTCTACTACACAACCTTCTTGTAGACATTGTTGGGCCTCCAAGTGCAGAGGTTTGTAGGACAATAGCAAATTTACCTCAAGTGGATGACCTAAGGTTTATCAATCCGTGGGAGGCGTATGATGAAGATGGTCTCTCTCAAACAACCCTGCAACCAAATAACAAAGAGTCTCTTGTGTCCCC
This sequence comes from Aegilops speltoides, assembly GCA_021437245.1. Taxonomy (NCBI): domain Eukaryota; kingdom Viridiplantae; phylum Streptophyta; class Magnoliopsida; order Poales; family Poaceae; genus Aegilops; species Aegilops speltoides. Next base: position 451,570,617 of record CM038143.1, on the reverse strand, counting down.
AACACACCCAATACAATGGTAAATTGTATCGGTGCACTAGTTTGGCGAAGAGATGGTGATACAAGTGCAATATGGATGATAGATATAGGTTTTTGTAATCTGAAAATATAAAAACAGCAAGGTAACAAGTGGTAAAAGTGAGCATAAACGGTATTGCAATGCTAGGAAACAAGGCCTAGGGTTCATACTTTCACTAGTGCAAGTTCTCTCAACAATAATAACATAATTAGATCATATAACAATCCCTCAACATGCAACAAAGATTCACTCCAAAGTCACTAATAGCGGAGAACAAACGAAGAGATTATTGTACGGTACGAAACCACCTCAAAGTTATTCTTTCTGATCGATCTATTCAAGAGTCCGTAGTAAAATAACACGAAGTTATTCTTTCTGTTCAATCTATCCCAGAGATCATACTAGAATAACACCTTAAGACACAAATCAACCAAAACCCTAATGTCACCTAGATACTCCAATGTCACCTCAAGTATCCGTGGGTATGATTATATGATATGCATCACACAATCTCAGATTCATCTATTCAACCAACACAAAGAACTTCAAAAAGTGCCCCAAAGTTTCTACCGGAGAGTCAAGACGAAAACATGTGCCAACCCCTATGCATAGGTTCACAAGGTCTAAACCCGCAAGTGATCACCAAAATATACATCAAGTAGATCACGTGAATATCCCATTGTCACCACAGATAAGCACATGCAAGACATACATCAAGTGTTCTCAAATCCTTAAAGACTCAATCCGATAAGATAACTTCAAAGGGAAAACTCAATCCATTACCAGAGAGTAGAGGGGGAGAAACATCATCAGATTCAACTATAATAGCAAAGCTCGCGGTACATCAAGATTGTGCCATATCAAGAACACGAGAGAGAGAGAGAGAGAGAGAGAGAGAGATCAAACACATAGCTACTGGTACATACCCTCAGCCCCGAGGGTGAACTACTCCCTCCTCGCCATGGAGAGCACCAGGATGATGAAGATGGCCACATGTGATGGATCCCCCCTCCGGCAGGGTGCCGGAACAGGGTCCCGATTGGTTTTTGGTGGCTATAGAGGCTTGCGACGGCGGAACTAGGGTTTTGTGGTGCTCTCGGATGTTTTCAGGGTATATGAGTATATATAGGCGAAAGAAATCGATCAGGGGAGCCACGAGGGGCCCACGAGGGTGGGGGCATGCCTCCCTGCCTCGTGGCCGCCTCGTTGCTTCCTTAACGTCCACTCCAAGTCTCTTGGATTACGTTTGTTCCAAAAACGACTCTCCCAAAGGTTTCATTCCGTTTGGACTCTGTTTGATATTCCTTTTCTACGAAACACTAAAATAGGCAAAAAAACAGCAATTTGGACTGGGCCTCCGGTTAATAGGTTAGTCCCAAAAATAGTATAAAAGTGTATAATAAAGCCCATTAAACATCCGAAACAGATAATATAATAGCATGGAACAATAAAAAATTATAGATACGTTGGAGACGTATCAAGCATCCCCAAGCTTATTTCCTGCTCGTCCTCGAGTAGGTAAATGATAAAAATAGAATTTTTGATGTGGAATGCTACCTAGCATAATTCTAAATGTAATTTTCTTTATTGTGGCATGAATGTTCAGATCCGAAAGATTCAAGAAAAAAGTTTAATATTGACATAAGAACGATAATACTTCAAGCACACTAACAAGGCAATTATGTCTTCTCAAAATAACATGGCCAAAGAAAGTTTATCCCTACAAAATCATATAGTCTTGCTATGCTCCATCTTCATCACACAAAATATTCAAATCATGCATAACCCCGGTTTTAGCCAATCAACTGTTTCATACTTTAGTATTCTCAAACCTTTTCAACTTTCACGCAATACATGAGCGTGAGCCATGGACATAGCACTATATGTGAAATAGAGTGGTGGTTGTGGAGAAGACAAAAAAGAGGAAGATGGTCTCACATCAACTAGGCATATTAATGGGCTATGGAGATGCCCATCAATAGATATCAATGTGAGTGAGTAGGGATTGCCATGCAACGGGTGCACTAGAGATATAAATGTATGAAAGCTCAACAAAAGAAACTAAGTGGGTGTGCATCCAACTTGCTCGCTCACGAAGACCTAGGGCATTTGAGGAAGCCCATCATTGGAATATACAAGCCAAGTTCTATGATAAAAATTCCCACTAGTATATGAAAGTTACAAAATAGGAGACTCTCTGTCATGAAGATCATGGTGCTACTTTGAAGCACAAGTGTGGTAAAAGGATAGTAACATTGCCCCTTCTCTCTTTTTCTCTCATTTTTTTATTTTTTTATTTGGGCCTTTTCTCCTTTTTGATGGCCTCTTTTTTCGCTTTTTTTCCGTCCGGAGTCTCATCCCTACTTGTGGGGGAATCATAGTCTCCATCATCCTTTCCTCACTGGGACGATGCTCTAATAATGAAGATCATCACACTTATATTTACTTACAACTCAATAATTACAACTTGATACTTAGAACAAGATATGACTATATATGAATGCCTCCGGCGGTGTACCGGGATGTGCAATGAATCAAGAGTGACATGTATGAAAGAATTATGAATGGTGGCTTTGCCACAAATACGATGTCAACTACATGATCATGCAAAGGAATACAATAATGATGTGTGTCATAATAAACCGAACGGCGGTAAGTTGCATGGCAATATATCTCGGAATGGCTATGGAAATGCCATAATAGGTAGGTATGGTGGCTGTTTTGAGGAAGGTATATGGTGGGTGTATAGTACCGGCAAAAGTTGCACGATACTAGAGAGGCTAGCAATGGTGGAAGGGTGAGAGTGCGTATAATCCATGGACTCAACATTAGTCATAAAAAACTCACATACTTATTGCAAAAATATACAAGTCATCAAAACAAAAGTCATCAAAACAAAGTACTACACGCATGCTCCTAGGGGAAGGGTTGGTAGGAGTTAACCATCGCGCGATCTCGACCTGCACACAAAGGAAGACAATCAAAAAATAAATCATGCTCCAACTTCATCACATAACGGTTCACCATACGTGCATGCTACGGGAATCACAAACTTTAACACAAGTATCCCTCAAATTCACAACTACTCACTATCATGACTCTAATATCACCATCTTCATATCTCAAAATAGTCATAAGGAATCAAACTTCTCTTAGTATTCAATGCACTTTATATGAAAGTTTTTATTATATCCCTCTTGGATGCCTATCATATTAGGACTAAATTCATAACCAAAAAAATTACCATGCTGTTTAAGACTCTCAAAATAATATAAGTGAAGCATGAGAGTTCATCAATTTCTTCAAAATAAAACCACCGCCGTGCTCTAAAAGGATATAAGTGAAGCACTAGAGCAAATGGCAAACTACTCCGAAAGATATAAGTGAAGATCAATGAGTAGTCGAATAATTATGTAATTATGTGAAGACTCTCTAACATTTAAGAATTTCAGATCTTGATATTTTATTCAAACAGCAAGCAAAACAAAATAAAATGACATTTCAAGGATAACACTCATCATGTGAAGAAGCAAAAACTTAGGGTCAACCAATACTAACGGATAATTGTTGAAGAAGAAAGGTGGGATGCCTACCGGGGCATCCCAAGCTTAGATGCTTGAGACTTCTTAGAATATTATCTTGGGGTGCCTTGGGCATCCCCAAGCTTGAGATTTTGTGTCTCCTTAATTCCTCTCGTATCACGGTTTCCTAAATCTCGAAAGCTTCATCCACACCAAACTCAACAAGAACTCGTGAGATAAGTTAGTATAAACCAATGCAAAAACCTTATCATTTTCCACTGCAGAAAATCACTAAAATTATTATTCAACATTGCATACTAAATGCCTCTGCATATTTACTCCTCCTATCCTCGAATAGAGTCATTAAACAAGCAAACATAATCAAACAATGCAAACATAACAGCAATCTGCCAAAACAGTACAGTCTGTAAAGAATGCACGATTCATCATACTTCCCTAACTCCAAACATTATGAAATTCTACCACACTGTAGAAAATTTATCAGAGCTCAGTATGCAAAAAGTTTCAACATTTTATCATATTCTGACTTTTCTAGGGATTTTTTTGCAACATCGGTAAACTTTCTGTTTTGAAACAGCAACATGTATACTTGCAAAATAAGCATGGTAAAGGCTATCCTTGACATTTTTATTGAAAAGAAAGATGCAAAACATCATAACAGAAAGCAAATCCTAGCAAACTAAAATGACTCTCTAAGCAAAACACATATCATGTGGTGAATAAAAATATAGCTCCAAGTAAAGGTACCGATGAACGAAGACGAAAGAGGGGATGCCATTCGGGGCATCCCCAAGCTTAGGCTCTTATGGCCACTCGCAAGCCCGTACACTTGCGTTCCTTGGCAAATTAACATCTTGTTCACGTATAGCAATCCTTGGCCCTTTCTTTGACGAGAAACCACCTTGGTACATTCTCCTAAGCATATTCTTTTTCTGAAAATTTCTGAAATTTTAGTAACTTCAAAACAAAAGTTGATAAAACTAAACAAGATTGATAGCAACAACTCCTACAAGTGCCTAGGGCCTATATCATGCATTGGAATTGTTTGGGACCTCAAAAATTTAACATGCAAGCTCAAGAACATGGTCACCTATGCAGCAAGAATTTGCAATGAATAAAGCACTAGAACAAAAACTAATTGGACCAATGGAGGAGTCACATACCAAGCAACAATCTCCTAAAGCAGATTTGCGAATGGAGCTTTAATCGTAGCAAAACGAGCTAGAACTCGGGCTTGAGCTGGATGGGGATTTTTTTTGGGTAGAAGATGAAGTGTGTGGGTGCTGGCATAAGTGGAGGGGGCCACCAGGCCCACGAGGGCAGGGGCGCCCTCTGAGGCGCCCTTCTCTCGTGGCCTGGTGCTTGGCCCTCCTGCAGTGTTTTCAGTGCCTAAAATCCTCAAATATTCCAGAAAAAAATCATACTAAATTTGCAGGGCATTTGGAGCACTTTTATTTTCGGACTATTTTTTTAACGCATGGATAATTCAGAAAACAGACAAATAATACTATTTTTGCTTTATTTAATCTAATTAACAGAAAGTAAAAGGAGGGTACAGAAGGTTGTGCCTTCTAGTTCCATCCATCTCCTGATCATCAAAATGAACCCACTAACAAGGTTGATCAAGTCTTGTTAACAAACTCATTCCGAATAACACGGGCGGAGAAATTTGAATAACACTAAGTTACCTCAACGGGATATGAAAATCCCCAACAATAAGAATATCATACTTTTTCTTGACAAGAGGGAGAGGAAATTCAAAACCTCAAAAATGATAGTGGAACTTTTCAATAGAATTGATGCTATGAACTTGAGATTGTTTCCTCAGAAAGTGTACCGTATGCTCATTACCATTAACATGAAAAGTGACATTGCCTTTGTTGCAATCAATAACAGCCCCTGCAGTATTAAGAAAAGGTCTACCAAGGATAATAGACATACTATCGTCCTCAGGAATATCAAGAATAACAAAGTCCGTTAAGATAGTGACATTTGCAACCACAACAGACACATCCTCACAAATACCGATAGGTATAGCAGTTGATTTATCGGCCATTTGCAAAGATATTTCAATAGGTGTCAACTTATTCAATTCAAGTCTACGATATAAAGAGAGAGGCATAACACTAACACCGGCTCCAAGATCTCATAAAGCAGTTCTAACATAATTTCTTTTAATAGAGCATGGTATAGTTGGTACACCCGGATCTCCAAGTTTCTTTGGTATTCCACCCTTAAAAGTGTAATTAGCAAGCATGGTGGAAATTTCAGCTTCCGGTATCTTTCTTTTATTTGTGATGATATCCTTCATATATTTATCATAAGAATTTACTTTGAGCATATCAGTTAAGCGCATACGTAAGAAAATAGGTCTAATCATTTCAGAAAAGCGCTCAAAATCCTCATCACCCTTTGACTTGGATGGTTTAGGAGGAAAGGGCATGGGTTTCTGAACCCATGGTTCAAGTTCTTTACCATACTTCCTAGCAACAAAATCTCTCTTATCATAACGTTGATTCTTTGATTGTGGGTTATCAAGATCAACATCAGGTTCAATCTCTAAATCATTGTTATTGCTAGGTTGAGAATCAACATGAACATTATCATTAACATTATCACTAGGTTCATGTTCATCACCTGATTGTGTTTCAGCATCATAAATAGAAATATCATTGGGATTCTCGTGTGTCTCTGAGAGGTTCACTAGAAGCATGCAAAGTTCTATCGTTTTTCTTTTTCTTCTTTTTAGAAGAACTAGGTGCCTCTAAATTATTTCTCTGAGAATCTTGCTCGATTCTCTTAGGGTGGCCTTCAGGATACAAAGGTTCCTGAGTCATTCTACCAGTTCTAGTAGCCACTCTAACAGCAAAGTCATTTTTATTATTCAATTCATCAAGCAAATCATTTTGAGCTTTGAGTACTTGCTCAGCTTGAGTAGCAACCATAGAAGCATATTTGCTAACGCGATGAAGTTCATCTTTAACTCTAGCTAGATTATCACCTATGTGTCCTATCTCGAAAGCATTATTCTTTAACTCTCTACCAACATAAGCATTAAAACTTTCTTGTCTAGCCATAAAGTCATCAAATTCATCTAAGCATGGCCTATGAAATTTAGTAGAGGGTATTTCAATTTTATCATATCTATAGAGAATTTACCTTTACTACCTGTGTCGGGTTATCAAGACAATGTGGTTCTTCAGGCGGTAAATTAAGACCATGTATTTCTTCAATAGGAGGTAAATTCTTAACATCTTCACTTTAATGTTCTTTTTCTTTCATTGATTTCTTTGCCTCTTGCATATCTTCAGTACCGAGAAATAAAACACCTCCCTTCTTCGGAGTGGGTTTAGGAATAGGCTCAGGAGTTGGCTTAATTGGTTCAGGAGTTACTTCAGGAACTGGCTCAGGAAGAGTCCAATTATTTTCATTAGTCAACATATTATTCAATAGTATTTCAGCTTTGTCGATTGTTCTTTCCCTGAAAACACAACCAGCACAACTATCCAAGTAGTCCTTGGAAGCATCGGTTAGTCCATTATAAAAGATATCAATTATTTCATTTTTCTTAAGAGGATGATCAGGCAAAGCATGAAGTAACCGGAGAAGCCTCCCCCAAGCTTGTGGGAGACTCTCTTCTTTGATTTGCACAAAATTATATATTTCCCGCAAGGCAGCTTGTTTCTTATGAGTAGGGAAATATTTAGCAGAGAAGTAATAAATCATATCACGGGACTACGCACACAACCAGGAGCAAGAGAATTATACCAAGTCTTAGCATCACCCTTTAATGAGAACGGAAATATCTTAAGGATATATAAATAGCGAGACTTCTCATCATGAGTAAATAGGGTGGCTATATCATTCAACTTGGTAAGATGTGCCACAACAGTTTGATTCAAGGCCATAAAAGGATCGATTCAACTAAAGTAATAATATCGGGATCAACAGAGAATTCATAATCCGTATCAAGAATACGAGATAGGTGAAGTAGCAAAAGCAGGATCGGGTTCATTCTAGCATTAAGAGACTGCTGCTTCCCTTTAGCTAATAATTTCTTAAGATCATTTCTATCATTGCAAGCAAGAATTTTCATAGCAGCTTTTTCATTCATAACATAACCCTTAGGAACAACAGGTAATACATAATCATTGGGGGGACCTTCATCATCACTATCATCAGTAATAGGATCTTCAGTAATTTCATTCCCCCTAAATCTAGCAAGTTGTTCATCTAGAAATTCACCTAATGGCAAAGTAGTATCACGCAGAAGTAGTTTCATCATGCATAGCAGAAGTGGCATCATCAATAACATGAGACATATCAGAGTTCATAGCAGTAGTAGGTTTAGGTGTCGCAAGCCTACTAATAACGGAAGGAGAATCTAGTGCAGAGCTAGATGGCAGTTCCTTACCTCCCATCGTAGTTGAGGGCAAAATCTTGGTTTTAGCGTCTTTCAAGTTCTTCATAGTGATCAACAGATATAAATCCCAAGTGACTCAGAGAATAGAGCTATGCTCCCCGGCAACGGCGCCAGAAATTAGTCTTGATAACCCACAAGTATAGGGGATCGCAACAACTTTCGAGGGTAGAGTATTCAACCCAAATTTATTGATTCGACACAAGGGGAGCCAAAGAATATTCTTGAGTATTAGCAGTTGAGTTCTCAATTCAACCACACCTGGATAACTTAGTATCTGCAGCAAAGTATTTAGTAGCAAAAGTGGTATGATAATAAAGGTAACGGTAGCAAAAGTAAAGATAAATGCTTTTGGGTTTTTGTAGTAGTTGTAACAGTAGCAACGGAAAAGTAAAATAAGCAAAGAACAATATGTGAAAAGCTCGTAGGCAATGGACCAGTGAAGGATAATTATGCCGGATGCGATTCCTCATGCAATAGTTATAACATAGGGTGATATAGAACTAGCTCCAATTCATCAATGTAATGTAGGCATGTATTCCGTAAATAGTCATACGTGCTTATGGAAAAGAACTTGTATGACGTCTTTTGTCCTATCCTCCCGTTGCAGAGGGGTCCTTACGGAAACTAAGGGATATTAAGGCCTCCTTTTAATAGAGAACCGGACCAAAGCATTAACACATAGTGAATACATGAACTCCTCAAACTACGGTCATCACCGAGAAGTATCCCGATTATTGTCACTTCGGGGTTGTCGGATCATAACACATAATAGGTGACTATAGACTCGCAAGATAGGATCAAGAACACACATATATTCATGAAAACATAATAGGTTCAGATCTGAAATCATGGCACTAGGGCCCTAGTGACAAGCATTAAGCATAGCAAAGTCATAGCAACATCAATCTCAGAACATAGTGGATACTAGGGATCAAACCCTAACAAAACTAACTTGATTACATGGTAAATCTCATCCAACCCATCACCGTCCAGCAAGCCTACGATGCAATTACTCACGCACGGCGGTGAGCATCATGAAATTGGTGATGGAGGATGGTTGATGATGACTACGGCGACGAATCCCCCTCTCCGGAGCCCTGAACGGACTCCAGATCAGCCCTCCCGAGAGAGATTAGGGCTTGGCGGCGGCTCCGTGTCGTAAAACGCGATGAAACTTTCTCCTTGATTTTTTTCTCCCCGAGACGGAATATATGGAGTTGGAGTTGAGGTCGGAGGGTGTCCAGGGGGCCCACGAGATAGGGGCGCGCCTAGGGGCGTGCCCCCATCTCGTGGACAGCCGTCAGGCCCCGGCACTAATTCTTTCGCCAAAAATTCTTATTAAATCTGAAAGTGCCTCCGTGGATTTCCAGGACATTCCGAGAACTTTACTTTTCTACACATAAAACAACATCATGGCAGTTCTGCTGAAAACAGCGTTAGTCCGGGTTAGTTTCATTCAAATCATGCAAGTTAGAGTCCAAAACAAGGGCAAAAGTGTTTGGAAAAGTAGATACGTTGGAGACGTATCAAACCTCGAGTCGAAGACTAAGCTCCCGGACACTATCAAAGGAGTCTAAACTACCGCGCGTCAGGATAGCCCCGCCCGCCCGGAGATTAATTAAAAGCACTCCGGAAAAGGATAATACAAGCCACATACTGTGGCTCAACCGCCAGGTGGCGCAACACCATTTCTACGTTTTCTTTACAGGTTCACCTTTACGTAGGCTATGATGGATGGCGTGGGAACAGTTCGAGCGCGTTAGGGAATCTCTAGATATTCCCCTATAATCATCCGACTACACCCCGGATCCGAACACAACTTCCTCACGCCGGGTATCAGTAGTTTTCGCAATCATATTTCTTTTTATCACATCATCTGTACTCATACGCATTGACGTATTACGCAAATACAACATGTGGATTTACGTGATGCTCACCTACTGCTATTTCTTATTTAAAACTCTTTTGTTAAAAGGCGGCTGCTTATCGCGATACGCCTTAATATGCCAGGGGCTTCGTCACGCCCATACTACGGCAAAAAAGTCCAAAAAGCTTCACGGTAGTCTGGCACCCCGAACTTATAGCATTATATGCATCAACTCCGAATCATGTCTTGGGTCAATAGTTGGGTTTGCCCGGCTCCTATGTCTTGGTACCCTACGTTCCACTACATCGGCTAAGGTGACTGGGAGAACTACTGCGATTGTGTCCCGGTTCTTCCGGACGAGCACCTCAGTAGAGAAAGCCGAAAATGACTGTCATGATGTAGTGAGAGCTGGTCAGCTGTTCGAGAGGTTCTAAAATCTTTAAGGATTCCTTCCGCATAATTATAACCAATGCAGTGTGCGACGGATCGGCCTTTTCCGATCAGGCGCTTATAGAGCCCCTAGTGCGGTCTTCCAAACACCAAGGGCTGCGCCTACCTTTCTTGTAACAACTCCTATGGCTAAGTGAGAGCGATAAAGCCCTATAGTCTGATTGCCTGGTTCGATGTGCTGAACACCTCCTTTAGGGACCCAAAATTGGGATAAAGAGTGCTCAGGTTTATCCCGAACACCCCCGTACACACTACGTGGGGGCGGAAGCCGACGACTGGCCGACTCTTGCGATTAATATATAAAACAGCCGCACAGGAGGAAAAACTTTCAAACAACAAGCAATAGATGATAAGAATGCCCTTGTTCAAATATTACAAAGGACGAACATGACTGTATTTATGGAAATATAATGTCCTTGGTGCATTGCTCCGCTGCAGGGCGGGCCCCTTTCAAGACACCTTCATAATACAGTTCGGGCTTGCGGTGCTCCTTCCCCTTCGGCGGTCCCTCGGTCATCAGCTTTTCTGCATCCATCTTCCCCCAATGCACCTTGGCACGGGCGAAGGCCATTCGCGCACCAGACTGACCGCTTGATGACTTCAAGTCGAGGGCAGACATCCGCTTCACGACTACGAAGTAGCTGCTTGGAATCGGCTCAGCAGGCCACAACCGGATAATTAAATCCTTCATGGCTAACTCGGCCGCCTTATGCAGCTCAACCAGCTGCTTCAGCTAATCGGAGAAAGGCACCGGATTATTCGGTGCCAGATACTGCATCCAGAAGAGCTTATCCACAGTATTCCCACCTTCGACTCGGTAGAATTGGGCGGCGTCAGATATGCTGCGTGGTAGCTCTGCAAATACCCCTGTATACATCAAAACTCAAGTTGTCAAATTTGATTTTTTTTCATCTCCAATACTTGCTTTGTACAGAAAAAGCCTTACTAGCCGCAATCTTCCTCGCCTCCTGGATTTCCTTCAGGGAACCTTGGGCTTCCCCGGGGGCATCACTTGCGGCTTGGCGAGCCTGGGAGAGTTCGGATTCTTTCCCTGCTAAACTCTGCTCCAAGGTCTCGCATTTCTGCATGGCCTCTTGAAGCTCTCGCTCAGCCTCAATAACTCTAGCCTCGTGTTTCTCAGGACGAGCCTGCTCTGCGGCTGCCTTCTTCTCGGCTTCGGCCACAGCCCTCCTGAGAGCCTCAATTTCGGCCGTCGCTCCTCGAGCACATTATAAACATATTTCCATCATGTACACTTATTCATTTGTGCTACATAAACAAGGTCTCTACATACCTTGAGTATCCTCCAGCTGTCTCTTCACTTGGCCAAGTTCTCCTTCGGCCCGCTCCAGACTATGCCTCAGCCCGGATACTTCCACAGCTTGAGAGGCGGCAGTCGCTACAGATGCCTGCTGGTTAAAAAGAGTGATAAATGTCATCAAGTGAGTCTTCTGCGAACATGAATTTGATCCTCTGTCCGGTTCTTTCTTTTACCGAACAGTGTATCATGGGCTACTATCTATACCATGACACTTTCCCAAAAACTCATAAAACATACCTCAAAGCCTCTTATGAGGCTGATACAGGATTCATTCAGTCCACTCTCAGCGGACTGAATCTTCTCGATCACTGCACCCATGAGGGCACGGTGTTCATCAACGATGGAGGCACCCCTCAGCGCCGCCAATAAAGTATCCGGCACCTCTGGTTGGACAAAGGCGGCCGGTGGAGCAAGCATACCTCCTCCAGTTGGCGGAGGCTGTCTGTCTGACTCGCGGACATTATGGGTCTCTAGAATCATGTCCGGCTTGGGTCCGGATTCAAGATGACCCCCGCTGTTGACACCCACGGGAGCTTTCTCTCCCGTGTGACCGGCCCCAGAAGTATGGCCTCCTGGCGCTCCTTTGCGACCTTCTCCCCTCCTTCGTGGCCTGGGTCCTTCTGGGACGAAACCTCGATTTCATTCCTACGTTTGGACGAGGAGGCCTTCGGGGGTGTCCCGCTCTCCATAGCGTCCGAACCCAGGAGATCTTCTGACAAGGATTGTTCAGCACGGGGCTTCGCCGGGCTGAAAAGGATAAGCACGCTCAGATTAGAATGTGATGCCATGACAAGTCCGGGCGCATGAGTGTGTTTGGATTTTATACTTACGAGTTCACCAGGGGCTCGGCCCAGGGATCCCACTCTGGGCTGCTATCGGTGGCGCCAGTGGACTCCTCTTGAAGAGGAGTTTTTCCCCTCTTAGGAGAATTGGCCTCCAAGGAGTTGGAGGCCATTCTTTTCTTCTTTCCCCCTGCGAGGGATTCGTCCTCCTCCTCCCCGTCCTCTTCGGAGGAAGAATGGGCATTGGAGTCTTCGGATTTTGTGTCCGGGGCACCACGGCGACGGAGGCCGCCCTGGTCTTCTTGGCCTCCTTTTCGGTCTTCTTCTTTGGTGATTTATATGGCGCCGAGACCAACATCTTCATCATAAGTGGGCTGGCCGGTTCTTCTGGCAGAGGGGCTGGACAGTAGGTCCGCCCTGCCTTCTTGACCCAGCCCTAGGAAAATGATGGGAGATACGTTAAGTAGTTTCCTCAGGATGCACGGATAGAACACATGAATTATCAAACATTCAGTTGCTTACCGAACTTGCGGGGCGGGACAGTTGGTACCCCCAGTCCTCGGTGGAGTCCGGCCATGGTTTGCCGGACTTAAAAAGCACCTTCCAGATGTCTTTGTGCGTAGAGCCAAAGAGTTCTAGCAGGGTCTGGTGCTTGGCCGGGTCGAACTCCCATAGATTGCAAGCTCAGTGTTGACAAGGTAGAATCCGACGAACCAACATCACCTGGACTACATTGACGAGCTTGACACGCGTCTGGAGCTCTAATAGCTCGTCAGACGAAGCCCAGCCCAAGCCCTTCTCGTGCCAGGACGTAAGTCGCAGGGGGGCACTGGATCTGAACTCCGGAATGGTGGTCCACTCCTTGCCATGCGGCTCGGTGATGTAGAACCACTACTGCTGCCACTCCTTGATGAAATCATTGAAAGTCCCTATCGGCCATGTAACATTGGGCATCTTACTCACCATGGCACCCCCGCATTCGGCATGCTCGCCGCTCAGTACCTTGGGCTTTACATTAAAAACCTTTAGCCATAAGCCAAAGTGCGGCGGAATGCGGAGAAAGGCATCGCACACGACTATGAATGTCGAGATGTTGAGGAAGGAATTTGGGGATAGATCATGGAAATCAATCCAGTATTAGTACATGATGCCGCGAACAAATGGGTGGAGGGGAAACCCTAGCCTGCGGACAAAGTGAGGGAGAAATACCACCCTCTCGTGGGGTTCCGGGGTGGGGACGATCTATCCCGCCGTCGGAAGACGGTGGCCAATTCTCTTGGCCAGATACCGGCCCCCCGAAGCTTTTTTATATCCTTCTCCTAGACGCTAGAGGCCATCCACTTGCCTCCTGCTCCAGATCCGGACATCTTCGGGAAGCCTTTTTGGGCGGAGAAGAGGAGCGCTTGGGCACTAGGGCTCGAGCGGAAAGGAATGAATGAGTAGAGAAGGGCATGCGTGAAACGAAAGGTTCTTATCCCCTTATAAAGGCAGCAAAGATCCTGCGCCTCCCCACTTGCTCGCTAAAAACGCTTATTCCTCCAAGCACCACGATTGATGGCACGGTTGGGTTACCCGCACCCGTATTAATGAGAATCCCGCAATGAGGGGACACGATCTATGCTTCGACAGGACGTGCTGATAAAACCGCCTCGTGATATGTGCGTCAGCAGGTTATGAAGACGGTTCGAATAATGACCGGGCCATGGCATGATGTCATGCTATAAAAAGCTGTCAGCAGATTGGATCTGTGGAATATTGTATTCTCTTCGGTGGTATGTGGAATTTGTTTTGCAGAGCCGGACACGATTCTCGTGTTATGAATCGTCTATGGAGTATTCGGAGAAGAACCCACCTTGCAATGCCGAAGACAATCTGCGCGCCGGACTCATCGTCATCGAAGCTTTGGTTCGAGGGCTCGAGGAGTCTGGATTAAGGGGTCCTCGGACAGCCGGACTATATACTTTCGCCGGACTATTGGACTACGAAGATACAAGATTGAAGACTTCGTCCCGTGTCCGTATGGGACTCTCCTTTGCATGGAAGGCAAGCTTGGATATTTGGATATGTAGATCTCCTTCTCTGTAACCAACTTTATGTAACCCTAGCTCCTCCAGTGTCTATATAAACCGGAGGGTTTAGTCCGTAGGACAACAACAATCATTATCATAGGCTAGCTCCTAGGGTTTAGCCTCTATGATCTCGTGGTAGATCAACTCTTGTAATACTCATATCATCAAGATCAATCAAGAAGGAAGTAGGGTATTACCTCCATCGAGAGGTCCCGAACCTGGGTAAAACATCGTGTCCCCTGCCTCCTGTTACCATTAGCCTTAGACGCACAGTTCGGGACCCCTACCCGAGATCCGCCAGTTTTGACACCGACACTAAGCACTTCTCCCGTTGCAAGAAAGATCAATCTAGTAGGCCAAACCAAACTGATAATTCAAAGAGACTTGCAAAGATAACTTAATCACACATAAAATAATTCAGAGGAGATTCAAATATTTCTCATGGATAAACTTGATCATAAACCCACAATTCATTGGATCTCGACAAACACACCGCAAAAAGAGTTACATCGAATAGATCTCCAAGAAGATCGATGAGAACATGGTATTGAGATCCAAAAAGAGAGAAGAAGCCATCTAGCTAATAACTATGGACCCGAAGGTCTGTGGTAAACTACTCACAACTCATCGGAGGGGCTATGGTGTTGATGTAGAAGCCCTCCATGGTCGATTCCCCCTCCGACGGAGCGCCGGCGAAGGCTCCAAGATGGGACCTCACGGATACAGAAGGTTGCGGTAGTGGAATTAGGTTTTCGTGGCTTGTTCTGATGTTCTCGGGGTACGTGGGTATATATAGGAGGAAGAAGTAGGTCGGTGGCTGCCCAAGGGGCCCACGAGATAGGGAGGCGCACCCAGTAGGGGTGGGCGCGCCCTCCACCCTTGTGACCGCCTCGACTGCTTCTTGACTTACACTCCAAGTCCTCTGGATCACGTTCGTTCCAAAAATCATGCTCCCGAAGGTTTCATTCTGTTTGGACTCCGTTTGATATTCCTTCTCTTCGAAACACTGAAATAGGCAAAAAAAACAGCAATACGGGCTGGGCCTCCGGTTAGTAGGTTAGTTCCAAAAATGATATAAATGTGTAAAGTAAAGCCCATAAACATCCAAAACGGGTAATATAATAGCATGGAACAATAAAAAATTATAGATATGTTGTAGATTATCAAGCATCCCCAAGGTTAATTCCTGCTTGTTCTCGAGTAGGTAAATGATAAAAACAGAATTTTTGATGTGGAATGCTACCTAGCATAATTCTCAATGTAATTTTCTTTATTGTTGCATGGATGTTCAGATCCAAATGATTCAAAATAAAAATTCATATTGACATAAGAAATAATAATACTTCAAGCATACTCATCAAAGCAATCATGTGTTCTCAAAATAACATGGCTAAAGAAAGTTATCCCTACAAAATCATATAGTCTGGCTGTTGCTCTATCTTTATCACACAAAGTATTTAATGCTCTATCTTTATCACTCAAAGTATTTAATCATGCACAACCCTGATGACAAGCCAAGCAATTGTTTCATGCTTTAGTAATCTCAAACTTTCTCAACTTTCACGCAATACATGAGCGTGAGCCGTGGACATAGCACTATATGTGGAATAGAATGGTGGTTGTGGAGAAGACAAAAAGGAGGAAGATAGTCTCACATCAACTAGGCGTATCAATGGGCTATGGAGATTCCCATTAATAGATATAGTCTCACATCAACTAGGCGTATCAACGGGCTATGGAGATGCCCATTAATAGATATCAATGTGAGTGAGTAGGGATTGTCATGCAACGGATGCACTAGAGCTATAAATGTATGAAAGCTCAACAAAGGAAACTAAGTGGGTGTGCATCCAACTTGCTTGCTCACGAAGACCTAGGGCATTTTGAGGAAGCCCATCATTGGAATATACAAGCCAACTTCTATAATGAAAAATTCCCACTAGTATATGAAAGTGACAACATAGGAGACTCTCTATCATGAAGATCATGGTGCTACTTTGAAGCACAAGTGTGGTAAAAAGGATAGTAGTATTGTCCGTTCTCTCTTTTTCTCTCATGTTTATATTTTTTTTTATTTTTTTCCTTTTTTTGGGCCTCCTCTTTTTTTGGCCTTTCTTTTTCTTTTTCTTTTTCTCTTTCTTATTTTTTTAAAGTCTAAAGTCTCATCCCGACTTGTGGGGGAATCATAGTCTCCATCATCCTTTCCTCACTGGGACAATGCTCTAATAATGAAGATCATCACACTTTATTTACTTACAACTCAAGATTACAACTCAATACTTAGAACAAGATATGACTCTATATGAATGCCTCCAGTGGTGTACCGGGATATGCAATGAATCAAGAGTGACATGTATGAAAATTATGAAGGTGGCCTAGCCACAAATACTATGTCAACTACATGATCATGCAAAGAGCATTATGACAATGATGATGCGTGTCATATAAACGGAACGGTGGAAAGTTGCATGGAAATATATCTCAGAATGGCTATGGAAATGCCATAATAGGTAGGTATGGTGGCTGTTTTGAGGAAGTTATATGGTGGGTGTATGGTACCAGTGAAAGTTGCGCGGCACAAGAGAGGCTAGCAATGGTGGAAGGGTGAGAGTGCATATAATCCATGGACTCAACATTAGTCAAAAAGAACTCATGTACTTATTGCAAAAATCAACAATTCATCAAAAACAAAGCATTACGCGCATGCTCCTAGTGGGATAGATTGGTAGGAAAAGACCATCGCTCGTCCCCGACCGCCACTCATAAGGAATATAATCAATAAATAAAATTGTGCTCCAACTTCATCACAAAGCGGTTCACCATACGTGCATGCTACGACAATCACAAACTTCAACATAAGTATTCTTTAAATTCATAATCACCCAACTAGCATGACTCTAATATTAAGACCTCTAATATCTCAAAACAATTATCAAATTTCAAATTGATCATAGCATCCAATTCACTTTCTATGATCATTTTTATTATACCGAACTTGGATGCCTACCATTCCAGGACCAATTTTATAACCATATCAAATACCATGCTGTTCTAAGAGACTCTCAAAATAATATCAGTGAAGCATGAAAAACTAGCAATTTCTACAAAATTAAGCCACCGCTGTGCTCTAAAAGATATAAGTGAAGCACTAGAGCAAAAACTATCAAGCTCAAAAAATATAAGTGAAGCACATAGCGTATTCTAATAAATTCCAATCAAGTGGGATTCTCCCAAAAGGTGTGTACAGCAAGGATGATTGTGGAAAACTAAAAGCAAAAACTAATATCATACACGACGCTCCAAGCAAACGCACATATCATGTGGCGAATAAAAATATAGCTCCAAGTAAAGTTACCAATGAGCGAAGATTTAAAGAGGGATGCCTTCGGGGCATCCCCAAGCTTAGGCTTTTGGCTATTCTTGAATATCTTGGGGTGCCATGGGAATCCCCAAGCTTAGGCTTTTTCAACTCCTTATTCCATAGTCCATCAGATCTTTACCCAAAACTTGAGAACTTCACAACACAAAACTCAACAGGAAATCTCATAAGCTCCGTTAGTGAAAGAAAGCAAAACCACCACATAAGGTACTGTAATGAACTCATTCTTTATTTATATTGGTGTTAAACCTACTGTATTTCAAGTTCTCTATGGTTCATACTACTTAATACTAGCCATAGATGCATCAAAATAAGCAAACAACACACGAAAACAGAATCTGTCAAAAACAGAACAGTCTGTAGCAATCTGTAACCCTCGAATACTTCTGGAACTCTAAAAAATCCTACCAAAAATAGGAAGTCCTGGGCAATTTGTCTATTTATCTACAGAAAAAAGAATCAACGAAAAGCACATTTCTGTGAATTAACAAAACTAAGTTCGTGCGTGCAAAGTTTCTGTTTTTCAGCAGAATCAAATTAACTATCACCATAGGTTATCCTATAGGTTCTACTTGGCACAAACACTAATTAAAACATAAAAACACATCTAAACAGAAGGTAGGTGCAAAATTTATTACTAAACAGGAACAAAAACAAAAAAGCACAAATAAAATTGGGTTGCCTCCCAACTAGCACTCTCGTTTAACGCCCCTAGCTAGGCATAAAAGCTAAGATTGATCTAAGTAGTGCCATCTTTGGCGAAAGTGCTCCATGCCTTTCCTTAATGGAAATTGGAATCTAATATTCCCTTCCTTCATATCAATAATCGCGCCAATCGTTCTAAGGAAAGGTCTACCAAGAATAATAGGGCAAGAAAGATTGCAATCTATATCAAGAACCATAAAATCTATAGGCACCAAATTTCTATTTGCAACAATGAGAACATCATTGATTCTTCCCATTGGCTTTTTAATGGTGGAATCCGCAAGGTGCAAATTTAAAGAGCAATCATCAAGATCATGGAAACCTAGAATATCGCATAAAGTTTCCGGAATCATGGAAACACTAGCACCTAAATCACATAAAGAATAACACTCATGATCTTTAATTTTAATCTTTATAGTAGGTTCCCACTCATCATTAAGTTTTCTAGGTATAGAAACTTCCAAATTAGGTTTTTCATCAAAAAAATTGCATCAAGGCATCAAAAAATATGTTTGGTAAAAGCTTTATTTTGACAATAAGCATGAGGAGAATTCACAACGGATTGCAACAAGGAAATACAACCTTCTAAAGAACAAATATCATAATTAAATTCCTTGAAATCCAAGATAGTGGGTTCAATGCTATTTAAAGTCTTGACCTCTCCAATCCCGCTTTTACCAAATTTAGCATCAAGATATAAAAACTTCGAATCATTGTGATGCCTTTTAACTAAGTTGACTCATCTCCAGTCCCATCATTATTAAGATTCATATTGAAAAACAAAGATTTAATAAGGGACACATCAATAACTTTAAGATCTTCATCATTATTTTCATGGAAACTAGAAGAACACGCCTTTATAAAGCAATCTTTCTTAGCACGCAATCTAGCGGTTCTTTCTTTGCACTCATCAATGTAAATTCTCATAGCTTTGAGAGACTCATTGATATCATGCTTAGGAGGAGTAGATCTAAGTTTCAGAGAATCAACATCAAGCGAAAGTCTATCAACGTTCCTAGCCAAATCATCAAATTTGAGCAATTTTTCTTCAAGCAAGGCACTAAATTTCTTTTGGGAGATCATAAATTCTTTCACACTATTCTCAAAATCAGAGGGCATCTTATTAAAATTACCATAAGAATTATTGTTGGAATTTCCATAATTATTAGAGGAATTACTAGGGAACGGTCTAGGATTAAAGTTTCCTCTATAAGCATTGTTTCCAAAACTATTCCCACCAACAAAATTCACATCCATAGATTCATTATTATTCTCAATCAAAGTAGACAAAGGCATATCATTGGGATCGAGAGGAGAACTTTTAGTAGCACAATTTCATAAGTTCATCCATCTTTCCATTCAAAACATTAATTTCTTCTATAGCATGCACTTTTTTACTGGTACATTTTGCGTTGTGCCATTGAGAATAATTAGCCATAATATTAGCAAGATGTTTTGTAGCATCTCCTAAAGTGATTTCCATAAACGTGCCTCCTGCGGTCGAATCTAAAAGATTTCTAGAAGCAAAATTCACTTCGGCATAAAAATTTTGTATGATCATCCATATATTCAAACCATGAGTAGGGCAATTGCGAATCATCAATTTCATTCTTTCCCAAGATTGGGCAACATGCTCATGATCAAGTTGTTTAAAATTCATAATATCGTTCCTAAGAGTGATGATCTTAGCGGGAGGAAAATATTTAGAGATAAAAGCATCTTTGCACTTGTTCCAAGAATCAATACTATTTTTAGGTAAAGGCGAAAACCAAACTTTAGCACGATCTCTAAGTGAAAACGGAAATAACTTCAATTTAACAATATCATTATCCGTATCTTTTTTCTTTTGCATGTCACACAAATCAACAAAGTTGTTTAGATGGGTAGCGGCATCTTCACTAGGAAGGTCGGTGAATTGATCTTTCATAACAAGATTCAGCAAAGCAGTATTGATTTCAGAAGACTCAACATCATTAAGAGGAGCAATCGAAGTACTAAGGAAATCATTAATATTGGTATTGGAGAAATCACACAATTTGGTATTATCTTGCGCCATGGCGACAAGTAATCCAACGCACAAGCAAACAAAAAGGCAAACGAAAGAAAGAGGAGAAGATTGGGAAAGAGAGGGCGAATAAAACGGCAAGGGTGAAGTGGGGGAGAGGAAAATGAGAGGCAAATGGCAAATAATGTAAATGCGAGGGAGATGAGTTTGTGATGGTACTTGGTATGTCTTGACTTGAGCAAAGTCCTCCCCGGCAACGGTGCCAGAAATCCTTCTTGCTACGTCTTGAGCTTGCGTTGGTTTTCCTTGAAGAGGAAAGGGTGATGCAGCAATAGTAGCGTAAGTATTTCCCTCGGTTTTTGAGAACCAAGGTATCAATCCAGTAGGAGGCTCCTCAAAAGTCCCACACACCTACACAAACCAACAAAGAACTCGCAACCAACGCAATAAAGGGGTTGTCAATCCCTTCATGGCCACTTGCAAAAGTGAGATCTGATAGAGATAGTATGATAAGATAAATATATTTTTGGTATTTTATGATATAGATTGGAAAAGTAAAGATGCAAATAAAAGTAGATTGAAAGCTTATATGATAAAAGATAGACCCCGGGGCCATAGGTTTCACTAGTGGCTTCTCTCAAGATAGCATAAGTATTACGGTGGGTGAACAAATTACTGTCTTGCAATTGATAGAAAAGCGAATAATTATGAGATTATCTAGGCATGATCATGTATATAGGCATCACGTCCGTGACAAGTAGACCGACTCCTGCCTGCATCTACTACTATTACTCCACACATCGACCGCTATCCAGCATGCATCTAGAGTATTAAGTTCATAAAGAATGGAGTAACACATTAAGAAAGATGACATGATGTAGAGGGATAAACTCATGCAATATGATATAAACCCCATATTTTTATCCTCGATGGCAACAATACAATCGTGCCTTGCTGCCCTTAACATCCTTTGGGAAAGGACACCGCAAGATTGAACCCAAAGCTAAGCACTTCTCCCGTTGCAAGAAAGATCAATCTAGTAGGCCAAACCAAACTGATAATTCGAAGGGACTTGCAAAGATAACTTAATCACACATAAAAGAATTCACACGAGATTCAAATATTTCTCATAGATAAACTTGATTATAAACCCACAATTCATTGGATCTCGACAAACACACCGCAAAAAGAGTTACATCGAATAGATATCCAAGAAGATCGAGGAGAACATGGTACTGAGATCCAAAAAGAGAGAAGAAGCCATCTAGCTAATAACTATGGACCCGAAGGTCTGTGGTAAACTATTCACAACTCATCGGAGGGGCTATGGTGTTGATGTAGAAGCCCTCCATGGTCGATTCCCCCTCTGGCGGAGCACCGGCGAAGGCTCCAAGATGGGATCTCGCGGATATAGAATGTTGCGGCGGTGGAATTAGGTTTTCGTGGCTTGTTTTGATGTTCTCGGGGTACGTGGGTATATATGGGAGGAAGAAGTAGGTCGGTGCCCGCCCGAGGGGCCCACGAGATAGGGGGCGCGCCTAGTAGGGGTGGGCGCGCCGTCCACCATCATGGCCGCCTCGACTGCTTCTTGACTTGCACTCCAAGTCCTCTGGATCACGTTCGTTCCAAAAATCATGCTCCCGAAGGTTTCATTCCGTTTGGACTCCGTTTGATATTCCTTTTCTTAGAAACACTGAAATAGGCAAAAAAACAACAATACTGGTTGGTCCTCCGGTTAGTAGGTTAGTCCCAAAAATGATATAAATGTGAAAAATAAAGCCCATAAACATCCAAAATATGTAATATAATAGCATGGAACAATCAAAAAAAATATAGATACGTTGGAGACGTATCAACCGACATATTAGGGGCTTAGCACAGTTAGTTGTGGCCCACTCTATCTTATCGTTATTAGGGGCTTAGCCCAATTATCTTATTAGCAGGATTATATAAACTCGTGTAAGGATCCGTTTTGGAATTAAGCAAGAAACAATCATAATTGCTTGGCTTCCTTAGGGAGCCGGGAGACCTAACCCTAGCCTCCTCCACTGCGCCATCTTCCTCTCTGCTGCCGCCTTCTCCTGCGCAACTACGACGCCAATGCGTCACCGCTGGCGCCCATCTCCTCCCCAACCAGCCTCCCACCCCTACAACCTACGGTTCAGGCTAGGTAGGGCCCAACCTCCTACCAGTTTGGTATCAGCTAGCTTCGGTCCGATCATGTCTTCACCGCCACCTAACCTGTCTCTCCCACTGTTGGTCTCCTTGTCGCCTACCACCACGACCATCGCCCACTCCTGCCCGCGCCGGGATCCTCCATCGCTCCCGCCCCCGCCATCCTCACCCCGGAGGAGGTGTCCAGGGTGCTGCGGGACCTGACCTAGGTGGTCCAAGAGATCCGCCTGTTCTTGGCCGGGTCCTACGGGCCGCACCCGGTTGTGCCGCCCATCGCTGCCCCCGCGCCGCCGAGGCTGCTGTGGTAGCCACCACACCAGGCGGCTTCCGCCGCGCTCGCCGACACTACAAAAAAAGACACATCCGTGACATTTTGGGCCGAACGAAAAAAATTCTGTATACATATGACACTTCTATGACGATAATTGTGACAAAACCCGGTATCATCATAGATGTTGTGGGCTCCTACTTCTATGACAAAAAATCATGACATAAAATGGGCTTTTCGTCCTGGGCGGGCTGGAGACGCAGCTGCATGACATTCTTTGGGCCGTCCATGACGGAAAAAACCGTGGTAGAAGCAAGGGGGAGGAAAATTTCGGGGAGTTCCCGGTTACGGTGGGAGGTTGGGGGTCGAGCAATGCGCGTTTCTCTCGTACACGTATGCGCGTGTGTGCGAGGCATTGGCTCTAACTGAACCCGAGCGAGGCGTTGGGCTCTAACTGAACCCGAGCGATTGAACTTCATGCTACATGTTACTGAACCCGAGCGATCGATCGATGGCTGTTAACTAAACCCGATCGAGCGATTCCTTTGCTACTGCTGCTAACTGAAGCCGATCGATGATGCCTCTGGGATGAACGAGCATTGCGGGGGGGTTGGATGAACAGTGAGTGGTGGCGTTGCCTCTGGATGAATAGGACCCCGTGGTGTGGAGGGCTGGATGAACAGTAGATGGTGGAGGGGTGGCCGTGGAGGGGTGATTGAACAGGACCCCATGGTGTGGAGGGCTGGATGAACAGTAGACGATGGAGGGGTGCCCGTGGAGGGTGGTTGAACAATGAGCGGTGGAGTAGCGCGCGGTGGAGGCTGGATGAACAGGAGCTCGTGGAGGCTGGAGGAGGTCGACGGTAGCCCGTGGAGGTGGAGGAGGTCGACGGTGGAGATGAACAGTATCCCGTGGAGTCCCGTTTTGTAGTACGCCACACCCTCCCGGCGAACAGACCCCTGCCGACCGTGGCGCCCAACACAAGTCCGTTTTGTCCGTTTTGTGGTACGCCACACCCCTTCCGATGAACAGGGCCCCTGTTTCGACCGTAGGAGGTCCGTTTCGTCCATTTTGCGGTACGCCACACCCCTCCCGATTAACAGGACCCCCGTTTCGACCGTAGGAGGTCCGTTTAGTCCGTTTTGCGGTACGCCACACCACTCCCGATCAACAGGACCCCCGTTTCAACCATAGGAGATCCGTTTCCTCCGTTTTGCGATATGCTACACCCCTCCCGAATAACAGGACCCTGTTCCGAACGTAGGAGGTCTGTTTCCTCCGTTGTGCGGTACGCTAGGCCTCGTTTCCATCGCCTGTTCTGTCCAAGCCCTCCCGATGAACACGACCACGCATTCCGTTCTGACCCAGCCGGTTGGCTCCCACGCGTTCTGTTGCCTCCCCATGAACACGACACATTCCGTTGCCTCCCCATGAACACGACGCATTCCGTTGCCTCCCCGTGAACACGACGCATTCCGTTGCCTCCCCATGAACACGACGACGACGCTGTTTCTCCATTCCGACCCAGCCATGTACACGAGCCCTCGCTGTACGTATGCGCGAGTAGGCGTTCGAGACCCCGCCCGTATGTACACACACGTGGCCGTATTTTCTTTCTTGCACCCTGGCTACTGTACGTACATGTACATGCTACGTGCGTGCCTCTACTACGACACGTGCGCGCCTCTACATTGACCAGTATATATGTACGGACACGTTCGCGACCAGAATGACAACGCTATGTACGCTTCGACCAGGTGGGTCCCGACTGTCAGGCACTTCCTTGCCTACGAAGATGTAGCTGGTGGGTCCCAGTTGTCAGGGGGGCGAATCGTTTTTTTGCCCAGACGCACTTCCTTGCATGCAAAGATGTAGCTGGTGGGTCCCAGCAGTCAGGGGGGCGAATCATTTTTTTTTTGCCCGGACGCACTTCCTTGCGTGCGAAGGTGTAGCTGGTGGGTCCTAGCAGTCAGGGGGGAAACTTTTTTTTCGTGAAATACGGTGGCCCGTCCGGTGGGTCCCAGCTGTCAGGTGGAGGAATAATTATTTTGCGCGTAATAAGGAGGCACTTCCTTGCGGCCGCCGTGGACCCAGCTGTCAGCCTCTCCACACACAATACTCTTCCGATGGAAGTCGGTTGTTGACCACATTGACCACGCCACGCCGAGAGCACCACGGCGGTGGATGACGGCGAGGCCTAGGAAGGGGACTACGCGGAGCCAGGGAAGATGCAGCAATGGATGCTCACGAGAAGAGGAGTACGAGGGTTCACTGGTTCGGCTGCGGTGTGAGGTTGTCGTCGCCGCGGAATAACAGGGGGTGTGGGTGAGTAGAGGGATGGCCTAGCTAGCGGTGGGAGTAGTAGGGGGCAGTGAGGCCTCCGCGGTATCACAGCCGGCCACGGGAGGCAGGAGCATGCCGCACGACCGACGCTGCTTTGGGCGGCTGGAGAACGAAGACCATAGGTTGAAGAAGCACTACGGCCGTTGGATAGACATCGTACGGTCACTGGAGTATTGACTAAGTTGACAAAGCCCTCCGTCCCTGTGAACTTAGTAGACCCACAAGTCAGCTTGCCACTATACTGGGTCCCAACTAGCAGGGGGAGTATTCATTTTTTTGCGTAATAAGTAGGCACTTCCTTGCGTGCGAAGATACAGCTGGTGGGTCCAAGCTGTCGGCAGCGGCAACATTTTTTTCGCCAAATATAGAGGCCCTTTCGGTGGGTCCCAGATGTCAGGTGGAGGAATCATTATTTTGCGCATAATAAGGAGGCATTTCCTTACGTGCGGCCGTGGACCCAGCTGTAAGCCTCTCCACGTACAGTCCACTTCAGATGCATGTCGGTCGTTGACCACGTTGACTAGGCCGCGCCGAGAGCACCAGGGCGATGGACGACGGCGAGGCCTAGGAAGGGAACGACACGGAGGCAGGGAAGAGTCGGCAGTTGTTTCCCACGCGGAGGGGAGTATGACTGTACGAGGGTTTACTGGTTCGTGTGCCGTCGCTGAAGAATAACAACAGGTGTGGGTGAGTAGAGGGATGGCTAGGCCAACGATGGGAGTACGGTGGGGCGGTGAGGCTGGAAGACCTGCCGGCATGAGGAGGAGGGAGCGAGCAGTCCAGCTTGGCGCTTGTTTGAGCGGCCGAGCAGAAGAGCAGATTGAAGAAGACGCCGATCGTTGGATGGACATCCAACGATCCTTTGCTAAAGGCCAACCTTTTTACTGAAAGCCTCAAATCTGTGTAAAACAACATACAACCCATCTGCCATTATTTCTAATAATTTACAGCCCATTTGCTAATTCTTAAGGTTTTTCAGCCCATATTCTTTTTGTTAGCATTACAGCCCATATTGTGGCCACGGTTAAAAAATTATATGAAATTTTGCATATTTCGGTGCGGTCCGAACTGTTTTTAATGTCGAAATTTCGACTCACATTCAAACTGATTTTAAAAATAAATGTATATCAATATAAAATCCAACAAATTCTCCACGCATAAAAATTAATGTAATTTAAAATCTCGAAATGAAAAAAAGATATTTGAAACTAATTGCGGTTTGATGTGTTTTAAAATGTACATCCCATTTCTCATTCTTGATGGGCCATTTTTCGCCATTAATGAAAGCTCTCCTCGTCTTGAAATATTTGCAGCCCAACAGGCCTGACAAAGTGACTTACTTGGAAAATCACAAAAAACTAGGCTGTGGCTGTGGACCCAGCTCTCAGCCTCTCCACGTACAGTACTCTTCCGATGGAAGTCGTCGCTTGACCACGTTGACCACGCCGCGCGGAGAGCACCACGGCGGTGGATGACGGCGAGGCCTAGGAAGGGGACGACACGGAGCCGGGAAGACGATCGCTGGAAGCTGCGGGAGGAGTACGAGGGTTCACTGGTTCGGCATTGCGGTGTGAGGTTGCCGCCGCCGCAGGCCTGGCCAGCCGGTGGGAATAGTAGGCGGTGAGGCCTCCATGGCAAAGACAACCGCCACGGAGGCGGGAGCATGCGCACGACCGGTGCTACTTTGGGCGGTGGAGCAAGAAGACCATAGGTTGAAGAAGCACTACGGCCGTTGGATGGACATCGACGATCCTTTGGAGCTAGAATCGTTCATATTGACTAAGTTGACAAAGCCCTTCGTCCCGTCAACTTAGTAGGCCCATTAAGTCAGCCTCCCACCAAGGTGGGTCCCAGCTAGCCGGGGGAGTATTCATTTTTTTGTGCGTAATAAGGAGGCACTTCCGGTGGGTCTGAGCTGATAGCGGGGGGAACGTTTTTTTTCGCGAAATACAGTGGCCCGTCAGGTGGGTCCTAGCAGTCAGGGGGCAAACATTTTTTTCGCAAAATACGGTGGCCCGTCCGGTGGGTCCCTGCTGTCAGTTAGAGGAATCATTATTTTCCGCGTAATAAGGAGGCACTTACTTGCTGCGGCCGTGTACCCAGCTGAGACTCTCCACGTACAGTATACTTCCGATGGAAGTCGTTCCTTGACCACGTTGACCTCGCCGCATTCCGTTGCATGCTTGCGTCCATGGGCCTGGTGCGTCCCCACTGTCAGCCTCTCACGTACAATCATCTTCCGATGACTCTCGGTTATTGACCACGTTGACCACACCGTGCCGAGCGCACCCAGACTGGAACGACCCGGAGATGGGGAATACGGGGCAGTGGAGTCGCAGATGGAGAGGAGTGGGAAACTTCACTTTGGTTGGTCTTGGCGGCGGCAAGACAGCCAGTGCCGCCCATGGGAGACAAGAGCAAGAACAGAGGTTGAAGAAGGAGCACGGCTGTTGGATTAACATCCAACAGTCCAGCAGCTAGAATCATTTGTTGATTAACTTGACAAAGCCGTGCGTACATGTCCGCTTAGTAGGCCCACAAGTCAGTCACCAAGTCTGACGGGTCCCAGCTGTCAACGGGATGAATAATTTTTTCACAAAACAAGGAGGCACTTCCTTCCGTGCTAAGATACAGCCGGTGGGTCCCAGCTGTCAGGTGGAGGAAACATTTTTTCAGCTTAATAAGGAGGAACTTTCCTTGCATGCGACCATGGACCTCGTGGGTCCCAGCCATCAGGGTCTCCACGTACAGTCCTCTTCCGATGACTCTCGTTTGTTGGCCACGCCGCACCGAGCGCAGCGAGGCGGTGGACGACGGCAAGGCCCTGGACGGGAATGACTCCAAGATGGGAAAACGCGGCAGTGGAGTCGCAGATTGAGAGGAGGAGAAGGGTTATAACTGGTTCTGTTGCGGCGTGGGGCTGTAGTCTGTGGAGAATAAAAGGAGATGTCGAGGGGTGGAGGGATAGCCTGGCCGGCGGTGGGGTAGCGCTTTGCAGCGATGCATGCTAAGCAAAGCCGCTAGCCGCCAGAGGCCGGACCAGGCGGTCCCGGCGACGCTGGAGGAAGAAGACGAGAGATTGAAGGTGCATGCCGGCCGTTGGATATAAATCCAATGGCTGTGGATGACACAATCATTTGTTGACCAAGTTGACAACGCCCTGCGTAGGCTTCGACCTATTGGACCACATGTTAGCCTGCAAAAATGTGGCATATATTTAACCCATGTAATCTAGAATGTACAGTCCATTTGCTGGGCTGGGTGAACAAATAATTTCGTGTCAATCAGGCCCATTTATATTTTCTAAGAAATCCCAGCCCATTTGCACTTCCTTGAAATACACGTATTATGTGGGCTCGTTATATATATAATGTTATGTTAGAAGGAGAAATTAATATCAAAGAATAAACCGGAGAGGCACATTTTTTATATATATAATTAACAAATTAGCGAGTTATTGGTCAAAATAAAAATGAGCGCGTTATTATTAAATTGGTCCTTAAAATCTTTGCAAGCTTTTGTACGCAATCACCAGGATTTTCCTTGCCTGTTAGTCAAAAACAACCAGGATTTTCCTTGCCAACTTCCATTAAACATTTACTTTTATAAGTTAATAACACATGGGATGTTTTTATAATGTATATATAAGTATCTATAAAATATACGATAATAGTAATAATACAAATATATATAATGTGGTTAGAAGGGAAAACATAAATTGGACACAACATTGCTTCTATAAGAGACCTGCGTTTTATACCCCACAGTAGGCATACTAACAAGTTCACACACAAATACAATGTAAAAGGTAAACATTCATATCAAACTCAGTTCACAGGACACGTTCATATTCATAGACAACATTCACTATCAACAACTCAAAAGATTCATATATACACAAGCTCAGCATATCTATGCATCCAAATGATTGATAGATCACACGACAATATTCATACATAATTCACAAAAAGATTTAGATATACACATGTTCAGTATGTTTATGCATCCAAATGATTGTGATCACAGCTAATATGATCCATGGACGAACTTTAATTACCTAGGGTACAGACTGGTAAATGGTGTTCAATCGGAGGTACTTCTTGCTAAAATTAGTTCTTGTACGAGTAAACTTTCGAGTATATAAGAGGCAACACAGACAATCTGAACTTTGCTTGTAGGTTTATCCTCAAATAGTGGCCTCGTGCTGAGGGAGGTTTGAGCAACTTGGCCACTACTTTCATCCAACTAGTTTACTGGCTCATCTTGGTCATGTATCTCGCCAAAATTCTACATTGCAGATGAGAAAGGAGGCGGTTGAGAAAATGAACCACCCAATTTTTGTGTGCAGCTCAACTGAAATGGAGCATCCTTGGAGTGCAGACTGATTAAGTGCCAGATGAATATAAGCGTCAACCAACTTGTCTGGAATCTTTAGACTCCATGCCATATAGTTCGCTACCATATGTGCCGATAATGCCGGTTGTTTGACAATTGGTTGACGCCGGTTGATACTCGAATGAATATAGGCACTTCTTGTCAACATCGATGCTTGTCTGAGTGAACTTTGGAGTACATAGCAGCAGCATAAGTTGTAGGATCGGAAGTATGTCTAGAGGGGGGGGGGATTAGACTACTTGACAACTTAAAAGTTTAGCCTTTTGATTAGGGCAAGTTTTTAGCAAGTTCACAATGATGACCAAGTCAAGTATCACCCTACACATGCAATTCTAGAGTAGTGGCAGCGGAAAGTAAATTGCACATGTAGTAAATAAGAGGTGGAGAAGAGCAAACGCAATTTGGAGACACGGAGATTTTTCTCGTGGTTCCGATAGGTGGTGCTATCGTCAATCCACGTTGATGGAGACTTCAACCCACGGAGGGTAACGGCTGCGAGAGTCCACGGAGGGCTCCACCCACGAAGGGTCCACGAAGAAGCAACCTTGTCTATGCCATCATGGCCTCACGCCCACGGAGGACTAGCCTTACTCGGGGTAGATCTTCACGAAGTAGGCGATCTCCTTGCCCTTACAAACTTCTTGGTTCAACTCCACATCTTGACGGAGGCTCCCAAGCGACACCTAACCAATCTAGGAGGCACCACCCTCCAAAAGGTAATAGATGGTGTTGGTGATGATGAACTCCTTGCTCTTGTGCTTCAAATGATAATCTCCCCAACACTCAACTCTCCTCACTGATTTGGCTGTGGTGGAAGAAAGGATTGAGTGGAAAGCAACTTGGGAAGGCTAGAAATCAAGTTTCATATGGTGGGAGTGAAGCAACTTGATCTCAACACAAGGGTAGGTAGTTTTCTTCTCGTAAATGTAAGGTAGGAGTGGTAGTTCTTTTCGATGGCTCTCTCCACGAATGAAGAGGAGGTGGAGGGTATTTATAGCCTCCACACAAAATCCAACCGTTACACACATTTGACCAATCTCGGTCGACCGAAGTTGACAACTCGGTGAGACCGAAAGTTCAAATCTTGTGAACGTTGGAATTTTCAGTGGGACCGAAAATACAATCTCGGTTAGTCCGATTCTTCCAAAGTCTAGGGTTTGCCAATCTCGGTGGGACCGACTTTCTCATCTCGGTGACACCGATTTGAGTACGTATGTTCTGAAGCTTGGCAACACCAATTTCGTATGACCGAGTTTGGAATCGGAAAATCCAAATTATTAGGGTTTGGGTATATGGCTGAGGTGGTTCATCTCGGTGTGACTGAGTTTATGGAATCGGTGGGACCGAGATTACTTATGAGTTTATGTTGGAATGAAAGATTGCGATAGTTTGAGAGATAAATCACTAAGCACTTAGAGCAACCAGATCATCATCATAACCTCATCCCCTTTAATAGTATTGGCTTTCCTATGGACTCAATGTGATCTTGGATCACTAAACCAAAATGGAGTCTTGAGCTTTTGCCAATGTTTTCCTTAGCATTTTGAGGGGTCCACATCATCGGTCATTGCCATACCCATATCAATGAACTTTACGAAATATTCTCAAGAAATGATTAGTTCAATGATATATATGTTGTTATTAATTACCAAAACCACCCGGGATTAGTTGCACTTTCAATCTCCCCTTTTGGTAATTGATGACAACATATAGATCAAAGCTTCGACAAATGATATAATCAATGAATAACATCGTCGCTTTGAGAAGTATGTGATAAGCAAGAGCTCCCCCTAAATTTGTGCATTATTTAAGATTTGCGTTTGAATGCAAATGCACAATCGATTAGGATCATGGGTCACTCTTCCATGTCACATACATCTTGGTGGAGCGCACAAAATGATAAGAATGAATAACATGCACCCAATCACCAAGACATGAGTAAGTGATCATACAAGATATGGATAGAATATGATAAGCATTAAGCACACATTAAGCATAGTATGATCAAGCACTCATCAAGATAGAGCAAACGTAGTATCAAACACACGAAATATCTCGAAGAACTCAAAAGTATCTCAAGGAAAACCGCAAACGAAAGAGCAAAAAACGAGCACTCTCTCTCTTGAAGTCCTATGATCTATACAATTTCTCCCCCTTTGGCAACAAGTTACCAAAAAGTTCGAAAGGTATAGAGCTAAGCGTCACTAGGGACTCTGCTGGCGGCTCTGTCTGCGTCGATGGAGTGGAGATAGCTGCATCTGCAAAAGCTTCGCTGAAGTCTGTGGAGCTTTGGAGGAGTGGACACAAGCCGGAGCTGGAACCGATGGAGCTGTGGAGGTGCTTGATGTAGTAGCCCAGGGTCTATCACCGAATAGCGGTGATCTGGGCTTTGTGG
Organism: Aegilops speltoides; assembly: GCA_021437245.1. Classification (NCBI taxonomy): domain Eukaryota; kingdom Viridiplantae; phylum Streptophyta; class Magnoliopsida; order Poales; family Poaceae; genus Aegilops; species Aegilops speltoides. The sequence goes on along the minus strand of CM038143.1, from coordinate 451,538,480 downwards.
GCTTTGGAGTAGACTGCTCATAGTCATCCCGACCATATCATCTTCCATCTCCTTCATGAGCTCTGCCTTCTCCTCTTCGCTTCCTCAATGTCCGCCTCAAGCTTGTTGACGGTGACTGCACTTGATCGACTTAACATCCGAGCATGGAACTTATCTTCAACTATCCTCTCAAGACTCTCCCGAGATCGCATTATGCTGGCAAAGCGTAGTTCAATTCTCCGAGTGGCTTCAAGAATTTGTTCTCCAACGCTCTTGGGCTTTTTGCTGCCGCTTGCTTCCTTCTCAGCTTTAGCTTGTTTGGCGACTTCAGACTTAGCTTGTCCTTCAACGGATGTGGGATCATCCTCGGTCATCACAACTTCATTATCTTCATGTTCAGCTGCAATGGCAAGTGGGGTCTATCCAACGGTAGGTGTCCGTGCCAAACTTGGCATTAATGAGCATCTGAATATGCGGAGCAAACCCACACGACCTCTTCAGTCTCTGTTTGTCCTCTTGATAGTCTCAACTATCGTGTCCATCACCTTAAAAGGTGCCTTCGATCTAGAATGTGCAGCATGTTGATAGAATAACCTCTTATCATGCGGTGGTCTCTCGACTTGGGCATCAAAGTATGCCTCGAGAATGGTGTTAGTGGTTGGGAGACTGCTCAAGATGATATCTTGATCCAAGCTTCCATATCTCAACATCCTTGTCTGGTACCTCATTGTACATGTTCTTCATAGACTCGTGATTCTTCTTTGGAATGCCATAGACATCTACATCATCATCCCTTGATACTGGTGCATTCAGCAATGCTCTCCATTCCTCAACAAAGGAAGAGAATCCGCCTTCATCATCCATACAATTTCGCCATCTGGATAGAAGTGTGCGGTGGCATAGAAGCGCATGATCATTTCATCATTCCAAGCGGTCAATTTCGACCAACAAACTCAGCAACACCACATGCGGTGAAGCTCTCATGCACATGTGGGAAGTAGTCTCTGTGCTCTTCACCGTCGATGTATTCCCGGTCTACATATCCGTGTCAAGAATAATTGGCTTCTTATCCATAAGCACTGCCTCATAGAAATCTTGTTGCTCTCTCGGTGTGGAACCTTGAGTCAACAGCAGTCCTTCTCCTGGTGGCATATGGATCAACTTGCCTCCATAGCCCGAGACCTTTGTCCTTCCTTTCCTTCATATTTTCAGCTCGAGGATGAGCATCATTATGAACGGCAATTCGCATCGAAGCTTGACAAAACATGAGCCTCATCATCAGATTCTGCAGGTGGCACATTGTCCTTCTTCTTCTCTGAAGCAGGAATGTTTCTCACTGTTTTCTTTGGCTTGGCAGCAGGTTTGGCTTGGGCTGCCTTAGCTGGAGCTGATGGCTTAGATTTTGTGGGTGCTCCTGCCCTGATGGCATCTCCCATCAACTTTTGCTTCTGAGGAGGCTGGGGTGCTTCCTCATCAGAGTCATCATCATCAGCTTCTTCATGAACTAGCCTCTTCCTCTTGGAAGTTTTCTTGATCTTGCTGGAGGTTTCTTCTTCCATGCTCAGCTTCTTTGCAACTGTGGATTTCTTCTCTTTGCTGGTGCCTTTCTTTGTCTGTTGCCCTTGATAGCCCTTGGCAACCACTTTCCTTTTAGGCTTTGAAGTAATCTCCTCATCAGCAACAAAGTCGAGTCTTCCTCATCGTAATTCCTCTTCTTCCCGCCTGGTGGTAGCCGGGGCATTCCACTTGAGTGCTCTCTCCATCATCTCAAAAACTGCTTGCTTCAGACTTGTGACCGCCTCTCGAATCTCAACCGGTGATTCGGACACTGTTTCGCTGTCACTTGCATCGTATATGACCGACAACCTGTGAAAAGAATAGGTATAGGCAGAATAGAAGAGTTATCACAAACCGCAGAGGATTTTGCAAAAGAATGAGTTCAAACTTTAGTTTTAGGTTTTCACAGAATGCATTTGGTCCGACCGAGTCTAAAAATTCGTGAATCCAAGTGTCTAAACCTAACCGTACACACCACTTTCGGTTGGACGAAATGGGTTTCGATCTAGCCGAGAGCACTAGGGTTTCACTAAATCCTCATTTCGCTCTTACCGATTTGCACAACTTCGGTTTAACCGAAAAGTGCAAAGGCAATGGCCAGAGGCCAAATCGGTCATCCGAGAATGTAGAATCGGTCACACCGAGATGTGTTCGCGGAAACCTAACCCTAAAATTTTCACTCGAATTTTGTTCTATGATCTAATCAATTTGGACAGAAGATTTCAAACTTGGCAAGAAGCTAGGCAAAACCTATCGTGCATTGAATCGAGGTTGAAGCACGAGAGGATGAAACTCACCCAACTGGTGGAGCTTCACCACGGCGGCAACGGCGCGATGAGATTGACCATCGACGGCGATGGAGACCATGGCGAGGGCGCAAAGCGACGGCGGAGACGATCCAAGACCACGGCGACGCAGCAATAAGGGTTTGAGGGCGAGGCGTTTGAAGGAATAATCAGCGCTGTCCTCGGGTATATATACCCTTCGTTGTCGGTGGGACCGAGTTGGAAAACTCGATGGGACCGAGATGGTTAATCGTGCGATTACTCACTTGTCACACCGAATTTACAACTCGGTTTCACCGAGGTGAAAACCTAGATCAATCCAAGTAATTTTGATCCGTCCGATTTGAGTATATTGGTTTGACCGAAAATACTTAGAAGGTTTTGGAAGTTAGGCTTTTGACGGATCGGTGGCTCGAGTGCTCCTCACTCGATGCGTCCGAAAAAGTCTTGTTCAAAGTTTGTGATATAAGCATGAATAGAGTTTGAGACAAGAAAGCATAGATAGCTAGGGGAGGAACTTAGGCCTTCTTGTCCATCCATTTGGTCAAAAAGAAAAAATCCAAAAGACCAAAGCAACAAATGGATGTCCTCGAATGGATAAAATCATGCATCCAACATGCTCACACAATAAGATAGCAAATGGAATATGTGGCAAACATGCACAAACAAAACACTTAGCAACTAGCACACAATTTGGCGATGACTAGGTCATCTATATATGAGTATATTGACTTAGGAGTCAAATGAGAACATTTGATCATAGGTCATACTCATCGTTTAAGCACAAGTGGGGTTACCACTTTTACATAAAGCATTAATGTGTTCACATCATTAGAAGATGCTTTAGCTCAATTCTTTAGAGCAAAGCTCCCCCTTGATGTGAGAACCCCTTTTAAAGGGTCAAACTAACCTTGGGTTGTCGTTGAAGACTTCATGTAGATGTTGAAGATGTGGATGCTCAATGTTGATGAAGATCATCAAGAGTTGGGAGCAATCCTTTGGATTCGGGCACTTTCAATACCTACATGGGTTAGTCCCACAAGGAACAAACAAGGATATCCATGGACATAGAATGAAGTACACAATAGATGATGTCCATGAAAGCAATGATTACCTTGTCCCTTGACTTACCAACATGAGGGTTTGTGACTCCATGAACTAGTGCAAGATGTGGAAGTTGATTGCACAAGTTCTTGCCAAAATGAATGTGAGTGAAGTGTATTGGCGGAGTCACCCTCAAGAACTCTCTAGTTCTTCTTCTTCGGGATCCACATCATCTTGATGGGAATCCTTGGGGTAGAAGTTGAGCTTGTCGAAGTAGAACTTGAAGTAGCCTTGGGAACCCACTTGACCATGGCCTTGGGTGCTTCAATGAATGCATCAATCTCATCTTGAAGCTTGTCCTTGCCTTTTAGCTTGTGGTCTTGTGGTGGAAGGTCATCTTGAGCTTGTTCCACATTGGAAGAAGTAGGATCATACTTCTCCTTTTGAGAAACAAACTTTGGAGTGGGATATTGACCTTCTTCCCATTCAACACCCTCGGCGTTGAATCTTCGCTCAAAACCAATTCCTTGATTCTTCCGGTGTCTTCCTTGCTTGCGTAACAATTTCTCAAGTTCTTGCTTCCGGCAAGGCTCTTGTAGACACCTTTCTATAATCCCTTTCAATAGACTATTTTCTTGCTCAAGTGAAACTTGGCTTGAAACATTGTTAGTGGAATCAAGAGAATTACTAGAAGTAACAACATTTGATTTAGCATGATTATTGTTACTACTAGATGAAGAATTTTTCTTATGCTTGTCATTCTTAGTTTTAATAGGTGGCAAGAAATTAGACAAGAGAAGTCGTTTGGCAAGATATGAAGAACTCTTCTTTCGAAGATCGTCATTGATAGCTTTTAGAAACTCATGTTCTTGCTCTAGATTGAGCTTCTCGAAGCGTAGCTTCTCATGAGATCTTAGAAGCTCTCTATGATCTTCTTGAGTTGTTTCATGAGCTAACTTAAGAGTGTTTAGTTCTTTAGTTAGACGCTCAATCTCCTTCATAGCATTGTCATTCGACTCTTCTCGACTATAAAGACTATTAGCATGTTCATCATTACTAAGCTCACTAGATTTGTCATGTAAAAGCTCATCTTCACCAAGCAAGTCATCCTCATCACTATCAAAGTCAATAAATTCAGGGTGTGATACCTTGGGGCCTTTTGCCATGAAGCATCTTCCAATTCCCTCATTTGGTGAATCAAACAAGTCATAGGAGTTGGAGTTGGAGGATACGAGAGCAAGACCGCAACACCTTCATCTTGACTCAGATTCGAGTTGGAGTGATAGCTTCTTTCGGAGTGATTGTCGGAGTTGGAGCCGGAAACCCATTCACCAACATGAGCTTGATGTTTTCTTCTTGTGTAGCTCCTTGATGACTTGTCTTTCCTTTCCGAATCCTTGCTTCTCCGAGAGGATCTTCGCTCATAACGATCATCTCTACTCCTTCTCTCTTTCGAGGCGACTCTTCTCTTGAGCTTCTTCTTCTTGGAGATTCTTTCTCTCTTGTGGGAGTCGAACACTCATTTGAGTAGTGTCCGGTCTTCCACAATTGTAGCAGTTTCGATCACGACTAGAAGATCTCTTTTCATCATATGATCTAGACTTTGAGCTTCTTTCCTTGCTTCTACTCTTGTAGAATTTGTTGAAGTTCTTCACCATTAGGCTTATCTCTTCATTGGAAACTAGCTTGTCACTTGAGGTTGTGGGAGCTTCAACTGCAGCTTTGTAAGCACCACTTGACTTGTTGTGAAGCTCTTCCTTATCTTTAAGTGTCATCTCATGAGCAACAATCCTTCCAATGACTTCGTAGGCTTGAGATCTTTGTAGTTTGGCATCATTTGGATCAAAGTGCACACGGTGTCATACTTTCCATCCAAAGCTCGAGAATCTTCTTGATGATGAATCGGTCGGTCATTTCTTCGCTTCCTAAGCCTGCCATCTCATTGGTGATGAGAGCAAGCCTAGAGTACATTTCAGCGACTCCTTCACCTTCCTTCATCTTGAACTTGTCAAGTCGACCTTGAAGAACATCTAGCTTTGATTCCTTCACGGACTCGGTACCTTCGTGCATTTCACCAAAGTATCCCAAATCTCTTTTGCATTCTCAAGACGGCTGATCTTGTTGAACTCCTCGGGACACAAAGCATTGAAGAGAATGTCACAAGCTTGAGCATTGTTCGTAACATCCGCAACTCATCCGCAGTAGCCCGCGATCCGAACTTTATCTTCCTCAAGAACTCACCTTGCAAGCCAACACAAATAATGCCCCATGCGTGGTTATGTCCAAGAATATGCATTTTCATTTTGTGCTTCCAACTAGCAAAATTTGAACCATCAAAGTAAGGACCTCTACGAAAATTACCCTCACTAGACGCCATACTCTCCTAGGTTGTGAAACCAAGCTTATGGAGTCCAATGCAATGGAAACCAATCCAATGGAGACCAAGGCTCTGATACCACTTGTAGGATCGGAAGTATGTCTAGAGGGGGGGGGATTAGACTACTTGACAACTTAAAAGTTTAGCCTTTTGATTAAGGCAAGTTTTTAGCAAGTTCACAATGATGACCAAGTCAAGTATCACCCTACACATGCAATTCTAGAGTAGTGGCAGCGGAAAGTAAATTGCACATGTAGTAAATAAGAGGTGGGGAAGAGCAAACGCAATTTGGAGACACGGAGATTTTTCTCGTGGTTCCGATAGGTGGTGCTATCGTCAATCCACGTTGATGGAGACTTCAACCCACGGAGGGTAACGGCTGCGAGAGTCCACGGAGGGCTCCACCCACGAAGGGTCCACGAAGAAGCAACCTTGTCTATGCCATCATGGCTCACGCCCACGGAGGACTAGCCTTACTCGGGTAGATCTTCACGAAGTAGGCGATCTCCTTGCCCTTACAAACTTCTTGGTTCAACTCCACATCTTGACGGAGGCTCCCAAGCGACACCTAACCAATCTAGGAGGCACCACCTCCAAAAGGTAATAGATGGTGTTGGTGATGATGAACTCCTTGCTCTTGTGCTTCAAATGATAATCTCCCCAACACTCAACTCTCCTCACCTGATTTGGCTGTGGTGGAAGAAAGGATTGAGTGGAAAGCAACTTGGGAAGGTTAGAAATCAAGTTTCATATGGTGGGAGTGAAGCAACTTGATCTCAACACAAGGGTAGGTAGTTTTCTTCTCTAAATGTAAGGTAGGAGTGGTAGTTCTTTCGATGGCTCTCTCCACGAATGAAGAGGAGGTGGAGGGTATTTATAGCCTCCACACAAAATCCAACTGCTACACACATTTGACCAATCTCGGTCAGACCGAAGTTGACAACTCGGTGAGACCGAAAGTTCAAATCTTGTGAACGTTGGGATTTTTGGTGGGACCGAAAATACAATCTCGGTTAGTCCGATTCTTCCAAAGTCTAGGGTTTGCCAATCTCGGTGGGACCGACTTTCTCATCTCGGTGACACCGATTTGAGTACGTATGATTCTGAAGCTTGGCAACACCAATTTCGTATGACCGAGTTTGGAATCGGAAAATCCAAATTATTAGGGTTTGGGTATATGGCTGAGGTGGTTCATCTCGGTGTGGTGAGTTTATGGAATCGGTGGGACCGAGATTACTTATGAGTTTATGTTGGAATGAAAGATTGCTGATAGTTTGAGAGATAAATCACTAAGCACTTAGAGCAACCAGATCATCATCATAACCTCATCCCCTTTTAATAGTATTGGCTTTCCTATGGACTCAATGTGATCTTGGATCACTAAACCAAAAATGGAGTCTTGAGCTTTTGCCAATGTTTTCCTTAGCATTTTGAGGGGTCCACATCATCAGTCATTGCCATACCCATATCACTGAACTTTCTGAAATATTCTCAAGAAATGATTAGTTCAATGATATATATGTTGTTATTAATTACCAAAACCACCCGGGGATTAGTTGCACTTTCATAAGTACCTGTACATTTGATCATTTTGTGTAGTCCTACTGAAATCACCCGATGTAATGATTTGCCTGTGAGTTCAGGCTCCAAATTACTCCTTTATGAAATTGGCAAACAGTAGCACAATACCAAATTACCAATGCATACGACAGGCACAATAATGATAAAGACCAGTACCAACCTGTGTGAGGTAGCATATCAATTACTATTTCCTTTGACTGGAAGCCGAGATAAGCCAAGCGACTGACAACAAAGGAAGAAAGCAAGCGGAGATTAGCGACTGACAGGAAAGGACATAAGCTGTCGAAGCAATGAAGCACCCAAAGTTTTTGTGCAGTTCCACCAAAATTGAGCATTCCTGTTGGCACATATATTGAGAGAGTGAGATTACTGTAGAAGCACCCTCATTATCTTAATGGGTAAAGTTAGCAACATAATAGTCTTGCTTAAAGAGAGGTATTAGTTTATTTAATCAGTGCCAATTAGATCAACTCAACACTCAAAGCATTGCCATTTATCATAGGTTGCAAAACTTTAACGTGCAAAGATAAAGGAGTTTCTCATGACAGTAGCATGATACAAATAGAGATGACAAACAAACTAATATGGATGAAGGCTTTAGGCCCGCACTCAACCTCGAGAAAAAAGCTTATTCATGTAGTCCCATAAGAGATGATAAAGCACTCTTTGGAATCACACAATAGTATATATTTTGTGCACTTCAAATGTATGGTTGAAATCACTCTTGTTTACCAAATCTTTGAGATTATATCGAAGATTATCAAGAACTTCCAAGAGAGTTAAAGCATTGGCTGGGATACAGTTCATTGTATTGTCTTGTGTGGTTCCACTAAAATGTATGATTGGCACAACATGATCCCTGTTTGCAGAAGTAGGAACAAGGTGAAGCCTTCATTAGCTTAGTGAGAAAGGATAGGAAGACATTAGCATATTACTCAAACTGTAGCATCAAATTCATGATGGACAATACGCAAAACATTGCCTCATTGAACCAATGGCAATAAATTGACATGCAAAACAATAGCACTATTATGTCATGACACTAATAATATTCCCTCCCTGCTCCACCACATGATTCACCTCCATAGATAAACATACACACCTACATGATTCAGCATAGGGTCCTACTATAGATTTGTTTAACTCCAACAGGAAAATTAGGCAGTAATAAATTAGTGGTACTGAAGTACTCCTAATTAATCAAGTGAGACAGCAGAAGTGGAAGGGCTCCCTGGAGGGTCGTCTCACATGTAAGGTAGTCATTGCCGGAGCCCTTGAATGGCCTCGACTGAGGCCTCTGGCTTTAGCAAGATCGCCTTGGCACTGTTTATTCTTCTTCTTCTTCCTCTTCATGCTCTGTTTCTCTTTCTCCTCACCAGTTGGTGAAACCAAGTACATGATTGGCCTTCTAATTCAGAATTGTTTTGTCAGTGAGGGAGTACAAGTGTACTAGTAAAAAACAACATTATTTTCTCATGGCAGTCGGAAAATAGAGATGAACACATGCATTAAATATCATTCTTACCTAAAGGAAAGTTATGGTGCCAATATGGATGATGAGGATTGGAACACAGATCTCCCTTTGTGCAGTTCCACCAAAATGAACCAACTGTTCCATTCTGACATTCCAGTTAAACATCACAAAAGTCACCTCTTTTAAGAAGAGTTTTGTGCAGTGCACCAAAAGGTCACAATAGCAACCAAGTGAATTGGATATCCCTGTTTGCACAAAAAGGCACATAGGAAACAGTCAGAGTCTCAAACAATTACAGGCAAAAACATTTGGCTAAACTTGTCATGGCTTATAACAGTGGCATGGCTTGATTTTTACCAGGGACATTAGATTAAGAATAGCTAAGGCTGCGTTCGGTTCACAGGTTTGGTGCAGGATTTTCGTAGGAACACAATTCCTACGGTATTCTTTCCCTTCCAACCGTTCGGAACACGGGAAAGGTGAATAGTGTTTCATAGGAAAGCGGTCTGGTAGTACTGATTCCATAGGATTATAAACATCCACGCGCTGCTCATTTTTTGGTTAGAAGCCCGAGGCAGGCGCTCGCTGCCATGCGTTAGACAGGTTGCTGTGTTGTGTTTGCCGGAATAAAAATATCAACCTATGTGTGGTACGTGAGGTGAGGACAAGAGTAGTCACTGTGCAGCTGAATAAACAAATAGCATCTCATACTGCCAAGCATGCTACTCGAAAAAAACAAATCTGTACATTTCGTAGTCCATCCGAACACATTCTTTTGAGAGTTTCCTCCGGTTTGCTGTTCCATAGTTTTATACCTACATTCCTTTCCTATTCCTCTATTTTCATCAAGACCTATGTTTTCTGCCCCTTTATTCCGAACGGAGCCTAAATATTTGGTATAAGGGCATGGGACAGTGGGTGCACCAGCAGTCCAGCACCATGTACGTAAACAACGGCATAAAGTGGTGATTCATAGTTTGTTGCCCTGAGAAACAAACATCCAAGAAATATATCTGGGTTGGTCCCATTTTTGTTCACTCTAGCCACCTACTCCTATGTGTGGATAGCAAATCTAGTCCTGGTCATACCACTGTGTACATCGTTACCCTATATTTCCCTTTTGGACCAAGAGACCGGTTGGATGACCAGTCTGTACTACTTTCACCCCCTTTCCTTCCTATTTGTACCAAGTCCGATGTACATACTAATTAAATTCCCCCACCCCCACTTTATTTCTTGTTTGAACCAAGTACTCCCTCTGTCCGGAATTATTTGTCATCAAAATGGATGTGTCTAGAACTAAAATACATCTAGATACATCCATTTCAATGACAAGTATTTTCGGACGGAGGGAGTACAAGATTCGACTCCATGAAGTAGCTTTACCTCTAACAATAGAAAAAAAGGTGACGTTGGACCATCCGATCGAGAGGGGCTGAAAGGTAGAAAATGATGCACATGCAGCGACGTAGCAAGCTGGGGAAGTAGAGCTAAGGCGGTTTCGAACGAAGATATACCTGAAGGTCGTCGGGATGTGGATAGGTGGGTGGCGGGAGGCCGGATCCGCCCACAGGCAAAGACGAAGGGATCAGAGGACCTCCCGCACCGGCACTCGGCCAGAGATAACGGTGCGGCCGGCAATGGGTCTCCTCCCTCACTGTCGACGACGGCCTAAACGCTGCCCCTCCTCCCCTTCACCGACGGAGGGGGATATGTCCGGATCTGTAACCAGCGGTGAGGATAGAAAGCCAGTGTTTTTTGAAGGGAGAAAGACAATGTTACTACCCCTATCTTGTTTAGATCTGGAGAGGATGAGAGTGTGTGAATAGAGCAGCCCTAGCAAGCAAGCACGGAGGCTCCGGCCTATATATACGTAGTGGGGTAGTTTTCCTTTTTCACTCCATCAAAACAATCGTTTAAAATTGTGTACTACTACATGCCAGGTCGCGGTTTTTTTAGTTGTTGATTGTTTTTTGAGATAGCTACCCGCGTGTTCCAAGTGGTGTTACGGTGTGCCAGGTCGCACTTTGTATCGTTCAAGTCTGGTACTACAAATCCCTCCATTAAATGAACAACCACCCCCTCGTAAAAATTATGAACAAGCCCACGGCTAAAATTAGCGGAAACGTGGGTTGCCCCAACATGCATTATTATTTATATTTTCTACTCCCTCCGTTCCTAAATATAAGTCTTTTTTATTAGCCACACCTAAGACTAGATTTTTTTTATTAGCAGTGAACCCCACATGTCATAGACACAAAAATTGTGGCAAGATTCCCTTAGGCAAGCCAAAGTGTGTCTAACAATTTGAGAAACTCAGGTTAGGCAAGTGTGGCCAGTGTGGGAAAAATAATGTGGCAACATAAGACAAACATAGTCACAATCCAAACAGCCCCGTAATTTTTTGTGACATGCATGAAAATTTGGTTAGTTAAATTTATAGTCAAAATTTGGCAAGGTGCATCAGATCAACACATGCAAGTATCAAAAGGAAAGTCACGGCATGCATGCATGCGTTGTAATCCCTCCGTTTCCAAATATAAGTCTTTTTAGAGGTTGCAACAAGTGACTACATACGAAGCAGAATATGTCGTACATACGAAGTAGCCCATTTGAAATGTGTAAAAGACTTATATCGAAAAGTGTGCTTTGATGTGTCGCGTCAACTCGCACAAGACCGAGAAATTTGATTACTACAACGCCTCTCCCTCATGGATCGAGCTCGGTGTTTGACCGCACTCGCCTTTAGCTGCATGACAGGAGGGCCAACCACCTGTTGGGCCCACCTGTCATAGTGGCAAAGGCAGGAGCAGTAAGTAGAAGCTTTCACTACACGCTATCCCTCCCGCACGAGGTGGATGGACATGCAGCAGTGGATTTGATACTGTAGAAGTAGGAGTAACATCATTGTTTGTCTTCTCAAAGAGGCAAAGAGCCAAGCGCAACCCGAACGTGGCAGTTGCGAACGCTCGCGTGGTGCGGTTCCTTGGAGCACGCATATACTAGCCAGGCTCTTGCATGAGACAAAATTGCTATTGTTTAACAATTAAACTCCATTATCCATTGGTTGATACTCATTCTGGCATAGGTCCACGCGCTTAGCCCCGTTTCCTCTGGGGTCACCAATGTTTATTTGCTAATTAATAGCATTGCATGCAATGAACTAGCCATTGCAAGTCATTAAAAGCATGCACACCTCTCATCTCTTATTGGTTGATATGTCAAGAAACAAGAAACAAGGTAGAAGTTAATGCACCACGCCTAAGTGTTTTGGGACTATTTGGTTTTCGTAAGATGACTTACACACCTAGACGGAGGGAGTAGTATAGACTTGTAAACCGGAAAGGAGTATTTGCCTTTCTAGAGATTTCAACAAGTGACTAGACTACACCGTGCGTAGTACTCCCTCCCTTCCGGTTTATAGGGCTCAAATCTCAAATCTCATGAACCAAGGCATTTTGCGATTGGAGGAATGTATCTCGTACTTTACAAAACTACCCTAATTAAACTCATGCATTAATTACGTAGTTCTCTCGTTTTCCTCTCCGCCTTTGTCGCGGTGCACAATATTGAGCACTCCTATATGACTAGCCACTCTATCTACATGCGGGACATTTCAAAGCATCCGGGCCCGCGTGCCATCCACCAAATCAGAGCGAGGTGCTATAGTCGAGACTCACCTGTCACCCCGGTGTGGCCGTCATGACCCGTCATATCACAAAACCCACACCTTTACCACCAGTGGTAAGGTGGCCTCCAAGTTGGACTGGACGAAGCAACCATCATTTCACTGGAACGCTCATTCAAGCCCTTTCTTCCCTTTCTTGAAGAAAACCTCACTCCAGGCTACTCACTTGTGCCATTTTTCTTCTGTACCGACGAAGGAAAGGTGGGCGAATCAGTTATGCTGCTATATTTTCATTCCAATCATCTTCTTTTTGTGAAGCACCGACCAATTCTCACATCCTATTCTTTTCCCGTTTTCATTGCGATTGTGGTTTCCTTTCGATTGCTTTTTGTTTGTGAGTTCATTGATGGATCCTGGAGCACTAGGCAACGAGTTGCCGGCGGACAATCCACTGGAGATAACGATCTCCCGGAAGCGAGCACCGACCAACGAGTTGACCATGTTGGCGGGCCAACCCATGGAGACGAAGAACTCCAAGAAACAAGCACTGGCCAAAGAGTTGAGGACGTTAGTGGACGAACTCCTCAAAGAAAGTTGGAAGAACAGCAAGGGCCCCACCGTGCCTACTGTCGGTGTCAAAACCGGCGGATCTTGGGTAGGGGGTCCCGAACTGTGCATCTAGGCGGATGGTAACAGGAGACAAGGGACACGATGTTTTTACCTGTGTTGGGCCCTCTCGATGGAGGTAAAACCCTACTCCCGCTGATTGATATTGATGATATGGGTAGTACAAGAGTGGATCTACCACGAGATCAAGGAGGCTAAACCCTAGAAGCTAGCCTATGGTATGATTGTTGTAATGGTTGTTCGTCCCCACGGACTAAAACCCTCCGGTTTATATAGGCACCAGAGAGGGCTAGGGTTACACGTAGTCGGTTACAATGGTAGGAGATCTACATATCCAGACGCCAAGCTTGCCTTCCACGCCAAGGAAAGTCCCATCCGGACATGGGACGAAGTCTTCAATCTTGTATCTTCATAGTCTTGGATTCCGCCGATGATGATAGTCCGCTATCCGGACACCCCTAGTCCAGACTCCTCAAGAGCTCCCTGAACCAGGCTTCAATGACGATGAGTCCAGTACAAGATATTGTTCGGCATTGCAAGGCGGGTTCCTCCTCCGAATAATTCATAGAAGATTGCGAACACCAAGATAGTGTCCGGCTCTGCAAAATAAATTCCACATTCCACCGTAGAGGGAATAATATGCACACAAGTTCAATCTGCTGACGTATTTTGTGGCATGACATCACACCACCACCAAGCCTTTACTTGAGTCGTTTTTTTATTATACCACCTCAGCGCGTTTAGCGAAGCGGTTTCCTTGGCACGTCTTGTCGAAGCAGAGATCATGTTCCCCGTATTCCAGGATTCCCATCAATACGGACATGGGTAACCCAACCGCGCCCTTGATGGTGGTGCTTGGGAGATAAGCGAGTTTTACCAGGCCGGTGGGGACGCATAGTCTTTGTCCACCCATATATAAGGGGATAAGGATCCACCTTTTTTTACCTACGCCTTCTTCCTCCTTTGCTTATCCATCTCCACAAGACTCGAGCCCAAAGGCCCAAGCCCGCACATCTCGCCTCAACCTTCTCCAGCCATGTCCGGAGCGGGAGGCAAGTGGATGGCCTCCTCCGCTATGGAGGGGCACATCGAGAAGTCGCTGTGGCGCCGGATACCTATCCAATGACATCAGGCACCAGCTGCCCGACGAGGGGCAGCTCATCCCCACCCCTGTGCCTCATGAGAGGTTCAGATTCCTTCCCCACTTCCTCCGCTGAATGGGCTTCCCATTCATCCCTTCGTCCGGGGCTCATGTACTACTACGGCATGGACTTCCATGATCCGGGCGCCAAACTTCATCCTCAACATCTCGGCGTTTATCGTCAGGTGCGAGGCCTTCCTTCAGATCCAGCCCCACTTGCTTGTGGCTAAAGACCTTCAATGTCAAGTCAAGGTGGTGAAGGGCGCCCAAGTGGAGGCGGAGGCGCCATGGTGGGCAAAATGCCCAACGCCATCCTGCTCGAGGGTGCCTTCGTGGAGTCCGCCAAAGGGTGGCAATCGGGTGGTTCTACATCACCGAGCCACAGGACCCTAAATGGGCGGCGGCCCCCGAGTTCAGATCTGGTATCCCCATGTAGCTCACCTCCTGGAAAGAGAAGGGCTTGCTATGGGGTAGTTCAGAGGAGCTAACAGGACTCCAGTCCTGTCTCCAAACCCTGGTGAACAAGAAGCTTAAGCTTGTCAATGTGATCCAGGTCATGCTCGTCCGCCAGATTCTCCCCTGCCAGCAGGGGCCTTCAATTTGTGGGAGTTCGATCCGGCACAGCACCGGACCCTAAGCGGGCTCTTCGACACGATGTACGAAGCTGCCTGGAGGGTGCTGTTCAAGGGCAGAGAAGCCCCCGCATCCGCAACTGAAGATCGCGGATTCAGCACCAACCGCCCGGCCGGCGAGGTAAGCTTTGTTATCCTTTACAGGACACTTATTTCTTTCATAGTTTGACACTATGTGGGATCTAAAACTCCCAATGCCTTTAACAGGACTGGCAGAGGACGTCCGGACAGTAGACTGTCCGGCCCCTTCCCGAAGACCAGTGGACACCCGCTTGACGGAGCATTGGTTCCGCCCTTTACGTGGTGCCGAGAAGAAGGCTAAGAAGAAGGCCACAGTAACCCAAGGAGTTCCTGCTGTGGTATCGCACTCATAGTCCGATGGCTCGAGGCGGACTCTCCCAAGACGAGGAGGAGAAAGAGGACTCTCCCGTGAGGGGGAGAGCGGAAGAGGAAGGCTTCCCCAACGGGGGAGGCCGAAGGGTCCAAGAGGGGAAGGACCCTTCCTCCGGACAACTCCGCCAATGCCAACGACAACGACGAGGGGTGGCCCTCAAGGGCCAAGCCCCCGGCAAGATCGTAAGTATCCGGATTCCTGAATGATTTATAATTTCTCTTTTGTGCCACATAGTGTCCTTCTAATGCCGTGATACAACCTGTAGTCCGCCGAGGGCGATTTTCCCGCTTCTTCGAAGGGTCCTTGGCTCCGTTGGATGTGGATTCCATTCCGACCGCCTCCACCCCTTGTGATGCTGAGGACGCTGACATGGGATCCCAGGAGGGGACCCGCCAGGAGGGGGAGGCTCCGGAGGTGCCGCAGGGCAACCTCCCGGACTTCGTACCGGACTCCGCGCTGGAACCCGCAGTGGTTCCGGAGTTTGGCAGGTGGCCCCTTCGTAAGAAGGGCAAGACCATGACACCGGCAGCCTCCGTCCAACCGGAGGCGCCGGACAACTTGTTGGAGGCGCTCAACAGTGCTTCCATCGAGGAAGAACACCGCACTATCATGAGTGCGGTGATTCAGAAGGTTCAGCTCGCCAAGAGCGGGCTGACCGAAGCCTGCAGCAGCCTTCTAATAGGCTTTGAGGTAAGAGGTTTTAAAATATGTAATGTATACCGCATAGACAGTATCCCCTGATGCTCGGTTCGGTGTTCGGAAAGAAAAGCCGGACTAAGGATCTAAAAAGATATATGCAGGAGTTCTAAAAATTATGTCAATATGGGATTGCAGGCTGCGCTGCTGACCTCTGCCGCATTGACTGCGGAGGTCGGTGCTTTGAAGCAGGACCTCGAGCGGTCCGAGAATGAGTTCGTCCTTGCCAAGAAGCAGCTCGAGGACAAAGAAGGTGAGTAACACCGTATTAAATTTGTACCTTACAGAAAAGGATTTTGGTTGCGATAGAAATGACAAGGATAACGTGGGCACTGCAGGGGCCACGAACGAGGTGGCGACCCTAAAGGAGGCCATGTCCGCGGCCGAACATGATGCGGCCGCGGAACGAGCGGAGCGAGAGAAGCAGGAGGGGCGGGTGGCGGAGGTGCGGCAAGAGCTCCAGGCTCTCATGGAAAAGCATGAGAGTTTGGAGCGCGACTCGAAGACTCGAGAGTCCGAGCTTTCCTTGGCTCTTGAGAGTGCCAAAGCCGCTAAGGCCGAGGCCCATAAGGCCCTTCAGGAGATTGAGGCCGTGAAGAAAATAGCGGCGGGTAAGGCATTTTTCATGCAAAGCAAGCATGTGAATGTGAATTACCTATTACTTACCCGAATTTGGAGCTCTCCATGAGCGTTTGCAGATCTGCCTCGCAGCGTGTCCGATGCCACCGCATTCTACCGGGCCGAGGAGGGGAGCTCAACGGAGAAGGTCTTCGTCTCAAGATGTCGAGGCCGGACATCCGGTGCCCTTAGCGACCAGTCAAGCACCTGGTCGAGCTCCACAAGGTAGCCGAAAGAGGCCATGAAGGGCCTCATAGTCCCGCCAGGATCAAGAGGCCATGCACAGGAGCTACTCCGGCCTCGTCGGCGGCGGCTGGTGGATGCGTGCCCTTGGGTGGAAGTCATCAAGCGCCCGCTTTGCATTGAAGGTGCCTGTCGGGCCTTGCCCGCGCAAAGGTGCCGGGCAGGCTGGATGCTAAGAGGCTTCGATGACACGCCGCCCGGCGGGCAAGGAGTATCGACGTCCAAATGTATTATAAGAGTGTCTCAAGGGTGCCCGCAAGATTGTGGATGAGTGCCCCAAAGATGTAATATTTGAATAGACTCGCAATGTGTTATCCTGTGCGCTGAAAACTTTGTTCATATGTGCTAAGCAACGCTTATTAATTTAAAATATTACCTACTGTGCGGCCTTTTATCAAATTTGAGAGATGGCAAGTCGTCGGCTTCAGCCCCCATGCCACGAAAGTTTGGGGTGTTGGGATAAACTTGAGCGCTCTTGTTCCCATTTTGGGTCCATCTAGGAGGCGCCAACACAACGTAACAGGCAACCGGACTTATAATGCTTGAACACTCTCACTTAGCCATAGAATTCTATAATTTTAAATTTCGCGAAGCCCCTAGTGTTCGAAGACCGAGTTCGGGCGCTATCCACGCCTGGGCGGACGGCCGGTTCCTTGCTCTAAGCGGCATAAGTCTTTAGGGACTCGAAAAGACCTCTCGAACAGCGACCAGCTCTCGCCTTATCATGACGGTCAGTTTTAGCTTTCTCCACTGAGGCGCTCGCCCAGCTCAATCGGGGCGCAATCGCAGTGGTTCTCCCAGTGCTACCTTAGCCGATAGAACGGAACGTAAGGTACCAAAACATGGGAGCCGGGCAAACCCAACTATTGACCCAAGACATGATTCGGAGCTGATGCATATAGTGCTATAAGTTTGGGGTGCCGCACTTGTGAAAGTGTTCGGACTTATCACACCATAATGCGGGGAACATAAGCCCCTGGTGTATTCGGCCGTACCAAAGTGTACGGATACAAGATGTCATAAATGAACATATATGTAAAAAAAATGAATGCAATTATAAGCGAAAAGTGATGCATTGTTTATTCAAGGAATTCTGCCATGAGTGCAGAACGATACAAATAGTGCGGTAAGCAAGGGTTGGACCATTAGAAATGTCTCCCTCCAGGGGTAGGCTGCGGAATGGTGTATTAAACAGATTTAATGCTCATAATGGAGACCACCTGAGTATTCGTCGTAGCCTTTGTCCTTCCCTGGCTGTTGCATCGTGAGTTCGGCAGATTCACCGCCGGACAGGGTCTCTGGTGAACGGAGTCCTGTGGAAAAAAAAGGAAAATA
Source organism: Aegilops speltoides (assembly GCA_021437245.1). Classification (NCBI taxonomy): domain Eukaryota; kingdom Viridiplantae; phylum Streptophyta; class Magnoliopsida; order Poales; family Poaceae; genus Aegilops; species Aegilops speltoides. The sequence goes on along the minus strand of CM038143.1, from coordinate 451,520,369 downwards.
AAAAAGGCGACACACTTGGGAGCCCCTAGTGTGGTTGAGCCGCACTTTGGGCCTGTCGTGGTCATGCCCCTCCCCCTATGCCCATGGTATCTCCAGAGCGTAATGATGTACGCGAAGGGCTAGTCTTGCAATCATGCAAGGGCTGGGGTTGGGGCCGCATTGCTACGCATGCTCGGAACGTGCCAGGGGGTCTTGATGTATGTTACTCTGGGCGCATTTAGCCATGTCCGGTCGTTTAACGGCCAGACTCGAAAATTGCCTTAAGAGGCTGCTCTGTACTTCTACCGCGAGAGCCGCTATGTGTTCCTCCGTTCGGAGGGAGCATTCAGTGTTTCCGTTGACCGTGATGACTCCACGAGGGCCCGCATCTTGAGCTTAAGGTATGCATAATGCGGCACCGCGTTGAACTTTGTAAATGCGGTTCGTCCGAAAGCGAGCGTGATAGCCATCGCGAACGGGACTATGTCAAGATTAACTCCTCGCTTCAAAAATTATCCGGGTATCCGAAGACCACTTCCAGGTGGACCGAGCTCGCATAATTGGCCTCAACACTGGTATGACGCCTTTGAAGGTCGTCTTTGTAGGTTTAATCCTTGAGGGTCTATGCCCATCTTGCGACCGTATCCCGATAAAGCAGGTTCAGGCTGCCGCCGCCCATCGGGACTCTCCCGAGGTGAAATCCATTGACGATTGGGTCTAAAACCACGCGCGAATCCGCCATGGCGGATACTAGTGGGTGGTCCTTCGATCGAAAGTGATCGGGCAAGAGGACCATGGATTGAACTTCGGGCGACCGCTCCATCGCATATACGCCCCTTGCGCACGCTCGCTCCCTCTTGGGTATGTGGGTTGCGTATATCATGTTTACCGTCCGCACTTGTGGGGAAACCCTTCTGTCCTCTACTGTTCGGCGGTCGGGTCTCTTCCTCGTCATCGCTATGCAGCCCCTTGTCATTGTTTTCAGCAATTAACTTGCCTGCCTGCTTGAATACCCAACAATCTCTGTTGGTGTGATTAGCTGGCTTTTCGGGGGTGCCATGTATCTGGCAAGAGCGGTCGAGTATTCGGTCCAAATTGGACGGACCTGGAGTAGTTCTTTTGAATGGCTTTTTCCGCTGACCGGGTTTAGAGCCTCTGAATCCGGCGTTGACTGCCGTATCCTCAGTGTTATCACCGTTAACGTGGCGTTTGTTTTTGTTGCGATGCGACCTACCATTGCGGTCCTTGTTGTCCGGACTGCCAAATTTTTTGCTGAGGTTGTTACTGCGAGCTAGCCAGCTGTCCTCTCCCGCACAGAAGCGGGTCATGAGTGATGTGAGGGCTGCCATGGATTTCGGCTTTTCCTGTCCTAGGTGCCGGGCAAGCCACTAAATCACGTATGTTATGTTTGAAGGCTGCGAGGGCCTCTGCATCCAGACAGTCGATGATTTGGTTTTTCTTTGTTAAGAACCATGTCCAGAACTGTCTGGCCGATTCGTTTGGCTGCTGAATTATGTGGCTTAGGTCATCGGCGTCTGGTGGTCGCACATATGTGCCCTGGAAGTTGTCGAGGAATGCGGCTTCCAGGTCCTCCCAACACCCAATTGACTATGTGGGCAAGCTGTTAAGCCAATGCCGAGCTGGTCCTTTAAGCTTGAGTGGGAGATACTTGATGGCGTGGAGATCGTCACCGCGGGCCATATGGATGTGAAGAAGATAATCTTCGATCCAAACCGCGGGGGTCTGTTGTGCCATCATAGGACTCAATGTTCACGGGCTTAAACCCTTCGGGGATTTGATGATCCATTACTTCATCTGTGAAGCATAGTGGGTGAGCAGCACCTCTATACTGGGCAATATCACGACGTAGCTCAAGAGAGCTTTGTCTGCCGTGTTCGGCCCGGCCGGAGTTGCTGTATCCGGCGCGACGGTAGTTGTCGTGAATCGTGGGGCGCCCACGTGATCTGTAGATAGATCGTGATTGTTTTGCCTTATCCTCCAATATATCCCGCAAGTCCGGCGCATTCCCCCGTGGCTTCACGCTTTTCGAGCGGTGCCGGGGTACGATTTTGGCGGAGGGCCTAGATGCCTCTCTGTCGCGTCCACGAGGTGGTCAGTCTGCCGTATTGTGCGCTGGTGATGAAGGTTTGTATGCTTCCTCCTCTAGTCGGGGGAGCAACTTGCATTTTGGGTAGCTTTTGGAGGGGAGTTCGAGTTCATACTCTTCAGCCGCGAGGACCTCGGTCCATCTGTCGGCCAGCAGGTCTTGATCAGCTCGAAGCTGTTGCTGCTTTTTCTTTAGGCTGTTCACCGTGGCCATTAGCCTGCGTTTAAAATGCTCTTGTTCGACGGGATCCTCGGGAACGCATTTAATTCTGTCGTTGAGGCTTGCCTCGTCTCGAGGGAGGCATGTAATTGTCATCCTCTATCTCCTCGCTCGCCGCTCTCTCTTGAGGGCTGGCTTGTCAAATCCTCTGTCTGAATCTTGCTTGAGGGGTTGTCTTGCACTCTCGGGGTGTTATTATCTCGGTGCGGAATCTCCATTCTTCTTTGTGGCGGGATTTAGAGCAGCGCCACCGACGCCGGGCGCTTGGGCTGTTTCTTAGAGGAATCTACCTCCGCTGCTTCTTCCCCGTCCCCATCCTTTGGAATGTCCACCATGTATATGTCGATGACGAGGTGGTCTTCCGGTGCCTCGTAGGCGCTGGTTGTTGGTAAATCTCGGCATCATCGCCTGCACCGCCGATGTCTTGAGTCGTAGTCTAGCATGTCGGTTAGATCGCCGACAGTGGCTACAAAGTGGGTGGTGGGTGGGCTTTGAATTTCTTCGTCGTCCGCATCCCAACCATCCTGACCGCAGTCCGGCCAGGGCTCTCCTGATAACGAGAGAAACTTTAGCGAATTCAGGATGTCGCCAAAGGGTGAGTGCTGAAAGATGTCTGTAGCAGTGAACTCCATGATCGGCGCCTAGTCGGATTCGATTAGCAGGGGCGCAGGAGGTTCGGAGTCCGGCGAGGAATCTGGCACCTCGGAGTCATGAGCTTTGCAAGGGACAAGGTCAGTATTCGGCTCCATCGCCGCAGAAGTTGCAGCCCCCGAGGCGGTGTCCAGCCACCTATCCTCGATCTGCGCGGTCGGCTCCGAACTATGGGTCAGAGTGGACTTGTGTGCGGCCTCCAGGGTACTGTCCAGCGGCAGAGCTAAATCATGCCCATCGTGACAGTGCGGCGTGCTTGGCTGTGGCTCGAATCCATCGAAGATCAAGTCTCCGCGGATGTCAGCCCTGAAGTTTAGGCTTCCAAATCTGACCTGATGGCCAGGGGCGTAGCTTTCGATCTGCTCCAGATGGCCAAGTGAATTGGCCCGCAGTGCAAAGCCGCCGAACACGAAGATCTGTCCGGGGAGAAAAGTTTCACCCTAGACTGCGTTGTTGTTGATTGAAGAAGCCATCAAGCCTATCGGTGACGACACAGAGGAACTCTCAATGAAAGCACCAATGTCGGTGTCAAACCGCGGATCTCGGGTAGGGGGTCCCAAACTGTGCGTCTAGGTGGATGGTAACAGGAGATAAGGGACACGATGTTTTTACCTGTGTTCAGCCCTCTCGATGGAGGTAAAACCCTACTCCCGCTTGATTGATATTGATGATATGGGTAGTACAAGAGTGGATCTACCACGAGATCAAGGAGGCTAAACCCTAGAAGCTAGCCTATGGTATGATTGTTGTAATGGTTGTTCGCCCCACGGACTAAAACCCTCCGGTTTATATAGGCACCGGAGAGGGCTAGGGTTACAGAGTCGCCATAATGGTAGGAGATCTACATATCCAGACGCCAAGCTTGCCTTCCACGCCAAGGAAAGTCCCATCCGGACACGGGACGAAGTCTTCAATCTTGTATCTTCATAGTCTTGGAGTCCGGCCGATGATGATAGTCCGACTATCCAGACACCCCCTAGTCCAGGACTCCCTCACCTACCCCAGGAACTCTGATTGCCACCTATGTGAGGCTCAAGACCGAGTTTGAGGAGATAGTCGCTGTTGAGAAGCAGTATTCCCCTGGCAAGGTGATGGCCCCCATCGAGGATGCGGAGGTGGCCCCCGGAGGGATGAGTTCCCCCGGTGAGCTGCACAAGGTAAAAAATAATGGATTATTACCATAGTTGTGGTTTTTGATTATTTGCAATGTGCTTGCTAATATGTTGGGGTTGTGCAGGTGCCGGTGGTTGTCCTTGATGATTCCGATGTCGTGGCCCGTCCTGTTGGCATCGCCCCGGAGATCGATTCCGATGCCGCTGTCCATCCTATGGACATCGCCCCAGAGATCGATTCTGATGTCGCGGTCAGTCCTGAGGAAATCGCCCCAGAAATCGATTCGCATGCCGCTGTCCGTGCTGTGGTCATTGCCTGAGAGATCGATGACAAGAAATAGTTTGTCGCGCTAATCCTTCAGGGTAGTTTGCATTGCCCTATGTTTAATGACCAGAACGATGCGTGTTATCAAACCATCTTAGGGCTAGTGCACTGTCCTGTGTGGGTGGATCTTGCTACTTTTGTTTGATAGTGAATCATGCAATGAATCATGCGAACCCTCTCGGAGTTATGGAAACAGATGTATCCTCACCAGCTTTTGATGTAATATATGGCACGCTTAGATGTAAGTTTGAACTGTTTATCATATCAGCAGGGCTTGTTTGATGATTCTTGGTGTTAGTAGGCTAGCTACTGTGCAAGCTATAGTACTTGCAAAACACTCACCGAAGAGAAACGTTGGGGCTGATGAGCTTGTGGTACTGTTATACTTATCCCTCATCGATCGACCAATAGCCCTAGCTCCTAAAATTGTAGGCTTAGGGATCGATCAGACAATTGTCGATGTACATTCAGGCCTCATTTGGTTCATAGGGTAGGAAAATCGTAACAAAAGTACAGAGAACGTGCAACACAAAATCATAGCAGTGCAGAGACGTACTCCCTCCATTCCAAAATAGATGACCTAGGCGGGATAGTTTGGCCTAGTGGGTTTCAAAGATATGACGTGGTACAGTGCCGTCCAGTCATCGCGTGTGGTAGCAGTATTGCGGGTACATTAAGTTTTCTCGAAGAAGGGAATTCAATGAAGTCATGATGGTTCCTTCGTCCGAACAACTTACAGTTGGAAAGGTTGGGCCTGCGATACGATCGGGGTAGACCAGGATAATTTTGTGCATGGCAGGTGGACCAGGATGGTCGACGTCCCACATGTCAGCAAATGAAAGTATTCTTTCCGATATAGAGGACGAGCAACAAGTATTCATTGTTTATTTTTGATGAAAGCTATTGTCTCCACTGTTACGACGGAGGAGTGTGAAACACGGCAGCCCAGTGAACTTGGTATGTGCACCACTCCCTCCTTCCTCATGTAATGCCGAGGTTACAACTTTTTCTCACTTTCTCTCTATCTATTTCCTCTCAAATGTTTTTTACCTTTCTTTTTTAAGACACAATTGTTTTTATGCCTTTTTTTAGAATTATTTTTTTATACCTAGGAGCACGTGTAGAGATGGGCTCTTGCAGAGCCCACTCCTTGACTTTGTCAATGCCTCTATCTCGTCCACATAAGGAGTACTTGCTATGCATGCATGCGGCGAGCAGCTAGCGTCTTGAGGGGCCAGGGCGGTGAGAGTGGGCTCCGGAAGCGGTGCGGACTCCAGCATGGCCCACCTCACATTATCACCATATCTTTCTTGGAGTCTGTGCGCGGCGGGCGGGCGATCTCTTCTCCCTCCCCCGTTTCTCTTTTCTCAGCCAACACCCGCCGAGCGATTAGATTTCGGCTATCGACAGTTTATTCAATTACGGTCCCACATGTTAGTGAAATTGCAAGACAACGCGTGTCCCCTCTGGTGAGCGGCGTGCGAGCCGAACTGTCGGGGTTGCGATGCGTACGAGTCGTAAGTGTGCCGCCTTTTCCTTTAGAACTTGCGAAGCGTAACATTTTTGCGTGATTGATCGATAGAAATCCAGAACAAAATGACGAGGGCGGTGCTTTCCCGCTCATTAGGCGGGCTAGTTCGAGTGATATGACATGCTACAGTGCCGTCCACTTGCTCCATTTTTATGTAAGCAAGAGTTTACACTCTTACGCGGGAGGAGTGCGAAACACCACGGATCTGATTTTGATCGAGGGATAACTGTTCCCTGCCAAATAATGGAGGATTGTTAGCGATTATAGCATGATATTTAGGGCATCTCCAGCGCTGGCCCACAAATTTACACCGGCATCTGTGCGACGAGACTGATGGATGCCATCCGATGCTGCCCGCATACCTTTCGACAACTATATGAACTAACTGGATGAAATTCGTGCAAACAAAGCAAATTTCAAATTAACCGGATGAAATTCATTACATTTCGAAAACTTTTCCTACAAACTGGACGAAATTCATTACATATTTCGCACAAAACGTACTAAAACCTACTGTAAACCTAATCTAAATGACCGCGGTGCCCGACCACCATGTCCGGCCATGAACCCCAGAAAGGCGGCCATTGCCTTTGCCTCCTCCTCATCCTCCTCGATAACCTCCTCCTCCGGAGCACAAGGTTCTGAAGATTTCCGCCTCCACATCGCCGTCAAGCGGCTAATCGGCCGCCGATGTTTACCCCACCAAGCTTGGCATCGTCTGAGTGGAGTAGCGGTGGCCTTCCTGGGACCAGAGCGGCGGTGACCTACCGTGTACTACTCTTCCTCGTTGTCGGCTGCGCCCTCGCATGTGCGCCGGCTTCGTGGTCGTGGCGACAGAGGGCGGCGGGGTGCCGGCGATCTCCTTCGTTTGCTCCTACGATAGTACGTCGAAGAAAGCTTTGGAGCGCGCCCGGAGCGAAGCCGCCGATGTCCCTCGTCTGCTCTTGCGACAATACATCCAAGAGAGCTTCGAAGAGCCAGGAGGCCATGGTTGAAGTGGTGCCGACAGAAGGAAGGGACCGGAGGAGAATAAGTGTGGGTCTTTGGCTATGGCTGGGAGCTGGGGCTCAAGTTAATATAGCGGGCGAATGGCAATGATCCGCGGCAGACGGATGGACAACTGGCGCCGGAGTAGGTTCGTCGGGCGTGAATGCGGAAGGTGCTTCAGTGACTTAACTGCAGATGTGTTTGGGTTACTGACATGTGGGCCCAACGGGCATCTGGCCCGCATGTCAGTGACACACCAATTGCACCTACAGTTAAGTCCGGTGAATGCGGCATTGACATTCTGGAGAGACGGTGACCGCTCACGATAGGACATACTTCGTACCATACTACCATAGTACCCTCTCTAGCTTAGGCTATTTTATAGATTGTTGTGATGGACGATATACATGAGCAAGGTGGTCCGAGTATGACCGTTGGTGTTGAGCCAGGTGAATACATGCTCGGCGTTCGCGTAGGCCTCCATCAAACGTCTAAACAGTAATGTCAGGCACCGCCGGGGCGCGCAGGTGATGGGCTCGCCATTTGCGTTGTGCCATGAGCAGGACTTTGATTTAGAGGGCGACGTGCATGCATTAGCATGCTTTGACAGCGTGAGCGTGAGTGTCTGACGTGAAGCATTTCATTTTCATTTGGCTGACGAGGGTGCATTGTAGTGACGAGTCCGTGGTTTGATTCCCCACATACGCATAATCTTGGTTTTTACAGTATTTCTTTCTGCATTGATAGGTAGGCCTGCGTAGATAGATAAAGAACACGAGCTGATGAGGCACATGCGGACTGTTTGACTGGTCAACCAGACAAATACGAAGCTATACGCTGAGCCAGTGACCGTATAATCACCATATCTCGTATACAATGATCAAAGTGAGCTATCAAGACAAGTTCGATGACCGCCAATGCATTTTACTCGGTAATAAATGACCAGGATTGAAGGGGAATCCAAATTTGCTTCGTCTTCTGTCCTTGAGCTCTTGACAAACCAATGCACTATACGGTTGTCTGGCCACTCCACCCCAGAGCTCTCACCGAGAGTCGTTCATGCCACTGCGCCGCACACTAACCGGTAAGGCAGTGATGGCATCCCGCCGCGCCGAGTTCCTCACCGCCCACGACCGCACACAAAATGGTAGGGAAGTGATGGCATCCCGCCATGCCGAGTTCATCGCCGCTCGCGACCTCACAACTATGTGGGAGGAATTTGAAGATGCCAAGGCCAAATGGGCGGTAGAGCAAGAGGCGGCCAAAGCCGCACAGAGGGAGCGGAAAATTCAGAAAGCACTCAAGAAAAGAGAGGCCCGCCGCTGCAAGAAAGAAAAGGACGCACACGCTGCTACGGAGAGGTCGGTGGAGACCCAAGCACGGTGGGGTGTCGCCTTACAAGAATATTGTGGAACACTGCAACTACTTACAAAATTGGCACCAAGTCATTGAGTGCCATTCTGGAAGCAATGAAACTCGTACGCTCCCCACCTGTTGATTCTTGTTTAGAATATCATCCTAATGACTATTCTAACCTCGAGGAATCAAAGGCAGATGACATGTCCTGTTCACCCATCAAGGTGCCTGTTCTAATTTGGCAAGGTTTTATTGATTGCGTGTATCTTGCATATGTTGTCTTGCATTTCTTCTACTTTGTTGCACCGCCATCTGCTTAGTTTACTCATCATATAACTCGAGATGCCATGCCCATCCATTATCAATACATATTCCATCTGTCATCATACCATTTTTTCCACTCAAATGCTGTTCTTGTGCATCAGACATCAAAAAGGAAGAGGGTGATTGCCGAACCTGAAGGAGCACGGGCAAAGTCCATGAAAAACGTGGTGGTGCTAGAGAAATCGCACGGCGCCCACTTATATTGGCTGTACAACAAAGGACACAAAACGAGGACCGAGTCCAGCAGACTGCACCCATACTTCATTGGCCACACCTACTAGCCCCACCACACGGGACCTGCACTCCAAAGAAAAGGTATACTAATTTCATTTGCCATAGCACCAGCCGCACCACGTAAAAAATCCCACTCCAAAGAAAAAGTACAAAGAAGTCCACCGCCGAAGACCTATCCCAACCGCAGAGACGGCCAATTTCTGCAGATTGGAACCCCATTCCATTTATTCCCAGTTTAAAAGACAATGCTTTCAATGTTGTTAGGGACTACGTGCATATATTCCCATCATGGGAAGATTATAGTGAAGACAAACACCATTTTCACATCTTCCTGTCCAACTTACGTGTAAGTGCTATTATTCATGGTTATTATTTTCCTATTTTTCTGCTGATCGAACACATCAATGATTTACATTACATTGTTGTAACTAGGCGAGGGTCAGTCTGGATAGTCATGACGAGCAAAGCTTGCTTGTGCTTTTCAAGGAAGCATTGCAGCAGTATCGGTGTTACCTAAGGAAATCACACTTTGATGGCAAGTCTATGAACAAATTTCTGGTGAAGTCTCCTGCACTGGTCTCGTTTCCAGGATGAGGTACTGTTTATGAAATCACATGACAATTTGAACTTCTTCTTTTCCGCATGCGCCTTACGGATCTTTTTTGCAGGAAATCTGCTCGAAGAAGAATTCCGGTTTGAAAAGAACGACATGATATCACAAATATGCTGCCCGCTGCTTTGCTCTTGTTAGTACCTGTTGTCCTGTATCACTGTACTTGCATACATACCTTGTTCATTATGTGACAGCAGTATGCATGATAGCTTGCTTATCAATTGTTTGCTCCATGGTTACATTAGTGTAGAATATATCCAATGCCAATGAATTTTTTTAGCTCTGCATTGTTCTTGTAAGTACATGCTGTCCTTTATCAGTGTACTTATATTGACAGGTAGTTGTTCATGTACCATCACTCTGCAGCTTATTTTCCTTTGCCCTCCATTTTCTACACATCGATCTATATTTACTCTTACCATAAGGTTGGTAATCAAGAAGTTTAGTGTGCATTGCTCTTGGCTGTGCCTTTTGCTGTGATCGTTGTAATATACATTTATAGCTACTTGGTTATGTAGCATCACTCTTCATCTTATCTTAAATATTCTCCATTTTTTCGTATGTTATCACATCTATATTTACTCTTAACAAAATGTAGAATAAAGGCAATGCTTATGAAGAAGATTCTGTGCTAAACTTCTTGAATTGCCCCCCATCAGCATGGACAAGGGCTTTATAGAGCCTGTCTTCACCAGTAATGTAAGTTTGCCCTTCTCAAGCCTTCAAACTTTGTTGTGTATATTTGGTTAGGCATGACTGCAACAGCTGTTTATTTTTGGTGTTTGCATCAAATTGCATGTTTAAAGTTTATTATGTAGTTCATAAACAAAAGTTTGTCCTTCTCAATTTAAGTTTTCAGTTGTACAACCAAGTTCCTTCTTCATACCATGTAAATTAAACTATATAGAGCAAGTGATCTTCTTTTGCACTGCATGTATGCTTCTGTTCTTCATCCGTAATCCAGTGGTGTGGTGAACCTACCCACTACAACACAATGTCATATTCTGCAATGTCTTAACTATGAACAATGTCATATCATTCTACTATTATTTAAACTGTCTCTTTATTTGCCAATATGAAATGGGATAAATTGATAGCACACTAACCATAGATACTTATGAGTTATTGATCTATAATCCAGTGGTGTCGTGAAGCTGCCAACTCCTTCACAATGTCATTTCCTGTCATGTCTTGACCTGAACAATACCATATTGTGTTAATGCAATTTTAAACTGTGTCACTTTATTCATTAGTAAGAAATGTGATGAATTGTCAGCACTAATACTTTTATGTGCAAAACCTATCATCTGTCTGCTTGTTTATCTTTCAGAGTGAGGAAGATATAAGTGTTGCACAAGCGCAGTCTCATCATCTTGCTTTCGGTGCTTGCTTGCTGCAGCTTCACAAATGAGGCTAACCTTTCTTGAACTCTATTGAAGTGCTGTCGGTTTTGTATATTATTTTGTCAGCGTGTTTATTTGCACTGTGTTGGGGGTTGGGTGCGACATATGCCAAAGGATGGCTTATCATGGTGGGGGCGAGTAGAACATCGCCGGTGCCTGGAAACGGGATGAGGCGAAGACATGCACGCCGGGGGATCTTACCCAGCTTCAGGGCTCTCCGAGGAGATAACACCCCTACTGCTGCTCTGCAGGGTCTCCGCATGATCACTAAGGCAAAGTGAATACAAGGGTGCTCCTAGAGCTGTTTCTAGAGGAAGGAGAAGTGAAAGTGCAACTAATCCCCGGGTGGTTTTGGTAATTAATAACAACATATATATCATTGAACTAATAGTTTCTTGAGAATCATTTCAGAAAGTTCAGTGATATGGGCATGGCAAGGACTGAAGAAGTGGACCCCTCAAAATGCTAAGGCAAGCATTGGCAAAAGCTCAAGACTCCATTTTTGGTTTAGTGATCCAAGATCACATTGAGTCCATAGGAAAGCCAATACTATTAAAAGGGATGAGGTTATGATGATGATCCGTTGCTCAAAGTGCTTAGTGATACATCTCCTAAACTATCAAGAACTCTCACCGCCATATACACTCATAAGTAATCTCGGTCCCACCGATATTCCAAACTCTGTCACACCGAGATGAACCACCTCAGCCATAAAGCCAAACCCTAGAAATCTCGGATTTTCCGATTCTGAACTCGGTCTCACCGAAACTTGAGTTGCCAAGCTTCTGTAACCTTCTGTCATCAAATCGGTGTCACCGAGATGATGAAGTCGGTCCCACCGAGATTGGCAAGCTCTTGTCTTTACACGAATCGGACTAACCGAGTTTGTATTTTCGGTCCCACCGAAAATCCCAATGTTCACATGATTTGAACTTTCGGTCTCACCGAGTTGTCAACTTCGGTCCCACCGAGATTGGTCAAATGTGTGTAACGGTTGGATTTTGTGTGGAGGCTATAAATACCCCTCCACCCCCTCTTCATTCGTGGAGAGAGCCATCAGAAAGTACTACCACTCCTACCTTACATTTCTGAGAAGAGAACTACCTACCCTTGTGTTGAGATCAAGTTGCTCCACTCCCACCATATGAAGCTTGATCTCTAGCCTTCCCAAGTTGCTTTCCACTCAATCCTTTCTTCCACCACAGCCAAATCAGTGAGGAGAGTTGAGTGTTGGGGAGATTATCATTTGAAGCACAAGAGCAAGGAGTTCATCATCATCAACACCATCTATTACCTTTTGGAGGGTGGTGCCTCCTAGATTGGTTAGGTGTCGCTGGGAACCTCCACGAGATGTGGAGTTGAACCAAGAAGTTTGTAAGGGCAAGGAGATCGCCTACTTCATGAAGATCTACCCGAGTAAGGCTAGCCTCCGTGGGCGAGGCCATGATGGCATAGACAAGGTTGCTTCTTCGTGGACCCTTCGTGGGTGGAGCCTCCGTGGACTCTCGTGAGCCGTTACCCTCCGTGGGTTGAAGTCTCCATCAACGTGGAATGACGATAGCACCACCTATCGGAACCACGTGAAAAAATCACCGCGTCTCCAAAATTGCGTTTGCTCTTCTCCACCTCTCTTTACTACATGTGCAATTTACTTTCCGCTGCCTATACTCTAGAATTGCATGTGTAGGGTGATGCTTGACTTGTTCATCATTGTGAATCTGCCAAAAACTTGTCTTTATCGAAAGGCAGAACTTTTAGATTGTCAAGTAGTCTAATCACCCCCCCTCTAGACATACTTTCGATCCTACAAGTGGTATCAGAGCTTTGGTCTCCATTGTATTGGTTTCATTGCATTGACTCCATAAGCTTGGTTTCACAACCTAGGAGAGTATGGCGCCTAGTGAGGGTAATTTTCAGAGAGGTCCTTACTTTGATGGTACAAACTTTGCTAGTTGGAAGCATAAAATGAAAATGCATATTCTTGGCCATAACCCAGCCGCATGGGGCATTATTTGTGTTGGTATGCAAGGTGAATTCTTCGAGGAAGGAAAAGTTCCGGATCGCGGTTACAACGGATGAATTGCGGATGTTGCAAAACTATGCTCAAGCTTGTGACATTCTCTTCAATGCCTTGTGTCCCGAGGAGTTCAACAAAATCAGCCGCCTTGAGAATGCAAAAGAGATTTGGGATACTTTGGTTGAAATGCACGAAGGTACCGAGTCCGTGAAGGAATCAAAGCTAGATGTTCTTCAAGGTCAACTTGACAAGTTCAAGATGAAGGAAGGTGAAGGAGTCGCTGAAATGTACTCTAGGCTTGCTCTCATCACCAATGAGATTGCCGGCTTAGGAAGCGAAGAAATGACCGACCGATTCATCATCAAGAAGATTCTCGAGCTTTGGATGGAAAGTATGACACCGTGTGCACTTTGATCCAAATGATGCCAAACTACAAGAATCTCAAGCCAACCAAGTCATTGGAAGAATTGTTGCTCATGAGATGACACTTAAGGATAAGGAAGAGCTTCACAACAAGTCAAGTGGTGCTTACAAAGCTACAAGTGATGCTCCCACAACCTCAAGTGACAAGCTAGTTTCCAATGAAGAGATAAGCCTAATGGTGAAGAACTTCAACAAATTCTACAAGAGTAGAAGCAAAGAGAGAAGCTCAAAGTCTAGGTCATATGATGAAAAGAGATCTTCTAGTCGTGATCGAATCTGCTACAATTGTGGAAGACCCGACACTACTCAAAAGAGTGTTCGGCTCCTCACAAGAGAAGAGAAGAATCTCCAAGAAGAAGAAGCTCAAGAGATGAGTCACCTCGAAAGAGAGAAGGAGTAGAGATGATCGTTATGAACGAAGACCCTCTCTGAGAAGCAAGGATTCGGAGAGGAAAGACAAGTCATCAAGGAGCTACACAAGAAGAAAACATCAAGCTCATGTAGGTGAATGGGTCTCCGGCCCGACTCCGACAATCAATCCGAAAGAAGCTATCACTCCAACTCCGACTACAGCCAAGATGAAGGTGTTGCGGTCTTGCTCTCAGATCCTCCAACTCCAACTCCTACGACTTATTTGATTCACCAAATGAGGGAATTGGAAGATGCTTCATGGCTAAAGGCCCCAAGGTATCACACCCTGAATTCATTGACTTTGATAGTGATGAGGATGACTTGCTTGGTGAAGATGAGCTCTTACATGATAAATCTAGTGAGCCTAGTAATGATGAACATGCTAGTAGTCTTTATAGTCGAGAAGAGTCGAATGACAATGCTATGAAGGAGATTGAGCGCCTAACTAAAGAACTAAACACTCTTAAGTTAGCTCATGAAACAACTCAAGAAGATCATAGAGAGCTCCTAAGATCTCATGAGAAGCTACGCTCGAGAAGCTCACTCTAGAGCAAGAACATGAGTTTCTAAAAGCAATCAATGACGATCTTCAAAGAAGAGTTCTTCATATCTTGCCAAACGACTTCTCTTGTCTAATTTCTTGCCACCTATTAAAACTAAGCATGACAAGCATAAGAAAAATTCTTCATCTAGTAGTAACAATAACCATGCTAAATCCAATATTGTTGCTTCTAGTAGTTCTCTTGATTCCACTAACAATGTTTCAAGCCAAGTTACACTTGAGCAAGAAAATAGTTTATTGAAAGGGATTATAGAGAAAGGTGTCTACAAGAGCCTTGCCGGAAGCAAGAACTTTGAGGAAATTGTTCGCAAGCAAGGAAAGCACCGGAAGAATCAAGGAATTGGTTTTGAGCGAAAGTTCAACGCCGAGGGTGTTGAATGGGAAGAAGGTCAATATCCCACTCCACAGTTTGTTTCTCAAAAGGAGAAGTACGATCCTACTTCTTCCAATGTGGAACAAGCTCAAAATGACCTTCCACCACAAGACCACAAGCTAAAAGGCAAGGACAAGCTTCAAGAGGAGATTGATGCATTTATTGAAGCACCTCAAGCCATGGTCAAGTGGGTTCCCAAGGAAACGTCAAGTTCTACTTCGTCAAGCTCAACTACAACCCCAAGGATTCCCATCAAGATGATGTGGGTCCCGAAGAAGAAGAACTAGAGAGTTCTTGAGGGTGACTCCGCCAACATACTTCACTCACATTCTTTTTGGCAAGAACTTGTGCAATCAACTTCCACATTATGCACTAGTTCATGGGGTCACAAACCCTCTTGTTGGTAAGTCAAGGGACAAGGTAATCATTGCTTTCATGGACATCATCTATTGTGTACTTCAATCTATGTCCATGGATATCTTTGTTTGTTCCTTGTGGGACTAACCCATGTAGGTATTGAAAGTGCCCGAATCCAAAGGATTGCTCCCAACTCTTGATGATCTTCATCAACATTGAGCATCCACATCTTCAACATCTACATGAAGTCTTCTATGACAACCCAAGGTTAGTTTGACCCTTTAAAAGGGGTTCTCACATCTAGGGGGAGCTTTGCTCTAAAGAATTGAGCTAAAGCATCTTCAAATGATGTGAACACATTAATGCTTTATGTAAAAGTGGTAACCCCACTTGTGCTTAAACGATGAGTATGGCCTATGATCAAATGTTCTCATTTGGCTCCTAAGTCAATATACTCATATAAAGATGACCTAGTCATCGACAAATTGTGTGATAGTAGCTAGAGATTTGATTGTGCATGTTTGACACATATTTCATTTGCTATCTTATTGTGTGAGCATGTTGGATGCATGATTTTATCCATTCAAGGACATCCATTTGTTGCTTTGGTCGTTTTGATTTTTCTGGCCAAATGGATGGACAAGAATGCCTAAGTACCTCCCCTAGCTATCTATGCTTTCTTGTCTCAAATTCTATTCATGCTTACATCACAAACTTTGAACAAGTCATTTTCGGACCCTCCGAGTGAGGAGCACTCGGAGCCACCGATCCGACAAGGGCTAACTTCCAAAACCTTCTAAGTGATTTCGGTCAGACCAACTCACTCAAATTTGGTCAAACCGAAAACATTTAGATTGATCTAGGTTTTCACCTCGGTGAAACCGAAGTTGTGATTTTCGGCGTGATCAAGTGCATAATCGCCTCAGAAGTTATTCATCTCGGTGCCACCGAAGTTTTACAACTCGGTCCCACCGACAACAAAGGGTATATATACTCGAGGGGCGCTGCTGATTTCTACTTCAAACGTTTCGCCTCGCACTTTGCCGCCGCGCCTTGGTCTCCGGATCGCTCCATCGTCGCTCAGGCGCCGCCGCAGGTCTCCGTCGCCGTCAACGGACATCTTCTCGCGCCGTTGCAGCCAGAGAGAAACTCCACCAAGTTAGGGTGAGTTTCGATCCCACTCGTGCTCCCATCTCCGATTCAATGCACGCTTGGTTTGTCTATAATCTTGCCACGATTGAAATATTCCGAACACCAGATTGGTTCTTTTGAACGAGATTCGAGTAAGAGTTTTAGGGTTAGGTTTCCGCCGAACACATCTCGGTGAGACCGATTTTACATTTTCGGTATGACCGATTTGGCCTATGGCCATTGCACTGCACCCTTCGGTCCAACTGAGTTGTGCAAATCGGTGTGACCGAAATGAGGATTTAGTGAAACCCTAGTGTTTTCGGCAGGACCGAAACCCACTTCGGTCCAACCGAAAGTGGTGTGAAAGCTTCTGTTTGAACACTTCGGATTCACCGAATTTTAAACTCGGTCTGACCGAAATGTCTTCTGTGAAAACCTAATACTGAAATTTGAACTCATTTTGTTTGCAAAAAGTTCTGCAGTTTGTGATAACTCTTCTACTCTGCCTACACCTTATCTATTCACAGGTTCTCAGCCATGTCGATGCCAAGTGACAGCCGTAACAGGTCGAGTCACCTATAGCAGATATTCCAGAGGGTGCACTAGTCCCGATCCCAAAGAGCTCATCGATGATGGTGAGAGGAGTACACCAAGTGGTTTGCCTCCTGCAGCCACCAGAGCCAGAAAGAAGAGGAACTCAGATGATGAAGACTCAGATTTTGTTATTGAGGAAGAGGTCACATCAAAGCCTAAGAGAAAAGTTGTAGCCAAAGAGCCTCAAGGTCAGCAAACTAAGAAGGGCACCAGAAAAGTGAAGGAATCAACTGTTGCTAAGAAGCTGAATTTGGGAGAAGCTGCAAGCAAAGTGAAGAAAACTTCCAAGAGGAAGAGGTTAGTGCATGATGATGCAGCAGAGAAAGATGAGGATGTGGAAGCACCCCAGCCTCCTCAGAAGCCTAAGCTCATGGGTGATGCCATCAGGGCAGGAGTCACTTCAAAGCCCAAGCCATCTGCTCCAGCTAAGGCAGCTCCAGCAAAGCCTGCTGCCAAGCCCAAGAAGACAGTCAGGAACATTCCAGCATCAGAAAAGAAGAAAGATGATGTGCCACCAGCTGTGTCAGATGATGAAGGACCAGTTTTGCTGAAACTTCGTCCAAAACTGCCACTTCACAATGATGCTCATCCTCAAGCTGAAAATATGAAGGAAAGGAAAGATAGAGGTCTCAGGCTATGGAGACAAGCTGATCCATATGCCGTGAGGAGAAGAACTGCTGTTGATCCCAGATTTCATACCAGAGAGCAGCAGGACTTCTATGAGACTGTGCTGATGGACAAGAAGCCCATAGTGGCAGACACAAGATATGTTGATTGGAAATACATTGACAGCAAAGAGCACAGAGACTTCTTTCCACATGTACATGAGAGCTTCACTGCATGTGGTGTTGCAGACTTTGTAGGTCAGAAGTTGACAAGTTGGAATGATGAGATGATTATGCAATTCTATGCCACAGCTCACTTCTACCCAGATGGAAAGATTGTATGGATGACTGAAGGCCAAAGATTTTCTTCATCTGTTGAAGAATGGGCAGAACTGCTGAATGCTCCAGTGCCAAGAGAGGATGATGTTGATGTTTATGGTATTCCCAAGAAGAACCATGAATCTATGAAGAATATGTACAAAGAGGTTCCAGCAAAGGATTTGGGAATCTGGAAGCTCGGCTCAGTGTACTATCTCCAGGCAGGTCTACCTACCACAAATACTATTCTGAGGCATACCTTGATGCCCAAGTCTGGAGATCATCGCATGATCAGAGGATACTCTATCAACATGCTGCATATACTTGATGAGAAAGCACCTTTCAAGGTGATGGACTTAATAGTAGAAACCATTAAGAGGACTGCAGCTTACCAGAAAAGGTCGTCTGGATTTGCCCCACATATTCAGATGCTTATCAATGCCAAGTTTGGCACGGGCACATTCTTGTTGGATAGAGAACACTTACCACTGCAGCCTGAGCATGAGGATAATGATGTTGTGATGGATGAGGAGGACCCAACATCTGTTGAAGGTCAAGCCAAGATTGAAGCTGCCAAGAAAGCCAAAGCTGACAAGGAAGCAGCAGCAGCAGCAGCTAAACCAAAGAGTGTTGGAGAGCAGCTCCTTGAAGCTACCCAAAGGATTGAACAACGCCTGACCAGCATTGTATAGTCTCAGGAGAGCCTAGAGAGGATTGTTGAAGACAAGATCCATGCTCTGGACGTGAAGTCGATCAAGTGCAAGTAATCACAACAAGCTTGAGGCGATATTGAGGAAGCAAAGAGGGAGAAGGAAGAGCTTATGCGTGAGATGCAGGATGACCTAGTCCAGATGCTTATCAACAGATCGCTCCGGTTCACACAGACCCGATCACTGCTATTCCAAAGGATCGACACTAGGACTACAGCTTCAAAGACCTCCCACAGCTCCATCGGTTGCTCCAGCTCCAGCTCCAGCCCAAAGGACCACTCCTCCAAAGATGACATCACTGAAGTCTTCGCAGACGCTGCCATATCAACTCCAACATCAACCTGCATAGAGCCGCCAGCAGAGTCCCAAAGTGACGCTTAGCTCTATGCCTTTTCGAACTTTTGGTAACTTGTTGCCAAAGGGGAGAAATTGTATAGATCATAGGACTTCGAGAGAGAGAGTGCTGTTGTCTTTGCGCTTTTGCTCTTTCGCTCTTTTGCGGTTTCTTTGAGATACTTTTGGTTTTCGAGACATTCGTGTGTTTGATACTACGCTTGATCCTACTTTAATGAGTGCTTGGTCGCATTATGCTTTAATGTGTGCTTAATGCCTATCATATGCTATTCCTATCTTGTATGACCATTTACTCATGTCTTGGTGATTGGGTGCATGCTGTTCATTCTTATCATTTTGTGCGCTCCACCAAGATGTATGTGACATGGAAGAGTGACCCATGATCCTAATCGATTGTGCATTTGCATTCAAACGCAAATCTTAAATAATGCACAAATTTAGGGGAGCTCTTGCTTATCACATACTTCTCAAAGCTTATTTATATTATTCATTGATTATATCCTTTGTCGAAGCTTTGATCTATATGTTGTCATCAATTACCAAAAAGGGGGAGATTGAAAGTGCAACTAATCCCCGGGTGGTTTTGGTAATTAATAACAACATAGATATCATTGAACTAATAGTTTCTTGAGAATCATTTCAGAAAGTTCAGTGATATGGGTATGGCAAGGATCAAGAAGTGGACCCTCAAAATGCTAAGGCAAGCATTGGCAAAAGCTCAAGACTCCATTTTTGGTTTAGTGATCCAAGATCACATTGAGTCCATAGGAAAGCCAATACTATTAAAAGGGATGAGGTTATGATGATGATCCGTTGCTCAAAGTGCTTAGTGATACATCTCCTAAACTATCAGCAACTCTCACTGCCATATACACTCATAAGTAATCTTGGTCCCACCGATATTCCAAACTCAGTCACACCGAGATGAGCCACCTCAGCCATAAAGCCAAACCCTAGAAATCTCGGATTTTCCGATTCTGAACTCGGTCTCACCAAAACTTGAGTTGCCAAGCTTCTGTAACCTTCTGTCATCAAATCGGTGTCACCGAGATGATGAAGTCGATCCCACCGAGATTGGCAAGCTCTTGTCTTTACACGAATCGGACTAACCGAGTTTGTATTTTCGGTCCCACCGAAAATCCCAATGTTCACATGATTTGAACTTTTGGTCTCACCGAGTTGTCAACTTCGGTCCCACCGAGATTGGTCAAATGTGTGTAACGGTTGGATTTTGTGTGGAGGCTATAAATACCCCTCCACCCCCTCTTCATTCGTGGAGAGAGCCATCAGAAAGTACTACCACTCCTACCTTACATTTCTGAGAAGAGAACTACCTACCCTTGTGTTGAGATCAAGTTGCTCCACTCCCACCATATGAAGCTTGATCTCTAGCCTTCCCAAGTTGCTTTCCACTCAATCCTTTCTTCCACCACAGCCAAATCAGTGAGGAGAGTTGAGTGTTGGGGAGATTATCATTTGAAGCACAAGAGCAAGGAGTTCATCATCATCAACACCATCTATTACCTTTTGGAGGGTGGTGCCTCCTAGATTGGTTAGGTGTCGCTTGGGAACCTCCGTCGAGATGTGGAGTTGAACCAAGAAGTTTGTAAGGGCAAGGAGATCGCCTACTTCGTGAAGATCTACCCCGAGTAAGGCTAGCCCTCCGTGGGCGTAGGCCATGATGGCATAGACAAGGTTGCTTCTTCGTGGACCCTTCGTGGGTGGAGCCTCCGTGGACTCTCGCAGCCGTTACCCTCCGTGGGTTGAAGTCTCCATCAACGTGGAATGACGATAGCACCACCTATCGGAACCACGTGAAAAAATCACCGCGTCTCCAAAATTGCGTTTGCTCTTCTCCACCTCTCTTTACTACATGTGCAATTTACTTTCCGCTGCCTATACTCTAGAATTGCATGTGTAGGGTGATGCTTGACTTGTTCATCATTGTGAATCTGCCAAAAACTTGTCTTTATCAAAAGGCAGAACTTTTAGATTGTCAAGTAGTCTAATCACCCCCCTCTAGACATACTTTCGATCCTACAAGAAGACAGGGCTAGTTCTCTCCCTCCGGTCCGTTCTGTCTAATGCTACCAGGCGCCAACCCTTTGCATGGGTGCCCTAGGGGGTTTATATAGGCCTACCCCCAGGGTTACAATGGTAAATCCGGCTGGGCGCGGGTCCCAGCCGTCTGTCTCTCAGGTGCCGTCTTCTCTGCCGACTCCTGGGGCCCGCCGACTGGTGGGCCCCGCCGAATGGCCTGGTACGAGGGCATCAGCCCGCGTCCGCCCCGGGCGGGTCTTGCCGGATGCAGATTATTGTAGCCGTGCTTCTAATGACGCGGGCTTGGTCATGGGGTCATGGCAACAGTGCCGCCGCCTGCGGGCAATCACTGTGGCCATTCCCCGGTCGCATCTGGTTAATGGCGCGTGGGTCCCGTGGGAGGGGCCGGTCGGCCTCGGGGGGCCGACTCCCAACGGGTCCCACTCTCGGCGCGCCCGCCGTCTTCAATACTCTCACTGACCGGTAGGCCATGCCGCCTCTCGGGCCGCATGCACAAGGCGTCGTGGTACAGGCCCCGCCTGTGGGCTGATGTCAGGGCTGGCATGGGAACTGTGCCGCGCCGGGCGGAGATCTCCGCGAGTACGGCGCACTTTGGCCATGCTCGTTTTTAAATACCGGGTGGTTGGGAGGCGCGGGCCGACTCCCCATAGTCGGCTTCTTCAGAGTCATCTTTGGGACTCGGCCGAGACAAGAGTCGCCTCGGGGACTCGGCTCGTCTCGGAGTCGCCCTCTGGGACTCGGCTAATTTTGGAGTCGCCTTCTGGGACTCGGCTTATCTTGGAGTCGCCGCAGGTACTTTGAGGGGCGCAGTCTGCCCCGATGTCTTGAAAGGTTCTGGGACTCGGGTTAGCCTACCCGTGGCCCATTACTCCGACAGTAGTCCCCGAAGCTGGTGAGGCTTCGAGGTTGATACGTCGTGCGCCTCAGCAGTTTCATTCTTTAGATGGGGGAAAGCAAGCTTTGATGGCCGCCTTCCTCCAAGCCGATTGGCTGGAGTCGGATTCTCCGAGAGCCGGCATGCTCAAACTGACTGGCTGGAGTCGGATTCGCCGAGGGCCGTTGAAAGCACGTTTGCTCCCTGGGTGGTTTTGGTAATTAATGACAACATACTTTGTGGTTGGACTAATGCTTTTATGAAGTATGTTTCAGGAAAGTCAATCACATTGGCATGGCAAAAGGACTGAAGAGGTGGACCCCTCAAAATGCTAAGGCAAGCATTGGCAAAAGCTCAAGACTCCATTTTTGGTTTAGTGATCCAAGATCACATTGAGTCCATAGGAAAGCCAATACTATTAAAAGGGATGAGGTTATGATGATGATCTGGTTGCTCAAAGTGCTTAGTGATACATCTCCTAAACTATCAAGAACTCTCACCGCCACATACACTCATAAGTAATCTCGGTCCCACCGATATTCCAAACTCACCACACCGAGATGAACCACCTCAGCCATATAGCCAAACCCTAGAAATCTCGGATTTTCCGATTCGAACTCGGTCTCACCAAACTTGAGTTGCCAAACTTCTGTAACCTTCTGTCATCAAATGGTGTCACCGAGATGATGAAGTCGGTCCCACCGAGATTGGCAAGCTCTTGTCTTTGGACTAATCGGACTAACCGAGATTGTATTTTCGGTCCCACTGAAAATCCCAACGCTCACATGATTTGAACTTTCGGTCTCACCGAGTTGTCAACTTCGGTCCCACCGAGATTGGTCAAATGTGTGTAACGGTTGGATTTTGTGTGGAGGCTATAAATACCCCTCCACCCCCTATTCACTCGTGGAGAGAGCCATCGAAAGAACTACCACTCCTACCTTACATTTTCGAGAAGAAAACTACCTACCCTTGTGTTGAGATCAAGTTGCTCCACTCCCACCATATGAAGCTTGATCTCTAGCCTTCCCAAGTTGCTTTCCTCTCAATCCTTTCTTCCACCACAGCCAAATCAAGTGAGGAGAGTTGAGTGTTGGGGAGATTATCATTTGAAGCACAAGAGCAAGGAGTTCATCATCATCAACACCATCTATTACCTTTTGGAGGGTGGTGCCTCCTAGATTGGTTAGGTGTCGCTTGGGAGCCTCCGTCGAGATGTGGAGTTGAACCAAGAAGTTTGTAAGGGCAAGGAGATCGCCTACTCGTGAAGATCTACCTAAGTAAGGCTAGCCTCCGTGGGCGTGAGCCATGATGGCATAGACAAGGTTGCTTCTTCGTGGACCCTTCGTGGGTGGAGCCCTCCGTGGACTCTCGCAGCCGTTACCCTCCGTGGGTTGAAGTCTCCATCAACGTGGAATGACGATAGCACCACCTATCGGAACCACGAGAAAAATCACCGCGTCTCCAAATTGCGTTTGATCTTCTCCACTTCTCTATACTACTTGTGCAATTTACTTTTCGCTGCCCATACTCTAGAATTGCATGTGTAGTATGCTACTTGACTTGTGTGATATGCAAAATCTGCCAAAAACTTGTCTTTGTCAAAAGGCATAATTTTTATCTTGTCGAGTAGTCTAATCACCCCCCCTCTAGACACTCTCACCTTCTTCGATCCTACAATTGGTATCAGAGCTTTGGTCTCCATTGCTTTGGTTTGCACACCATTGGAGGAAGATGGACGTGTCTACGTTTGGGAGTGTTAGCCATAGAGTGCCTATTCTTAATGGAGTGTCCTATAACTCGTGGAGGATTTAAATGCTTATTATCCTTAAGATGTATAACTTATGCAAATATGTTGAAACCCCATATGTGCCTCCATTTGACCCCTTGCACCCTACCATGGATGAAGAGCTTGATTTGCTTCAGAACCTTAGAACTGTAAATCTTATCATTAGAGGGTTACCCGATAACTTGCTTAAGCTCGTCACAAACTTTGAGTGCGCCTTATGCTATGTGGAAGTTCTTGGAAGAACTTTATCCGGATCGCTCTTTGAGAGGTCTTGATGAAATTCTATACAAGACTATTGAATTTGATATGATGCGCCTAATGATCCCAACTTTGATAAATGCTTCTTTGAGCTTCGTGATCTCATGAAAAAGAAGGGTGATCCTTGTCTTATCAATGCTCTAATTAGAAATGCTCTTGTATTGCATTCCGATGATTATTGTCACATTGACAAAACTGATGCAAGTTGTTGTCAAATTGACCTAGGTGTTGATGATGAACTATCTATGGGTCAATATGATGATGAACATGAGCATGATGATGATTACTCCGATTCGGACACCGAGCTAGACAAGATCATGAAGAGTCTCAATCTTATGGCGAATCTGAGAGACTACATATCCGGTGGAAAAGAGTGGATTCTTGATAGTGGATGCACCGATCACATGACCGGAGATGAAGACATGTTTCGAGAGCTTGCAAAGAACGATGGTCCACGCAAGTATGTGACTTTTGGAGACAACTCCAAGGGTAAAGTACTTGGCCTTGGTAAGGTGGCCATATCTCATGATAGCTCTATTCAAAATGTCATGCTTGTTGAATCACTTGGATACAATTTACTTTCCGTGTCTAGCTTAGCTGACTTTGGATTCAATGTGCTATTCATCAAGTAGATTGCCAAGTCTTTCGTCGTGACAATCATAACATGGCATTTACGGTGATCCGTAGAGGTGATCTATATATTGTTGATTTCACTAAGAAAGCCCAACCTAGAACTTGCTTTATTGCTAAATCCGCTAAAGGTTGGTTATGGCATAGAAGGCTTGGACATGTTGGTATGCGTAACCTAGACAAGCTAAGCAAAGGTGATCATATTCTTGGTGTTAAAGATGTCCTCTTTGACAAAGATAGACTGTGTAGTGCTTGTCAGGCAGGAAAACAAGTAGGTGGAAGTCATCCCGTGAAGAACATCATGACCACTAGGAGACCGCTCGAGCTTCTTCATATGGATCTTTTGGTCCCAATGCTTACAAAAGCCTTGGTGGTAACTCCTTTGGTCTAGTTATAGTTGATGATTATTCCAGATTTACGTGGGTATTTTTCCTTGATGACAAATCACAGGTTCAGAGAATCTTCAAAACCTTTGCCAGAAAGGCCCAAAATCAATTTGAGGTGAAGATCAAGAAAGTTCGGAGTGACAATGGAACGGAGTTCAAGAATGCCCATGTAGACTCTTTTCTCGATGAGGAAGGGATTCTACATGAGTTCTCGGCTACGTACACTCCTCAACAAAATGGAGTTGTTGAGAGGAAGAACCGAACGCTCATAGAGATGGCGAGAACGATGCTTGATGAATACAAGACACCGAAGCACTTTTGGGGAGAAGCCGTCGAGACAGCTTGTCATGCTATCAATAGGCTCTATCTTCATAAGCTCCTCAGCAAGACTTCATATGAGCTCCTCACCGGTAACAAACCCCAAGTGGGATACTTTCATGTCTTTGGTTCGAAATGCTATATCCTTGATAAGCATCGTCGGTCTAAATTTGCTCCTAAAACTCATGAAGGTTTTTTTCTTGGTTACGGATCAAACTCCCACACCTACCGTGTCTACAATAATTTCACCCGAAAGGTTGAAGAGACGGTAGATGTGAAGTTTGATGAATCTAATGGCTCGCAAGTAGAGCAAATGCCTATTGATGTAGGAGACAAGGACCCATCGGAAGCCATCCAAGATTTATCTATTGGAAAGATCCGTCCCATGGAAGTGAAGGAGAGTACCTCATCTACATATGTGGAGCCCCCTACCTCACGGCAAGATGAACCTCAAGGCAACATGGAGGCCTCCACAAGTGGAACTCACCAAGATGAGGAAGTGCAACAAGAAGATCCACCACAACCTCCTTCTCCACCGCCTCAAGACAACACCAACAACAATGAAGAAGAAGAAGATGAAGATGAAGATGATGAGGAAGCTCAGCCACAACCTCAACAAAAGCTATCTCGAGTCCGAGCAAGAGTCAATAAGAATCATCCCGTGGAACAAATGATCAATGACATCAACTCCGGGAGAATTACTCGCTCTAAAACTCGCTTAGCTAACTTTTGTGAGCATTACTCATTCATCTCTAGTATTGAACCTATGAAGGTAGAAGAAGCACTTGAAGACCCGGATTGGGTGAACGCTATGCACGAAGAGCTACACAACTTCGAGAGGAACAAGATATGGACTTTGGTAGAGAAGCCCAAGGATGATCAAAACGTCATTGGAACCAAATGGGTGTTTCGGAACAAGCAAGATGAAGATGGACAAGTCATCCGCAACAAGGCTCGCCTCAGAGCTCAAGGTTACACACAAGTCGAAGGTATGGACTATGGTGAGACCTATGCCCCGCTGCTAGACTTGAGTCCATTCGCATTCTTCTTGCTTATGCCAACCACCATGATATTACTCTCTATCAAATGGATATTAAAAGTGCTTTCCTAAATGGTGAAATTGAGGAGGAAGTATTTGTGAAACAACCTCCGGATTTGTGAATCCTAAAAACCTAATCATGTTTACAAGTTGCACAAAGCTCTTTATGGTCTTAAACAAGCTCCTAGAGCTTGGTACAAATGCTTAACTAGCTTTCTCCTTGAAAAAGGCTTTGAGATTGGAAAATAGACTCAACGTTGTTCACGAAAAGGGTTGATGGTGAACTATTTGTGTGCCAAATATATGTTGATGATATTATCTTTGGTTCAACTAACCCTCATTTTAGCGAGAAGTTTGGAAAGCTCATGTCGAGAAGTATGAGATGTCCATGATGAGTGAACTCAAATTCTTTCTTGGGTTGCAAATCAAGCAATCTAAGGAGGGTACCTTTGTCTCACAAACAAAGTACACCAAGGATCTCTTCAAGAAGTTCAACATGCAAGAAAGCAAAGGTATGAGAACCCCATGCCTACAAGTGGACATAATGACTTGACAAAAGATGGAGAACCTGTTGATCAAAAGGTTTACCGATCTATGATTGGTTCTCTACTATATCTTTGTGCTTCTCGTCCCGACATAATGTTGAGTGTATGCATGTGTGCTCGATATCAAGCAGCCCTAAAGAATGTCATCTTAAAGCTGTTAAAAGAATTGTGAGATACTTGATACACACACCAAACTTTGGCATTTGGTATCCTAAGAGGGCCTCTTTCGACCTCGTTGGCTATTCCGACTCGGACTATGCCGGTGACAGGGTTGATAGAAAGTCAACTTCGGGTACGTGTCAATTCCTTGGTCGATCCGTTGTATCTTGGTCCTCCAAGAAACAAAATTCGGTATCATTATCCACTGCCGAAGCAGAATATATAGCTGCTGGTTCATGTTGTGCTCAATTGCTATGGATGACACAAACGCTTAAGGATTATGGGATACATGTGAGACATGTTCCTTTGCTTTGTGACAATGAGAGTGCGATTAAGATTGGACACAATCCAGTGCAACACTCTCGAACAAAACATATTGAAGTTCATCACCATTTTATTCGTGATCACATTGCCAAGGGTGACATCAATCTTAAGCATGTTCGTACTGACAAACAACTCGCAGATATCTTTACAAAACCTCTTGATGAGAAGGTGTTTTGTCGCTTAAGGAGTGAGTTGAACATCATTGATGCTTCAAACTTGGAGTGAAAACTCCATTGATGCATGCAAGCCATGAGCCTACTTGACTAATCCTTGATATTTCTCTTAGGATGATGATCATATGTCTTGGACACATTTGCCTCCTTGTATTGCATCTAACTCCTTGCAGGTACTTGGATGATCTACATTCCACAAGATTACCACACATTCAAATCATGAGTAATCTTGTCATTGACCAAGTATCTAGCCCTTTGGGATGTTGAGTTCAAGGAACAAAATTCCACATATCCTTTTTGACAACCTATACATCTAGTATTTCACTCTTGTCATCTTGGATATCCTTGAGTATTTCCTTGCTTGCCTAACCCATGTAGGAAGATGAACTACACAAATGGAAATGGCGCTCCAACTTCACATTCAATGAGCACCTACATCAAGTTCACCTACATGAACAAAGCAACAACATGCCCAAGGTATGTTTTTCACATCTTTAAGGAGCTTTGCTCAAAGACATGAGTACAAGCAGCTTCATAAGATGTGATCACATCGAATGCTTAAACGAAAAATGGCAACCCCATTTTGAGCTTAAACGATGAGTATGACCTATGATCAAATGTTCTCATTTGACTCCTAAGTCAATATACTCAAACATAGGTGACCTTGTCGCCGACCCTTATCTAGATGAAGTACATATGTTTTGGAGTCTTTCTATTTTCTCTTATGTTCTCTCATTGAGTTTTCATTTTATAAAAAAAAACTTCATCTAGGAATCTTTTGTATTTCTATTCTTCTGTCTTTGTGAATATCCTTTTTGGCTCTGATCATTTCCTTGAAAATCATTTACAAATTCATTGCAAATCCTTTGAAACATTCCTTGCAAAGTGAGCTGAATAATTTCTGTATTTCCTTGGAATTAAACTCGGCGTCACCGACTTAAAAATTTCGGTCTGACCAAAAAGGATCTGCCCTAAGTCCATGACTTTCGGACACACCGATCTATATCAATTCGGTGTCATCGATTTATTTCTTTCAGGATATCATCTTCTGCAGCTCCACTAAATGATTCTCTTTGCATGTTTTCTTATTACCCTGTTGTGATTCTTAAGGATCCCACTCCTGTCCTTTCATCTTTCCTGACCTTCCTAGTTTGCTGTCCTTTTTCGGCACTTGATGTCAAAGGGGGAGAAGACTTAGGGGGAGAAGAGAAGATTTAGGGGGAGAAGAAGAGCAATCTTACCTTAAGGGGGAGAGAATCACATCAAAGCTTTGCCGTGTTCCACATTGGATATTACATTTGGCATCATTCTTTTGATTTTGCTTTTTCCTCAAAGGGAGAGGAATCTTCACAATTGATATCTTATGGAAAGCTTTTAGTTTCAGGAGACATGTTTGCCGATTCAAGCTTGTGCTCAATATGAGACACTCTTTATACATGTCATCCCTGGCTTGGTACTCTTGATGTTCTTGCAGTTGGTTGAAGAAATACTCTTGTGTTATCTAACCCTGTTTTCCCAAGTCTATTTCCTCAGGTACAATGCCAAGGAACCTCAAGGTAAGTATATGCACTTTGCAGAATGTGCATGATGGTAACTTGCTTGTGAATACTTGTTTGCAAGAAATCACCATGCACATATGCATTATCACTCACTTCTTTTCATCTGCTCTGATGCATATAGCCAAGCTGCATGTAGCACATCTTGATTTTCTCTCTTGTGTGCTTGTGGTAGTCCAAAACCATAATTTATGAAAATCTTGCACACTTGTAGGGGGAGCCTGTGTACTACATGTCTGTCAAAGCTTTCTTGATAATTCTGTCTTTCTTTCAGTAAGCTTTGATGTCTTATTTTGTGTGTTGCCATCAATTACCAAAAGGGGAGATTGAAAGCACATTTGCTCCTGGGTGGTTTTGGTAATTAATGATAACATACTTTGTGGTTGGACTAATGCTTTTATCAAGTATGTTTCAGAAAGTCAATCACATTGGCATGGCAAAAGGATCAAGAGGTGGACCCTCAAAATGCTAAGGCAAGCATTGGCAAAAGCTCAAGACTCCATTTTTGGTTTAGTGATCCAAGACCACATTGAGTCCATAGGAAAGCCAATACTATTAAAAGGGATGAGGTTATGATGATGATCTGTTGCTCAAAGTGCTTAGTGATACATCTCCTAAACTATCAAGCAACTCTCACCGCCACATACACTCATAAGTAATCTCGGTCCCACCGATATTCCAAACTCACCACACCGAGATGAACCACCTCAGCCATATAGCCAAACCCTAGAAATCTCGGATTTTCCGATTCGAACTCGGTCTCACCGAAACTTGAGTTGCCAAGCTTCTGTAACCTTCTGTCATCAAATCGGTGTCACCGAGATGATGAAGTCGGTCCCACCGAGATTGGCAAGCTCTTGTCTTTGGACGAATCGGACTAACCAAGATTGTATTTTCGGTCCCACCGAAAATCCCAACGTTCACATGATTTGAACTTTCGGTCTCACTGAGTTGTCAACTTCGGTCCCACCGAGATTGGTCAAATGTGTGTAATGGTTGGATTTTGTGTGGAGGCTATAAATACCCTCCACCCCCTCTTCACTCGCCGAGAGAGCCATCGAAAGAACTACCACTCCTACCTTACATTTCGAGAAGAAAACTACCTACCCTTGTGTTGAGATCAAGTTGCTCCACTCCCACCATATGAAGCTTGATCTCTAGCCTTCCCAAGTTGCTTTCCACTCAATCCTTTCTTCCACCACAGCCAAATCAGTGAGGAGAGTTGAGTGTTGGGGAGATTATCATTTGAAGCACAAGAGCAAGGAGTTCATCATCATCAACACCATCTATTACCTTTTGGAGGGTGGTGCCTCCTAGATTGGTTAGGTGTCGCTTGGGAGCCTCCGTCGAGATGTGGAGTTGAACCAAGAAGTTTGTAAGGGCAAGGAGATCGCCTACTTCGTGAAGATCTACCCGAGTAAGGCTAGCCCTCCGTGGGTGTAGGCCATGATGGCATAGACAAGGTTGCTTCTTCGTGGACCCTTCGTGGGTGGAGCCCTCCGTGGACTCTCATGGCCGTTACCCTCCGTGGGTTGAAGTCTCCATCAACGTGGAATGACGATAGCACCACCTATCGGAACCACGAGAAAAATCACCGCGTCTCCAAATTGCGTTTGATCTTCTCCACTTCTCTATACTACTTGTGCAATTTACTTTCCGCTGCCCATACTCTAGAATTGCATGTGTAGTATGCTACTTGACTTGTGTGATATGCAAAATCTGCCAAAAACTTGTCTTTGTCAAAAGGCATAATTTTTATCTTGTCGAGTAGTCTAATCACCCCCCCTCTAGACACTCTCACCTTCTTCGATCCTACAGCCGTCTTGCCCCTTGGGGTGTTTCGAACGTCGTGGCGGGAACCCAGCGGCGTGTTCGACACGCTTCCATGGTCGCCGCCGCGTCATGCGTCATGGCGCCACATGGCAGGGGTAGTCTGCCTGCCCACGCGCGTGACAGGACAGGCCGTCTGGCGGGGCCCGCCAGTACCGCTCCCCGGCACGCAAACGGATCCGCTGCGGCCGAGCGGGCGGTTGGGCTCCCCACATTGTTACTGTGCGCAGTAACTTCGTGGGTTTAATCGTGGGGGGCGTGGGGGCTCGTAGCGATTAATGCCCACGCCGCCCCATCGGCTTTCAGCCTTTGAGGCTATAAATAGGCGGGGAAGCGGGGACGGCGGCACGCGCCGTTCTTCCTCGCTTCCCTGCTTCCTCCTTCCTCTCCTTCTTCCCGCTTCGCGCGCACCACGCCGCACCGCCAGTAGCGATGAGCTCTTCCTCCGCCGTCGCGGCTCCGCCGGCGTTCCGGCGTTGGGACGGCTCGAAGTGGATGACGACGCCATTGAGCACCTTCGCAAGACGCGCGGCTCCCGGCGCGAACTTAATCTTGCCAGCGCCCGCCGGTGGGGAAATAAGGCCGCGCGCGCAGAGGGCGAAGCGGGTCATATTCCGCCGCACCTTATGCGCGCCCGGCCTGCCGGGCGAAAGTGGCTTCCTCCGCTCCTTCTTGGAGTTCAACGGACTCCAGCCGCACCACCTCGCCCCCAACACGGTGGTGCTGCTGGCCGCCGTCGCCATCCTGTGCGAGGGTTTCCTCGGCGTTCTCCCCACTATCGAGCTGTGGGGAGAGCTCTTTCAATCCAAGGTCGGCACGCATGTCGCCGGCATGCCGGCTTAGTGCGGCGCCTTCATCGCAATGCGCAGGTCGACCGCCGACAATCCATTCCCCTCCATCCCGCTGATCAAGTCGGTGAAGATGTGGCAGCGTTCATACTTCTACGTGAAGAACGTCGCAACAGAGGGCGACTGGGTCAATCTGCCGCCCTATGAGGCCGGCGCGCCGGCTGGGAGGCTTCCCAGTTGGTCCCACCGGGCCTAGACGCTGACTCCCGCCGGCGCCGCCGCCATCGCGCGACTCCGGGTGCTGACGCAGTCGGAAGGCCTGGTCGGGGCCGACTTGCTGGCCGCCTTCGTGGCGCGCCGAGTCCTCCCCCTCCAGGGCCGACCTCATCTGATTAGTCAGATGAGTGGCCGCCGAGACCCGAGTCGGATGTGCACCTGGGACATGCCCCACGTGGAGGTGGCGAAGATGGTGAATCACATCGCGAACTGCGAGCTCGCAGAAGATTGGCAGTTCGGCAAAGAGCCGTACTCGCGTGCCAACCCCCCTCCTGCGGTAAGTCGTATATTTTTGCTTTCTGTTTTTCTTTGTAGCCGAATCCGACTTCTGATCTTCTTGGCTTCCTTTTCGAGTCAGAACCCTCTCATCCCGCCCGCAGCCGGCGCCACTAGACAGCCCCGCGACTTCACTCCAGATCGAGCGGAGAGCGATGTCGAGGACCCCGACTTGGGGGCGGCGGCGATGGGGGCCAACGCCGAAGGCGGAGGAGGGGGAGCTGAAGGCGGCCTCCGGCCTTCGGCGACCTTCGCCGACTAGCCAGAAGATGACACTGAAGGGGAAGTCGTCCCGTGCCGCCAACCAAAAGCCGGCCATCCGGGCGCGAGTTCTTCCGCCGGCTTGGCCGGTCAAGTCGGCCCGAAGAAGCGCCGGGCCGCGCCGAGTTCGCTCGCCGGTCGGCCGAAGAAGTTCAAGGAGGCGGCCTCCGCGACCAAGCGGGAGGAGGCGGTCGCGAACGCCAACCGCTTCCGCAAGGAAGTGAAGAGGCTGCCGCTAGTCTCTGTGTAAGCCTTCGCCGCCTTTGTCTTGTTTCTTTGGATGGATCTTTTCTGAGTCTTTTTCATTCTGTTTTCTACTTCAGGGCCCCTCTTTCTCTTGAGAGGGTCGCCGTCCCATCTGTCATGGGGTCGGCCGAGACGTCCGCCAACAGCCGGCGGATTGACCCCGCCACCGACCTCCAGGAGGCGACGGAGCGCAACGCGCGGGAGAAGCGCGACGAGGAAGAGGCCGACCGCCTGGAGAAGGCGGAAGCCGAGAAGGCGGCGGCCTCCGCCCAGAAGAAGCTGGAGGAGGCCGAAGCCGCCGCCGCGGCCAAGCAGCGGGCCGAGGAGGCCGCGCACCGCCAGTCGGCGTTGCTTGTCATCCCGCTGAGCTCCGCGCCGCCGCCCCCAGAGTTCACGGGGCAGACTGGAGAAGTCGGCGGGGAGCACTCCATCATGGAGAGGGACGGAGGCGAGGCCTCGGCGTCAGGTACGGCGTCGCCGCCTCCGCCGCCTTCGCCGCATGGCAAGCAGCCGGCGGGCCCTCCAGTGCCACCGGCTGAGGACGAGGTGGTGGTGAGGCTGCTTCTTCAAGTCGCCTCACCGGCGCGCCGCCGTCTTGCGAAGGCGGTCTCGGCGCCGCGTCCCTTCGAAGCCGGCGCTGCCAGCTCGGCCATTCCAGATGCCGAGGCATCAAGTGCTGCGCCTACTGGATGGGTGCGAGGAGGCGGCGACGGTCCGCAAAACCGGGCGCTCCTGGATGTGTAGGCAAAGCTGCGAGCTGAAGGAGAAGCCATCCAAGGCTTCACCAGGGCGCATCTGGCGTCACGAGCGTCTATCCGAGTACGTTTTTCTTTTTTTTTGACTTTGCCTTTTCTTATTCTTTCTTCGTAAGGCGCGCGGCACTCCACCGGGTGTAGTCCTCGAAGTTTGGGCCGGCTGCTCAGCGGCCCGAACTCAATCTGGCGAGTTCCTTATTTTTGTCTTTGTCTGATTTTTTATCACAGGAGTACCACAACCTCCGTGTCACCGCCTACAACCATAACATTGAGCGGCTGGAGAAGCGGACTGCCGACTTGTCAGAGAGCCGAAGTGAGTTCTTCTTCTTTTCCGCGGGGGCGCGCTGGCGCACCCGTGGGCTATAGTCCCCGAGATTCGGGCCGACTGCTGAGCAGTCGGGCCAGATCTTCCCGGCGACCTTTGCTGCTGTTACTCAACGTCTTTTCTCTTTGTTTTTCAGAGGCCAATGCCGCTCTTCAGGAACAGTTGGGCGAAGTCAGCACGGCCCTTCGCGGCAAGGAGGAGGAGTGCGGCAAGCTCACCAAAGAGCGCGACTTGCTGGCGAAAGCGGTTAGCGGAGCGTATGAGCTGCCAAGGCGGCTCAGATGAGGCGGGAAGAAAGAGACCGCTCTCCTGGCCGAGTTCGAGATGGAGCGCTCCTCCTGGACCGACAGGGAGGCGATGCTGACTTCCGGCTTCCACGAGATCGAGGACATCGTCGATGGTGAGTTTCTTTTCTTTCTTTCCTTGAGCTGCCGACTGCAAGTCAGGCCGACTGCTGATTTTCTCTCTGCTTCTTTCTGTTTTGGGCAGACTTCTTCCTTGGCCACTCGCAAGCGGTCAACTGAGCCATCGAGGCTGATCGCGAGACGCGGAGGGCGAACGGCGAGGAGATCGCCGCCAATGCCCCCTGACCGTCGACGAGCAGCTACTGAGCATCGAGACCCGTCTGCGGTCGGCTCATCAGCTGCTGCGCCGGTTTCAACGTGCTGGGGCCCAGGCGATCTCCGCCCTGTGGCCAGGCATGCCGGCTCTTCGCACCGCTAGTTGAACTGCCGACTGGCTGGAGGTCGCGGCCGGCCGTCTTGAGGCTTGGAAGGGTTCCCCGGCCCTGGCTGGAGCGCGCCGGGCCTTGGAATTTGTCAAGGCTTGGTATCCAGTGCTGGACCTGGACCGGCTGGCCGCGTTCCGGTCAGAGGCCCAGGCGGAACTGGCGGCTGTGGAAGGCGCCCTCATCGAGCGCGCGGCGGCGATCGCCGACTACACCGACACCAGCATGTTCGTTCCCGAGCGGGCTGTGAACGGTGAGGAGGTGCCTCCGGAGTGGTTCGGGATGAACCCTGACTACGACGAAGACTCGGCAGAGGTGATCGGCTCCAGCACCGAGGAGGAAGACGAGGCGGGGGACGAGGACGAGACAGAGGCACCAGAAGACGGAGCGGACGACCAGCCTCAGCTCGATCGTGCCTCCAAAGAACGATCAGATTCAACTGGCTGCCGCCGGAGACAATCAAGCCGAGACTGCCAAGCCGGCCGCTCCAGCGCCTGACACCGCCGTCTCCGCCGACCCGCCGAGCCCGTCTGCTACTCCTTAGGCTGCCGTCTTGTCCTTACTTTATCTGTTTTCGTAGTCTTTGAAGAACTTGTTAATTTGCACAATTCCACCCGCGGGGTGTATTTTGAACTCGGCCAGAGGCCTTTGCTTATGTAAATATCTATCTGCCTTCTATCTTTCCTTGCTTATTGCTCTTTTTGGCTTTTTCCTTTGCCGCCTTCCCATAGTCGCTGTTTTGCCAGACGGACAGTTGCTCCGCGGGCTACCGCAGGTCAAATGCTTGGCTATTTTTAGGGAAGGCAAGTACTTCGCCTTTTTAGAGTTTTTTAACAAGTGGGATAGAAGGCGGTGAGCCGACTATTCGAGAGTCGGCTCTGTAGAGAGAGGCTGGGAGCCGGCTTGGGCTATGCATACGCTTTGAGTCCTTAGCCATTTTTTCGTGTGTGCGCTTGTTCTTGCTTATTCTTCGCTTACCAACGATCGCTCTCATGAGCTGCGGCTTTCGACAGAGACAGCTTAAGCGCAGCACACTACTTGTCCGATCTGCAGAAGCATTTCATAAGCGAAGATTTATGAAGTTCGGGCCGACTAATCGAACCCGGTGCCAAGCGGCATAACAAACAATAGCATACTCAGAGGCATAATTCTTATCATGCAGATAACAAAAGGGCAGTCCCCGAGCTCGTCTCGGGGGCCCAAAGTCTCGGTACTTTAACACAAAGGATAGCGTGGTACGTACTGCATTAACTGTAAAATCTTCGGAGAAGATTTCGGTTCCATGGCCGTTCTGACTCCTTGCCGGAGTCGTCCCTCTTGCGCGCTTGAGGCTTCTGAGCATCGTTTAGGTAGTAGGAGCCATTGCCCAGCACTTTGCTGACGATGAAGGGGCGTTCCCAAGGCGCCGACAACTTGTGCTGGTCGGCTGTTCGCTGAATCAGCCGGAGCACAAGGTCGCCCTCTTGAAACGATCTCAGCTTGACCTTTCGGTTGTAGTATCGGCGCATACTCTGCTGGTAGATGCCGGACCGGCTGAGTGCCAATAGCCGGCCCTGTTCCAGCAGGTCAACGCCTTCTTTATGTGCTTCTTCAGCTTCCTCTTCGGTGTACATGGTGACTCGTGGAGAGTCGAACTCTATGTCCGTCGGGATGACGGCTGCGGCACCGTAGACGAGGAAGAAAGGCGTGAAGCCGGTTGACTTATTTGGAGTCGTGCGTAGACTCCAGAGGATGGCTGGTAGCTCCTCAACCCAACAGTCGGCCGAACGCTCGAGTGGTTCGACCAGTCGAGGCTTGATGCCGGACAGGATGAGGCCGTTTGCTCACTCCACCTGGCCGTTTGACTGCGGATGGGCAACGGACGCTAAGTCCAGTCGGATGCCCTGTGTCGCGCAGAAATGAGCCAAGGCGCCTTTGGCAAAATTTGTGCCGTTGTCGGTGATGATGCTGTGCGGTATGCCGTACCGCACCGTGATGTCGGCGATGAAAGTCACTGCAGTCGGACCGTTCAACTTCTTGATGGGCTTTGCTTCTATCCACTTTGTGAACTTGTCCACCGCGACAAGCAGATGAGTTAGGCCGCCTTGGGCCGTCTTGAATGGTCCCACCATGTCCAGGCCCCAAACTGCGAAGGGCCAGGCGATGGGGATTGTCTTCAGCGCGGTAGCCGGCTGAAGTGGCTTGGAGCGGAACTTCTGGCACCCTTTGCATTTTTGGACTAACTCTTTAGCCTCTTCCAGGGCAGTCGGCCAGAAGAAACCGTGCCGAAAGGCTTTGGCGACGAGTGCTCTTGAAGCTCCATGGTGGCCGCACTCGCCCTGATGAATGTCTGTGAGAATTGCTTGGCCTTGTTCTGGCTCTACGCAGCGCTGGTAGACACCAGTGACACTGCGCCTGACCAGCTCTCTGTTGATTATGGTGTATGTTGCCGCTCGGCATTGCACTTGCCGAGCGAAGATCTCATCAGTCGGTAGCTCTCTGTTCACTAGAAACTTGTGGATGGGCTGCGCCCATGAGGGTGCTGCTATTTCTTCAACCGTCACCACAACGACTTGGACAAGGGTGGCTGGGCTGGGAGGCGGCGGGCTGGAGTCTGCGGCCGCTTGTTGGATTAACGAAGTCCCCGGGCTGACTGGCGCAGTCCCCGGGCCGGCTTCAACTATGATTTTCTTGGGGCCGTCTGCTGGGGCTCTTGAGTCGGATCCGACTTCTTTGGGAGGAGCCGGCACAAAGATGGTGTCTGATTCTGGTGAAGGCTTGATAGACGGCTTAAGGAGGCGCTAAAGAGCGACGCCGGATGGTATTGCTTGGCGGGTGGAGCCGACTCATGCCAAGGCGTCTACTTGATCGTTGTCGTTTCTTGGAACGTGAAGGAACTCGCACCCCTCGAAGTATCCGCTGAGTTGCTGCACCAGGAAGCGGTAGCTCGCCATGTTTGCATCTTTGGCGCCCCGCCGCCATTGATCTGCTGGACCACCAAATCGAGTCGCCATAGCATGTGATCCGCGAATGCCGAAGTTCTTTGGCAAGCCGGAGCCCATGAATGAGCGCCTCGATTCAGCGACGTTGTTGGAGGCGGCGGCGGATCTGCAGAAGACATACTTGAGCTTGTCGCCTTTAGGGGAGGTGAGGACGACGCCGGCTCCCAGGCCGGTGCGCATCTTGGAGCCGTCGAAATGCATCCGCCAATGGCTTGAGTCGGGCGCTGGTGGCAGGTACTGGGTCTCGGCCTAGTCGACGAGGAAGTCGGCCAGTGCTTGCGACTTGATGGCGGTGCTGGGCTGGTAGTAGATGGTGTAAGGAGCCAGATCTATGGCCCATTTGGCTACTCGGCTGGAGGCGTCTCGGCTTCCAATGATCTCGGCCAGCGGAGCCGTGCAAACCATGGTGATTGGATGCTCTTGAAAGTAAGGCTTCAGCTTCTTGGCGGCAAAATGCACACCATAGCACATCGTCTGGTAATGGGGGTAGTTCTGCTTGGAGGCCGACAATACCTCGCTCAGGTAATATACCGGTCTCTGGACAGGGAGCGCCTTGCCTTCCTCTTTGCGTTCGACTACAATAACCGTGCTGACTACTCGGCTGGTAGCGGCGATGTACAGGAGCATGGGCTCTTTAGGGGTCGGAGCCGCCAACACAGCGGGAGTAGTCAACATCTTCTTCATCTGGAGAAATGCTTCATCCGCCTTATGGTTCCACTCGAAAAAGGTGGTCTTCTTCATCAATTGATACAAAGGAAGAGCTTTCTCGCCCAGCCGACTGATGAATCGGCTGATGGACGCCAAGCAGCCGGTGAACTTCTGCACATCTAACAGTCGGCTGGGTACTTCCAATCTCTCGATGGCCTTGATCTTCACGGTGTTGCACTCTATGCCGTGTTCAGAGACCAGGAAGCCAAGCAGTTGGCCGGCTGGTACTCCGAAAACACACTTTTCAGGGTTGAGCTTGATCTGGAATCGGCGCAGGTTCTCAAAGGTCACCTTGAGGTCCTCTAGCAGCGTCCCACGCTTCTCCATCTTCACCACCACATCATCCACGTAGACATAGGCATTCCTGCCGAGTTGCTTGAGGAGGCACTTCTGCATGCAACGCTGAAAGGTGGCGCCGGTATTCCTCAAGCCGAACGTCATGGTCAGGTTGCAGAAGGCTCCGAATGGTGTGATGAAGGCGGTCTTCAGTCTGTCTGCCGGGTTCAACTTGATCTGGTGATACCCTGAATATGCATCTAAGAAACTCAGCAGCTCGCATCCGGTTGTGGAGTCTATCACCTGATCGATTCTTGGCAGGGAAAACGGATCCTTCGGGCAGGCTTTGTTGAGGCTTGTGTAATCAATGCACATCCGCCATTGCTTGTTTTTCTTCTGTACCAAAACCGGGTTTGCCAGCCACTCTGGAAAAAACACTTCCATGATGAAGCCGACTGCAAGAAGCCGGGCTATCTCTTCTCCAACAACTCTTCTCTTCTCTTCTGACAGGCGGCGCAAGGGCTGCCTGACGGGTTTCACATCCGGCCTGACATGTAGCTTGTGCTCGGCGAATTCCGTCGATACACCTGGCATGTCTTTGGGGGACCATGCAAAGATGTCTCGATTCTCACGGAGGAAATCGACGAGCTCGCATTCCTATTTGCTGTCAAGGTTTGTACCCATGACAGCGTACCTCTCTGGGTGTTCCGGTCCAAGGGTATCTTCGATCTCTTTGGCCGGCTTGAACGAACCTTCACCGACTCCTTGGGGTCAGCGACATTCTGGCTGTTTTTCGCCATCGCCACGACCGATCAAGGAGCCGCTTCTCACCGCGATCACCAGAACTTGGCCAGCCGGATGCTCTCGGCAGCAAGCGGCGACTTCAGAGTCACCGCCACGGTCGAACTCCCTTGAACTCGCATCTTCATCTTAAGGTAGGCGTAGTGAGGAACCGCCATGAACTTGGCCAATGCAGGTCGGCCAAGCAGCGCGTGGTACGGGCTTTCCAGGTCCACTACTTCAAACCAGACTGACTCTCGGCGGAAATGATCTTTGTCTCCGAAGAGGACGTCTATTAGGATCTTGCCGATCGGTGAGCAGGAAAGGCCGGGTACAATACCATGGAACACAGTACGGCTGCTCTGCAGCTGTCTTTGCTTGATTCCTAGCTTCTCCATAGTATCTTTGTACAGGATGTTGATGCTACTGCCTCCGTCTATCAGCACTCTCGAGAAGCGGGCGGCCCGCCTATCAGTGGCCAAGGTGGCACCTAGGACCAGGGTATAGGAGCCCGGATTCGGCATCACCTCTGGGTGATCCGCTCTGCTCCAACTGATAGGCCTCTCGGACCAATGCATGAACTCTGGAGTATTTGTTGCCACTACATTTACTTCTTGCTGCTGCTGCCGTCTGCTGCGTCGATCATCAGCCACACTGGTGAACACCACGTAGGCTCCATGCTCTTCTGGGTACTCGTCTTGCACTACGCCGACTGGCCGAGCGGCCGGCTGCTGGGGTGGCGGCGGAGGCGGCGGCCCAGCAGGCGGAGGGGGAACGAGGCCGTCTCCCTTGGCAATTCTAGTGAGCCAGTGGCACTTTCGGGTGGTATGGTTTGACGGCTTCGCGCCACTGTGGAACTTGCAGGGACCATCCAGAGTCTGCTCATAGGAAAAGGCCGGCAACCAATTGGACTTGCCGCCTTTCTGCCGTTTGGCCGGAGGCTGCCCCTCGGCCTGTTGATCTTCGACTGTTGCAACCTGCCGACTACTGGAAGTCGGCTGTTGGGACTTGCGTTTGTTGTCACCATGTTGTTGTCGCCGACTGGTGTCTCCAGCTGGAGTTCTGGGAGCCTGAGGGGCCACCTTGCCAGCCGCATTGACTTGAATCTCTATCTTCATGGAGGAGTCGGCCGTGGCGTAATTGTCTGCTATGACTAGCAGTTCGTCGAGAGTTTCTGGCTCGTCGTAGAGGAGCCTGTGCTTGAGGAGGGTGCCTTCTCGGCACCCGGCAGTGAAGTACTCGATAGCCTGCACCTCGTGCACGCCCTCGCAGGAGTTCTGAAGCTCGCCCCAGCGCGTGAGGTAGTCGCGTGTTGACTCATCAGGGCCTTGCACGCACAAGGAAAGCTGGTGCGGCTTGGGAGGTCACTTGTACATGCTCGTGAAGTTGCGGATGAAGGCTTCGGTGAAGTCGACCCAGCTGTTGATGCTGCGGGGCTTCAGACTGTTCAATCATGTCCGGGCCGTTCCCTGAAGCATGAGTGGAACGTACTTCACGGCAACTCGCTTGTTGCCGTTCGCTATACTGACGGCCGTGGAGTAATCAATCAGCCAGTCTTCCGGCTTCACAGAGCCGGTGTACTTGGGTGCATCTCGAGGGAGCGTGAACCCTTTGGGGAAGGGCTCGTCTCGGACGCGGGGTCCAAAGCAAGGTGGACCCAGCTCGTCTTCTTCTTCCAGCACCAGGGATCGGTGGAGTCGGTCGATCCGATGGCGGGCATCGTTCTCTCCGACTCCCTCTTAGCGTCCAAGGCGGCCACCGAGAGTCGGATGCTCAACAGGCGGCGGGGAAACTCGCCGTTCTCTTCTGGGTGGGGGAGGTAGATAGTCGTCCCGCTGCTCCACTGCTCTCTGACGGCCGTCTTGGTCGCACTCAATGGTGATGCGAGTCCGACTGTGACTGACAGCCGGCTCTTTTTATTTCCTTCCGCGGACTTCGCCAGTCGGCGTCCGAGACGTCGCGCCTTGATCTCGGCGGGGAGGCAAGTCGTCGTTCGGTTGCTGCAGCACATCCGCGCGGCCGCCGGCAGCATTCTACGCAGCAACCGCGTCGAGGAGCTGCTGGACTCGCTCCGTCATCATGCGGCGCTCTTCGCCCTCGAAGTTCTTCAACTCGTCAGTCGCCGCTTGGGGCAGCGCGGATGTTCTCCGCAGGGGTGGCGTATACGGGGTGTTTAGCCCCGAACAAGTCGGCGATGGTCGCGCCGCGTTGCCGGACCGCGCCTAGGCGGCTCGCCCCAGTTGGAGCCGGTGAGCCGCCCACGGCGCGATCCATCTCGCGCTGGTAGGCTTTTGACAAGCGCCTCATGCTCGCCAGCCTCTTGGTGCCTTTGATGATCTGAAGGCGGCGTGTCTCCAGCGTCTCGGCATCTGCGTCCTCTGAAATGGGTGCCGTTAGGTCTTGCAGGGCCGCGGTGAGCGGGTCCTGAGCTTCTCCACCGGAGCGCTCATCGTGGCTGATGACGAGCACTTCCGTGACGGCGCTTCCGCCGCTCTCCTCGTGAGGAAGCGGCTCGTTGTAGACCACCTCGTTGGTGGGGAAATTGTCAAGCGACACGGCGTCGGAGTCGACCAGCATCGGGTCGGTGGAG
Source organism: Aegilops speltoides (assembly GCA_021437245.1). Classification (NCBI taxonomy): domain Eukaryota; kingdom Viridiplantae; phylum Streptophyta; class Magnoliopsida; order Poales; family Poaceae; genus Aegilops; species Aegilops speltoides. Next base: position 451,478,742 of record CM038143.1, on the reverse strand, counting down.
CCTACGGACTCCAAGTCCACGACAGGCTCGCCGGCGACGTGAAGTTGGTCGAGGAGGCCCGCGAGGAGACTCTCGGGGCCACCCGTGCCTGCGTCGGATGCAGGCTCGTCGGAGAGTCGAACCTTGCCGACAAGTTCGGCGAGGCTGCTTTCGCGACAAGCGGCCTCGGCGCCGCAGCAAGGCCGATGCACTCCATCGGCAAGCTGGCTGGTTGCGCTCGCCAGGGAGGAAGAGGGTTCCCGTCTAGAACAAATCTCCAGACGACGGTGCACCAGGCCCCACGGTGGGCGCCAAATGTCGGGGGTTGGGTGCGACATATGCCAAAGGATGGCTTATCATGGTGGGGGCGAGTAGACCATCGCCGGTGCCTGGAAATGGGATGAGGCGAAGACATGCACGCCGGCGGATCTTACCCAGCTTCAGGGCTCTCCGAGGAGATAACACCCCTACTGCTGCTCTGCGGGGCCTCCGCATGATCACTAAGGCAAAGTGTATACAAGGGTGCTCCTAGAGCTGTTTCTGGAGGAAGGAGAAGACAGGGCTAGTTCTCTCCCTCCGGTGCGTTCTGTCTAATGCTACCAGGTGCCAACCCTTTGCATGGGTGCCCAGGGGTTTTATATAGGCCTACCCCCCAGGGTTACAATGGTAAATCCGGCTGGGCGCGGGTCCCAGCCGTCTGTCTCTCAGGTGCCGTCTTCTCCGCCAACTCCTGGGGCCCGCCGACTGGCATGGTACGAGGGCATCAGCCCGCGTCCGCCGCGGGCGGGTCTTGCCGGCTGCAGATTACTGTAGCCGTGCTTCTAATGACGCGGGCTTGGTCATGGGGTCATGGCAACAGTGCCGCCGCCTGCGGGCGATCACTATGGCCATTCCCCGGTCGCATCTGGTTAATGGCGCGTGGGGACCGTGGGAGGGGCCGGCCGGCCTCAGGGGGGCGACTCCCAATGGGTCCGACTCTCGGCGCGCCCGCCGTCTTCAATACTCTCACTGACTGGTAGGCCCTGCCATCTCTGGGCCATACAGACAAGGCGTCGTGGGTACAGGGCCCCGCCCCAGGGGCTGATGTCAGGGCTGGCATGGCAACAATGCCGCGCCGGGCGGAGATCTCCGCGAGTACGGCGCTCTGTGGCCATGCTCGTTTTTAATTACCGGGTGGTTGGGAGGCGCGGGCCGACTCCCCATAGTCGGCTTCTTCGGAGTCGTCTCTGGGACTCGGCCGAGACGAGAGTCGCCTCGGGGACTCGGCTCATCTCGGAGTCGCCTTCTGGGACTCGGCTAATCTTGGAGTCGCCTTCTGGGACTCGGCTTTTCTTGGAGTCGCCGCAGGTACTTTGAGGGGCGTAGTCTGCCCCAATGTCTTGAAAGGTTCTGGGACTTGGGTTAGCCTACCCGTGGCCCATTACTCCGACACACTAGTGGCGATCTTTTATGCCCAGTGTATGTAATCTGTTGTCTGCTTGTGCTTTATTATCATAGTGGCGAACTTTGATGCCCAGTGGATGTAATATGCCGTAATTTCTTTATTGTATAGTCTAGGTTTTTTCTTATTCACGATGCTGCAGTTATTTTACTGTATATATATCCTGTCTTCGCAGTAAATCGGCCAAACCGTAAAATTACGGTACATAATCGGGCCGTCATGCAATCACGATGTATGATCAGCATCTTGGGCCCCGTCAAACTGGCCCACTAGTAGATTCGGGCCTTTGATAGGCCGAGTAACCCCCGACCCTCTTTTCACAAGAAAACTCAATGGGCTTTTAGGAGGATGAGAAGTAGGTTGGGCCTAAAACGTGTCGAATAGCTCACGGGCCGGCAACAGCCCGAAATGGACCCCGACCCATGATTGTGCGAATCAAATCACGGGCTTTTAACATGCCAAAGTTGTCTCGGTCCTTGTTCGGCCCAATCAGATATCGGTTGCGAGCAGGCCGGATGCAAACCGGTCCGTAGTTAGGCCCAACTATATGACGGGCTTTTAACAGGCCGAAATTAATATAGGGCCGAAATGCTAAACAGGCCCTTATCAGGCCGAAACTAATATCAGGCCGAATTACTAAATGGTCCTTTAGCAAGTGGGACCAAAAGCATAGCGTCCAGTTAACGGACCGAATCTGATATGGGCCATAATTGAGCCCAAAGCCTCTTAAAGGGCCGGACCTAATCTGGGCCGTGATTTGGCCTAGAAAGTGGGAGGCTTTTAACGGGCCGGATCTCATATGGGCCATTATTAGGCCCAGAACGTGGCAGGCCACTAATGGGCCAGATCAAATATGGGCCGGCATTTGGCCCAAAACATGGCAGCTAGTTAGTGGGCCGGCGTACTAGGGTCCACAAAATCTTGTGGGCCTAAAGCTGGGCCGGCCCATTAATGTCAAACAAATCGTGGGCCTTTAGTCGGGCCGCCCATTATGATCCATAAGAATTTTGTGGGCCTTTACCTGGGCCTACCCATTATGGCACACAAAAATCTTGTGGGCCTTTACCTGGGCCGGCCCGTTATGGCCCGCGAAATGTTGTGGGCCTTTAGCTGGGCCCGCCCATTATGGTCTGCAAAATCTCGTGGGCCTGTAGCTGGGCTGGCCCATTATGGTCCGCAAAATCTTGTGGGCAAGTTGGGCCGGCCCATTTAAACTTGATGGGCCGTGCCACGTGTCCACGTATCATAGGCGCCTTCTATCCAATGAGTGGATGACATCTGTCCCAACGATGTGCCGACATGTGTTTCCTCCAGCCAATGATGATTTTACATGTGGAAAATCCCCATTGGTCGGGGTTGTTAACGGGTTACCGGATCCAAAACCCGACCCGATAGCTTAACGGCGTTCCGTTACGGTGGATGCCACGTGTCGGTCACCCTTGATGAAAGCACTTCTGTGACGCGCAATTTATCGTCATGGAAGTGGACACTTCCATGATGATAATTTTTGGTAATGTCATGGAACACTTCTACGACAGCACAGGTATGACTATCTTGATTCTGTCATAAAATCGTCATGGATGTACATGCATGACAGAAAATGTGACCTACTGTGACAAACACGTATCATCACGAAAGTGTATTTTTTGTAGTGCGGGCCGCTGCAGCTGCCATTCATCCCCACCACCGCCCAGCCTTGGCTGAAGTGGCAGCCGCCGCTCCTGGTGGCCCACTGCGCCCGGCACTCCGCCGCCGCAGCTGCAGCAGCCACCGTCAGTCAGCTCAAGCCCCGCATCGACCATGTCGGCGGGAGTCTCGATCCATGAGATCCGGTTCCCGCCCTTGTCGTCCCTGCTACCGGCTTGGTTGACCGAGTAATCGTCTCAGCCGGTCTACACGATTGCCTCGGGACCGCCGCACATGCCGCCCAACAGGCGCAGTACGATGAGTCCTCCAGTTCCGCGGGTCCCTACGTTGGCCTTGACGCGACGCAGTTCCACGGGGGGCCCCCTGTGATCACCGACCCGACGCCACTACTCCTCGTTGCCGAGCCGTACCCCCACGACGGTCATACCTAGACGGTACCGCGCTTCGCCAAGCTTGCCTTCGCCACCTACGACGGCACCGAGGACCCCCTCAACTGGCTTAATCAGTGTGACCAGTTCTTTTTGGGGCAACACACGCTCGCATCAGACCGCACCTGGCTCGCTTCATATCACCTCTGAGGCACCACACAGACTTGGTATTACGCTATCGAGCAGGACGAGGGCAGCATGCCTCCATGGGAGTGTTTTCGCGAGCTCTGCCTCCTTGGCTTCGGGCCGCCAATACGCAGGAGCCGGCTGGCGGAGTTGGGCCATCTTCCCTTCACCTCTACGGTGCAGGATTTCACCGACCGCTTTCAGGCCCTGGCATGCCACGCGCCCGGCGTGACAGCTCGCCAACAGGCTGAGCTCTTCATCGGCGGTCTGTCGGATCATATCCGCGTGGACGTGGAGCTGCGGGGACCCCAGGACCACCAGACGGCCATGTATCCACACGTTCGAGCGCCACGCGGTGGCCATCTAGCAGGCGTCACCGTCCCGGTCCGCTGGGTTGCCACCCTGGCCGGACGTTCTCGCTACTGGGTCGGCTCGCTCGAGCTTCGCGGCAGCCCTCATCGCGACCAGCGGCGCTTTGCTCACGGCTCACCCGACCGAAAGCAATCGGCGGCGTCGCCACCAAGGGTTGTGCTTCAACTGCGACGAGCCCTACGTGCTCGACCACGTCTGCTCACGACTCTTCTACCTGGAGGCTGTCTACATTGAGGAGGATGTCGCTGCCGCTGGGCTCGGTGACCTGCCCACCCCAGCTGCCGCGAAGGTGTTTGTCGACGGTTGATCACCTCGGGGAGTTTCGCAAGCGCTTCCCCGCCTTCCAGCTCGAGGAAGAGCTGTTTGTGCAGGCGGGGAGAAATGTTATGACCGGCATATTAGGGGCTTAGCCCAATTATCTTATTAGGAGGATTATATAAACTCGTGTAAGGATCCGTTTTGAAATTAAGTAGGAAGCAATCATATTTGCTCGGCTTCCTTAGGGAGCCGGGAGACCTAACCCTAGACTCCTCCCCTGCGCCATCTTCTTCTCAGCCGCCGCCTTCTCCCGCGCAACTACGGCGTCGACAACGCCGCCGGCGCTCATCTCCTTGCCAACCAGCCTCCCACCCCTACAACCGACGGTTCAGGCCAGGTAGGGCCCAACCTCCTACTAGAACTCCTGGCGCCAAGGCCTTTTAAACAAGACCTGGTCTCGCCTAGTCTACCACTGCACGACGGCATGCCCGTGCTCGCTGGCAGCTGGCTCGGCAGCGTGCAAGTGCTCCCTCTGCCTGACTTGCACCTACTATTGTTGGCCGCTGCACCAGCCGGCCTGACCACCCTAGACACTGAACATATGAATTTATCTCTACTGCACACTTCTAATGGAATAAGACATGACTGAAAATAATTATAACTCCCTGATGCAGTTGTACTCGACAGGTCATAATGCGAGGAGGTTAAAGAGGGCTAGTTATATCTAGCACCTGAAGAAGCAAGGGAAGTATTGACTGGTCTAAAGGTAATCATGCTGGGCACTATTGATGTTAATGAAGTTCGTTCTATGATTGTCTCAGTTATTTAAGTTATATATGCGGCATGATGCCAAGATGTGATACTGGACGGTACTAGTACTAGAGTACAAGTAGGATCATATTCTGTTGCATGATGCCAAAATGTGACGGTCACACTAGCTGCTACTATTACATACACTAGTCTAAAAGTAGGGTCATATGCGTGAGTGTGGCTGCTAGTAATTTTGAATGTAGAGATATGAGGTTATTTGACATGATACATCAAATTACTATATCAGAGGGGTCGTTCAGTAGGTATAAAAAGGGATTTTCTTCTGGACGACCGGTATCGAGCACTTTCAAGGGATACATCAAGGTTGACGCATCAGGGTCATAGATAGAATAGGTGGCCAAAAGAAAAGGCCATTGTTGTTAGTACAACCAACCCTACGGCTGCTAGAGCCCTAAAGAATCCACATGCGGATTACTCGCTCTCGTCCCACCTATCTACCATACAAACGGAGCCACATTCACGCAGTAAGCCAGCCGCTCTCCAGTCCCGAGCCTCTAACTCAATCTTAACAAGCAGGTCGTCCGCTGATGCCGGTGCTCCATTGAAAACAATGTCGTTTCGGTGCTTCCACAACATCCATAGCACCAGTGTTATCACCGTCCATGCCTCCATTGAAATTGCTTCTGGGGGTTGAGTGTTGTCCACCATTCAACTAGTTTTGAATCTGCGGATGGCGTCCACTCCGGCCTACACCAAGTGTTCATGATGTTGGCCCATACCTGTCGTGCTAGAACGCTTCCGAGAAGCAAATGACCCAATGTCTCTAGCAGTTGATCACATAAGGGGCATGCCGACGGGTGCGGCAACTGCCGTCGCTGAAGCCTATCCGCTGTCCAGCATCGGTTCCTTGTCGCGAGCCACATGAAGAACTTGCATTCGGGGGGGGGGGGGGAGGGAGGGGCATCTCCATACCCGCACTGCTCCCACGCTCTCTATTCTTCCCACAAAGTGGGCACGATATGCCGATCGCGCTGGAATTGCCCTGTGCTCTCCCAAGTCCAGGAAATGGCATCCTCAATGCCTGGACGCAATTCCACATGTTGGGTTAGGTCCACCAGCGCAATGAACTCGAACAGGGCATGTGTGTCCATGTCCGGGGACTTCTCATGCCACCATCCGACGGTGAGGGCATGCTTGACTGTGATTTGCCGCCCATGTTTCTTTGCCCTAGCATAGAGGTATGGCATTATATCCTCAATGCGGCCATCTGAGAGCCACCAGTCTGTCCAAAACCGAGCTATCTCCCCATCTCCAAGTGTGCACCTTGTCGCTACCTTATATATGCCCATCGATTCATTGGATACTTGTATGTTAAACTCGCTCCACGACCGGGTTGAGTCGGTCCTTTGTAGCCATGGCCATCGTGCCCTAAGTGCGGAGTTCAGGTAGCGCAAGTTCGGTACACCAAGGCCGCCATGTTCCTTTGGCGAGCAAACCTGATCCCATGCCACAATGCAGTGTCCTCCATTCACCTCGGCTTGGCCTTTCCATAGGAAACCATGGCAAATCTTGTTTGCGGCTGTAATAGTTTTGATTGGCAGGTCGAGCGCCATCATCGCATGGGTCGGCATGGACATCAGTGTAGTTCTTAGCAGCTCGAGTCATCCGGCCTGAAAGAGCAGTCTTGCTTGCCAAGCAGGTAGCTTGTCGACCATCTTGTCAACCATGTACTGCAGCTGAGCTGCCGTGATCTTTCGTAGCCCCAACGGCAGCCCAAGGTATCTGCACGGCCAGCCCAACACTTTGCACTCCATCTCAGCTGCGATCATCTGCTTCTGCTCGTCGGTGCACCTTATTGGGTGCGCGGAGCACTTTGACAGGTTGGTGCGGAGGCCGGATGCAACACCGAAGTCAAACAACAAAGCAGCGCAAGCCCTGAGACTCTACATGTTTGGCTTAATGAATGTGATCACATCATCTGCATAGATGGAGGTGCACTTCTGAACACCCGAGGACGCGAGGGGGGGGGTCAGAACCCCTGCCGCCATGGCCTCGTAGAGCATACATTGCTGTTTTCCTTCCATGATAAGGACAAACAGGAGGGCGGAGACCGGATCTCCTTGTCGCAAGCGTTGTCAATTTTAAATGAACTCTCCCGGAATGTCGTTGAGTAGTACTCTTGTGGAGGAAGATGCTAGAAGGCTAGAAATCCATGCCATCCATTTATTGCTGAATCCCATGTGTCGGAGAATATCCAAGAGGAATGCCCAGTGCACGGTGAGGGAGTCCTGGATTAGGGGGTCCTCGGACAGCCAGACTATATACTTTGGCCGGACTGTTGGACTATGAAGATACAAGATTGAAGACTTCGTCCCGTGTCCGGGTGGGACTCTCCCTTGCGTGGAAGGCAAGCTTGGCAATTCGGATATGTAGATCTCCTTCTCTATAACCAACTCTGTGTAACCCTAGCCCCCTCCGGTGTCTATATAAACCGAAGGGTTTAGTCCGTAGGACAACGACAATCATAATCATAGGCTAGCTTCTAGGGTTTAGCCTCTACGATCTCGTGGTAGATCAACTCCTGTAATACTCATATCATCAAGATCAAAAAGCAGGAAGTAGGGTATTACCTCCATCGAGAGGGCCCAAACCTAGGTAAACATCATGTCCCCCGCCTCTTGTTACCATTATCCTTAGATGCACAGTTCGGGACCCCCTACCCGAGATCCGCCGGTTTTGACACCGACATTGGTGCTTTCATTGAGAGTTCCACTGTGCCGTCACGGCAAGGCTTGATGGCTCGCCTTGTTGTCAAGGACAACACCACCTCTGGGGAAGCCCTGGCTTTAGGCCAAACTCTCCGACTAGGCGGCTTCGTCATGACCCCCTGATCGGCCTCCGCGCCGATGATGACTTCTCAGGTCATCAAAAACAGCCTCCACGTCAGCTCGAAACTTACCGAATAGATGGATCCAATGGAGCTCTCCTCCCTGAACAAGCTCTTGGATCGCATTGCCGCTCTAAGAGTTGCTATGGACTATGATCGGTTCGGGCCTAAACCCGACCAAAGGGAGATTAACTCTCTGCCGGTCACCCATCAGATAGCGGTAGTGGAGGAGCAATGCATCGATTCTTCCTCTATTTTGAGGACAAACTATGTCCGGATTCCCGAGCTCTCCGAGCCGGATACCCGTCTACGGGAGGACATGGCCCAGGCTCCGAACCTAGAATCGGACAGTCGGCCAGAAAAATTGGGCAACATGCCGGAGCCCAAGCTGCCAAGCTCGGAAGCTCCTCTATCCCTGGGTCTCAGATCGGGTCAGGGTTTGGACTTAAATCTACCCATCCACCCAGATACAAGCAATCTTTCCCACATTAGACAAGAGCCCCAAGAGACAGTACATCACTTCTGGGCCAGATTCCTCCTTGTAATGAGCAAGGTTAAGGACTGTCGTGAGGAAGATGCAATCTCATTCTTTTGCAAAAATTGCACGGACAAGGGAATCCTCAACGCCACTAGTCGCCATGACATAGTACACTTCGCTGACTTGGCGGCCATAGTACAGAAGTATTGTGCGATGGAAAGCGCCTGGAAAACCTAAACAAAATTATGGGATCCTCCAGCTCTCACTAAACCCCCCGTCCGAACTAAAAGGGTGCACTCTCGCAAGTCACCCAATCCAATTACAAAAAACCAAAGCCCGCTATAGGGCGTGGAACCGTATTGTAGGGATGGCTTAACGGGCCATGCAAAATTCATAGTACACCAGATACCATACCAACACACAGCCTTAGAGCATGTTGGATACTCCGACAGGTGGCCAAGAGCGGCGAGGATCTCCTCATCATCAATACCAGAGAACACCATCCCATGAAAAATAACAATACAGTACTAACAGTCTTCGAGACTTTCACCTCAAATAATAGGCGCAAGCGAGCACTCCGCAGCCTCGCTGAAGTCTGCCATGTCGCAACAATAAATCCATGGAACGACACGGCCATAGCCTTCAATGCCAGTGACGAACCTCAATTCCGAACAGTCCGAGCACCAGCCACTCTGGTCCTTAGTCCAATCGTGGAAGGCTTCCCGCTTACTAAAGTGCTTAGGGACGGCGGTAGCGGATTAAACCTCACCTACGAGGAGACTCTTAACAAAATGGAAATAGACAAGAGCCGCATTGAGCAAAGCAGCACGACCTTCAGGGGAATCATCCCTAGTCGGGAGGCATGATGTGCGGGAAAAATCACACTAGATGTGGTATTCGGCACGCCGGAGAATTATAGGTCCGAAGAAATCACATTCCAAGTGGCCCCGTTCAGTAGCGGATACCACGCCCTTTTTGGGCAGGATGCATTCACGAGCTTTCAAGCTATATCCCATTACGGGTACATGAAGCTCAAGATGCCTGGGCCCAATGGAATCATCACTCTAGCTAGTGATCCGGACGTAGCACTCCGCGCCAAAAATAAAACTGCCGCATTGGCCCTTGAGGCATTATCCAAAGCCCTCGCGGCCGAAGAACTAACTGCGCTATGCTCCACGGTGGACAGGGATGATGTGATACTCGACAAATGACTCAAATCCACCTCTTTCAAACCAGCGGACGAAATAGTCAAATTCCAGGTCCACCCAACGAACCCTACAAAAACAGCATCCATCGGAGCACAACTGAACTCCACAATAGACGCTGCACTGCGAGAGTTCTTGCGTGAGAATTGGGACATCTTTGCCTGGCATCCTTCAGACATGCCAGGTATCCCATGTAGGCTGGCCGAACATAGCCTAAACATACTGAAGGGATACAAGCCGGTCAAGCAGACTCTTCGGCGCTTCTCAGAACCTAAGCGATAAGCCATGGGAGAAGAGCTAGCCAAGTTACTCGAGGCCGGATTCATCAGAGAAATAAAACATCCAGACTGGCTAGCAAACCTAGTGATGGTACCAAAGAAGGACAAATCCTGGCGCCTATGTGTCGATTTCAAGGACCTCAATAAGGCTGCCCCAAGGATCCCTTCCCCCTCCCCCGCATTGATCAAATCATCGACGCTACCGCAGGACATGACTCATTGTGCTTCCTCGGCGCATACTCCAGATACCATCAAATCAAGATAGCAGAGTCTGATCAAGCCACAACGGCATTCATCACACCATACGGCCCATTATGTTTTAATACCATGCCTTTTGGGCTCAAAAATGCCGGTGCAACCTATCAACGCATGATTCAGACATGCATGGAAAAACAAATCAGCAAAACAGTAGAGGCATACGTAGACGACATGGTCATCAAAACCAGACACATCGAATCTTTAATAGACTCCTTGAGGCTTACGTTCGACAATCTCCAAACATATGACATCAAGCTCAATCCGGAAAAATGCGTTTTTGGCGTGCCTGCCGGAAAGCTGCTAGGCTTCATTGTTTCCAACAGAGGAATTGAAGCAAATCCGGCTAAAATCCGAGCTCTGTCACAGTTGGCTACCCCAACAGACCTCAAGCAAATCCAGAAACTGACTGGATGCATGGCTGCCTTAAGCCGCTTTATCTCCCGAATGGGAGAAAAGGCACTATGTCTTTATCGCCTTCTTCGACGCACCGAACACTTCGAGTGGGTGGATGCGGCCACGACCGGATTGGAAGAAATAAAGGCCCTCTTGGCCAGCAACCCAATCCTGGCCGCACCAAATATCGGCGAACCCATGTTGTTATATATAGCTGCAACACATCAGGTTGTAAGTGCAGTGCTCGTCATTGAACGAGAAACGGACGGACATAAATTCCCGCTTCAAAAGCCGGTATACTACGTATCCACTGTCCTCACTCCATGCAAGTCTCGGTACCCACATTATCAAAAGATAGCATACACGGTCTTCATGGCATCCCGGAATCTACGACACTACTTTCAAGAGTGGTCAATCACGGTGGCCTCTGAAGTACCACTCAACGATATAATAAATAAGCGCAATGCCACGGGCCGGATTACTAAATGGGATATCGATCTCCTCCCGTTCGACATAATATACAAACCACGGCGAGCCATTAAGTTGCAAGTGCTGGCCGACTTCATCCACGAATGGACAGAAGCCGAACTCCCTAAAGAGTAAGGCGCGTAATCCAATTGGATCATGCACTTTGACGGCTCTAAGATGCTAGCTTGTCTGGGGGAGGCGTTGTCCTGACATCCCCCACCGGATATACAGTCCAATATGTACTCCAAATATTATACACAGACTCCAACAACGCAGCCGAATATGAGGCTTTGTTGCATGGTCTTCGGATGGCAGTATCCATGGGCATTCAACGCCTGGAAGTGCATGGGGTTTCGAACCTTGCAATATCTCAAATAAATGGAGACTTTGACGCCAAGGACCCAAAAATGGCGGCTTACCGTAATGCCATCCTCAAAATGTCAGCTCGATTCGAGGGGCTCGAATTCCACCATGTGGTCCGAGAAAACAATCAAGCGACGGATATCCTCGCCCGCATCGGCACTAAGCGCGACCCGTCCAACCTAATATCTTCTTGGAAAGGTTGTTCAAGCCATCCGTGGTGTGGGAAGGGGAGACCGGCAATACCAGTCCGGATCCGAAGACAACCCCAGATCCCGAACAATCTGACGTAATCGGAGGCTCCGCCACAGAAATAACACCTTCGGCCCACGTGATTATGGTTGTCATTGCCCCATGGACAAAACCCTTCTTAGCCTACCTAAATAGGCAAGAACTCCCTGAGGACCAAAATGAAGCGCGTTGCATTGTGCGGCTCTCTAAAGCCTACAAGGTTCACGAGGGAGAGCTTTATAAGAAAAGTGCAACCGGAGTGCTTCAAAGATGCATCTCCGAAGAGGAGGGATGACAGCTACTAGCCGAAATTCATGCTGGACTCGGCAGCCATAATGTTGCAGCTCAGGCCCTTGTAAGCAAGGCCTTTCGTACAGGTTTCTACTGGCCGATAGCCCGAGCAGACGCATAGGACCTCGTCCAACATTGTGTTGGTTGCCAGCTTTTTGCAAATCAAAGCCATATGCCACCTACCGCTCTCCAAACAATCCCCATAACTTGGCCCTTTGCGGTCTGGGGGCTCGATATGGTTGGACCCCTTGAAGGAGGAAGCCATAAGAAAAAAATACTTGTTGGTCATGGTAGATATATTCACCAAATGGATAGAGGCCAAACCAGTTAAAACGATCGAATCCGGACCAGTGATAGTCTTCACATCCGGGGTCGTACACCGTTACGGTGTCCCCCATAGCATCATCACTGATAACGGCTCCAACTTCACAGCCGATGAGGTGAAAACTTGGTGCGGCAACATGGGCATTAAGCTCGATTATGCGTCTGTCTATCATCCCCAAACAAACGGTCAAGTCGAATGAGCAAATGGTCTTATTATGAGCGGCATCAAACCCAGACTAGTGCGATCCTTGAAGGAATCAGATACGCACTGGGTCGAGGAGCTCGACTCCATACTATGGGGGCTGCGGACCATGCTGAATCGCACTACCTGATACACACTGTTTTTTATGGTGTACAACGCAGATGCGGTGCTACCCTGCGATATCATTCATGACTCACCTCGAGTGCGCATGTACAAAGAGAGAGAAGCTGAGATAGATCGGCAGGACAATTTAGAAGCCTTGGAGGAGGAGCGTGACGTTGCAAAGGCCCGTTCCGCATTCTATCAGCAGCAGGCTCGAAGGTATCAAAGCAGAGAAGTATGGGCCAAAACTTATAATGTTGGCGAACTCGTTCTATGCCTACCGAAGAAGAAAAAGGACAAGCTCAAGCCCAAGTGGGAGGGTCCCTTCATCATTGATAAAGTTCTCACCGGAGGAGCATACCGTCTACGTGATGCATCAGATAATCGACTCGAGCCAAGCCCGTGGAACGCGGCCAGACTACGAAGATTCTACGCCTAGTTCCGAACTCTGTGTTCGTCTCCTTACCTCCGCCTTTCTTTTTTAAGTTATATCCTCTTTCTATCTTTCTTTTTGTATATAGCCTTAAAAGCTAAAAGTGTGCTTCGACCGCACACTCCTGCCGCGCTATGCGTGCTCAATATACCTGGGGGCTTCTTATACAGAAGCTTAATATAATTATCTTCTGGGCTATAATCCCACCACATATGCGTCACTTCTCCATATGTACCTTTTTTCGCCATTATATGCACTGATATGACTTAAGTTTTGGCTGACTGGGTTGCCTGGCTCTTGTGTTTATGCCCTATGTTCCCGTTAATTCGTCTAGGGCATAAGGGGAGCACCTCTGCGATTGTTACTGCCGGGTCAGCCGGATGTGTACCTCAGATTGGGTGAAGCCGAAAGCTAGCGTTCTTAAGGGAATATTCGATCGATGAACAAAAGATGTTTCTTACCTACTTACAATATAAACCCCCAGATGTTTTATATCCCGCGTCTCTGTGCGCAGCTCGAACATGCACATTAATGCATGCGTACCCAGGGAAAGGAACCCTTAACGAAACTATTCACCCTGGAAGATGTTTCTTACCATCCATGTAATATAACATAGCTAGTTGGGTACTTGTCTGTTCAAGCACTAATGACCCCTACGCCTGGTTCCCACGCGTACCCCGATTTTACATAACTGAGTGGGTATTTGGATACACTCCGTACTATCGGGTCCGGAGGCTGAAGCGAAAAGGTCCGCCATGACAAATGATTTACAATCTAGCTAGAGACAAAATATGTCATTTGAAGTACATAGTCACTTAGACTAACTAAATTCTTCTTCTATGCCATCCAACAGGCTGTCTAGCCTACAATCCTATTGGGAATACTTTGCGGCTAATGCTACCTGGTCATATACCAGACTAACGGGGATCTCTTTCCCATCTGACCCTATGGGCCCGACCTCGGCCATGTGGTTTGGGTCAGCCTTGGTGTACCGCGTCTTCACCATGGCACAGGCTTCCCTTGCACCTTGTCGGCAGGCCAATATCTTCCATAATCGAAAGCGTTGCCGCGCTCCCTTGAGCATCTCTACAAGCTCCCCCATGCCTCCTGGCAGGGAGGCGGATGGCCACAAAGCCTGGGCGATACCCTGCATCATTTGTCGAACTTGTTCGTGTAGCTGTGAGAGTTCTTGCAGAAGATCGCCTGCAGATCCGGACATCTCCTCTTCGGGACGACCTATCAGCATACCTACAGACATAACTCTATTAGCCTGTTTCTTTGCCGAACTGCATAAAGGTCCGTTCGAGCACTTAGTAAAATTGCCGCATCGAAGCCTCTTATTCTCCTTCACGGAGTCTGCAAGCTGGCCCCGAACATCTTTTAATTCAACGTCCAACCGGGTCTTGGCGTCCTTGAGATCATTATTCTCTCAAATAACCTGTGTAAGCACGTGCTCGCTAGCCTCTCGCTGTCGTTGAGCATGTTGCTCATCCACCGATACGATCTCCGGATTGCCTCCGGGATCGTCTGCAGAATCTATTGATAGATTTGCATACATGTCGAATACTAGCTGGTACATGTCATTACATTCCTTTTTGATTAAGAACAAGTATTACCAGACGAGGCCATTCCGGCAACTGCGGCCGTAGCTGGGCTTTGCACTCCTCCAGCTCTTTAGACAACTGGGTATTTTTCTCCGTAAGAACCTATGCATACAATGATCCGCAAATCAATTGTGCCAACTGTTTCAAGTCTTAGGGGCTACTGATATACATAATTATCAGATTTTCTTACCCGTATATCCTTTACATACTGGCCCGTGGCTCTGGCAAGTCCATCTTGAGCGGCTCAGATGTACACGTCTCCTGAGTTGAAGGCATTGAACGCCTCTTCGAAGAAACTAGGATCGCGGAGTACGGCCCGGCGACGCCTGTGATTCATGGAGCTCTCCACTTCAGAATTCAAAGCGGACAGTCTATCCGCATCCTTTGTAGGAGGACCATCCGGCGTTGTCCCCATGTTAGCCTCTGCCCCTAAGTCCGACTCTGGAGTCCGGATGGTGGAGGCGTGGCCGGCAGGCTCTTCAGACACTATCCGGTGAGCGTTTTTTCTGCTAGGAACCAAGGACATTATTATATTTTAAAGACATTAATCATGGAGCAGGTTTTTAAATCATACCTCTGCGACGGTGTCTCAATCCTGACCGCCTTCCTTTTGAGCCTACCCGGCTTCGGTGCCCCTTGTTGACGAGTCACCGCGGATTCAGCACGGCGCCCCGATGGACTTCCCTGTAAGACGCAGTATGTGTGCAGTGGGTAAGGTGCAAAAAAGGGACCCTTCTCGGAAGTTGGGACTCCGGTTTTACTTACATGCGATGGAGGGAGTAGGCCCGGGTAATCGGCTATGATGGCCACCAAGGCACCATCACAGCTCAGCTGATAGAACATCATGTCAACGAGCTCCACAAATACGTCCGGATCCTCTTCGAGTCCGGGGTCGAGGGCCCGGTCAGGGTCCTCTGGCTGTGGAGACGGGCTGTGGACCTCCTTCACAGCTTTTCGCAGCTCCTGCTATGAATTAGCAAGGTAAATATTTATCATGAAAAGTGCGGGAATGACTGTAGTAAAGGATAGCAGCTCACCCAGCTTGGAGGGTTATACATGGAGAATCCATCCTGTGGCTTAATACGGATGAACTCCTCTTCTTCTCCTTTGTACAAATCAAACAGAATTTTTGCCAGAGCTGTGGCGGAGTCTGGACCTTTACGACCGCAGCGGGTGGCATCGTCTTCTCCATTGAAGTGCCACCTGGGTTTCCCCCGATACTGATGTGGCCGCACCCCCCGCATTATACAAATTGACATAACCTCGATTATAGTCAGTCCTGATTTGGCCAGTGTCGGGCGCGATGGGGCGCGACACCTATGGGGCCGGGGACGGCCCCTTCGTGTGTTCGGTACGAGGGCGGAGGATGCACGGAGAGCGGATCGAGGCGATGCTTGCTGAGGCGAGGAGGATTTTACCCGGCCGGGCGCGATGGTCGCGTAAACCCTCTGCTGCTTTGTGTTGTATTACGCCGGGAGCTTGAAGAGCTACAGTTGTAGCTACCCGAGCGTGAGAGTTGCAAATGAGTCGAACCCCCCTCGTTGTGCATGGGCCTCCTTTTATAGGGCAAGGGTCACCGGCAGTGTCAGCGTAAGGTAGAGGGGTAAAATGTAAAAGAGGTGGTAGTTGGAGCAGGCGGGAACAGTGCAGCCACGATTGCTTGAACAATGGACTCTACCTACTTTTGTGAGAGGGGACAAGAGCATTTAATGCCCGTCGCCGTCGCCCCAAAAGCTCCGCCCTTGCGTCTCCGTTCGCCACGGCGATGAAGCCACCACCGTGGAGTGCCACCGCACCCTTCATGCAGCCTGACCATCCGCCACGCGTCTCGGGAGGGCTGAAGGCGACGCAGGCGATGAGCTGGAGGCGGCACGCATCGCAGCTCTCCGGCAAGTACCTTGCCGGGTCTTGATTTTGCTGGGCCCGGGAGCTTGTCGGGCTTGTAACTTGTCGCTCCCCGGGCCCTCGCCGGGACGCGTATAGCGCCGAGGCGTGTCTTCTGTGATGTGATCTTCTAGTCTCCCCGGCGAGCTCCTCTCGCCGGGGACTTGTATGAGCGATGTAGTCTTGAGCCTGGAACGGCCTTCCCGGCAAGCTCCTCTTGTCGGGGTCTTAACCTTCGGTCTTGTACACTTTGCTCTTGAATGGCTTGGGTATGGAGCAGGAATGGTCTCCGGCAAGCATTTGGTGGATCCAGCCACGGGAAGCTGCGATTGCCGTGCACAAGTTGGGGTACCGAGGTACCCCTACCTTAGTACACCGACAGAGCCCCGGCTGGGCCATACACGGTGCCGAGCGCTGTTGGGCCAGGCCCAAAAGCAAGGCACAGGCACGCCGAAGCCCATGGCGCGTCGAATCGCTTACGCATCCGCCGCTTCCCAAAGCGGCAGCGTCGATTCTTGGCGTCGTGGGAGACGTGGGCGGCGCATGCAGCCTTTAAGGCATCCACCCCGTGATCGTGGCGCAGAGCGGGGTCGCTTCACCCGTCGCTCCGGCTCCGCTTTTTCGCCACGCGGCCCTCATGCATGGGGGTCGTGGGCGGCGAAGGTGGGAGGCTGAGCCGTCACGGGCGGAGAGGGCGAGTCGGCCCCGCTCCTCTGGCCTCCTTGCTTTCTGATTGGTTGAGCGGGGCGGTTGAGCCCCCACCTCGCCCCTTTAAAAGGGGCAGAAGGGGAGCACAACGGCCACACTCATCCACTTCTCCTTTCATCTTCATCTTCTGTTCTTCTTGCCGCCATGGAAGGAGGGAATCCCGGCTCTTCGACGGTGGCGGCGAGGGTCGCTTCTAGGCAGCGCACCACTCCCCATCCTGCTCCCGTGGCGGCGGAGCCCGCTCCGAGAGGGAGAGGGAGGGGCGTGCCGTGGGCAGGCCGAGGCGTGGCGAGGCGGCCGGGGGAGAGGCGGTCGTGGTGACGTGCCTCCTCCATCTCCCCCGGCGTCTCCTGACCACGGCGCGGTCCACACCGGAGATGACCCCTGGGAGTTCTTCATCAAGCTTCGCCGGGCGCCTCGTCGTCGCCTTCGGCTGCCGGTCCCGTTTGCGGACGCGATGGGACCGGATCCACCCGACGTGATGGAGCTACGCATGAGGGGCTGCGGGATCAGCGGCACTCGGGTGAGTGTCGTGTCCCCAGCCCCCGGCGTGATGTTCTTCGACCGAGGGTGGAAAACGTTCGCCCGGATCCATAGCTTGACGGCGGGGTTCACCCTCCATTTCAAGTTAATGGATGGTGACCTCCTCGCCGTCAAGGTCTTCGGCGACTATGGAACCCGGGTGCGCTGCTGTGTGGACAGCTCCTCGGATAGCGAAGGCCCCTCCTCGGCGAGTGACGAGGAGGAGAGCGGCAGCGGCGAGGGGATGGCGGGCCCGACTAGGCGTCGGACACCGCTGCTCTCGCGCCACCGCAACCCCATCTTCGGGTTGCGGGCTCTGAACTCCCGGGCCGTCTCCTTGGCGGCTGGCGAGAGAGGCAGCAGAAGAGGAAGAGGGGGACGGCGGCAAGGCCGTTAAGTCGAATACGAGGCGAGGTGCCCTCGTGCGATGTCCCACCACTCCGTCTTCAAGCTCGCCTCCGACGCCTCCGTCTCCGCCAAGCTCCTGGCGGCTCCCGGGTGTTCTCTTGGTGTCTTCTGGCGCCATGGCTCTCCCGCATCGTTCCCCATGCCCGTCACCTTGCGCAGCTCTCGGGCACGGCGGCGCCACCGCCACGTTCTCCTAGGCGCTCCTTTCGCCCTTCTCCGACAAGTTCCTCTTGCCGGGGCCTCCTCTCCCCGGCAGGCTTATCTTGCCGGGGGCTCCTTGACCTACCTCCTGAACTCCTGAACAGAGAAACAGGAGAGGGATCACGGGCACCTTATCTTTTTAAATTGTAAGCCCTCGGGCGTTAGCTGCATTTAAGAACTTGTAATCCTCTCTGTCATGTTTATCATCCTCTATGGACTTGTACTAAATTGGATGTTTTTAATGAAAAGAGGGGAAAGCTTGCCGGACTGAGTCTTTTACTTGACTGCGTGCCTTGTGTGTTCTTACGCTATCGGGGAGCTTGCCGGGACGAACACGCTTGCCGATCACGGGACAGCCCGCTGGCGGTGTCGCTTCCGGCAAGCAACCTTGCCGGGCCAGTTGCGACGCTTAACTTGCTGAGCAGGCTCGAAAGCAAGATAAGGGTGCAGCGGCACACTTGTGTTTGTTGAGCGGACTCGAAACAAACCAAATGCATAATCGGGCGCGACTCGGTTCCTCCACGTACGGGTTTTTACAAGACACGCTCGTTCAAAGACACAGCCCCGCATCTCCCGGTCCATGAGAGGATGCATGACGAGGGATGGAAAACTTATCTGATACGGCAGCCCCCAGCAACTCTGGCTTGCCGGAGACGAAACTTGGTGCTCGCAGCCCCAATGGCGGGCTCGCCGAGGAAGAACCTTGGCACCCGCAGCCCCCGGCGACCCTGGCTTGCCGGGCCCCAGGTGCTGGTGTGATCTTTCGGTTCCTCCTTGTTGCTGCAATTTCAGTCATGAAAACAGCTGAGGTAGATATGCAATTGCTTCATGTATATGTATGTGTATGTAGATCTTGACTATGCAATACGATGCCGTGTCTTGCCCTTCGTATGTTTGTACTCTACGCTCTCGGGGAGCTTGTCGGGGCGAACACGCTTGCCGCGGGACAGCCCGCTGGCGGTGTTGCTTCCGGCAAACAACCTCGCCGGGCGATTATGGCGCTTAACTTGCTGAGCTGGCTCGGAAGCAAGATAAGGGTGCAGCAGCACACTTGTGTTTGTTGAGCGGACTCGGAAACAAAACAAGCACGCAACTGGACCACGACTTGGCTCCTCTCGCGCACAAGCCTCTCATACGAAGGACATCTCACGGCAGGGCTTGCTATGTTACACCTCTACTTTCGCCTTTGTGCGCTTTCACCTTACGCTTCTAGGGAACTTGCCGGCGCTTAACGTGCTTGCTGAGTACGGGACATCAGCAGCCCGCTGGTGGCGTCGCTTCCGCAAGCAACCTTGCGCGTCTAGCTCGCGACGCACTTAACTTGCTGAGCGGACTCAAAGCGAAACAAGAGCGCTGGCTGGTCGCGCTCACTTTTTACTCGTTGAGTGTGTTGAAGCAAAGTAAGGGTGCGGCTATTCACAAGCAGCTCCTCAACAAGACAGGTTTTGTGCACAAACGACAAACGCGAGAGGGATATAACGAATAAAAGCGTGGAATTAAGGAGTGCTCTGCACGAAGGCTCGAGCGACTTAGCTTTTCTTTTTCTTGCTTCTTTGCACTTGCTGGTGGAACCCAATGGCGCGTCCTCGACGACAGCGCAGCACTCCGGGGAGGTGCGTTTGCCGGAACGAGCACCAGTGTTGTCTTTGCCGGGCTTATAGCGTTCCGAGGAGCCGTGGTTGTCGGAGTGAGCGCCAGAGCCGTCCTCGCCGGACTTAGAGCTCGATGGCGCGTCCTCGACAACAGCGTGGCGTTCCAAGGAGACACGCTTGCCGGCGCGGAGGGGAGCGGGAGCGAGCGGCGCGAGGAACAGGACATGCTCGGACTCCTAGTAGCGATAGGAGGAGCAAGGCCCTGCTCCGGCACTTTCGCTTTGCTCATGTCCGGACAGCAGTCCGGAGCATCCCGCGAGCCTCCGGCCTATTCTTGCCCCAGCAGGCGGATACCACCTCTCGTGGTATGGCGCTGCTGGGCAGCCGTGTGCTGAGATGGACGTGGATCTGCGGAGACCGAGGCGCGGTCATCCGTCCTGTCCCTGGATCTGGTGGCGCCGCGAGTGCCCTCGCCGGCATCCACTCTATCGACGGCGCCTCCCCCGCCCGCCGCGGGCTCCGGTGGCGGCGGGTGAGACGCAGACGGGTCTGCGACCCTTGAGGCCCTCGTCTTCGGGGCCATGGCGCAGTTGTCGACGGTTCTTGTAAACCGGAGAGGTTGATGAAGAAAGCGGCCGCGCGAACGCCGGATCAGGTCCGCACAACCTCGACGCCCCCTACCTGGCGCGCCAAAGATGTCGGGCGCGATGGGGCGCGACACCTATGGGGCCGGGGACGGCCCCTTCGTGTGTTCGGTACGAGGGCGGAGGATGCACGGAGAGCAGATCGAGGCGATGCGCGCGGGCGAGGAGGATTTTTACCCAGCTTCGGGCCGCGATGGTCGCGTAAAACCCTACTGCTGCTTTGTGTTGTATTCTGCTTCGGGAGCTTGAAGAGCTACAGTTGTAGCTACCCGAGCGTGAGAGTTGCAAATGAGTCGAACCCCCTCTACGTTGTGCATGGGCCTCCTTTTATAGGGCAAGGGGTCACCGACAGGTGTCAACGTAAGGTAGAGGGGTAAAAATGTAAAAGAGGTGGTAGTTGGAACAGTGCGGGAACAGTGCAGCTACGATTGCTTGAACGATGGACTCTACCTACTTTTGACAGAGG
This sequence comes from Aegilops speltoides, assembly GCA_021437245.1. Lineage (NCBI taxonomy): Eukaryota > Viridiplantae > Streptophyta > Magnoliopsida > Poales > Poaceae > Aegilops > Aegilops speltoides. The sequence goes on along the minus strand of CM038143.1, from coordinate 451,457,781 downwards.
GGACAAGAGCATTTAATGCCGTCGCCGTCGCCCCAAAAGCTCCGCCCTTGCGTCTCCGTTTGCCACGGCGATGAAGCCACCACCGTGGAGTGCCACCGCACCCTTCATGCAGCACTGACCATCCGCCACGCGCCTCTCGGAGAGGGCTGAAGGCGGCGCCAGGCGATGAGCTGGAGGCGGCACGCATCGCAGCTCTCCGGCAAGTACCTTGCGGGTCTTGATTTTGCCGGGCCCGGGAGCTTGTCGGGCTTGTAACTTGTCGCTCCCCGGGCCCTCGCCAGGACGCGTATAGCGCCGAGGCGTGTCTTCTGTGATGTGATCTTCTAGTCTCCCCGGCGAGCTCCTCTCGCCGGGGACTTGTATGAGCGATGTAGTCTTGAGCCTGGAACGGCCTTCCCGGCAAGCTCCTCTTGCCGGGGTCTTAACCTTCGGTCTTGTACACTTTGCTCTTGAATGGCTTGGGTATGGAGCAGGAATGGTCTCCGGCAAGCATTTGGTGGATCCAGCCACGGGAAGCTGCGACTGCCCGTGCACAAGTTGGGGTACTGAGGTACCCCTACCTTAGTACACCGACAGCCAGCATCTTTATCCTGCCCATCAGGTAAAGGACCTCTCTGTTGTCTTCCTCCTGGGGCCTCCGACGGGCGCCAGCTGTGTCGTTTCTTCAATGGGGCATTTACAAACTCAGGAAGGCCCATCCGAACAGGGTCCGGAAGGGGGGACGTCCTCCTTGTAAAACCACTCCGAAGGCCAGTCTTCGGATGTCTTCTTCGGAATACCGGGCAGGTATCCGGTCCCGGCGATGCGCCATATTTCGGCTCCGCCCACTTGATATATCGACCCCTCCTGAGTACGGGGTACGAGGCAGAATAGCCTCTTCCATAGCTCGAAATGAGCTTCACAGCCCAGAAATAGCTCGCAGAAGGCAACGCAGCCTACGATGTGTAGTATGGAGGCAGGAGTGAAGTTATGCAACTGGAGGCCGTAGAACTCCAGGAGCCCGTGGAGGAACGGATTGATTGGAAATCCGAGTCCCCTCAGCAAGTAAGGGACAAGGCATACCCGCTCCCCCTTGGACGGGTTGGGAAAACTCTCCGCTTGCTCCTTGCCATTGTAAGTGGCTAGTGCGGCTCGGACGGGGACCATGTACGCAGGCGGGAGAAACCCCTGGGTCTGCAACTCTACCAATCGGCTATGGGGGGCGGAACACTTCTCCCAATCACCTGGCTTAGTGCTACGGGAGAGAGAGGAGGAGCCGCGTTGGCCGGCCATGATGGGATGGAATTTTCCAGGTGCGCTCTGATGGATACTTGCTAGGGGAATATGGTGTGATTTGGATATGAGGATCCCCGTCTCTTTAAATAGATGGTTTACTTACATGGTCAGGGTGGCAAATGTAAAAATGCCCCGACTTCTCGCATTCACTCGACGCGTGGAGGTAGCCATTATTAAGGCATAGAAGCCGAGGAGTGCAACATTAATGGGATGCCGGACACTAGTCATTACAACAGGTACTCTGTATTTGGAGAAGAACCCGCCTTGCAATGCCGAAGACAATTTGCGCACCGGACTTATCGTCATTGAAGCCTGGTTCAGGGGCTACTGAGGGAGTCCTGGATTAGGGGGTCCTCGGACAGCCGGACTATATACTTTGGCCGGACTGTTGGACTATGAAGATACAAGATTGAAGACTTCGTCTCGTGTCCGGGTGGGACTCTCCTTTGCGTGGAAGACAAGCTTGGCAATTCGGATATGTAGATCTCCTTCTCTGTAACCGACTCTGTGTAACCCTAGCCCCCTCCGGTGTCTATATAAACCGGAGGGTTTAGTCCGTAGGACAACGACAATCATAATCATAGGCTAGCTTCTAGGGTTTAGCCTCTACGATCTCGTGGTAGATCAACTCTTGTAATACTCATATCATCAAGATCAATCAAGAAGAAAGTAGGGTATTACCTCCATCGAGAGGGCCCGAACCTGGGTAAACATCATGTCCCCCGCCTCCTGTTACCATTAGCCTTAGACGCACAGTTCGGGACCCCCTACCCGAGACCCGACGGTTTTGACACCGACACACGGTGTCGAAGGTTTTTGTAATGTCAAGCTTAAGTATCACTGCCTCTCGCCTCGCCGCGTGAAGCTTCCTTGCCAACCCTTGTACCATCATGTAATTTTCGTGTAACCATCTACCTTTTATGAAAGCACCTTGGTGTGTTCCGACCAACTCTGGGACGTCTGGGGCCACACGTGTTGCCAACACCTTTGCAACAAGCTTCGGGAAGCTATGAATCAAGCTTATGGGCCGGAACTCGCGGATCTCAATGGCTACTGGCGTCTAGGGCAGGAGAGTAATAAGAGCCCAATTAATGGATGTGGGGCCGCGGAAATCCATCCTGCCAAAAGCGTGGAAGGCCACCATGACATCATCTTTTATGATCGGCCAGCAAGGTATCGAGCATTGCAAGGCAAAATAATTTCCGAATGGAACACATTTATTAGCTTGTAATGCAAACAATATGTTCTTTTGGTTTCCTCCATGGTAGTTTTGTATTATTTATTTACTTCACAATAGAAAGTTTCTTGGAATCTGTTGATATACAGCTTGGTGCCTACTTTATATTGCTCTGCATATATTATGATATTATAGGATCTGGACATACATATACACGTACTGACATACTTTATTACACTCTTGCTTTGATTATTCTCTCCTTTTATGCCTACTTGTGGTCTAGACTTTGGTACATCTGGTCCATTTTTTAGCATCAGCGATGCAGATTACTGAGTTACTATTTGTTGTGTATTTGATTATTTGTAGGATGTCCGAGACAAATGCAACATCAGCATTGCAGGAATAGAATGTCCTTAAGAGAAAGTCTGATGATGTGGGATGGGAGTATGGGAGTCTAGCTGATGCTTCCAACAAGGATAAAGTGAAGTGTATGTTCTGTAACCACGTGAGCAGTGGAGGTGTTTATCGACAGAAGCAGCATGTAGCTCATCTTGGTAATGCTGCGGTCAAATGCAAGAAAAACTCTCAGGAAGCTAAAGACAGGTGCAAGAAATTTCTTGAGGACGCATCTAATAAGAGGAGGGAAAAGACTGCCCGTGAGAAAGAGCTTAGACAAAGTGTGAGCATTTCTCGTGTTGGATATGACGAAGCTACTTGTATCGGAAGCGCGGAGCCACACAAGTTAGGTCCCATTGACAAGTGGGCGCGGCCTATTGATCCTAAATTGACTCAAGCTGAAGCCTTGCATCAACAGAGGATAAACAAGGAACTTTGGAAAAGGAGAACACTTGAAGTGCAACAATATGTGGCTAGATGGGTGTACAATCATGGTAACTAAATATTTATTTTTACCCACACTGCCATTTACTATTTACTTCTTTGCAATGTTCGTTGGTTGCCTTGTCACTTAATAATTTTGTTTGTATTCCATTTGTAGCTATACCATTCAATGCTTGTGACAACGATGATTTCAAATTAATGTGTGAAGCCATTGGGATGTTTGGCCTTGGATTTGAGCCACCGTGGTATAGTAATATACTAGTAGTAGCTAAGACCCATAAGGACCCAAATGTGAATGTTTATCTAGTCAAGCAAGTGAACTTGTATTGTCGTTATTGTTTATAGGTATATGTGTTTGTCAGCAGCTTCAAAGAAATGGAACAAAAGAATGTTAGGATATGTTGATCTGTACTTGCGCTTTAATATGATGCGATGCAATGTGTGTGGTCCATGTGTGTGTGTGGGGGGGGGGGAGTCTTCGCCTTTCCTCTCTTGTGAAGAAGTGGAGATGATAGACGAGTTGAGTTTAGTCACGTAGGCACACTTTGCCTCAGTGGTGAAATTTTAGTCATTCAAATAGTTCTTAAATCTAGTGCAATTTAAGCTATTCAAATCAGTGGTCACGCGGGATCCCTTGAGACTTGTCGGTGGTCACCCATCGCAATGCTTGGGTAGTCGATCCACTTTCCCCCTCCGTTGTGACTTCCTGCTTGATGGTCCGACTAGCCTTCAGTTGTGCTCCCTCGTTGGCCGATCATGATACCCATCATCAACCATCATACTCTTATAGCTGTGTGCATCGGAGGCCAAGGGTGATCCTTCTTTTCTAAGAAAAAAACCCTCCCACACTTACCATAAGTTGCTAATTGCTTGCAACAACATAATTGCCAATTCTTAAAACAGTTAAGGTGAGTATGCAGATCGTAACACCTTTTGGTCTTGATTTTTCATAGCTGGTGGAGAAGATGATGGAATAGTCCAAGGAGAACGTCAACACCAAGAAGGGTGGCGCCCTGTCGCAGCGCTCCGGTAGCTGCATCTTGTGAATGTATGGTGCTTTGGCAACACCCTATCTATCCAGCACGAGACGAACTATATATCAACTCTGTATCTATCTATCTATAGCTCACACCTTTTTCATCAATCAAATTAATTTAATAGCTATCTAATGCTTTAATTAATGCTTATCTCTTGCTGCGGCAGACTTTAAATAAGGTGGCGCGGCGCACAAGACTGAAGCACACACCACAAGCAAGAGGGTACATAGAGACCATAGTGGAGAGATAGGATGACGTCGGAGATGAGCAAGGACATGTAGTTCTCCGAGGAAGAAGTCACCTCACGCCCGCGCATTCTCGAAGGTGAGGAGTAGACGGTTGCACCGACGCTGTAGTCTTTGATCTTCGCGCTGACGCTGGATGATCTGCAATACTCGACGTGCGAGGCGGGGTGCAATTTTGGGTCCATGAACATTGACGAGTTCATGAGCAACATAAGGAATGTCGAGGAGTTCCAAGCGGCTACCGGCGGTGGCTTGGTGGGAATGGATGAGGCTCCTGTGGTTGGTGCTGGTGGAAGCGGAGGTGGTGAGGATGTAGGAGGAATTGGCCTATGCTGGCAGGGGTCCTTCTCCCTGCCTCCCTCGCTGTGCTGGAAGATGGTGGAGGAGGTGCGGGCTAAGATCAACAAGGATTCCCAACCGGTGCATGCCCAGCCTTAGGCCGCGCATCCCTCATCGTAGCTTCCTATCTAGCCAATGGTGGGGAATGTCAGAAAGTCTTTTTGCGCGGTGATGCTACATAGCGGCAACAAATTCGCCATTGATTGCTCACATCAAGATGCGTGTAGGTGGGACCACTTTATTCTCATTTTCTGCTATACACTAGAATACATCATCAAAATATAGCTAGTGGTCCCCATTATTTGTCTCTCCCTCTCTCTCTCTCTCTGGTTAAACCCAATATTTTATTTCACCTTTACTAAATTAAATCGTCCCTATCTTCTAAACCATAAGTACCTATTTGATTTTTTTATATTTGAACTCCTAGCGCCAAGGCCCTTTAGACAAGACCGATCTTAAATACATTCGAACACATTTAAATTTCAACATTTCACATTCCATATGTGAACCAAAACTATATACCTAGAAATTTTTTAATACACTATTTGCATAGAAATATGTAAAACCATCATATTTTACTAGATACCAATGACTTTTTGAAATGAGTTAACATTTCATTTGAAAAACATGCAATTGAAATATATGTGATTTTCTTGAAACAGACCTGTGAAATGTAACATGTAGGTTCTGAATTGTGAAATAATCCCCCCGTCTCCAAATAATTGACTCAACTTTAGAGTAACTTAGTACTAAAGTCAGTACAAAGTTGCGTCACTTATTTTGGGACAAAGGGAGTAGTAACCACGAAATGTGAAATTGATCTTTTGAAAGAGTGTAATATGTTTTTTTTTCAAATATGTGTAACTAAAATAGATGTGATTTTTGTGAAACATGACAGTGAAATGTAAAAATGTAGGTTCTGAATTGTGAAATAGTAACAACAAAATGTCAAATTATAATGTATAAATGTGAAACTAATTATTTCAAAAGAGTGAAATATGTTTTTAAAAAATGTGTAACTAAAATATATGTGATTTTTGTGAAACATGTTAGTGAAGTTTAAAAAGTAGGTTCTGAATTGTGAAAATATTAACCACAAATGTGAAATTACAATGTATAAATATGACACTGATTATTTCAAAAGAGTTAAATAAGTCTTTTCAAACATATGTAATTGAAATATATGTGTTTTTCCTGAACGAAACCAGTCTGAAGTGAAATGTAGGTTATGAAAGATGAAAGAGTAACTACAGAAAGTGAAATTCTATTGTGTCGTTTAAACATGTGTAATAGTTTATTTCAAAAGTGTGAAATATGTTATTTGAAAAATGTGCAATTTGTTAGGTGTTTTTTTGTGACGCAAGCCCGTGAAAATTGAAATTTAGGTTCTCAATTGTGCAATAGCCACTACAGAAAGTGAAATTGTAGTGTATCATTGTAAAATAGATTATTTTCACATGTGAAATATATGTTCAAATTTAAATATGGTTAAAAAATATTCAAGTTTGATTTCATTTTAATGGTTTTGGCGCATGGAGTTCAAATATAAAAATGAATATATGGTTTAAAAGATATGGATGTTTTAAATGAAGAAATGGTTGGATTTATTGTGTGGGAGAAGAAAAAATGATTGTGCCACACTGTCATGCATGCGTGTGAAGTACATTAGTGGGGGCCAATTGTTGAAGAGTGAGAGTGGAAATACGAAGATGGGAAATCCAGAAAAGAAATGTAATACAAAGATACTTGGCCCACATAGTGTTAGATTGCGGCTCCCTATTGGACACCACCTTGCTAGTAGGTAGCGCAACCGCACAATTTTGCATTCCGTGGGGAATGGCGGTTTGGTTGCGGCCAACGACCGGCAGGGGACGCTCGGAGAGACAACGCTGTAGCAGCATGGTCCGTGGATCTTGCGCCGGTGGACAAGCGCCTGTGCCGGCCGTCATGGTCCATGGACAGATGAACCATGCGCAGCAGGGGCAGCAACCTGGCCCAATGATGTACTCGATGGCACTGGCCAACGACTTGTTCTCTGTGATGGGCGACGTTATGGGGTTCAGCCCCAACGGGTACGCAGGGATGGCTGTGGTGCCTCCGCCACCACCTCCTCAAGGTGGGGTGGGTATTGTGAGCCCCGGGTCATCGGACGGGTGGAGCGCCATGACGCAGGCTGACATGAAGAACTACATGGGCGACGGAGCGATGATGGAGAACGTCGACGCTCCAAAGGATCAGTCCTCCAAGAGGAGCGTCGAGCATCGCCACCGCCGCGTGATCAAGAATCACGAGTCAGCCGCACGATCGCGTGCTAGGAATAGGTGTACTTACATTGCTGCCAAAATTGTTGGTTTTTATGCAATGCCATTTCTGCAATAGTGGTAACAAGGTCGGTGACACGTACACACTCCCTGTTTGATAATCCTACAGGCTTATATTGTGGAGCTTGAAGCTGAACTGAACTACCTCAAGGAGGAGAAGGCTTGTCTGAAAGCTGAGGAGGTAGGGAGCTGTTGACCAGTGAAAACCATGAGAAAAATTAGTTTTCTTATTATTTCCAGTTCTTATCGTTACTAAACTCTATCATTGTTCTGTTGCAGAAGATAATTTTGTTGACCAAGAGAAAAGTGTTACGTACATTTTCCCACCATCGCGTGGCAATCCTCCTACACTTGCCAACTGCTTGTAACAACCTAATTGCTAAGTTTAACACTGTTAATGTGTGCGTGCTGATAAACTACCTTGTGTTCTTGATTTTTTTAGTTATAGCTGGTGGAGAAGATGATGGAACAGTCCAAGGAAAAAGTGACCATCAAGAAAGGTGGAGCCCTATCATGGTGGAACAGAAGCTGCATCTTGTGAACGGTGACCCGCCATTCAGCTTCCATAGCCATGCTAGCATGAGGATGAGAATGAATTGTGGTGTTCATAATAGTTACCTTTCCTTTTCGGAGCGGAGTGGTATAGTAATATGCTAGTAGTAGCTAAAACCCATAAGGACCCAAATGTGAGTGTTTATCTAGTCAAGCAAGTGAACTTGTGTTGTTGTTATTGTTTATATGTATATGTGTTTTTCACAAGCTTCAAACAAATGGAACAAAAGAAAGTTAGGAATATGTTGATATGTACTGGCGCATTAATATAATGCGATGCAATGTGTGTGGTCCATGTGTGTGTGTATGGGAGTCTTCGCCTTTCCTATCTTGTGAAGAAGTGGAGATGACACACGAGTTGAGTTTAGTCACGTAGGCACACTTTTCCGCGTCGGTGAAATTTTAGTCATTGAAATAGTTCTTAAATCTAGAGAAATTTGAGCTATTCAAATCAATGGTCACGTGGGATCCCTTGAGATTTGTCGGCGGTCACCCATCGTAATGCTTGGGTAGTCGATCCACTTTCCTCCTCTGTCGTGACTTCCTGCTTAATGGTCTGACTAGCCTTCAGTTGAGCTCCCTCGTTGGAAAACCATGATAGCCATCATCATCCCTCATACTCATATGGCTGTGTGCATCAGAGGCCAGGGGTGATCCTTCTTTTCTAAGAACAAAAAACACTCCCACACTTACCATCATTTGCTAGTTGCTTGCAGCAACATAAATGCCAAGTCTTAAAACAATTAATGTAAGCGTGCTGATGGTAACACCTTTTGGTCTAGATTTTTGATAGCTGGTGGAGAAGATGATGGAATAGTCCAAGGAGAACATCAACACCAAGAAGGATGGCACCCTGTTGCGGCGCTGCGGTAGCTGCATGTTGTGAACGTTTGGCGCTTTGGCAACACCCTATCTATCCATTACGTGAGAAACTGTCTACTCTGTATCTATCTATCTATAGCTCACCTTTTTAAACAATCACGTGAATTTAAAAGCTATCTAATGCTTTAACTTATGCTTATCTCTTGCATATGGCAGGCTATAAATAGGGTGCCGCGGCGCACAAGACTGAACCACACACCACAAGCGAGCGCACGTAGAGACCATAGTGTAGAGAAAGGATGGCATCAGAGATGAGCAAGGACGTAAAGTTATGCAAGGAAGAAGTCACCTCACACCCGTGCATTCTTGAAGGTGAGGAGCAGACGGTTGCGCTGATGCTGCAGTCTTCGATCTTTGCGCCGACGCAGGACGAGCTGCATTACTTGGTGTGCGAGGCGGGCACAATTTTGGGTCCATGAACATGGACGAGTTCATGAGCAACATATGGAATGTCGAGGAGTTACAAGCGGCTACCGGCGGTGGCTTGGTGGGCATGGAGGAGGCTCCTATGGTGGGTGCTGGTGGAAGCGGAGGTGGCGGGGATGCATGAGGAAGTGGCCTATGCCGGCAGGGGTCCTTCTCCTTGCCTCCCCCGCTGTGCCGGAAGACAGTGGAGGGGGTGTGGGCTGACATCAACAGGGAGCCCCGACCGGTGCATGCACAGCCTCAGGTCGTGCGTCCCTCACCGCAGCTTCCTGTCCATCCAACGGTGGGGAATGACATAAAGTCTTTTTGCACGGCGATGCTACCTAGCGGCGACAAGTCCGCCATTGATTGCTCGCGTCACTATGCGTGGAGGTGGGACCACTTTATTCTCCTTTTCTGCTATACACTTGTACACATCATCAAACTATAGCTAGTAGTCCCCATTATTTGTCTTTGGCATGGATGTAGGGCAGAAATATGACAGTGCTCTCTCTGTTTAAATCCAACCTTTTATTTCACATTTACTAAATCAAATTGTCCCTATCTTTTAAACCATAAGTTCCTATTTGAATTTTTATATATATTTGAACTCCTGGCACCAAGGCCTTTTAAACAAGACCGATCTTGAATACATTCGAACATATTTAAATTTCAACATTTCACATTCCGTATGTGAACCAAACCTATATAACTAGAATTTTTTTAAACACTATTTCCACAGAAATATGTAAAACCATCAAGAAACCTACAACTTCTTGAAATGTGTAACCATTTATTTCAAAAGAGTGAAAATGTTTTTTAAACATGCAATTGAAATATATGTGATTTTTGTGAAACAGACCCGTGAAATGTAACATGTAGGTTCTGAATTGTGAAATAATCCCTCCTTCCCAAAATAAGTAACTCAACTTTACCCTAACTTAGTACTAAAGTTAGTACAAAGTTGCGTCACTTATTTTGGGACGAAGGGAGTAGTAACCATAAAATGTGAAATTGATTTTTTGAAAGAGTGGAATATGTTTTTTTTTCAAAAATGTGTAACTAAAATAGATGTGATTTTTGTGAAACATAGCAATGAAATGTAAAATGTAGGTTCTGTATTGTGGAATACTAACCACAAAATGTGAAATTATGATGTATAAACGTGAAACTGATTATTTCAAAAGGGTGAAATATATTTTAAAAAATGTGTAACTAAAATATATGTGATTTTTGTGAAACATGTTAGTGTAATGTAAAAGTAGGTTCTGAATTGTGAAAATATGAACCACAAATGTGTAATTACGATGTATAAATGTGAGGCTGATTATTTCAAAGGAGTGAAATAAGTTTTTTCAGACATATGTAATTGAAATATGTTATTTTCCTGAACCAAGCCAGTCTGAAGTGAAATGTAGGTTGTGAATTATGATAGAGTAACTACAGAAAGTGAATTATATTGTGTCGTTTGTGAAACTAATTGTTTGAACATGTGTAATAGTTTATTTCAAAAGTGTGAAATATGTTATTTGAAAAATGTGCAATTTAATTAGATGTTTCTTTGTTTAGGAAGCCCATGAAAAGTGAAATGTAGGTTTTGAATTGTGCAATAGCCACTGCAGGAAGTGAAATTGTAGCGTATCATTGTGAAATAGATTATTTTGACATGTGAAATATATGTTCAAATTTAAATATGGTTAAAAATATTCAAGTTTGATATCATTTTAAAGGTTTTGGCATACGGAGTTCAAATATAAAAAAAATTCACAAATGAATATATGGTTTAAAAGATATGGATGTTTTAAATTAGCTAAGGAGAAAGAAATTATTGGATTTATTGTGTGGGAGAAGAAAAAGTGATTCTGCCACACTGTCATGCATGCATGTGAAGTACACTAGTGGGGGCCAACTGTTGAAGAGTGAGAGTGGAAATACGAAGATGGGAAATCCAGAAAAGAAATGTCATACAAAGATACTTGGCACACATAGCGTTAGATGACAACTCCCTATTGGAAACCACCTTGCTGGTAGTTAGCGCAACTGCTCAATTCTACAATTCCTGGGGAATGGTGGTTCGGTTGCGGCCAACAACCGGTAGGGGACGCTCGGAGAGAGACGTTGTAGCAGTTCCTTGTCAAGGCCAGCGTCGTCCGAGGATTTGGCGTCGGTGGCCACACACCTATGCCGACCAGCATTTTCCATGGATAGATGAACTCCGTGCAGCAAGGGCATCTACCTGGCCCAATGATGTACCTGATGGCACCGACCAACGGCATGTTCTCGGTGATGGGCAACAACATGGCTTCATCCCCCAATGGGTATGCAGGGATGGCTATGGTGCCTCCACCACCACCTCCTCAAGGTGGGGTGGGTATCATGAGCCCTGGGTCGTCGGACGGGAGGAGCGCCATGACGCAGGCTGACATGACAAACTACATGGGCAACAGAGCGATGATGGAGAACGGCGATGCCCTGGGGGATCAGTCCTCCAAGAGGAGCATCGAGCATCACCACCGCCACATGATAAAGAATCATGATTCAGCCGAACGATAGTACCGAATCGAAAGCTTTGCTTCAGGAGGAAATTTCGAGGGGTCGATTTCTTCACATTAATCTTCTTGACTCTATTACTTCAACAACTATAGCTTGTTCTTATCTGCAACAAAGATGTACTTCGGTGAAGTTCCTCGAACTCATCACCGAAGACAACATTCTCTTCGGTTGTGTAAGGACCCTTTTTTTTCTTTGTATGTACTAGCAAACAAATCAGTCCATACCTGTTTCTATCAACAATCTCCAAAACACAAGGTAGGCAGATATTGCACCAACATATTCAATTATGTTAGCAATGTTGAGAGATTGCACTAGCGAAGGTATGAACCCTAGGCCTTGTTTTTAAGCATTGCAATACCGTTTGTGCCCACTTTTATCGTTTTGCTACCTTGCTGTTTTTATTTATTCAGATTATAAAAATATATTTCTACTATCCGTACTACACTTGTATCATCATCTCTCTGTCAAACTAGTGCACCTATACAATTTGCCATTGTATTAGGTGTGTTGGGGACACAAGAGATTTCTTGTATTTGGTTGCAGGGTTGTTTGAGAGAGACCATGTTCATCCTACACCTCCCATGGATTGATAAACCTTAGGTCATACACTTGACGGAAATTTGCTACCGTCCTACAAAACTCTGCGCTTGGAGGCCCAACACAAGTCTACAAGAATAAAGTTGCATAGTAGAAATCCCACAACCATGGGTGTTACCACTGTGAACAGTGTTGCCATATGAATAATATTTTTTTGTAATAAAAAAATTGTTTCAATTTTTCAAGTGCCAGAAATGAATTTTCCGTGAAGGAAGTCCGTAGAATAACTTCTAAAATTAGGTCTTTTCATTTTTCATCCAAAGTAGACAACATTGTAAGCCCATTGACCAATTTCTTGAATTTCAGAGTATTATTTCTATATTTCATTGATTTACTAGATTTCTAGTGAATTTCTGAACTTTCTCAAATTTGAACTACAAGTGTGATGTAGTTTGGTCCTAAAAATTGGCTAAAATCATTTTAAGCTTTTAGATTGGTGGTGTATGCACTGGGCACAACCAAAGTTGAAATTCTAAACAATTTTGTAGGAATGGTCAACATTGTAAGTTTGACCCAGAATTGGAAGATCAGAGAAAATGAAAAAGTCTCAAAAATTAAAATCCTTATGCATGGGGCCCTTTGGTGTCAAGGAGTTTGTGATAAAAATCATTAACTCGCCATACCACAAGTTTAAAAAAACTTCACAAAATGGCCTATCTAGTATGAACTTGCATGGATTTAAAGGCATATGCACATGGACCTAGCCACTGCATAGTCAATGCTAACATGTCCAAATTTGGCACAACCATGGGTGTTACCATTGTGAAAATATTGCCATAGAAACATTACAATTTTTGTAATAAAAATATTATTTCTATTTTCAAGTGCGATTAATGAACTTTTTGAGAAGGAAGTGCTAAATAAGTTGTAAAACTAGGTCTTTTCATTTTTCATCCAAAGTAGACCACATTGGTAACCCAGTAACCAAGTTTCTTGAATTTCAGAGTAGTATTACTATATTTCATTGATTTACTAGATTTCATGTGAATTATCTGAACTTGCTCAAATATGAAATACAAGTGTGATGTAGTTTGGTCCCAAAAATTGGCTAAAATCATTTTATGCTTTTGCATTGGTGGTGTATGAATTGGGCACAACCAAAGTTGATATTCCAAACCATTTTGCATAAATGGTCAACATTGCTAGTTTGACCCCAGATTGGAAAAAATCAATGAAAATGAAAAAACCTAAAAAAATTAAAATCCTTGTGCATGGGGTCCTTTGTGTCAACTAGTTTGTGGGAAAAATCATAAAATTGCAATACCACAAGTTTTGAAAATTCAATATTACAAGTTTGACTCCAATTTAAGTAAGTTTTGCATGTTGGTGTTTTTGGCAAGTTTTGTGTGTTGCTATTTTTGGCATGTTCTGCATGTTGCACTCTATTTGAACATGCAAAACTCACTCAACGTAGGAAATCCAGAACATAGCATACAACTAGTGATTAAAAACATTCAAATAACATATTGTTTTCAATTAAAAGGGAATCCCAAATGTCGGATCCTCGGCAGTAGCTATAAGAAACAAACTAAACTACTTGATACGCTTAAGATGGCGAGCCAGGCGGCGGTGGGAGCATTGAGCATCCTGCTCAAACTGCGTCGAGCACTCATACTGCTCCATCACTATAGGGGCATTCTTGCAGCCAGCCTCCAAGTGCTCCTGGCCAACCATCTGCTCATCCTTGTGGTCCACATTAATCACTAGATTCATGTCTTCCTGAGCAAGACGAGCGATGATCTCCAACCTCCCGATAGCCCTCCTCTCGTGCATCCTTCTGTTGTGCAATCATCTCCAACCCCGTGATTGCCCTCCTCTTTGATAACCCACTAGTATAGGCGATAGTTTTAGCCCTTTTCGATAAATAACAATGTCAAATCCAACAGGGAGCTAAAGGTATTACAAATATTCCCTCAAGTTCTATCGACCACCGATACAACTCTACGCACACTTAACGTTTGCTTTACCTAGAACAACTATGAAACTACTTTGCAAGAATAAAACTACAAGTACTTTGCGAGAGTAAAGCTATGAATAAATTGCAAGGTAATAAAAGTAGATAGCTTTTGTCAACAAGAAAGTCATTTCTCCCTAGGCAATCGATAACTAGACTGGCAATCATTCTTGTAATTTTATATGAGGGAGAGGCATGAGCTAACATACTTTCTCTACTTGGATCATATGCACTTATGATTGGAACTCTAGCAAGCATCCGCAACTACTAAAGATCATTAAGGTCGTAAAACCCAACCATAGCATTAAGTATCAAGTCCTCTTTACTCCCATACGCAATAACCCACTTATCCATGTTCTGGCTTCAACCACTCCAACAACCGACAATAAGCAAATTATGAACGTATTGCAACACCCTACAGCGGGGACCCCTCACGTTTGCGCGAGACGGAGGGAACCATAGGACAGCACCATAATAAATATACACTCAAACCAATCACGATCATCAATTAACCGATAGGACAAAACAGATATACTCAAACATCATAGGATAACCACATATCATTGGGAAATAATATATAGTGTTGAGCACCATGTTTAAGTAGATATTACAACGGGAAAAAGAGAGGTTACACCGCTGCATAGAGGGGGAAAAAGTTGGGGTTGACAGTAGCAAGGTTGTTGATGTAGATCGCCATCACAATCCTTGCCCCAGTGCCACTCCGGTGCCACCATGAGAGGGGAGAGAGAGCTAATACGTCTCCAATGTATCTATAATTTATGAAGTATTCATGCCATGTTTATAATATTTTTACATGATTTTGGTATGATTTGATTAGAACTAACCCGGACTGGCGCTGTTTTCAGCAGAACTACCATGGTGTTGTTTTTGTGCAGAAATAAAAGTTCTTGGAATGCGCTAAAAATCAACGGAGAATATTTTTGGAAAATATAAAAAAATACCCAAACAAAAAGCTACCGGAGGGGACTCCCGAGGCTAGCACGAGGGTGGAGGGCGCGCCCCCTACCTCATGGATTCCCTGTGGGCCCCCTTGATGTGAAACCGACGCCAACCCCTCCTATAAATCCAAAAAACCAGAACAGAAGAGAGATTGGAAGTTCCGCCGCTGCAAGCCTCCAGAACCACGAGGAATCAATCTAGGCCCTCTCCGGCACCCTGCCGGAGGGGGCCATCATCACCGGAGGCCATGGTGGAGGATCTCGGAGAGGCCATCATTGCCATGAAGGCCAGGTACCAGAGGGAGAACCTCTCCCCATCCATGGGGAGGCCATGGAGGAGGATGCACAAGGGGGAGAACCTCTCCTCCTCTCTCTAAGTGGCGCCTAAGTGCCATTAGGAGGGGAATCATCGCCGTGGTGATCGTCTTCATCAACATCACCATCATCATCACCATCCTCATCTCTTTTCAGCGGTCCACTCCCCCGCACCCTGCTCTAATCACCTACTTGAACATGGTGCTTTATGCCACATATTATGATCCAATGATCTGTTGCCATCCTATGATGTTTTGAGTAGATTTCCTTTGTCTTTGGGTTGATTGATGATCTAGATTAGTTTGAGTAGTATATTTTATTTTGGTGTTGTCCTATGGTGCCTTTCATGCCACGCACACGTGAGGGATTCCCGTTGTAGGGTGTTGCAATACATTCATGATTCGCTTATAGTGGGTTGCTAGAGTGACAGAAGCTTAAACCCGGGTAAGGGGGTTGTTGCATATGGGATAAAGGGGACTTGATATGTTAATGCTATGGTTGGGTTTTACCTTAATGATATTTAGTAGCCGCGGATGCTTTCTAGAGTTCCAATCATAATTGCATATGATCCAAGAAGAGAAAGTTTGTTAGCTTATGCCTCTCCCTCATATGAAATTGCAATAATGATTACCGGTCTTGTTAACAATTGCCTAGGAAAATTCTGCACACCGACTGTCGGTGTCAAAACCGGCGGATCTCGGGTAGGGGGTCCCGATCTGTGCGTCTAAGGCTAATGGTAACAGGAGGCAAGGGACACAATGTTTTACCCAGGTTCGGCCCTCTCGATGGAGGTAAAACCCTACTTCCTACTTGATTGATCTTGATGATGTGAGTATTACAAGAGTTGATCTACCACGAGATCGTAGAGGCCAAACCCTAGAAGCTAGCCTATAATGATTATGATTGTGTCTCTAAGGACTAAACCCTCCGGTTTATATAGACACCGGAGGGGGCTACGGTTTACACAGAGTCGGTTACAAAGAAGGAAATCTAATATTCGGATCGCCAAGCTTGTCTTCCACGCAAAGGAGAGTCCCATCCGGACACGGGACGAAGTCTTGAGTCTTGTATCTTCGTGGTCCAATAGTTCGGCAATGTATATAGTCCGGCTATCCGGATACCCCCTAATCCAGGACTCCCTCAGTAGCCCCTGAACCAGGCTTCAATGACGATGAGTCCAGCGCGCAGTTTGTCTTCGGCA
Source organism: Aegilops speltoides (assembly GCA_021437245.1). Classification (NCBI taxonomy): domain Eukaryota; kingdom Viridiplantae; phylum Streptophyta; class Magnoliopsida; order Poales; family Poaceae; genus Aegilops; species Aegilops speltoides. The sequence continues at coordinate 451,441,129 of CM038143.1, read as the reverse complement.
TTGCAAGGCAGGTTCCATCTCCAAACACTCCAAAGTAAACTCCGAACACTTAAATCGTGTCCGGCTCTGCAAGACGACCACCATAGAAAAAACAATATTCCACAAATATAATCTGCTGACAACTTTAGATAAAGTGACACGACAAAATGGTCAAGTCATTATTGAATCGTCTTCCCACAACCAGCAACCGCACATATCGTGAGGTGGTTTCCTCGGCACGTCTTGTTGAAGTAGAGATTATGTCCCCTTATCACGGGATTCTCATCAATACGGGTACGGGTAACCCAACCGCGCCATCAATCGCGGCGCTTGGGAAATAAGCGGTTTTCAATGAGCAAGTGGGGAGACGCACCATTTTCGTCGCCTCTATAAAGGGATAAGGATTCCCCATTTTTACCCATGCCTTCTTCCTCCTTTGCTTATCCATTCTTGCCCCCTCGAGCTCCAGCGCCCTAGTTCACACCTTCTTCGCACAGCCAAACATGTCCGGAGCAGGAGGCAAGTGGGTGGCCTCCACCATCAAGGAGGAACATATTATGAAGCTTCGGGCGGCCGGATACTTGGCCGCAGATATCGCGCACCGGCTGCCGGACGTAGGGCAGATTATTCCGACTCCGGGACCCCACAAGAGGGTCGTGTTCCTCACCCACTTCGCCCTCGGACTGGGATTCCCCCTCCACCCATTCGTCCATGGGCTCATGTTCTATTACGGGCTGGATTTTCACGATCTAGCCCCTAACTTCATCCTCAACATCTCGGCGTTTATCGTCGTGTGCGAGGCCTTTCTCCGCATCAGGCACCATTTTGGCCTGTGGCTGAAGATCTTCAACGTAAAGCCGAAGATAGTGGTCGGCCAGCAGGCGGAGTGTGGTGGCGCCATGGTGGGCAAGATGCCCAATGTTACCTGGCTTGAAGGCTCCTTCGCGGATACCGTGAAAGGGTAGCAATCGGGGTGGTTCTATATCACCGAGCCGCGCAATGCCAACTGGGTGGCGGCCCCCGAATTCCGATCCGGCATCCCTGTGCGGCTCACTTCCTGGAAGAGGAAAGGCCTGGCCTGGGGCGCATCTGCGGAGCTAATCGGACTCCAGAACTGCGTCCAAAACATGATAACCAAGAGTATCAAACTGGTCAATGTGATCCAGGTCATGCTATTCCGCCGGATTCTCCCGTGTCAGAGACGGGCATTCAACCTGTGGGAGTTTGACGCGGCCCAACACCAAACACTTCAAGATCTCTTTGACACAATGCACAAAGACGCCTGGAAGGTGTTGTTCAAGGCTAGCGAGGTTCCTCCTCCCACCTCTGAGGACCGCGGACTTAGCGCCAGGCGCCAGGCCAACGCGGTAAGCATTCTACATTTCAAGATGTCCCTTTCCCCAGTATATTCGTGGGAGAAACTTAGGCCAGTGCGCTAATTTTGACAGGCATATGTGGCTATGGCAGAGCGGATCGACTGTCCAGCTCTGTTGCCTGAGAACCCAGTAGACGAACTCCTGGCGAAGATGCTGGCTCTGGCGCCCTATGAGGTGCCAGAGAAGAAGGCCAAGAAAAAGTCCACGGGGACCAGAAGGAGTTCCCGACGCAATGTGGTGCCGGACTCATCGTCCGAAGACACCAGGGCACACCCCTCCAAAGACGACAACGAGGACGAGGAGGAGGAGGAGGATGAGGAAAACCCTCAACCGAAAATGAAGGGGGGAAGAAGAGGAAGGCTACCCCCTCCGGGGAGGCCGAAGGGTCCAAGAAGGGACGGACCCTCCCTCCGGACCACTCCACAACCACCGCCTACAGCGAGGAGGAGTGGCTACCCAAGGACAAGCCCCTGGTGAGATCGTTTGTATCCGCACTCTGCAATACTTTTAGTGCGGCTTAGCTTCATAGTTTGTTATAACGCCGAACATGTATATGCAGTTCGGCCAGGGCCCATCCCGAGGTATCTTCATCGGATGGGTCTTTGAGTGATTCGGCAATGAATTCGCTCCCGACGGCCACTTCCCCTTGGCCTGCGGATGACACGGAGGTGTTATCCCAAAGGGTCCCCGAGCAGGGGGAGGCGACTCTGGAGACGCCCCAAGGCGAAATTCCAGACGCCGGGCATACGGAGCATAAGATCCCCTCGGATTATGCCGACGAGAGCCGTAGCAAGTTGGGCTCTCAGCCGGACACTGTACCGGAACCTCCAAGGGTTCCAGATTCGGGCAGGCAGCCCCTCGCTAAGGAGGGCGAGCCGACCGTGCCGATGACTTCCGTTATGCCAGAGGCGCCGGATAGTCTGCTGGAAGTGCTTCGCGGCGCTTCCATGGATGAAGAGCACCGTACTCTTATGAGTGCGGTGATTAAGAAGGTTCGGTCCGCCAAGAGCGTATTGACCGAAGCCTGCACCAGCCTCCTGGCAGGCTTTGAGGTAAGTAATCAAAAGTGTGTGAAATTATCGCCTGATAGACAGTAGCCCCTGATACTCTGTTTGGTGTTCGGAAAGAAAAGCCAAACGGAGGGTCAATTTTAATCCGCAGGAGTCTAATAGTAGGTGTCTATGTGAATAAGCAGACAGTGCTGCTTGCCGCTACTGCCCGCACGGCCGAGCACTACTAGGAAAAGGCAATGGCGCACCAGTTTTGCCTACTAATGGCGCACTACTGGTGCGCCATTAGTATCACGCCACTAGTATTTTTTACTAATGGCGCACCACTGGTGCGCCATTAGTATCTGGTATCACGCCACTAGTATTTTTTTAAAAAAAATTCAATTTTTTTTCGTTTTTTTCTTAATCTCAGGTCACTATGGCTTAATCTCGGGTCAATATGCTTAATCACAGATCAAATCGCACTTCATGGTCAAACTTCCCGAAAGGTCACCCATCCTCACACTACTCCAACCCAAGCACGCTTAACATTAGAGTTCTATCCAACCCCAGCAACAGCTCACTTCACAGTCACTTGTTGATATATCTAGCATATCAATCCTATTATACCTTGTTGATGTCTAGGACTTTGTTCATGTTCATGACTATGATGAAATTTTGAAAAATATTTCAAACTTCTCGGTCATATTACGTATCATTTTTTGAAAAAAAATTCAAAAATAAATAAATTCAAAACCAATTTTTTTCTGTTACTCGTGGCGCACCACATCCACGGTGCGCCACTAGTAATTTTGATTTTTTTTGAATTTTTTTGTCTCTCGATCTTGAAAGCCCCGTAACTTTTTTTTCTGTTAGGTTTTTGGGGATTTTGAAAATGTTTAACGGGGTCCCCCCTGGTTAAATTTGGATGTAACTTTTCGAGTAGATGATTTTTCATATAAAAAACTTTTTAATCCGAGTTCGTATGCAAAAGTTATGCCCATTTTACAAATTTCCAGAGAGATTTTGCAAATAAAGTCGAAATTCATATTTGTAAATTTTCCCAACAACTAGACCAATATCACATGGGAAACTTATTTTCTTTTATTTTTTTTGACATTTCCATCATTTTCTTTTAGTTTTTTCAAAACTTGAAAGGCGTTCCACGGGAGGGGGGGTGCATTCGGTGTTGGGCCAAGTTAGTAATGGCGCACCGTGGGGTGGTGCGCCATTACTAGTTAAACTAGTAATGGTGCACCACCCACGGTGCGCCATTACTAGTTTTGAAAAAAAAATTGAAAGTTTTTTGACTTTTTTGAAAACTTAGTAATGGCGCACTGTGACAAGGCGCCATTACTAGTTTTAACTAGTCTCGCGCACCGCCCACAGTGCGCCATTACTAACAATTTTTTTTACTTTTTTTCAAAACTACTAATGGCGCACGGTGGGTGTGGTGCGCCATTACTATAACAACTAGTAATGGCGCACTGTCCCACAGTGCGCCATTAGTAACAAATTTTTTAATTTTTTCAAAACTTTAATGGCAAGACACACCAAAGCGCCATTAGTAATATATTACTAATGGCGCACCTGTATGTGGTGCGCCATTGCTATATACTAATGGCACACCACACATGTGGTGCGCCATTACTGTCTATTTCATCTATAGCCGTTTTCCTAGTAGTGGAGGTCACGGGACTCAAACGGGACCTAGAGCAGGCCGAAGAGGAGCTCAGCCTCACAAAGAGGCAGCTCGAAGAGAACAAAGGTGAGTGATACCCCGTTCACATATCATATAGAGGAGAAAAAAAATTGGTGACGCTAACAAAAAGCATCATGATTTTGTAATAAAAGCCATGACCGAAGTGGCGGCCCTGAAGAAAGCGCTATTCGAGGCCGAAGATAAGGCGGCCACAGAGCGCGTTGAGCATGAAAGGCAAAATGCTTGGGTGGGCGAGTTACAACAAGAGCTCCAGGAGCTCGACAAGAAATTCGAGTCCTTGGAGCGTGACTTCAAGATGAAAGAGTCTGAGCTTGAGAAGGCCCTTTTGAGCATGAAAGACGCCAAGGCCAAAGCCGAAAAGGCCCAACAAGAAATCCAGGCGGCCAAGAAGATAGCGGCGGGTAAGACATTCTTTACGCAAAGCAAGCATGTGGAGGAGACATTTCTTTTACTTACCCGAATTTGGAGCTCTCCAGGGGCATTCGCAGATCTGCCACGCAGCATATCGAATGTCGTGGAGTTCTACCATGCCGAAGAGGGGAGCTCAACGGAGAAGCTGTTCTTGTCCCAGTATGCTGGAGCCGAACACCCGATGCCTCAGAGTGACCAATTGAAGCAATTGGTTGAACTCCACAGGGTGGCCGAAGTGGCTATGTAAGATTTCATAGTCCGGATGTGGCCTGGTGAGCGCTTGCCCGCCAGCTACTTCGGCCTGGTAAAGCGGATGGTAAATGCCTGTCCGAGGCTTGAAGTAATCAAGCGATCCGTTTGCATTGAGGGTGCCCATCGAGCCTTTGCCCGTGCGAAGGTGCATTGGGGCAAGCTGGATGCGGAGAAGCTGGTGAAGGATGGACCGCCGGAGGGCAAGGTGCATCGCTATCCTGAAAAATATTACGATGGCGTTATGAAAGTCGCTCGCCTCATGGCCGACGAATGTACCAAGGACACGATCTTTGAGTGAATGTACTCCTGCCTTTTTTGTAATATAAAAACGAAGTTGTTTGCGCTATGTAGCGCTTTGTGGATTTAAAATATTACCTTCTGTGTGGCTGTTTATAAAATTCTGAAAGTAGGCCAGTCGTCGGCTTCCGCCCCCACGTAACTAGTACTAGGGTGTTCGTGGAAAACCCAAAACACTCTTTTATCCAAGTTTTTGGTCCTTGAAGGAGGTGTTTGGCGCAGCGAACAAGGCAATCGGACTATGCGGTTTTATAACTCTCACTTAGCCATAGAAGTCTACAATTTTAAATTGCGGCGAAGCCCCTAGAATTCAGAAGGCCGAATTGGGACGCTATACACGCCTAAATCGGACGAGGCCGACTCCTCGCCTAATGCGGAAAAAATCTTTAAGGATTTTAGGACCTCTCGAACAGCGACCAGCTCTCACCACATCATGGCAGTCAGTTTTCGGCTTTCTCTTGTCAGGACCCCGACTCAATGCCACATCGATCTAGCATGTAACACCTCATATCACTTTGCGGCCTCACGCACGGTATTCCCACGGGTGTCGCCTTACCTTTGCCCGGGACCGTTTGCGCCTTTTGGCACACGTATATGATAGTGTCGCTAGGATCCATATGTTAAGGAGCCCGGACTGACATGGCTAGTCGTAAACCCAAAGTGGCACAAACTTACAGGGACAGCATCCATGACCCAAAGATCAAATTTGTCCGTCATCGGTGAGTGAATCCAGGCTGTAGCACTGGCTAGCAGACTCAAATGAACCAGGCTGTGAAGGGCTAACAGACTCCGGTATTCATCGCGTGACATTTCCCCGAGGGGACAGACACAGGAACGAAGAAGGACACATGCCGGCCAGCCTAGGTGTTCCGGAGCAGTAGCAAGCTAGCATGGCTCAGTGGAAGCACTAGGAGACATTTCTCGGTAAGAGGGGCTACCAAGGATAAACAACTAGGTTGTCAGATCCCACACATACCAAGCATTTCAATAACATACACACAATATGCTCGATATGTGCAAATACAACATGGCATCACAACATGACTCTACGACTCAAGTATTTTATTCAATAGGCTCCGAGGAGCGCGATATTACAAACATGGGTCTCATGACCCAACATTCAGGGCATACAGATGAAGCACATGCGGAAGCTTATCATGTCTGAGTACAGACATCTACAAATGAAAAAGGCTGAAAAGCCTAACTATGTACCAGATCCTGCCGAGGGCACAAGATCGTAGCTGAGGTAACAAGCTAAACATCGAAGTCCACGTGGAACTACTAGCGAGAATGAAATCTCTCTGCAAAAACATAAAATAGGCAAACATGAGTACAAATGTACCCAGCAAGACTTACATCAGAACTAACTACATATGCATCATTATCAACAAAGGGGTGGTGGAGTTTAACAAAGACAAGCCAGCTTTGACTCGGTGGCTATCCTAAACTACGATCGCAAGTAACTCTTTTGAGGTGGCGCTGCAGTACACATATTCACCATATCAATACACCACTATGGATCCGCTCCCGCCTCCCTACGAGAACGCCATCCATAGCACTCACGCTTATCTTGCGATTTTAGAGTATCCACTTTCACTTGTCTATGAACTGTATAGGCAACCCGAAGTCCTTTTCAGAACACGGCTATTCGAATAGATGATGTTAACCCTGCAGGGGTGTACTTCTTCACACACGCTCTCACCACTTACCGCCGTTTACACCACATGTACTCGGCAATCTTCAAGCGGAAGCCCAGCGAGGGTGTCGGCCACGGCCTACCTAAACACTCAAGTCTCTAGTCCAGGTTTATCGCCTACTCAGGTTCCATCCGCAGGGAGTCCGGCAGAGGTTTCCACATACGGCCCCGAACATTGTGTACAGGGTTCCGTGACACCAAAAGGGCGCCCGGTATACCCGGCCACGTGCCTACCGCATCACAGCCCACCCCTCCGGTCAGCGTTGTGCACGGCCTCCAGCATACTACAAACACCAGAAACTACTTGCAACTCATGGACAGAGGACAAGGGTGATTAAGAAGCCGAGAGGGTCCATTGGTTTCGGGCCCAATGCGTGGTAGTATCTGTTTCATGGATCACAAACACAGAACTCAGTTCCTGAGGACGGCTTCAATGAGACAACCCACCATGTACTCCTACATGGCCTCTCACCGCTACCTTTACCAAATCGTGTTCACACACTTAGCTCACACACAGAAGGACATGTTCACACACCTCTGACTCACCCCCGATGAATCAGACCTGACTCAACTCTAAGCAGTAGCAGGCATGACAAACAAGCATGAATGAGTAAGCACAACAGGGCTCAAACAACTCCTACTCATGCTAGTGGGTTTCATCTATTTACTGTGGCAATGACAGGTCATGCAGAGGACAAAGGGGTTCAGCTACCGCAACAAGTAACAGATGATTCGTTGTTGTCCTAATGCAGTAAAAGAGAGCAGGAGCGAGAGAGTGGGATTGTATTGGAATGAACAAGGGGGTTTTGCTTCCCTGATGGAGTGATAGTAGGATACTGCCCTTCAGTCGGATAATCATAGGTATCCTCGGAGGCAGAACCTACCATGAAAGATACGTCGAACACAATCATCACATGACGATATGCAACAATATGATGCATGCTATGACATGGCAATATGAATGTGTTTTGGGCTAATGCAAGCTAGAACAGATTGAGATGAGTCCATTTGAACCAAAGATTCAAATGCAAACCCATTTTATGAAGTCATAAAGGTGCATTAACTTGTTTCATCTAAACAGCAAGGTTAGGTTGCTCTAACATGCATGAAATCAGTATAGATGGTTAGATTGGATTTTTCTGATCATTTTTCATATATAAATCTTTGCATTTGGAGTTACAGATTAATTTCTATGAATTTTTGAAGTTTGCAAGATTTTCTGAAATTTCCTATATAAGAATAAATCCAGAAAAGGATTTACTGCGTCAGCATGACATAGGTGTGACGTTAGCAGGTCAACTGGGACGGCCAGGTCAAACCTGACGCTGGGACCCACTAGTCAGTGAGTAGGCTAATTAACAGGGAGTGTTAGTGCTAATTTAATCCTAACTAAAAGTGTCAGTGGGTCATGGGCCCACATGTCAGTGGCTTAGTTAATTAACTAAATTAATTAGTGTTAACTAATCTAACACCTAAATATACAGTGCCTGGCCCAACGTCAGTGACTGGACTAATTAATCTAAGTTAGTTAGCACTAACCTAAAACTAATTAGAGATTAACAGGGCGGGCCCGCGCGTCAGTGACCCTGGGAGGTCAAACAAGGTCAACCCCAGGTCAGCGGGGTCAAACCCACCGGCGACTTGACGCCGGTGAGGCCAGCCTTGGCGGCGAGCCTTGGGTTTGCGTCTCTGGCGACCAAACGGCCGGCGGAGGGCATCTACGTGACGCGGACGCACGTCCGCATCGAGTGGTGGTGGTGGTTGGGCCTGGGGTGGCCGGAGTTGTTGCCGGCGATGACCTCGACGGTTGCCGGAGCTCGGGTAAGCTCGGGGTAGAGGCTACGGCGGACAAGTCGGCGCATGCGAGGCATCTACGGGCCCTACGCGACACGGCGAGGTTAGTGGACAGGACGACGAGGCCGTTGCGTTGCCGGAGCCACGTCGACGGTGACTACGACGAGTGGCAGAGAGAACGAAGAGGGGAAGGATGGTCAGTGGCTCACGTCGGATGCAGGGTTGGCTTCGGCGTGCTCGGGGAAGCACCGGAGCGAGCGCGTCGGCGAGGGGGATCTCCGGCGGCCGGCGACGAAGATGATGGAGATGGCGACGATGCAGGGCCTCCAGCGAGGCGCGTCTCGATGGGGAGGAAGAGGGGGTCGAGGCGAAGCTCGTGGGCACGTTGAAGATGCGAGGGGGAGGTGGTGGCTGAGGCAGCAGCGAGCGGCGGCGATGAGCTCCGCTCGGGCAGAGAGGGAGAGAGAGCAGAGGAGGGGGAAGAGGTCGGGAGAGAGTGAGAGAGTTCCGAAGTGCGTGTCGGCGCCTGTAGGCGTCGAAGCTCAGCGGCAAGCAGGAGGTGGCGGGCGTGTGCTCATGGCGTGGCGGCCACGCGTGCCGTCCTCCCGCAAGAGGTTGGTGATGAGTGGCAGAGGCCAGTGGGCTGGGCCTCTGCTGGGCCGTGGTGGGGCACCAGGTAAGTGGCCCAGGTAGGCTCTCTCTCTGGTTTTCCTATTTTTAGTTTCTGTTTTCTATTTTCTAAATTTGTTTCTGGATTTAGTAAAAATACTAAACCTCATCTAAAAATCTTGAAATAAATTGTGAGGACTTGTTGAATTATTTCCAACAACCCACATTTAGTTCCAGAATTATTTGAGCATTTATAATTGTTATAGCAATTAAATGCCCAAATTCAAATACATAATGATTTAATTCATGAGTCCAGAAATGGCCTAGAAATATGAGCATCATTTTTGCCAGAGGTTTTCACCTTTAACAAAAATCATGAACTTGTCCAAGAGCATTTTGGATTCATTGAAAAATATTTTACTTGAACCTATTTGAGTTTCATTTGGTTCTAGGGTTTGACCAATCCCCAGTTCAATTTTCAAATAAATTTAAACATGAGGCATGGATGCTTATGCAACTATCTGCAAACAAAATCTAGGGATGTGAAAACTCACCCCCACTAAACAAGAATCTCGCCCCGAGATTCAAGATGTGAGGCAAGAAGACAAAGGGGACACTAAGCATCACAAACTTCATGATCCAACTATCTCCTCGAGGTTGTTGATTTGTTGACTCAAATTGATCTTGACGTCTTTGCTTTTGAAATCTTCATCCAACATGAGGACAAGAAGCGAGACATGTCTACATAGATGGATCATCTTTATGATCACAAGATCAACCCGCGGAACAAGACGTAGAAGCATCTCTCGAGCCGATACACAAAGCATCTATCCAAAGAAATGGAGTGAAACAGATGACGAGGGCTCGCTAGGTAGTTAACAAGTCCACTCTTAAGAAGGTGTTGAACGGTTGTCAACATAGCGAGGAGTTGAGTTGCCATGATACCATAACGAGATAACTGAAGGAAGGTGACTTGCAAAAATAATTCCTTAAGTGGCAAAAAGAATTACTTTTTATTTAGAGATCATTGAGACTCTCTATACCAGGTTAGGGAAAATCTCGAGCGATCGTTGGAGGAGTTCGGTAGAATGGCATACTCGGACTAGTATGGATGATATGGATTACCTTGTTGAAGACAACGTAATGGATGATTTTTGCTTATCATCGGAAATAGATGGGGCCCATGGTAGGACCACTTTTGAAGATGATCATAAACAACAATTACTGAGAGGGCAGCCCATGGAAATTGGCACAATGGCGGTGCAAGCTGGGAACAAAATGCAACTGTTGGGAATGTTCCAACCATCATATCTGCCTGAGATTCAGATCTGATTGGTGATAGGATACTTCAGACTCAGCATGTCCGAAAAGAAAGGTTGCAATACAAATCGACGAGATGATGTTGCGAGATTCTCGGGATATGAACTACGATAGCAAGCTCCAAAACATGAGCTGGTTCTGCTACATACGTGTGATCATGTTGTCCAAGACAAGAATGACCACATGTAGTCTTATAATAAAACACTATCGAGTTCTGGTCGGGAACCATCATCTAGGATTTCGAAGTCTTTACGCAAGTCCATGGATTAGATCCCAAGCATAGACTTCTTTTCCTTGAACAAGTCAATCAGTGGCTTGGTGTGCTAGGGACACATATAGAATGAAGGTTGCAAGTCTTCGAACCACAGAATACTTCGCACGTATGCATGACTGATTTGGGACGATTCCAAAGGAAGCAATATTGACTTTCTCGAATCTACGGTGGCAACTTGCATCAAATGCACATGAACTAGAGGAAGTCACTTCTTACATCCAAACATATGCTTCATGAGCTAGCATGAACAAATGTTTTAAAAAGTTTCCAACACTAGCTTAATGTTCAACAAAACTATGGAGAGGACAAGGATGTTGTCGATGGGCTCAACAGCAATTCATCCAGATTCCCATGGAAATGGAATTCCATAACTATGTGAACAAGGTGATAGTATTGGTCAGACCCAAAAGATATAATGGTGTATGCTCGAGGAAAATTCACGAGTAAGACAACATTACGAACATCATTGGTTCTGATTTGATTTAAGGATAGCCCATACTCAAATCAAAGTTTTAGCAAGACAATAGCTCCAACAACTGGTCATGAGGATCAATCGATGAAGATACCATCTTTCTGCAACACACAGGCAAAAAGATATCCCTTAAATTGAACTAAACCAGGCAAGCTTTTATCTTCCAACTCTCCAAGTTGTTGTTTGGCTTAACCAAATAGCTCAGGGGTATCCAACGCGGATTCTTGGGGAAGGAGTGGTTTATTAGAAACCAACTTGATCACGAACTCAACATAGCGGCCAGGTGACAACCCGGTAATACTTCCGGGAAGATATTCGAAACATCACAAAACACCGGTATGTTACTAAGCTCGAGAACAACCTTGCTTTTCAGGGCAAGATGATATGATCAAAAGAGGGATTGACACAATCCTAACTTATTGATCAAGGAGTGCACTAGAAATAAGGACTAGGTAGCACGATCAATCTTAGGCTAATGATTTAATAACCAACACGCTAAGAATGAGAATATTTTCCATTTACTATCAAGCAACGAGGTTGCTAGGAGTATTGATTTCACACATCACATTCCATTTGTCGGTATTCCGGTTGCAACAACACAGGGACCGAGGAATGAAAAATGATGGCCAGAGTATCACTGTATCAAGAATTCATAAGAGGTTGTACAATTCCCATGACATTCTTGACATAAGATGGCAATACTCCAGGGTGGAACAGATTAGAAGCTAGATTGGCATTTGATCTGCGGAATACAACTGCTTTGACCCAATCCTAGAAATGGACAAGGTACTGTAGTTTGTTTCTCCTAGTCATTCCGAAATAGAATGGCTTGACGGACCACTAGAGTAATAGGCATCGATAAACACGATTGCCAACTACTCCTTACTATCAATTGATAGACGAGGGCTAGAAAACAACTAAAGAGGGACAACTCAAAAGAACATATGATTTTCTGAGTTGTGGATGCATAGATTAGTATGTCGAGAAAAGTTCAGCATTTCTTGTGGATAACCCATGCAGGAAGGTAGAGTTGGCAGATTCACAATGTAGAATGAAGAACTCATCAAGAGCACTCTTATTGTGATCTTTTGGTTCAAAGGAACTCTTGCCAACGATGGTTCATCGTATTTGGAAGAATGATATACCACGGACCTCGCAGTCTATCTCAAAGGTTACTAATATCCTAAAGGTACGAGCAACACTATCAACACAAGGTAAGTAGAGTGAAACTTGGGTCAAGAACCCAGGAGTAGAATACCTACTCTAAATGGCATCACGGGATGCTTTCGAGAATGGTGGCCAGAATGATCACACTGGGAACACATAACATGGCTAAATAACTAGGTGACTCCCTAAAACACCTAGGGTCATACTAATAGCTCCAACATATATTTCAAGGTAATAAATTACCTCAATGCACTGATTAGTGTGCTCATTCTGACCATAAAGGACACAGGGAACGGAAAGAAAGGATTTGCAAATGCATCAGACTATTTAGAAACCTGGGATGACTCGGACAGCATAACGGCTGTAAATGCTCAAAATGATTTGAGACATCCTGAAAAATGGTGGCATAACCACTTAATATCACAATATCAAGGTTCTGAGACCAGCTATGAACATACGGAAGTAGTAAAAACTGAACTGAGATTTGAAACTAACAATTCTATAAGTCTATGGATTAGTAACACGTCATCCTGATAGATAGATGAGAAGGCATAGTTCTTAATCCCGAGAAGAGAAGAGGATGACTCGGATCGAAGGCCATGAGGTATAAGGAGTAAAAGAGCCTTACGCTCCATCCCACGGTCAATTCCCTACATATAACTAAAGCATTTCTAGACTCAACTTCGACTAGTTTGGCTTGGTAATCCTACAGGCAGTCAGGCTCTGATACCAAAGCTGTCAGGACCCCGACTCAATGCCACATCGATCTAGCATGTAACACCTCATATCACTTTGCGGCCTCACGCACAGTATTCCCACGGGTGTCGCCTTACCTTTGCCCGGGACTATTTGCGCCTTTTGGCACACGTATATGATAGTGTCGCTAGCATGCATATCTTAAGGAGCCCGGGCTGACATGGCTAGTCGTAAACCCAAAGTGGCACAAACTTACAGGACAGCATCCATGACCCAAAGATCGAACGTGTCGGTCATCGGCGAGTGAATCCAGTCTGTAGCACTGGCTAGCAGACTCGGTGAACCGGGCAGAAGCGGGCTAACAGACTCGGTATTCATCGCGTGACATTTCCCGAGGGGATGAACACAGAACAAAGAAGGACACATGCCGGCCAGCCTAGGTGTTCCGGAGCAGTAGCAAGCTACCATGGCTCAGTGGAAGCACTAGGAGACATTTCCCGGTAAGAGGGGCTACCAAGGATAAACAACTAGTTTGTCAGATCCCACACATACCAAGCATTTCAATAACATACACACAATATGCTCGATATGTGCAAATACAACATGGCATCACAACATGACACTACGACTCAAGTATTTTATTCAATAGTCTCCGAGGAGCGCGATATTACAAACATGGGTCTCATGACCCAACATTCAGGGCATACAGATCAAGCACATGCGGAAGCTTATCATGTCTGAGTACAAACATCTACAAATGAAAAAGGCTGAAAAGCCTAACTATCTACCAGATCCTGCCGAGGGCACAAGATCGTAGCTGAGGTAACAAGCTAAACGTCGAAGTCCACGTGGAACTACTAGCAAGACTGAAATCTCTCTGCAAAAACATAAAATAGGCAAACGTGAGTACAAATGTACCCAGCAAGACTTACATCAGAACTAACTACATATGCATCATTATCAACAAAGGGGGTGGTGGAGTTTAACGGCGAAGAAGCCAGCTTTGACTCGGTGGCTATCCTAAACTACATCGCAAGTAACTCTTTTGAGGTGGCGCACACGAGTCCACATATTCACCATATCAATACACCACTATGGATCCGCTCCCGTCTCCCTACGAGAACGCCATCCATAGCACTCACGCTTATCTTGCGTATTTTAGAGTATCCACTTTCACTTGTCTATGAACTGTACATGCAACCCAGAAGTCCTTTTCTGCGGACACGGCTATTCGAATAGTTGATGTTAACCCTGCAGGGGTGTACTTCTTCACACACGCTCTCACCACTTACCGCCGTTTACACGACATGTACTCGGCAACCTTCAAGCGGAAGCCCAGCGAGGGTGTCGGCCACGGCCTACCTAAACACTCAAGTCTCTAGTCCAGGTTTATCGCCTATTCAGGTTCCATCCGCAGGGAGTCCGGCCGAGGTTTCCACATACGGCCCCGAACAATGTGTACAGGGTTCCGTGACACCAAACGGGCGCCCGGTATACCCGACCACGTGCCTACCGCATCACAGCCCACCCCTCCGGTCAGCGCTGCAAGACGGCCTCCAAAGATACTACAAACACCAGAAACTACTTGCAACTCCTGGACAGAGGACAAGGGTGATTAAGAAGCCGAGAGGGTCCATTGGTTTTCGGGCCCAATGCTTGGTAGTATCTGTTTCATGGATCACAAACATAGAACTCAGTTCCTGAGGACGGCTTCAATGAGACAACCCACCATGTACTCCTACATGGCCTCTCACCGCTACCTTTACCAAATCGTGTTCACACACTTGCTCACACACAGAAGGACATGTTCACACACCTCTGACTCATCCTCGATGAATCAGACCTGACTCAACTCTAAGCAGTAGCAGGCATGAAAAACAAGCATGAATGAGTAGGCACAACAGGGCTCAAACAACTCCTACTCCTGCTAGTGGGTTTCATCTATTTACTGTGGCAATGACAGGTCATGCAGAGGACAAAGGGGTTCAGCTACCGCAACAAGTAACAGATGATTCGTTGTTGTCCTAATGCAGTAAAAGAGAGCAGGAGCGAGAGAGTGGGATTGTATCAGAATGAACAAGGGGGTTTTGCTTCCCTAATGGAGTGATAGTAGGATACTGCAATTCAGTCGGATAATCGTAGGTATCCTCGGAGGCAGAACCTACCACGAAAGATACGTCGAACACAATCATCACATGACGATATGCAACAATATGATGCATGCTATGACATGGCAATATGAATGTGTTTTGGGCTAATGCAAGCTAGAACAGATTGAGATGAGTCCATTTGAACCAAAGATTCAAATGCAAACCCATTTTATGAAGTCATAAAGGTGCATTAACTTGTTTCATCTAAACAGCAAGGTTAGGTTGCTCTAACATGCATGAAATCAGTACAGATGGATGGATTGGATTTTTCTGATCATTTTTCATATATAAATCTTTGCATTTGGAGTTACAGATTAATTTCTATGAATTTTTGAAGTTTGCAAGATTTTCTGAAATTTCCTATATAAGCATAAATCCAGAAAAGGATTTACTGCGTCAGCATGACATAGGTGTGACGTCAGCAGGTCAACTGGGTCGGCCATGTCAAACCTGACGCTGGGACCCACTAGTCAGTGACTAGGCTAATTAACGAGTGTTAGTGCTAATTTAATCCTAACTAAAAGTGTGAGTGGGTCATGGGCCCACATGTGAGTGGCTTAGTTAATTAACTAAATTAATTAGTGTTAACTAATCTAACACCTAAATAAACAGTGCCTGGCACACACGTCAGTGACTGGACTAATTAATCTAAGTTAGTTAGCACTAACCTAAAACTAATTAGAGATTAACAGGGCAGGCCCGCGCGTCAGTGACCCTAGGAGGTCAAACAAGGTCAACCCCAGGTTAGCGGGGTCAAACCCACCGGCGACTTGACACCGGCAAGGCCAGCCGCGGCGGCGACCCTCGGGTTTGCGTCTCCGGCGACCAAACGGCCGGCGGAGGGCATCTATGTGACGCAGACGCACGTCCGCATCGAGTGGTGGTGGTGGTTGGGCCTGGGGTGGCCGGAGTTGTCGCCGGCGATGACCTCGACGGTTGCCGGAGCTCGGGTAAGCTCGGGGTCGAGGATACGGCGGACGAGTCGGCGCGTGCGAGGCATCTACGGGCCCTACGCGACACGGCGAGGTCAGTGGACAGGACGACGGGGCCGTTGCGTTGCCGAAGCCATGTCGGCGGCAAGCTCGGGCGACGGCGCGTGCGGGTGTGCTTGGTGCGGAGACTACGGTAAGTGGCAGACAGAACGGAGAGGGGAAGGATGGTCAGTGGCTCACGACGGATGCAGGGGTGGCTTCGGCGTGCTCGGGGAAGCACCGGAGCGAGCGCGTCGGCAAGGGGGATCTCCGGCGGCCGGCGACGAAGATGATGGAGATGGCGACGATGCAGGGCCTCCAGTGAGGCGCGGCTCGGTGGGGAGGAAGAGGGGGTCGAGGCAAAGCTCGTGGGCAGGTCGGAGATGCGAGGGGGAGGTGGTGGCTGTGGCAGCAGCGAGCGGCGGCGATGAGCTCTGCTCGGGCAGAGAGGGAGAGAGAGCAGAGGAGGGGGAAGAGGTCGGGAGAGAGTGACAGAGTTCCAGGGGGTGGGTGTCGGCGTCCAGGGCGTCCATAAGCTCAGCGGCAAGCAGGAGGTGGCGGAGCGCTGTCCTCCTGGCGAGAGGTCGGTGATGACTAGCAGAGGCCAGTGGGCTGGGCCTCTGCTGGGCCGTGGTGGGGCACCAGGTAAGTGGCCCAAGTAGGCTCTCTCTCTTTGTCTGGATTCCTATTTTTAGTTTCTGTTTTCTATTTCTAAATTTGTTTCTGGATTTAGTAAAAATACTAAACCTCATCTAAAAATCCTGAAATAAATTGTGAGGACCTGTTGAATTATTTCCAACAACCCACATTTAGTTCCAGAATTATTTGAGCATTTATAATTGTTATAGCAATTAAATGCCCAAATTCAAATACATAACAATTTAATTCATGAGTCCAGAAATGGCCTAGAAATATGAGCATCATTTTTGCCAGAGGTTTTCACCTTTAACAAAAATCATGAACTTGTCCAAGAGCATTTTGGATTCATTGAAAAATATTTTACTTGAACCTATTTGAATTTCATTTGGTGCTAGGGTTTGACCAATCCCCATTTCAATTTTCAAATAAAGTTAAACATGAGGCATGGATGCTTATGCAACTATCTGTAAACAAAATCTAGGGATGTGACATCTCTACTGAGGTGCTCGTCCGGAAGAACCGGGACACAATCATAGTAGTTCTCCCTGCGCTATCTTAGCTGATATAACGGAACGTAAGGTACCAAAACAAGGGAGCCGGGCAAACCCAACTATTGACCCAAGACATGATTCGGAGCTGATGCATATAATGCTATAAGTTCGGGGTGCCGCACTGTTGAAAGTGTTCGGACTTATCTTGCCGTATTAAGGGGCACCATGAGAAGCCCCTGGCAAACTGACCGTACCCAAGTGTACGGGTTCAATAATAAACATTTTTAGGGAAAATGTGAAGATTGGAATAATAAGCTGACGCTATATATTATCTCCCATTGATAAGTAATACGTCCAAGCGTATGTGTACAATTAATGCGTTGAGCAAAATCAAATAGGACTATTTGACATGTCCTATCCAAGGGCGAGCCGCATACAGGTATATAAAACAGGTATAACGGTCATTGGTAGATACCACCTGGGTATTCCCTTTATGCGTGAAACCTTGTGCCTTCTTGGTTTTCCCTCCTATGATGAGTCCGATAAAGATCCGGCTCTCTGAAGAGGCTGCCCGAAAGTAGGGTCCTAGAAGAGAAAAAGGGTTATTAAAGTATGTTGCGGCTGAACCGCGCTGTTGACTGCATCACTATTGTGCCTCGGCCTATGCCCATGGTATTTTGAGTGCGTAATTGTGTACGCGCGACACAAATGCTGCCTGAATGGGGCTGGGGCGGTGGCCTGACTGCTAGTCGCGCTCTTGGCGTGCCTGGCGATCCTGTTGCGGAGTACTCCGGACTCGCTTGACAGTGTTCGGGGTTGTTGTCGCCGGATTGGTGGTTTGCCGGAGAAGGCTGCTTTGTACTTCTGCCGTGAGGTCTGCAGTATGCTCTTCTGTACGGAGAGAGTGGTCCGTGTTTCCATTGACTGTTATGACCCCGCGAGGACATGGCATCTTGAGCTTGAGGTATGCATAGTGTGGTACCGCATTAAATCGAGCGAATGCGGTTCATCCAAGCAGTGCATGATAGACACTACGGAAAGGGACGATATCGAAGATTAACTCCTTGGTTCGGAAGCTATCTGGAGATCCGAAGACCACTTCCAGTGTTATGGAGCCCGTGCAGCGGGCCTGTACTCCTGGAATTACACCTTTGATGGTGGTTTTGGTGGGCTTGATCCTTGAAGGGTCGATGCCCATTCACTGTGTCCTGATAAAGCAGGTTCAGGCTGCTGCCACCGTCCATAAGGACTTGCGTGAGGTGGAATCCGTCGATGATTGGGTCTAGGACCAATGCGGCTGAACCGCCGTGACGGATGCTGGTAGGGTGATCCCTACGATCAAAAGT
The DNA here is from genome assembly GCA_021437245.1 of Aegilops speltoides. NCBI lineage: Eukaryota > Viridiplantae > Streptophyta > Magnoliopsida > Poales > Poaceae > Aegilops > Aegilops speltoides. The sequence continues at coordinate 451,422,477 of CM038143.1, read as the reverse complement.
GATCGGGCAGGCTGACCATGGATTGAACTTTGGGGTGAATGGCTCCATCGCATAGACGTCCCTCAGTGCTCGCTTTTGTTCCCATTTGAGAATGTGGGTGGCATAGATCATATTGAACATTTTCACCCGGGGAGCAAATTTCTTCTGTCCCCCCGTGTTCGGACGCCGGGGCTCCTCGTCATCGTCGCTGTGCAGCCCCTTGTCCTTGTTCTCGGCATTTATTTTACCGGCCTGTTTGAACACCCCAGCAGTCTCTGTTAGTGTGGTTTGCTGGCTTCTCCGGGGTGCCGTGAATTTGGCATGAGTGATCAAGTATGCGGTCCAGACTGGACGGTCCCTGATTGTTTCTTTTGAACGGCTTTTTCCGCTGACCGGATTTTGAGCCACTGAATCTGGCATTGACTGACGTGTCTTCAATGTTGTCGCCATTGTTCTGTCGCTTATGTCTGTTGCGCCGTGGCTTGCCATTATTGTCGCGGACATCTGAAGTGCCGAAATTTATTGGTGTGGTGCTACTGCGAGCCGACCAGCAGTCCTTGCCCGCACAAAAGTGGGTCATGAGTGTCGTGAGGGCCGCCATGGACTTCGGTTTTTCCTGGCCAAGGTGTCGGGCGAGCCACTCATCGCGGATGTTATGCTTAATAGCTGCCAGGGCTTCGGCATCCGGACAGTCGACAATTTGGTTCTTTTAATTTAGGAGCCGAGTCCAGAATTTCCTGGCTGACGCTCCAGGCTATTGTGTAATGTGACTCAAGTCATCAGCATCCGGTGGTCACACGTACATGCCCTGGAAGTTGTCGAGGAATGCGTCCTCTAGGTTTTCCCAACTACCGATGGAATTTGCCGGTAGGCTATTTAGCCAGTGACGGGCCGGTCCTTTGAGCTTAAGGGGAAGATACTTGATGGCATGCAGGTCGTCACCGCGGGCCATGTGAATGTGGAGAAGCAAATCATCGATCCCTACTGTGGGGTCTGTTGTGCCATCGTATGATTCGATGTTTACGGATTTAAACCCTTCTAGGAATTCATGATCCATCACTTCGTCAGTGAAGCAGAGGGGGTGTGCGGCGTCTCTGTGCCGGGCTATGTGGCTACGCAGTTCGAATGAGTCTGGTTGGCTATGTTCGGCCTGGCCAGACTTGTTAATAGTGTATCCGGCATGACGATCATCGTCACGTGTTGGGGCGCGCCCCCCAGGATCCGTAGATCGATCTTGGCTGTCCTACCTTGTTTTCCAGTATATCTTGCAGGTCCTGCCTATTGCCCCGGGCCGTAGTGTATTGCGTAGGGGTGCGGGCTGGTATTCGGGCTGATGCGCCATTTTATCCCGGTCATGAGGTGGCCGGTCAGCTCTCTGGCGCTCGAGTCCATATTCCTCGGCTGCCAGGACATCAGTCCATCTGTCCTTGAGCAGGTCTTGATCAGCTTGGAGCTGCTGCTGCTTCTTTTTCAGGCTCCTTGCTGTGGCCATAAGCCGGCGCTTGAAGCGCTCCTGCTCTACGGGGTCCTCAGGCACGCCGAACTCATCGTCGTCGAGGCTAATCTCGTCTTCGGAGGGGGCATGTAGTTGTCCTCATCCGGGTATCTGTCCCTCGCCTGTTCGTCTGGGCTGACCTACCCGTCTTCCTGTTTGGCCTGCTCGAAGGCAGGCTGATCGGGGTTGTATTCATCTTTGGCACCCTCCGGATTGTTTTTGTCTCCTGTGCCGGTATTGCTGTGGCGGGGCTTGGAGCGGCGCCGATGACACCCATGCTTTGCATTCCTCCTTGAGGGGTTATCCTCCATTGCCTCATCGCCATTGGTTTCTTTCGGAGTGTCCACCATATATATATATATATATATATATATATATATATATATATATATATCATATGAGGAGGTGGCTGTCTAGCGCCCCGTGGGCGGTGGTTGCTCTTCTTCTCCTACATCGTCGTCCACACCATCGATGTCATCAAAGTCGAAGTCAAGCACGTCGGTCAAATCATCGATCGTGGCAATGAAGTGGGTGGTGGGTGGGCAACGAATTCCCTCGTCGCCTGCTTCCCACTCGAGCTGGACATAGTTCGGCCAAGAGTCTCCTGACAAAGAAAGAGACTTTAACGAGTTCAGCATGTCGCTAAAGGGAGAGTGCTGGAAGATATCCACAGCGGTGAACTCCATTACCGGAGCCCAACCAGATTCGGTGGGCTCGGGGATGCGCGGACTGGAACCCACAGCCGGACTTGAGTCCGGGGGTCCAGCGTCACAGGCTTCCTTGGGAGTGATGTCTGTGTTCGGCTCTACCGCCGATGAGTGTGCGGCCTCCGGGGCGAGGTCCATCCACCCGTCCTCGGACAACGCAATCTGCCCCGGATTTAGGTCCCGAGCCCTGCAGGTGCGAAATCCCGAGTATAGTCCAACAGCAGGTCTAAGCCGTGCTCATCGTGACTGTTCGGCGCTCCTGGCGTAGGCCCAAATCCGTCGAGGATCAAGTCTCCTCGGATATCAGCCATGTAGTTCAAGCTTCCGAACCTGACCTGATGGCTAGGGGCATAGCTGTCGATCTTCTCCAGATGGCCAAGCGAATTGGCCCGCAGTGCGAAGCCGCCGAACACGAAGATCTATCCGGGGAGAAAAGTCCCACCCTGGACCAGGTTGTTGTTGATGATTGAAGGAGCCATCAAGCCTCGCAGCGATGACACAGAGGAACTCTCAATGAAAGCACTAATGTCGGTGTCAAAACCGGCGGATCTCGGGTAGGGGGTCCCGATCTGTGCGTCTAAGGCTAATGGTAACATGAGGCAAGGGACACGATGTTTTACCCAGGTTCGGGCCCTCTTGATGGAGGTAAAACCCTACTTCATGCTTGATTGATCTTTATGATATGAGTATTACAAGAGTTGATCTACCACGAGATAGTAGAGGCTAAACCCTAGAAGCTAGCCTATGATGATTATGATTGTGTCTCTAAGGACTAAACCCTCCGGTTTATATAGACACCGGAGGGGGCTAGGGTTTACACAGAGTCGGTTACAAAGAAGGAAATCTAATATCCGGATCGCCAAGCTTGTCTTCCACACAAAGGAGAGTTCCATCCGGACACGGGACGAAGTCTTGAGTCTTGTATCTTCATGGTCCAACAGTCCGCCCAAAGTATATAGTTCGGCTGTTCGGATACCCCCTAATCCAGGACTCCCTCACCGACCCATCATTATTCCACACTCGCTATTTATAATATTTAGTAATATATTCTAACTTATGATAACATCACCTACTTTTATATTTTAGCTCTCCGATACCATGCAAAGTTATCATCTTCATACCCACGACATAGTTTTATTTCTCGTTTCTAGTTGGAAGCAAACATTCGGTGTACGTAGAGTCGTACCAGTGGCGGATAGGACTTGAGAGAATATTGATCTTACCTTTAGCTCCTTGTGGGTTCGACAGTCCATACTTATCACTTCCACCTTTGGAAATTTCTATGATGATTTCGTGCACTTGGGGATTATCAAGCTCTTTTCTGGCGCCGTTGCCGGTGGGCAATAGCGTGAGGTTGATATTCTTGTGTGTGCTTGTTTGCTTTCTTCACTAAGTAGTTTTTGTTTTCCATTTTTGTTTTGCTTAGTTGTGGGTGAAACATACAAGAAAAATTAAAAAATTAAAATACAAAAATTATTACTTGCCTCTTATGCCTAAAAACTTTTTCAAAAAGAGAAGTGATTGGAAAGTTATGCATTGGAGAAGTGAGGGTCGACCTTTAACACTTGTGTTCATGCTCATGGAAACAATGCCGCATTTATCATGGAAGTTTCTCTGAAAATAATTGTCCCCTTGTATATATATATTGTAATATAAAAATAATGTGCCAAGCTTTGGTTTTAGGATGATTAGATTGCTTGTTTGCTATGTTCGATGCAAAAACAGAAACTTTGGCTGTAGCGCGTGAATTTATATTTTTTACTGGAATATCAAATGCTTCTGAAACTTTTGGAACAATACTTATATACAATTTTTTAAGATTGTCCTAATTGTTTAGAATTTTTGGATTTACATAAGTATAAGAAGTTTCCAGATTACTACAGACTGTCCTGTTTTTGACAGATTCTGTTTTCTATGTGTTGTTCGCTTATTTTGGTGAATCTATGGGTAGTATCAGGGGGTATGGACCATGGTGAAGTTGGAATACAGTATATATAATGCTAATATGAAATTGGAATGAGTTTGCAACAGTACCTAAAGGTAGCGATTTCCTTTATTATACTAACGGATCTCACAAAGTTTTTGCTAAGTTTTGTGTGGATGAAGTGTTCGAAGAACGAGGAGTTACCGATGTGAGAAGAATAAAGAGAGGCAAGAGTTCAAGCTTGGGGATTCCCAAGCACCCCAAGTAAATACTTCAAGGATAATGCATCATCTAATCTTGGGATGCCCCGGTTGGCATCCCATCTTTCTTCTTCAACAATTATCGGTATACCTCAATTTTTGTTTTGTTCACATGATTTGTGTCCCTTGTGTTTTTCTTTTTCTTTAAGAACCATGCTAGTAGGAGATAGCCCATCATTGATTTATAGAACTCTTCATGTGCTTCACTTATATTTTCTGAGTGTGACCTTATAGAATGCTCTTTGTGCTTCACTTAAATCTTTTGAGTATGGTTTTATAGAATGCTTCATGTGCTTCACTTATATATTTTGAGCTTGGATATTGGTTGATCTATAGAATGCTCCATGAACATCACTTAAATCTTTTGGAGTATGAATAAGACTATCATCGTAAGTGGGTTTGGAAGAGTGTCAACCTTAGGAAGTAATGATCCCACTATTTTTGAGGGTGTTGAATCTTAGTATGATATTTATCAAAGTGGATTCGTAGAGGTCTTGACTTTAGTTATTAATGATTCCACTATCTCGGAAGAGGTTCCAATTGATTAAGAGAACAAAGTTGCTATCTATGATGATTATTGTTAACTATGAAACTTGCCATCATGATTTTAATTTTCAATTGGATTATGCCTCACATGATAGTTGTTTTGTTGAGTTCGCTCCCACTATTCTGAATGAGAAGAGTTTTGCTTATGTGGAGAGTAGTAAAATTTCTATGCTTGCAGATCATGAAAAGAATGCTTTATGTGATGGTTATATTGTTGAATTTATTCATGATGCTACTGAAAATTATTATGTGGGAGGAATATATGCTTGTTGGAATTGCACTATCAAGTTTCCTCTCTATGTGCTTAAAGTTTTGAAGGTATGCTTGTTTTGCCTTCCTATGCTAGTTGATTATTTTTTCCATAAATTGTTTGCTGACAAAATCCCTATGCATAGGAAGTGGGTTAGACTTAAATGTGCTAGTCATATGCTTCATGATGCTCTCGTTATGTTTTCATTCTTATTTTTCATATGAGCATCATTGACATCATCATGCCTAGCTAGAAAGGCATTAAAGAAAAGCGCTTGTTGGGAGGCAACCCAATATTTATCCTTAATGTTTTTGTGTTTTCACATGATTAATCTACTATAGTAATCATGTTCTATAGATTTAGTTTCAATAAACTGCCAAGTAAGACCTTTAGGATGGCCTACGGTGATAGTTGATTTGATCTAGCTGAAAAACAGAAACTTTTGCACTCATTGCCAGAACTTTAAAACATCACAGAAGCGTGCTTTTGATCTGAAATTTTTACACAAGATTTATATAAAAATTGCCTATGATTTCCTAATTTTTTGGAATTTTTGGAGTAGCAGAAGTATGGTTGCTGTTCAGATCATTACAGACTGTTCTGTTTCTGGCAGATTCTTTTTCAATGCATAATTTGCTTGTTTTCTAGTTTCTATGGCATATCATTTATTCAATATAAATTGTATAAACGATATGGTGAAGTAGGCGTTGTGTGAGAACAATTATGAATCTTGTCTTTGACAGTACCAAAGTGAATGATTTACTCTTTATCATACTAACCCATCTCACGAAGTTCCTTTAAGTTTTGTGTGATCGAAATTTTCAAGTTTTGGATGAGATATCAATATGAGGAGAATAAGGAGTGGAAAGACCCTAAGCTTGGGGATGCCCAAGGCACCCCAAGGTAATATTCAAGGAAGACTCAAGTGCCTAAGCTTGGGGATGCCCCGGAAGGCATCCCCTCTTTCGTCTTCAAAACCATCGGTATACCTTACTCAGAACTATATTTTTATTCGTCACATGATATGTGTTTTTCTTGGAGGATATTTTTATTTCTACTTGTTGTTTGAATAAAATCATTGGATCTAAAATCTTGAATGAGAGAGAGAGTCCTCCCATGGCTAGTTAATTATTTGACTACTCATTGTCCTTCACTTATATCTTTTTGGAGTAGTTTGTCATTTACTCACGTGCTTCACTTATATCCTATGAGTAAATGTTTGAATGAATTGAATATCATAAATATGAATTTATATATGTTTCTTATGCTTATACCATGGGGAGTAATGACTTCACACATAATAAGTATAGGTGGTAAATTTATTGAAAGTTAGCAAACATAGTATTGCTCACTTGAACAATTCATGAAAGAATATTGAAGGAGAAGAGATTTCACATATAAATATGCTATCTTGGACATCTTTTGTAATTGTGAGCACTTATTAAAATAAGACATGCTAAAAAGTTGATGTTGGACAAGGAAGACAACATAATGGGTTATGTTTTCTTATATCCGAACAGAAGTTATATTGTCTTGGATCATCCAACATGTTGAGCTTTCCTTTCCCTCTCATGCTAGCCAAATTCTTTGCACCAAGTAGAAATGCTTCTTGTGCTTCCAAACACCCCTTAAACCAGTTTTGCCATGAGAGTCCACCATACCAACTGTCGTGGAATTGTCACGTCAGATGTCCTAGAGAAAGGACTTAGTCGTGGAGCCATCACAACTAGGAAGATTAAGGGGGTTAATCGGGAAAAAGGACACGAGGTTTATATTGGTTCGGCCCCTTACGGTGAAGGTAAAAGCCTATGATCTGGTTTTGAGTGGGATTTCTTATGACTCGATAACTAGGGAGCGGAATCGCTTGACCTAGTTCTCGATCTGATGTTACCTGCCTTGAACCGCCGCTGGGTCGTCCCTTTATATATAGAGGTCGACGCCCAGCGGCTCACAGAGTCCAGGCCGGCTCATAAACAGTGTCTGGCTTGGTCTCTTAACTATTCTTGCCTTACAATACAAGTCACGTACATATGGCGGTTTATCACTACGGGCCTTAAGTCGCCTCTGGGCTTTGGGGCCTTTATAAACCGCCATCTTCAACCTTGGTCTTGGGCTTCAAGAATACTTGTAGGTATAACCTGGACCCTCCTGGGCGGGTCATACCAATAGTTATATCCTCAACATCAGGCCTTAGATTGATTTGGATTGGTTTATGTCAATCTTCAACACTTAAGAAAAATCTTCTGCTCTTTACTTATGAAATTTTCGTAACCCGCCATGATGTCATCCTTTCGATTTGTGGTAACCCGCCATGACGTCACCTACCATAAATGCACGTTTTATTCAATGTATCCCAATGGATCTTTATCTTGATGACCATCCCGAAAATCGAGGCATCCTTGTAGTTGGATAACTTATGTTTTCGGCCTCCTCATTTTTCACGCTCTTTTAGTGGTCCTTCCTTATAAATAGACCTGACCAGGTCTTTCTTCATTCTTCCCTTTCCTCGTCTTCTTCCTCTCGCCCCCTACTATCGCTCGAGCTCCGCCGCTGCTGCAGCGCTCCTTCGTCTCCGTCGACTTTGGCCGCTGCATCAACCTGAATCCGTCTAGAGAATGGTGGCGCCCCTCCGCAACAGATCTACCAATGTAAGTTTTCCCCTTTCTGCATCTTAGATCCATGCTAGGGTTAGCGAGTTCCTTTGTACAGTTTGTAGTTCATCTCAGTTCTTCGTGTTTCTTCTGCCATGGCTTCTTTTGAACCAACAGTAGCATAGATATCATGCGGTAGCTGTTCCGCATCCATTTTAGGCACTAGCAGATCCTCTTTATTTGTAAATAACCCTCATTAGAACGCATGAACTCCTATGTACCATGTTTTTAGGTCTAGAAATTTTACTTTTCTGAACAGTCATTTGATCCGAAATAATAGCTGCAGTTTGTGAAACTTGTTTATGCAACACTTAGGCAAAAATCTGTACTTGTTAGATCCATCTAGCCATGGCGACTCTTATCACTGGCTTTAAAGAGGCAATGCTCAATTGATAACCTTGACCACCCATGGTGGTTTAAACAGCTTTAACGGCTTATAGAGCCTATGGCGGCTTAAATAATCTTGACATAATTATCCTTATACCATTAGGCCCCTTCATAAGCCGCCATCTTGAATATGCACCGTAATTTTTTTCCTCTCCAGCTTAAATTTGAACCGGTACTTTTTACTTTGTCTTAGGCTTTCACCCCAATTGCACCGAAAGCACCCACTTCCTGCAACTGGGTCTAATCCATTGTCACAGATGGCACACTTGACGACTTTGTGAAGACCGGCTATCTGCCGAAGAAGGAAATCATGTCCTATCATGCTCCTAACCCGGAGGAGGAATTTCCCCAGCCCAAAAACGGGAGAGGTTATTGTTTTCAGGGATCACATGAACCGGGGTTTCTCTCCACCCGGCTCAAAATTCTTCAGAGATGTGTTGCACTTCTTTGACCTTCGCCCACAAGACATTGGACCCAATTCCGTGTCTAAGATCTGCAACTTCCAAGTATTCAGTGAAGTATATCTTGGAGAAGAACCCAACATTTTACTCTTCAGAGTGCTATTCTACTTGAACCGCCAGAATGAGTGCACCAACGGCCAGAGCTTAGAACTTGGTGGTGTCTCGATCCAACGTCATAGGGACGTAATCTTTCCTTATGCCAACCCACCGAGTCATCCAAAAGAATTGAATCAGACATGGTTTTACTGCCAAGACACCTCTCCGGCTGGTGAGAACCCTCTGCCCGGTTTTCGTGCTCTACGTCTTGGGTCCAACCACCAGCTTCCTAACAAGATTACAGCCGCCGAATGCAAAGCACTCGCCCCCACTTTAGCTAAGATCAAAGCTCTTCTAGGGAACGGGTTAACTGGCATCGACTTAGTCCGGGTTTGGCTCGCCTGGCGGGTCATTCCATTGAGCCGCCGCCCCGGCCTGATGTGCACCTACACAGGAAAAAAGGATGATCCTCTGTGGCACAGCCCTGAATACTTACCTGAAGATGTCATCAATGATATGACAAAGTCCCTTTGAACGAGAGCCTAGCGGATTGTGGTAAGGTGGGCCTAGCCCCCTTCTGCAAAGCTAATCCAGCTCCAAAGGTAAGCCGCACATATGAACAAATTACTTTGATTTTTTGATGTTTCACCCATACTCATACCTCTTGCTAACTCTCACAGGCGGGTGATAAATTTTGGAAGGTCAAATATGACCATGAGGCTGCAAAGAAAGCCAAGAAGGAGAAGAAAGCCGCTAGGAAAGAGGCGGCCAAGAAGAAGGGCAAGAAAGCCACCTCCTCTGACTTGCTTCGGCTAGAAGATTCTTCTGAGTCGGAAGTAGCCCTTGACTCTCTTGGCTCCTTTTTTAACCATCTTATTGACACTGATTATCAGCAGGAGGACACAGGAGCAAGCCATAACAAGGCTAAAGAGGTAACTATCATTTCCTCCGACTTCGAGCATTTGCCAAGAGAGAAAATCTGCAGAGTAACCCAGAAAGTAAGATTTTCACATCCCTTAGCTTATCAAGATCCTCAATTTCTTTTGAAGCGACAGATTCATGAGAGCCGGAGGCAGACCCGGACTAACAAGGATGCAGAGCTCTCCTCCGGCTTGCCAAACACCCCAAAGAAGCGTCGAAATGAGCTCAACTATGATTTAAATCTCTTTTATCCTTTGGCGGGTCTCACTCATCAACCACTCAATTCTTCTGACTCGGATTATCAGGAAACTTCCCCTTCCTCCGGCGACTCAATGCAGTCCAATCTGCCGGCTTTCAAGACCGCACCAAGGTAATGATAACCTGCTTATCCTGTATTCATTTCAATTCATTGAATTTGCACTAACCTTTTGATTTTATGCAGTGGACAACCAAGCCCATCAAAAGGGTCAAGAAGAACAAGCCAGCTGAAGACACGGTCATGATCGAGCCAGTACTTGGAATAGCCACGCTTGAATCGTCAACTCATGAGCCGCCACCTGAACCAGCTCAAGATATACCAACTCCAATTGCTGACCCGCCTGTTGAGCGAGCCATTGATGGCTCAGAAAACCCAGAAACTCCTAGCCCGGTCAGGACGGAGGATCCTCAAAATACTAATGTCGAGATCACCAGAACTGGCTTTGTTGAGCCGGGAAGGCCAACCGTGCTGGCCAAGTGCTCCGCCAAGGAAGAGCTTCTGGAACACCGCCGGGTCAAACTTGATGTCACTGACTATACTCACCTGAGTATTGAAGAGGTCTTTTCCGACTATATGAGTCAAGTGCACAGCAGCCACGACATTGAAATTAACATCGTGAAGCAGATGCACTAGAAATTTGAGGTACAACCCTTTCTTTGTACTTACTTATCTTTACTATGCCAGCCCCCAAGTCTATTGCTTATGATGAATACGCTGTAGACTTTAGAAACAAATTTAGTGACATTAGTAACATATATGGACAAGATATGTAAGAAATCCGGCATACTCCATAGTCCCCAAGGGGCGGCTTAACCAGTATGGTTGAACCGGCCCTTCATATGATTGTATTGAATAAAACATTTGAAACTTTTAAACAGCAATATGAATTAGCCCCCAAGTGCCAAGTACTCTTGCTTGCGAAGTGCTTGGGACTTACTGTCATGAACCGCCATGTTAAGTAAAATTCTTTGGTAGACATTAGCACCCAAGTGCCAAGTGTTGTTGCTTGCAAAAGGCTTGGGACTTAATATTGCATCATGTTTATCATGATTCTTGACCCGGTATTTGTATAGGCCGCCACGAGTCAACTTGAATCAGAAGTGTCTGATCTGAAGAACCGCCTTGAGGCCCAAGAGACGGAAACCCAAAGAGCTGACTCCAAGTTTAAATTCAGCGTTTCTGAACAAGAAAAGCTGAAGTAAGAATTTGAAATGGAGAAAAAGGCATGGGCTGACGAAAAGATTGCGTTGATTAATCGAGCTGAGAAGGCAGAGGCGGCTCTTGAAGAAGCAACCGGTGAATATCCGGGTTAAAACACCATGTCTCTCAGATGGTCTCAGCGATCTTTGGTAAGTCGCCCTGCAAGTGTTAAATTCTTGAACCTTTCAATTGATCATACAAATTGGAACTGACTCACCTGACAATTTTTATGCAGGCCCCAGGAGTTCAAATCTGAACCAAGATATGCTGATCAAGCTGAAGGCAGTTTATACGCTGGTGGAACAATTGTACACTGGATCTTAGCGTGTCTTAGCCATAGTGGCTTTGTCAAATGAAGTGCCTACCCTCCTGGTGGGTGTACTAAAGAAGATTTCTGTGCTACCCCAATGGTTCCATGAACTAAGGTCGTCATCTACGAGAGCCGGAGCGGTGAATGCTTTAAGCCAGGCCAAAGCTTGGCTACCAGAGTTAGACCCAGGCGACATCGCTATTGGTTATCCAAGCCTGAAGGAGGATGGTACTTCCTTTGAACAGGAAGACTTTGCCGCTTGTGTGAAGGAGTTACGCCCCGTGGCCACCCTGATAGCTTACGAAGTGGATCTCACCAAGTACCAGGCGGGTTATGACGCAGAGAACCGGAGAATTCTAACGCCTCAGTATAAAGTGACCAGTCTTATCCCCCCACTCCGTAAGCATAGCTTCGCCCCTGAAGTTGACCCGGCCGGACTAGTTGATGACGAGGCTTAATTTGAAGCTTTGAACAACATTGACTGGTCATCATCAACCTTCCAGGAAAGGGAACAGGGCGAAGAAGCGGAGAAGGCTAACCCGGATGCTTCAGGCCAACATGAGAGTTAACCTGCCGTGGCGGCTCATTCCTGTGGTGTACTGAAAAACAACATGAATCATTTGGACTCAGGGAGTCATGTAATAGAATAGAAATAACTTTGATTTGGCCATGCCATAATGTACCTTTTTGGTGCTTAGTACTATTAAGCCGCCATGTTATATTCACCCGTGTTATAATTTTCATCTGTTTTCCTTATGCTTTGACCAAGTCTTCTAACTATCCTACACATAGAAATAGATCACAAGATCCCTTGGCGGCTTAACCGTAAGGCGGGTCATAATAACTTGATATTTTTAAAATAGTAAAAGAATCACAGATAAGCCTGTTGCAACATATAATGTTGAAACACAACTATAATCTTATACCTGTGACCTTTTTGAATTTGCACTGCCGGCTTATATGACCCGGACAGTAAGGGTGATAACCCAATCTTCAGAAACCAGTATTTCCAAAGATATAATGATTCTCATATATTGGCGACTTATCAACCAATATCCAGCCGGGTTAAAATTAACCAAACTTGTACTTTTTAAACCTCAAAAAAGTCCCAAGTCAAATAAAGACTGCTTTCAAAGAAAACTTAAACCAAATAGAGTATAGAAAAGTTAAGGCTTCTGATTCGAATACGATCAATAAACCGTTCCAAAGGGGTTAAGCTAGGATTCGAACACGATCATGTAGCCCCCAGTGGCTTTGGCGTTGCGCCGATCAAGAGGGTACCGACAGCTATGTTCTCTTTGGTTCGAATACGACCTATGTTTGAACAGGAAGCCCCCTAATGACCTTGAGAGTTTTTTAACAACTCTAATTCGAATACGATCAAAGTCGGTTCCCAAAAGGGGTTGAGCTATGATTCGAATACGAACAAGAATCCCCCTAGTGAGCTCGGCAGGGTGCCGATCAAAAGGGTACCGACAGCTATGTTCTCTTTGGTTCGAATATGACCTATGTTTGAACAGGAAGCCCCCTACTGATCATAAGGTTTAACGACTAGATTCGAATACGATCATAAGCCGGATCAAACTGGTCAAGCTAGATTCGAATACGATCAGCCCCCAAGTGATCATGTGAGATGACAATGATAATAACAATGACATATTACCTTTGAGGATGAAAAAAGGACAGAAGTCCTCCTTTATCATTTATCATAATATATACATCGTCAAAATATGTACATCATGAGAGCCGGTGGCTCAAGTGTAGCAAGGCTGAAGATGAGCGATATTCCACGGTCGGCGGGTCTCCTCCTCTGACTTACGTGAGTCTTTGTGCTCTCGAACATCGATAAGGTAGTATGAACCGTTGTTCAAGTTCTTGCTGACCACAAAGGGCCCTTCCCAAGGTGGGCATAACTTGTGTGCGTCAGTTTGATCCTAGACGAGCCGGAGCACCAAATCATCTTCCTGAAAGGTTCTGGATTTAAACCGGCAGCTGTGATAGCGGCGCAGGTCCTGTTGGTAAATCGTCGAGCGAGTTGCGGCCAAGTCACGCTTTTCATCTAACAGGTCAAGGGCATCCCGACGCGCCTATTAATTGTCCGCCTGAACATAAGCCGCCACACGGGGCGAGTCATGACAGATGTCACTAGGGAGAACCGCCTGAGCTCCGTAAACCATGAAGAAAGGCGTATAACCCATAGACCTGTTGGGAGCAGTATTGATGCTTCATATCACAGAGGGTAACTCCTCAACCCAACAACCCGGCGTCCGCTGCAAGGGGAATAAAAGCCGGGGCTTGATGCCTTTCAAGATCTCCTGATTAGCTCTCTTATCTTGACCATTGGATTGGGGGTGAGCCACTAATGAGACATCAAGCCGAATATGCTCACGTTGACAAAATTCCTCCATGGCGCCTTTAGACAGATTAGTGCCATTGTCAGTTATAATGTTGTGTGGAAAGCCAAAGCTAAATATCACCTTCTTCATGAATTGAACCGCCGTAGCTGCATCACACTTACTAACTGGCTCTGCCTCAACCCACTTTGTAAATTTATCAACCGCCACCAAAAGGTGGGTCTTTTTATCTTTGGACCTTTCGAAAGGCCCAACCATGTCAAGCCCCCAGACTGCAAACGGCCAAGTAATTGGAATGGGGTAAACGAATTTATGCCCTTAGTTGTGTCACACACGGCAGTTTTGCCCCTAATTTTCAAAAACCCTTGATCTTGCCCAAGCCACTTTGCTTCGCTTATGCTTTTGCCCTTCCGTCTCAATTCCGTCCGGTCAAAGACGTTTGACCATTAGAGAGATATTTTTCTAGACTATTTTGCCCCTCCCTACAACTCCAGTCAAAAATATAAAAAAATGGAGAGAAAAAAACGTGACATTTACAAGTGGGTCCCAACCACATTGAAAAGAAAAAACCTAAAAGATAAATCAGTCTCTCTCTCCTCTCTCTCTGCCGCCGCAATGTGATGCAGGGGAGGCCAAGATCGGCGAGGGGCATGGGGGCGCGGCAGAGATGGCGGATCAGGACGCGGGAGGCTCGGGTTGGACTGGATCCAGCCGGGATGGAGATCAGGGAGGCACTGGCGACTGGCGGCAGGGCAGATGGGTAGGAGCTGCTCGTCCTGGAGCTCAGGGCGCCATGGGCATGGTGGCTTGAACCTGCGGAAAAATGGCGGCATGCTTAGATGGGAAGATATAGAGGAAGAAAAAGGAGAAGGGTGATAGGTCCTGCTGCCCGTTGCCCGCAACACCATGGTAGCCGTCGGTGCAGGGCCGTGGCACTGATTTTCTGCGCTGGGTGTGGCGGGCCTCACGCACGACAGATCGGGGTGGAGCGGCGCGCCGGCGTGTCCCCTTCGCACGAACGCGAGCGGGGAACGAAGAGACGCCGGAGGTCAACAGTGAGCGGGGAACGGGGCGGCAAGCGAGGCGACGTGGTGGGGGTCGCGTAGATCCGGAGTTGGGGGCGAGGAATCTGGCACGGCCGCCCGCGGTGGTGCTCGAAACGGCCAGCAGCGCCGGTGGCAGAGAACTACCAGGGCGGCATCCTGCTCCTGTTGCACGCAGAGAAAGAGAGGAGGCGGGAACGGATAGAGAGAGGAGGCGCGGGGAGAGGGAGGGGGAGGGCAAGATGGTCCAGAAAAAAGTCTGACTAACAGTCAAACACCTTTGACTGGACGGAATCGGGACGGAAGGGCAAAAACATAAAGGGACCAAACATTTTTGGGCAAGACCAAGGGTTTTTGAAAATTAGGGGCAAAACTGCCGAGGGGGACACAACTAAGGGCATCAAATTAATTATCCCAATTGGAATCATCCTCAACTCTTAAGCCGGCACGTGAGCACGTCTTGAGAACTTCTGACAGCCGTCGCATTAACTAACCAGGTCCTCTGCATCAGCATGAGCCGTCAGCCAATAAAATCCATGACGGAAAGCCTTGGCCACAAGGGATTTTGACCCCGCATGATGGCCACAATCCCCTTCATGAATCTCATGTAGAATTTCTTGGCCTTCTTTAGGAGAGACACAACGCTGAAACGCCCCAGTGACACTGCGATGATGCAACTCGCCATTGGCAATTGTCATTAACTTAGATCGCCGGGTTATCTACCTGGCCAAGGTTTCATCCTCAGGCAACTCGCCCCGGGTCATGTAAGCCAGATATGGCACTGTCCAATCTAGGATGACGTGAGGAGCCGGCACCAATTGTGCTTCTGGGTCAGGAATAGCCAAGTCTTCCTCTATAGGTAACTTGACAGAATATCCAAGAAAGATTAGGCGGCACTAGCTTACGCTGAGAGCCCAGCCGGCTCAAGGCATCAGCCGCCTCGTTCTTTCTGCGGTCAATGTGTTCCACCTGGTAACCCTTGAAATGTCCAGCAATGGCATCAACTTCACGGCGATAAGCCGCCATGAGAGGATCCTTGGAATCCCACTTCACTGATACTTGTTGAGCCACCAAATCTGAGTCACCAAAACACCTTACCCGGCTTAAGCTCATCTCCTTAGCCATCCGAAGAACATGGAGTATGGCCTCATACCCAGCTGCATTGTTAGTACAGGGAAACATCAACCGTAGCACATAACAAAACTGGTCACCTCAAGGGGAAGCTAAAACAACTCCAGCCCCCGAGCCCTCCAATTGCCTGGACCCATCAAAGTGAATAGTCCAATATGTGTTGTGTCGCTTCACTTCAGGCATCTGTAGTTCTGTCCAATCATTGATGAAATCCACCAGTGCTTGAGACTTGAGAGCCGTGCATGGTACATACTTTAAACCATGAGGCCCAAGTTCACTGGCCGACTTGGCGACTCGTCCTGTGGCCTCTCTATTTTGGATGATATCTCCTAAAGGAGAAGAACTGACCATAGTGATGGGGTGACCCTGGAAATATTGCTTACGCTTCCGGCTTGCCATGAAGACCTAATACGTCTCCATCGTATCTATAATTTTTGATTGTTCCATGCCAATATTCTACAACTTTCATATACTTTTGGCAACTTTTTATACTATTTTTTGGGACTAACATATTGATCCAGTGCCCAGTGCCAGTTCCTGTCTGTTGCATGTTTTATGTTTCGCAGAAACCCCATATCAAACAGAGTCCAAACGGGATAAAAACGGACGGAGAA
Source organism: Aegilops speltoides (assembly GCA_021437245.1). Classification (NCBI taxonomy): domain Eukaryota; kingdom Viridiplantae; phylum Streptophyta; class Magnoliopsida; order Poales; family Poaceae; genus Aegilops; species Aegilops speltoides. The sequence goes on along the minus strand of CM038143.1, from coordinate 451,405,949 downwards.
TTATTTTGGAATGTTTGTGATTTTTGGGAAGTAAAATCAACGCGAGACGGTGCCCGAGGTGGCCATGAGACAGGGGCCCACGCCCACTCCATGTGGGCGCGCCCCCCACACTCCTGGGCCCCTCGTAACGCGGTTGATGCCCTACTTTGGCCGCAAGAAAGCTAATTTTTGGAAAAAGATCTAGGCAAAGGTTTCAATCCAACCGGAGCTATGGATCTCCGAATATAAAAGAAACGGTGCCAGGGCAGAATCCGAGAACGCAGAAACAGAGAGAGACAGAGAGACTGATCCAATCTCGGAGGGGCTCTCGCCCCTCCCATGCCATGGGAGCCAAGGACTAGAGGGGAAACCCTTCTCCCATCTAGGGAGGAGGTCAAGGAAGAAGAAGTAGAAGAAGGGGGGCTCTCTCTCCCCCTTGCTTTCGGTGGCGCCGGAACGCTGCCGGGGGCCATCATCATCACCACGATCTTCACCAACACCTCTACCATCTTCACCAACAACTCCATGACCTTCCCCCATCTATATTCAGCGGTCCACTCTCCCGCAACTCGTTGTACCCTCTACTTGAACATGGTGCTTTATGCTTCATATTGTTATCCAATGATGTGCTGCCATCCTATGATGTCTGAGTAGATTTTCGTTGTCCTACCGGTGATTGATGAATTGCTATGATTGGTTTGAGTTGCATGTTTTATTATTGGTTCTGTCCTATTGTGCCATCCATGTCGCAAAAGCATGAGGGGGCTGCAGGGTTAGCAATATGTTCATGATTTGCTTATGGTGGGTGGCGTGAGTGACAGAAGCACAGACCCGAGTAAGTAGGTTGTTTGCGTATGGGATAAAGGGGACTAGATACTTTAATGCTATGGTTGGGTTTTACCTTAATGATCTTTAGTAGTTGCGGATGCTTGCTAGAGTTCCAACCATAAGTGCATATGATCCAAGAAGAGAAAGAATGTTAGCTTATGCCTCTCCCTCAAATAGAATTGCAATAGTGATTACCGGTCTAGTAATGTAGTCAATTGCTTAGGGAAAATTTCACAACTCCTACCACCACTTTTCTACACTCTTTATATTTACTTTATTGCTTCTTTATCTAAAGAGCCCCTACTTTTTATTTACGTGTTCTTTATTATCTTGCAAACCTATCCTATGACACCTACAAAGTACTTCTAGTTTCATACTTGTTCTAGGTAAAGCAAACAGTAAGCGTGCGTATAGTCGTATCGGTGGAAGATAGGGCTTGAGAGAATATTTGTTCTACCTTTAGCTCCTCGTTGAGTTCGACACTCTTACTTATCGAAAGAGTCTACAACTATCCCGTATACTTGCGGGTTATCAAGAACTTTTTCTGGCGCCATTGTCGGGGAGTCATAGCGTGGGGTGAATTTTCTCGTGTGTGCTTGTTTGCTTTCTCACTAAGTAATTTTTATTTGTTGTTCTAAGTTGTTCTCTATATTTAGTTATGGATATGGAATACCAAAAAAAATTAGGTGTACTTGCTACTCATGGAGATGGGGAACCTCCTAAAACCCTCGATGCTCGTTATGTGACAGAAATTATGTACTACTTTGATAATCCTGAGAAAACCCCATTCAACTTTATTATGTGAGACACGTTGGATTGCTACGTCTTGAGCTTGCATTGGTTTTCCTTGTAGAGGAAAGGGTGATGCAGGAATAGTAGCGTAAGTATTTCCCTCAGATTTTTTGAGAACCAAGGTATCAATCCAGTAGGAGGCTCCTCAAAAGTCCCACGCACCTACACAAACAAACAAAGAACTCGCAACCAACGCAATAAAGGGGTTGTCAATCCCTTCACGTCCACTTGCGAAAGTGAGATCTAATAGAGATAGTGTGATAAGATAAATATCTTTTTGGTATTTTATAACATAGATGCGAAGAGTAAAGATGCAAACTAAAGTAGATTGAAAGCTTATATGATAAAAGATAGACCCGGGGGCCATAGGTTTCACTAGTGGCTTCTCTCAAGATAGCATAAGTATTACGGTGGGTGAACAAATTACTGTCGAGCAATTGATAGAAAAGCGAATAATTATGAGATTATCTAGGCATGATCATGTATATAGGCATCACATCCGCAACAAGTAGACCGACTTCTGCCTGCATATACTACTATTACTCCACACATCGACCGCTATCCAGCATGCATCTAGAGTATTAAGTTCATAAGAACAGAGTAACGCATTAAGAAAGATGACATGATGTAGAGGGATAAACTCAAGCAATATGATATAAACCCCATCTTTTTATCCTCGATGGCAACAATACAATACGTGCCTTGCTTCCCCTGCTGTCACTGGGAAAGGACACTACAAGATTGAACCCAAAGCTAAGCACTTCTCCCATGGCAAGAAAGATCAATCTAGTAGGCCAAACCAAACTGATAATTCGAAGAGACTTGCAAAGATAACTCAATCATACATAAAAGAATTCAGAGAAGATTCAGATATTTCTCATGGATAAACTTGATCATAAACCCACAATTCATCGAATCTTGACAAACACACCGCAAAAAGAGTTACATCAAATGGATCTCCACAAAAGAAGGGGAGAACATGGTATTGAGATCCAAAAAGAGAGAAGAAGCCATCTAGCTAATAACTATGGACCCGAAGGTCTGTGGTAAACTACTCACAACTCATTGGAGGGGCTATGGTTTTGATGTAGAAGCCCTCCGTGGTCGATTCCCCCTCCGACGGAGCGCTGGCGAAGGCTCCAAGATGGGATCTCGCGGATACAGAAGGTTACGACGGTGGAAATTGTTTTTCGTTGGTTCCCTGGATGTTTTCGGGGTACATGGGTATATATAGGAGGAAGAAGTACGTCGGTGGCCGCTCGAGGGGCCCACAAGACAGGGGGCATGCCCAGAGGGGGTGGGCACGCCCTCCTATCTCTTGGCTGCCTCGATCGCTTCTTGGCTTTCACTCAAAGTCCTCTGGATCACGTTCGTTCCAAAAATCACGCTCCCGAAGGTTTCATTCCGTTTGGACTCCGTTTGATATTCCTTTTCTTCAAAATACTGAAATAGGCAAAAAAACAGCAATATGGGCTGGGCCTCCGGTTAGTAGGTTAGTCCCAAAAATGATATAAATATGTAAAATAAAGCCCATAAACATCCAAAAGGGGTAATATAATAGCATGGAACAATAAAAAATTATAGATACATTGGAGACGTATCAAGCATCCCCAAGCTTAATTCCTGCTCGTCCTCGAGTAGGTAAATGATAAAAACAGAATTTTGGATGTGGAATGCTACCTAGCATAATTCTCAATGTAATTTTCTTTATTGTGGCATGAATGTTTAGATCCAAATGATTCAAAATAAAAGTTCATATTGATAAAAGAAATAGTGACACTTCAAGCATACTAATCAAAGCAATCATGTCTTCTCAAAATAACATGGCTAAAGAAAGTTCATCCCTACAAAATCATATAGTTAGGCTATGCTTCATTTTCGTCACACAAAAATGTTCCCAAATTCTACACCCTCGATGACAAGCCAAGTAATTGTTTCGTACTTAAATAATCTCAAACTTTTTGAACTTTCACGCAATACATGTGCGTGAGCCATGTATATAGCACAATGGGTGGAATAGAATATGATGATGGGGATTGTGTGGAGAAGACAAGAAAGGGAGAAAGTCTCACATTGACGAGGATAATCAACGGGCTATGGAAATGCCCTTCAATTGATGTCAACATGAGGAGTAGGGATTGCCATGCAACGGATGCACTAGAGCTATAAATGAATGAAAGCTCAACAAAAGAAAACTAGTGGGTGTGCATCCAACTTGCTTGCTCACGAAGACCTAGGGCATTTGAGGAAGCCCATCGTAGGAATATACAAGCCAAGTTCTATAATGAAAATTTCCCACTAGTGAATGACATTGACAGCATATGAGACTCTCTATATGAAGAACATGGTGCTACTTTGAAGCACAATATATGAGACTCACTATACAAAAAACATGGTGCTACTTTGAAGCACAAGTGTGGAAAATAGATAGTAACATTGCCCCTTTTTATTTTTCTTTTTTTCTTTTTTCTTTTTCTTTTTTTCCTTTGGCCTTTCTTTTTTTTCTTTTGGCCTTTTTTTCTTTTTCTTTTCTTTTTGGGGACAATGCTCTAATAATGATGATCATCACACTTTTATTGATTACAACATATGAATTACAACTCGAAACTAGAACAAGATATGACTCTATATGAATGCCTCCGGCGGTGTACCGGGATGGTGCAATGAATCAAGAGTGACATGTATGAAAAATTATGCATGGTGGCTTTTCCACAAATACGATGTCAACTACATGATCATGCAATGGCAATATGGCAAAAGTAATGTATGTCATGATGATGAACGGAACAGTGGAAAGTTGCATGGCAATATATCTCGGAATGGATATGGAAATGCCATAATAGGTAGGTATGATGGCTCTTTTGAGGAAGATATAGGGAGGTTTATGTGTGATAGAGCGTATCATATCACGGGGTTTGGATGCACCGGCGAAGTTTGCACCAACTCTCAAGGTGAGAAAGGGCAATGCACGGTACCGAAGAGACTAGCAATAGTGGAAAGGTAAAAGTGTGTATAATCCATGGACTCAACATTAGTCAAAAGAACTCATATACTTATTGCAAAAATTTAGAAGTCATCAAAAACCAAGCACTACGCGCATGCTCCTAGAGGGATGATTGGTAGGAAAAGACCATATCGCTCGTCCCTGACCGCCACTCATAAGGATGCACAATCCAAGTACACTTCATGTTTCAAATTTGTTACACAACTTTAACCATACGTGCATGCTACAAGACTTGCTAACTTCAACACAAGCATTCTTTAAATTCATAATCACCCAACTAGCATGACTTTAATATCACTACCTCCATATCTCAAAACAATTATCAAGTACCAAATTGATCATAGCATCCAATTCACTTCCTATGATAGTTTTTATTATACCCAACTTGGATGCCTACCATTCTAGGACCAATTATATAACCATAGCAAATACCATGCTATTCTAAAATACTCTCAAAATAATATACGTGAAGCATGAGAGACTAGCAATTTCTAAAAAATTAAGCCACCGCCGAGCTCTAAAAGATATAAGTGAAGCACTAGAGCAAAAACTATCTAGCTCAAAAGATATAAGTGAAGCACATAGAGTATTCTAATAAATTCTAATCAAGTAGGCTTCTCCCAAAAGGTGTGTTCAGCAAGGATGGTTTTGGTAAACTAGAAAACAAATACTAATATCATACACGACGCTCCAAGCAAAACACATACATGTGGCGAATAAAAATATAGCTTCAAGTAAAGTTACCAATGAACGAAGACGAAAGAGGGGATGCCTTCCCGGAGCATCCCCAAGCTTAGGGTTTTGGCTATTCATGAATACCTTGGGGTGCGATGGGAATCCCCAAGCTTAGGATTTTGCCACTCCTTATTCCATAGTCCATCAAATCTTTACCCAAAACTTGAAAACTTCACAACACAAAACTCAACAGGAAATCTCATAAGCTCCGTTAGTGAAAGAAAACAAAACCACCACATAAGGTACTTTAATGAACTCATTCTTTATTAATACTGGTGTTAAACCTACTGTATTCTACCTTCTCTATGGTTTAGAAACTTTTTTACTAGCCATAGATGCATCAAAATAAGCAAACAACACACGAAAGGCAGAATCTGTCAAAAACAGAACAATCTGTAGCAATCTGTAACTAACGAAAACTTCTAGAACTCTACAAATCCGACCAAAATAGGAAGTCCTGGAAAATTTGTCTATTGATCATCATCAAAAAGAATCAACGCAAAATCACGTTTCTGTGATTTAACAAAACTAATTTCGTGCGTGCAAAGTTTCTGTTTTTCAGCAGAATCAAATTAACTATCATCATAGGTTATCCTATAGGTTCTACTTGGCACAAACACTAATTAAAACATAAAAAAACATCTAAATAGAGGGTAGATGCAAAATTATTACTAAATAGAAACAAAAACAAAAAACACAAATAAAATTGGGTTGCCTCCCAACTAGCGCTATCGTTTAACGCCCCTAGCTAGGCATAAAAGCGAAGATAGATCTAAGTAGTGCTATCTTTAATTTTTAGTTTTTTAGCGGAGTCATGCTCGAATCCGGGAGGTTCTTTACGTTTCCCTTCATACTCGGAAATTTTTAGACCTGAAGAATCCAACCGCTTATTGCAAATAGTAATCAACATATTCATGAGGTGAAGATTTCCGCTAACACTTTTAAGAGGCTCAAAAGACTTTTGTAATATTTTTGTTACTTCACAAATCTTTCCAAACACTTTTGTTTCTTCTTGGGTAGGATGTGGTCCTCCCTTTTGAGGTAGTGTTCCCACTATTCCCTCTATAATTTCATGCGCAATACTAGGATCAATTTCAATAAAATTTCCCTTGGCAATGCAGTCCAAGAGTTGTCTATGCGTCATGTTTAGCCCAACATAAAAATTGCAAAGAAGAATTCTAAAATTCACCTCTAGGATGCAATTGCGATAAGATTCCATCATCCTATACCAAGCATCTTTTAAGTTTTCTACTTGCCTTTGCTTGAAGTGAAGAACTTCAAACTCAGGAGACATAGGAGCGGATAAGGAACTAGCCATAACGACAAGGTAAACGATCTAACACACGAGCAAACAGAAAAAAGGCAAGCCAAAAAGAGAGGAGGAGATTGGGAAAGAGAGGGCAAATAAAACGGCAAGGGTGAAGTGGGGGAGAGGAAACCGAGAGGCAAATGGCAAATAATGTAAATGTGAGGGAGATGAGTTTGTGATGGGTACTTAGTATGTCTTGACTTGAGCGAAGACCTCCCCGGCAATGGCGCCAGAAATCCTTCTTGCTACGTCTTGAGCTTGCGTTGGTTTTCCTTGAAGAGGAAAGGGTGATGCAGCAATAGTAGCGTAAGTATTTCCCTCAGTTTTTGATAACCAAGGTATCAATCCAGTAGGAGGCTCCTCAAAAGTCCCACGCACCTACACAAACAAATAAAGAACTCGCAACCAACGCAATAAAGGGGTTGTCAATCCCTTCACGGCCACTTGCAAAAGTGAGATCTGATAGAGATAGTATGATAAGATAAATACATTTTTGGTATTTTATAATATAGATGCGAAAAGTAAAGATGCAAACAAAAGTAGATTGAAAGCTTATATGATAAAAGATAGACCCGAGGGCCATAGGATTCACTAGTGGCTTCTCTCAAGATAGTATAAGTATTACGGTGGGTGAACAAATTACTGTCGAGCAATTGATAGAAAAGCGAATAATTATGAGATTATCTAGGCATGATCATGTATATAGGCATCACGTCCGCAACAAGTAGACCGACTCCTGCCTGCATATACTACTATTACTCCACACATTGACCGCTATCCAGCATGCATCTAGAGTATTAAGTTCATAAGAACAGAGTAACGCATTAAGAAAGATGACATGATGTAGAGGGATAAACTCAAGAAATATGATATAAACCCCATCTTTTTATCCTTGATGGCGACAATACAATACGTGCCTTGCTGCCCCTGCTGTCACTAGGAAAGGACACCGCAAGATTGAACCCAAAGCTAAGCACTTCTCCAATGGAAAGAAAGATCAATCTAGTACGCCAAACCAAACTGATAATTCAAAGAGACTTGCAAAGATAACTCAATCATACATAAAATAATTCAGAGAAGATTCAACTATTTCTCATAGATAAACTTGATCATAAACCCACAATTCATCGGATCTCGACAAACACACCGCAAAAAGAGTTACACCAAATAGATCTCCACAAGAGAGGGGAGAACATGGTATTGAGATCCAAAAAGAGATAAGAAGCCATCTAGCTAAAAACTATGGACCCGAAGGTCTATGGTAACCTACTCACAACTCATCGGAGGGCCTATGGTGCCGATGTAGAATCCCTCTATGGTCGATTCCCGCTCCGGCGGAGTGCCGGCGAAGACTCCAAGATGGGATCACGCGGATACAGAAGGTTACGGCGGTGGAAATTGTTTTTCGTTGGTCCCTGGATGTTTTTGGGGTACATGGGTATATATAGGAGGAAGAAGTACGTCGGTGGCCCCTCGAGGGGCCCACGAGACATGGGACGTGCCAAGAGGGGGTGGGCGCGCCCTCCTATCTCCTGGCCGCCTCGATCGCTTCTTGGCTTACACTCCAAGTCCTCTGGATCACATTCGTTCCAAAAATCACACTCCCGAAGGTTTCATTCTGTTTGGACTCCATTTGATATTCCTTTTCTTTGAAATACTGAAATAGGCAAAAAAAAACAGCAATACGGGTTGGGCCTCCGGTTAGTAGGTTAGTCCCAAAAATGATATAAATATGTAAAATAGAGCCCATAAACATCCAAAAGGGGTAATATAATAGCATGGAACAATCAAAAATTATAGATACGTTGGAAACGTATCATGGATCAACGTGAATACTTTAGGGATTATCGCTTGACACAAAAAGGGAATCTATTATGGGATCAAATTTCTATGTTGCCTTGGTATGCTCGTCAACTATTCTTGATATATGATTATACTTGTTGCTCTTGGACGAAGGCTCCACACCTTCCCTTTTCATGCAAATTCAATGATAATAAAACCTTAGCTTCTTATGCTAATGGTGTATATGATTACTATGATCTGGAACAAATAGAAGAATTTGTTGCTTTTATGGGTGCTTATGAGATTGAATCTGTGTTTAAAGAGTTTGATGATTATGATGATTCAGTTTATAGACCTGAAAATTTTGCTATACTTAAATATTGTTATAAGAATTATGAATACAATTACAATATTGATGCATTTATTGAGAAAGTCTCTGCTGTCCAAGAAGAGACTAATATTTTGCAGGAGTCTATGGAAGAAGAAATTGATGAAACTATGAGCTCATTGGATAAAAAAAATGATGAGGAGAGCGAAGAACAAAAGGAGGAAGAGCGGATTAGCTACCCGTGCCCACCTTCTAATGAGAGTAACTCTTCAACTCATACATTGTTTAATTTCCCTTCGTGCTTACCGAAGGATGATTACTATGATGATTGTTATGATCTCGTTGATTCTCTTGAATTACCCCTTTTTGATGATGCTTGCTATGCTCCTGGCCAAGATGCCAATATGAATTATGCTTATGGAGATGAACTTGCTATAGTTCCTTATGTTAAACATGAAATTGTTGCTATTGCACCCACGCATGATAGTTCTATTATCTTTTTGAATTCTCCCAACTACACTACATCGGAGAAGTTTGTCCTTACTAAGGATTATATTGATGGGTTGCCTTTTACCATTGCACATGATGATGTTGATGAATATAATATGCATGTTCTTGCTGCTCCTACTTGCAATTATTATGAGAGTGGAACTACATCTCCGCCTCTGTATGTTTCCAACACGATAGAATTGCAAGAAACTGCTTATAATATGCATTGGCCTTTACTTGGTGTGCATGAATTGTTCTTTTATGACATGCCGATGCATAGGAAGAGAGATAGACTTCGTTGCTGCATGATATATGTTACTTTTTGCTCACTACTAAATTACAAATCAATGTTAATTAAAATTGGCTTTTATATACCTTGGGATCCGGGTGGATCCATTACTTGAGCACTATATGCCTAGCTTAATGGCTTTAAAGAAAGCACCGCCAGGGAGACAACCTGGAAGTTTTAGAGAGTCATTTATTTCTGTTGAGTGGTATTATATAGTCGAAAAACAAAAAAAATAAAGAGGGGAACCTAAAAACTTTTCAAAAAGGAAAGTGAAAGTGAGAAAGACAAGCATTGTTGAAGTGGGAGCTAGCCTTGAACTTTGTTCATGCTCACGGAAACTTTGTGAATCTTGATTACAGAAACTTTTCATCAAAAATAATTATTCCCTTGTATAATTCCATTGTATTATAAAAATAATGTGCCAAGGTTTGACTTTAGGATGTTTACAATGCTTGTTGGTTCGTACGGTGCAGGACAGAAACTTTGGCTGTAGTGCACGATTTTACATTTTTAACTGGAATGTCAAATAGTTCTGATTTTTTTTCATTGTATTTTTGTACAGATTGTTTATTTTTACTAATTTTGGTAGAATATTTAGGGTACCATAAGTAAGGTGAATGTTTAGATTGCTACAGACTGTTCTGTTTTTGACAGATTCTATTTTTGATGCATAGTTTGCTTGTTTTGATGACACTATCAATTTATATCAGTGGATTAAGCCATGAAAAAGTTATATTACAGTAGACACAATGCAAAAACAAAATATGAATTGGTTTTCTACAATACTTAGAGTAGTGATTTTCTTTATTATACTAATGGATCTTACCGAGTTTTCTGTTGAAGTTTTGTGTGGATGAAGTATTTGATCGAGGAGGTCTCGATATGAGGAAAAGGAAGAGAGACAAGAGCTCAAGCTTGGGGATTCCCAAGGCACCCCAAGTAAATATTCAAGGAGACTCAAGCGTCTAAGCTTGGGGATGCCCCGGAAGGCATCCCCTCTTTCTTCAACAAGTATCGATATGTTTTCGTATTGGTTTCGTTCATGCGATATGTGCAAGTCATGGAGCGTCTTTTGCATTTAGTTTTCCATTTTTTATGCACCATTCGGGTATGAGATAGTCCTTGGTTGATTTATAGAATGCTCATTGCACTTCACTTATAACTTTTGAGTATGGCTTTATAGAATGCTTCATGTGCTTCACTTATATCATTTGAAGTTTGGATTGTCTGTTTCTCTTCACATAGAAAACCGCCATTTGTAGAATGCTCTTTTGCTTCACTTATTTGTTAGAGCGTGGGCATATATTTTGTAGAAAGAATTAAACTCTCTTTCCTCACTTATATCTATTTACGGAGATGACAGGAATTGGTCATTCACATGGTTAGTCATAAAATCCTACATAAACTTGTGGATCACTGAATATGATATGTTTGATTCCTTGCAATAGTTTTGCGATATAGAGATGATAATATGTGGGAGGTACTAGTAGATGGTTGTGTTTAGTAAGGATGTTGGTGTTAAGGTTTGTGATTCCCGAAGCATGCACGTATGGTCTACTAACTATGTAACCAAATTGGCGCGCATTGTATTTTGATTGTTTATCTTTGCGTGAATGTCGGGGGCGCGCGATGGTTAACTCCTACCAACCTCCCCCCTAGGAGCATGCATGTAGTACTTTGTTTCAAGGGATTTTAAATTTTTGCAATAATTATGTGAGTTCTTTATGACTAATGTTGAGTCCATGGATTATAGGCACTTTTACCTTTCCATCATTGCTAGCCTCTTCAGTACCGTGCATTGCCCTTTCTCACCTCGAGAGTTGGTGCAAACTTTGCCGGTGCATCCAAACCCCGTGATATGATACGCTCTATCACACATAAGCCTCCTTATATATTCCTCAAAACAGCCACCATACCTACCTATCATGGCATTTCCATAGCCATTCCGAGATATATTGCCATGCAACTTCCATCATCATCATATACATGACTTGAGCATTGAGGGAGTCCTAGACTAGGGGGTGTCCGGACAGCCGGACTATCATCGTCCGCCGGATTCCAAGACTACGAAGATACAAGATTGAAGACTCCGTCCCGTGTCCGGATGGGACTTTCCTTGGCGTGGAAGGCAAGCTTGGCTATACGGATATGTAGATCTCCTACCATTGTAACCGACTCTGTGTAACCCTAGCCTTCTCCGGTGTCTATATAAACCGGAGGGCTTTAGTCCGTAGGACACAACATACATTACAACAATCATACCATAGGCTAGCTTTAGGGTTTAGCCTCCTTGATCTCGTGGTAGATTCACTCTTGTACTACCCATATCATCAATATTAATCAAGCGGGACGAGGGTTTTACCTCCATCGAGAGGGCCCGAACCTGGGTAAAACATCGTGTCCCTTGTCTCCTGTTACCATCCGCCTAGACGCACAGTTCGGGACCCCCTACCCGAGATCCGCCGGTTTTGACACCGACATTGGTGCTTTCATTGAGAGTTCCTCTGTGTCGTCACCGATAGGCTCGATGGCGTCTTCAATCAACAACACTGTCCAGGGTGAGACTTTTCTCCCCGGTCAGATCTTCGTATTCGGCGGCTTCGCACTGCAGGCTAATTCACTTGGCCATATGGAGCAGATTGAAAGCTATGCCCCTGGCCGTCAGGTCAGATTCGGAAGCCTAAACTTCATGGCCGATATCCGCGGGGACTTGATCCTCGACGGGCTTGAGCCACAGCCAAGCGCGCCGCACTGTTACGATGGGCATGATCTAGCTCTGCCGCCGAACAGTGCCTTGGTGGCCGCACAAGAACCCGCTCTGGCCTTTAGTCCGGAGCCGATCGCCTAGGTCGAGGACCGGTGGTTGGACACCGCCTCGGGGGCTGCAACTTCTACGGCGATGGAGCCAAACACTAACCTTGTCCCTCGCGAAGCTCGTGACTCCGAGGTGCCGGACTCCGGACCCCCCACGCCCCTGCCAATCGAATCTGATTGGATGCCGGTTATGGAATTCACCGCCGCGGACATCTTCCAACACTCGCCCTTTGGCGACATCCTAAATTCGCTAAAGCATCTCTCGCTATCCGGAGAGTCCTTGCCGGATTATGGCTAGGATAGTTGGGATGCGGACGACGAAGAAATTCAGAGCCCACCCACCACCCACTTTGTAGCCACTGTCGACGATCTAACCGACATGCTAGACTACGACTCCGAAGAAATCGATGCTATGGACGGATGCCGGAGACGAACAGGAACCAGCGCCTATAGGGCACTGGAAAACCACCTCGTCATACGACATATACATGGTGGACACCCCAAAAGATGGGGACGGCGAGGAAGCAGCGGAGGCAGATTCCTTAAAGAAACAGCCCAAGCGCCGGCGTCAGCGGCGCTGCTCTAAATCCCGCCTCAGCAAGAATGGAGATTCCGGCACAGGAGATAATAATACCCCAAAGAGTGCCGAAGACAATCCCCTCCAGCAAGACTTAGCGCAGGAGGATGCAGAAGCAAGCGATCATGAGAGGGCGGCAGACGAAGAGGTCGAGGAATATAACTATACACCTCCCTCCGAAGACGAGGCAAGCCTCAACGACGACGAATTCGTCATGCCCGAGGATCCCATCGAACAAGAGCGTTTTAAACGCAGGCTTATCGCCACGGCAAATAGCCTAAAGAAAAAGCAGCAGCAGCTTCAAGCTGATCAGGACCTGCTGGCCAATAGATGGACCGAGGTCCTCGCGGCCGAAGAGTATAAACTCGAACGCCCCTCCAAAAACTACCCAAGACGCAAGTTGCTCCCCCGATTAGAAGAAGAAGCATACATACCTTCATCACCAGCGCACGATACGGCCGACCGACCACCCCGTGGTCGCGACAGAGAGGCATCCAGGCCCTCCACCAAGACCGTACCTCGGCATCGCTCCAAAAGTACGAAGCCAAGGGGGAACGCGCCGGACTTGCGAGACGTATTGGAGGACAAAGCAAGGCAATCCAGATCCATCTACGGATCACGTGGGCGCCCCACGACCCACGACGAATACCGTCGCGCCGGATACAATAACCCCGGCCGGGCAGAACACAGCAGACAACGCTCTCTCGAGCTACATCGCGATATTGCTCAATATAGAGGCGCCGCACACCCACTATGCTTCACTGATGAAGTAATGGATCATCAAATCCCTGAAGGGTTCAAACCTGTAAACATTGAATCCTACGATGGCACAACAGACCCCACGGTTTGGATCGAAGATTATCTCCTTCACATCCATATGGCCCGCGGCGACGATCTCCATGCCATCAAGTATCTCCCACTCAAGCTTAAAGGACCAGCTCGGCATTGGCTTAACAGCTTGCCCGCAGAGTCAATTGGGTGTTGGGAAGACCTGGAAGCCGCATTCCTCGATAACTTCCAGGGCACGTATGTGCGGCCACCAGACGCCGATGACCTAAGCCACATAATTCAGCAGCCAGACGAATCGGCCAAACAATTCTGGACACGATTCTTGACAAAGAAAAACCAAATCGTCGACTGTCCGGATGTAGAGGCCCTCGCAGCCTTCAAGAATAACATCCGTGACGAGTGGCTAGCCCGGCACCTAGGACAGGAAAAGTCGAAATCCATGGCAACCCTTACATCATTAATGACCCGCTTCTGCGCGGGAGAGGATAGCTGGCTAGCCCGCAGCAACAACCTCAGTAAAAATTCTGGCAGTCCGGACACTAAGGACCACAACGGCAGGTCGCGTCGAAGCAAAAATAAACGCCGCATTAACGGCGATGACAAGGAGGATACGACAGTCAACGCCGGATTCCGAGGCTCTAAACCCGGTCAGCGGAAGAAGCCATTCAAAAGAACCACTCCGGTCCGTCCAACTTGGACCGAATACTCGACCGCTTATGCGGATACATGGCACTCGAAAAGCCAGCTAATCACACCAACAGAGATTGCTGGGTGTTTAAGCGAGCGAGCAAGTTAATTGCGAAAACAATGACAAGGGCTAAACAGCGACGACGAGGAAGAGACCCGACCTCCGAACAATAGAGGACAGAAGGGTTTCCCCCCACAAGTGCGGACGGTGAACATGATTTACGCAACCCATATACCCAAGAGGGACCGGAAGCGTGCACTAAGGGACGTATACGCGATGGAGCCAGTGGCCCCGAAGTTCAATCCATGGTCCTCTTGTCCGATCACTTTCGATCGAAGAGACCATCCGACCAGCATCCGCCATGGCGGATTCGCCGCATTGGTTTAGACCCAATCGTCAATGGATTTCACCTCACGAGTGTCCTGATGGACGGCGGCAGTAGCCTGAACCTGCTTTATCAGGATACAGTGTGCAAGATGGGCATAGACCCCTCAAGGATTAAACCTACAAAGACAACCTTTAAAGGCGTCATACCAGGTGTGGAGGCCAATTGTACAGGCTCAGTCACACTGGAAGTGGTCTTCGGATCCTCGGATAATTTACGGAGCGAGGAGTTAATCTTCGACATAGCCCCATTTCGCAGCGGCTATCACGCTCTGCTCGGACGAACCGCGTTTGCAAAGTTCAACGCGGTGCCGCATTATGCATACCTCAAGCTCAAGATGCCAGGCCCTCGTGGAGTCATCACGGTCAGCGAAATATGGACCGCTCCTCCGAACGGAGGAACATACAATGCTCTCGCGCAATCTGAGCAGCCTTTTAAGGCAACTTCGAGTTCGCCGTTAAGCGGCGGATACAGCCAAACGCAGCCAAGCAACACCAACCAAGACCACCTGGCACAATCCGAGCACGCGTAGCAATGCGGCCCTAACCCCCGCCCTCGCATGATATCAAGAACAACCCTCCGCGTACACCATTACGCTTTGGAGATACCATGGGCGTAGGGGAAGGGGCACGACCACAATAGACCCAGAGTGCGGCTCGACCACACCAGGGGCTCGCAAGTGTGTCACTCTTTCTTATTATTATTTTCCTTTTTTGTATACACAGGACTCCGTTAGCCAGAGGCCCTGTCCGGCGGTGAACCTGCCGAACTCATGATGCAACAGCCGGGGAAGAAGGAATGCGGCAACAAACACTCAGGTGGTCTCAATTACGAGCATTAAATTTGATTATATACACCAAGTCCGCAGCCCATCCCTGGAGGGGGACATGTTTAACTAGTCCAAAACCCTTGCTTACCGCACTATTTGTATCAGTCCGCACTCATAGCAGACTTCCTTTAATAAATGATGCAACACCTTTTTTGCCTGTTGTTACATATATATGTTCATTACATGACATCTTGAACCCGTATATTTTGGTACGGCCTAATACACCAGGGGCTTGTGTTCCCCACATTATGGTGTGATAAGTCCGAACACTTTCACAAGTGCGGCACCCCGAACTTATAGCATTATATGAATCGGCTCCGAATCATGTCTTGGGTCAATAGTTGGGTTTGCTCGGCTCCCACGTTTTGGTGCCTTACGTTCCGTTCCGTCGGCTAAGGTGGCACTTGGGAGAACCATCGCGATTGCGCCCGGTTGAGCAGGCGGCGCCTCAAAGGAGAAAGCTAAAACCGACCGGCATAATAAGGCGAGAGATTGGTCGCTGTTCGAGAGGTCTTTTCGGTCCTTAAAGACTCATGCCGCCGAGCGAAGTTCGGATAATGTCCCGAAGGCGTAGATAGCGCCCTAATTCGGTCTTCGAATACTAGGGGCTTCACGAAATTTAAAATTATAGAATTCTATGGCTAAGTGAGAGTGTTCAAGCATTATAAGTCCGGTTGCCTTGTTCGTTGTGTTGAGCGCCTCCCTAGATGGACCCAAAAGTGGGAACAAGAGTGCTCAAGTTATCCCGAACACCCCAGCACTTGCGGCTCGGGGGCTGAAGCCAACGACTTGCCATCTCTCAGATTTTACAAACGGCCGCACAGAAGGTAATATTTTAAATTAAAAAAGAGTTGCTTAAAGCGCACATGAACAAAGTTTTCAGCGCACAGGATAATACATAGCGAGTTTACTCAAAAATTACATCTCTAGGGCATTCATCCGCAATATCACGGGCTCCCTTCAAGACAGTTTTATAATACATTTCGGGCGTACGATACTCCTTGCCCGGTGGCGGCGGGTCGGTAAGAAGCTTCTCCGCATCCAGCCTGCCCTAGTGCACCTTTGTGCGGGCAAGGGCCCGACGAGCACCTTCAATACATGCGGAGCGCTTGATGACCTCCACCCAGGGGCACGCATCCACCAGCCGCCGCACGAGGCCATAGTAGCTCCCAGGCATGGCCTGTCCAGGCCACAGCCGGACTATAAGGCCCTTCATGGCCTCCTCACCTACCTTGTGGAGTTCGACCAGCTGCTTCAGCTGGTCGCTTGGGGGCACCGGATAGTCGGCCTCAGCGTACTGAGACCAGAAGACCTTCTCCGTTGAGCTCCCCTCCTCCCCATGGTAGTTTACATTAACATGCTTGCTTTTATGGGTGCTTATGAGATTGAATCTATGTTTAAAGAGTTTGATGATTTTGATGATTCAGTTTATGGACCTGAAAATTTTGCTATACTTAAATATTGTTATAAGAATTATGAATACAATTACAATATTGATGCATTTTTTGAGAAAGTCTCTGCTGTCCAAGAAGAGACTAATATTTTGCAGGAGTCTATGGAAGAAGAAATTGATGAAACAGTGAGCTCATTGGATGAGAAAAATGACGAGGAGAGCGAAGAACAAAAGGAGGAAGAGCGGATTAGCTACCGTGCCCACCTTCTAATGAGAGTAACTCTTTAACTCATACGTTGTATAATTTCCCTTCGTGCTTACCGAAGGATGATTGCTATGATGATTGTTATGATCCCGTTGATTCTCTTGAATTAACCCTTTTTGATGATGCTTGCTATGCTCGTGGCCAAGATGCCAATATGAATTATGCTTATGGAGATGAACTTGCTATAGTTCCTTATGTTAAACATGAAATTGTTGCCAATGTGGATACCTTTGCTTGGACTCAATAAGCACCTCACTGATATAATAAATCGGCTGCTGAACCGGATGCTCTTTGCCAGCCTCCTTGCGCTCCACCACAATGGCTACACTGACAGCCCGTGTGTTAGCAGCCACATATAATAATAATGGCTCCTTATCAATGAGAGCTTCAAGAACCGGCGGCTCAGCTAGCTGTCTCTTCAAATCTTCAAAGGCGGCGTTGGGAGCGTCACTCCAGACGAAGTCATTTGTCTTCTTCATCATTTGATACAGTGGTATGGCCTTCTCACCTAATCGGCTTATGAACCGGCTTAAAGCAGCAATACGACCCGCCAAACGCTGAACATCCACAGTAGGAGCCTCTCCTACTGTTTCAGGTGTCAAAAAAACGCTGAACATCATTGATGCACGCCGGCTTAGCCAGAGAGGTGATTGCCTTGATCTTCTCCGGGTTAGCCTCGATGCCCCTGTTAGAAACCAGAAAACCCAAAAGCTCGCCTGCAGGCACGCCAAAAACACACTTGGCCGGGTTAAGCATCATCTTGTAGACCCAAAGATTGTCAAAGGTCTCTTTCAGATCATCTATCAAGGTTTCCTTCTCTCCAGATTTCACCACAATGTGGTCCACATAAGCATGAACATTGCACCCAATTTGATTATGAAGACAATTTTGTACACACCACTGGTAAGTCGCCTGGGCACTCTTGAGCCCAAAAGGCATAGACACATAGCAAAAGGCTCCAAATGGAGTAATGAACGCTATCTTCTCCTAGTCCTTAACTGCCATCTTGATCTGATGATAACCAGACTAAGCATCCAAAAAGCTCAAATGCTCACAACCCGTCGTAGCATCAATAATTTGATCAATATGAGGGAGAGCAAAAGGATCAGCCGGGCAAGCTTTGTTTAAATCCATATAATCCACACATACGCCAAGTGCCATTTTTCTTAAGCACAAGCACCGGGTTAGCCAACCACTCTGGATGAAAAACTTCAATAATGAACCCGGCCACCAAGAGCCGGGCTACTTCCTCACCAATGGCCTTACGCCTCTCCTCATTGAATCACCGAAGAAACTGCTTGACCGGCTTAAACTTTGGATCAATATTAAGAGTGTGCCCAGCGAGTTCTCTCGGTACACCTGGCAAGTCAGAAGGCTTCCATGCAAAGATGTCCAGGTTCTCACGGATGAACTTGATGAGCGCACTTTCCTATTTGGGATCCAGATTGGCACTGATACTGAACTGCTTAGATGAATCGCCTGGAACAAAGTCAACAAGTTTAGTATCATCGGCTGACTTAACTTCATTACCGGCTCATGCTCTATGGTTGGCTTTTTCAAAGACGTCATATCTGTCGGGTCAACATTGTCCTTGTAGAACTTCAATTCTTCTATCACACAAACAGATTCAGCATAAGCGGCATCACCTTCCTCACATTCCAAGGATATCTTCCTACTCCCATGCACAGTGATGGTGCCTTTATGACCTGGCATCTTGAGCTGCAAATAAATGTAACACGGCCTCGCCATGAACCATAAGCCGGCCGCCCAAAGAGGGCGTGATACGGGCTTCTAATTTTGACCACCCAAAGGTTAGCTTCTCCGCCCTAGAATCATGCTGACTTACCCACTGGGTATGCTGACTTACCAGGAATCACTCAATGAAAAATAGTGTTGGAAGTCTTAAGATTTTTGTCAGTCAAACCCATGCGGCGGAAGGTCTCATAATAATGGATATTAATGCTGCTACCTCCGTCCATGAGCACTTTAGTGAACTTGTATCCACCAACCTGAGGCGCTACCACCAAGGCCAAGTGACCCGGATTATCAACCCAGGGAGGGTGATCCTCCCTACTCCATAGAATAGGCTGCTCAGACCATCTCAAATAACAAGGAATTGCCGGCTCAACAGCGTTCACAGCCCTCTTATGAAGCTTCTGGTATCGTTTACACAAACTGGTGGTAAGCACATGATATTGCCCACTATTCACTGATACGTCTCCAACGTATCTACAATTTATGAAGCATTCATGCTATTTTATTATCTATTTTGAATTATTACGGGCTTTATTATACACTTTTATATTACTTTTGGGACTAACCTACTAACCGGCGGCCTAGCCCATATTGCTGTTTTCTTGCCTATTTCAGTGTTATCAAACGGAGTCCAAACGGAATGAAACCTTTGGAAAAGTTATTTTTGGAACAGTAGCAATCCCGGGAACTTGGAGCGCAAGCCAGGGAAGCGTCGAGAAGGCCTCGAGATAGGGGGCGCGCCCACCCCCCACTAGGCGCGCCCTCCACCCTCGTGGGCCCCTCGACGCTCCCCCGATCGACTTCTTTCGCCTATATATTCCCATATACCCTAAAAACATCAAGATGAAGATAGATCGGGAGTTCCGCCGCCGCAAGACTCTATAGCCACCAAAAATCTCTCGGGAGCCCGTTTTGGCACCCTACCGGAGGGGGAATCCATCACCGGTGGCCATCTTCATCATCCCGGCGCTCTCCATGACGAGGAGGGAGTAGTTCACCCTCGGGGCTGAGGGTATGTACCAGTAGCTATGTGTTTGATCTCTCTCTCTCTCTCTCCTGTTCTCTCTATGGCACGATTTCATGTATCGCGAGCTTTGCTATTATAGTTGGATCTTATGATGTTTCTCCCCCTCTACTCTCTTGTGATGAATTGAGTTTTCCCTTTGAAGGTATCTTATCGGATTGAGTCTTTAAGGATTTCAGAACCCTTGATGTATGTCTTGCCGTGCTTATCTGTGGTAACAATGGGATATTCACGTGATCCACTTGATGTATGTTTTGGTGATCAACTTGCGGGTTCCGCCCATGAACCTATGCATAGGGGTTGGCACACGTTTTCGTCTTGACTCTCCAGTAGAAACTTTGGGGCACTCTTTGAAGTACTTTGTGTTGGTTGAATAGATGAAACTGAGATTGTGTGATGCATATCGTTTAATCATGGCCATGGATACTTGAGGTGACATTGGAGTATCTAGGTGACATTAGGGTTTTGGCTGATTTGTGTCTTAAGGTGTTATTCTAGTATGAACTCTATGATAGATTGGACGGAAAGAATAGCTTTGTGTTATTTTTCTACGGACTCTTGAATAGATCGAGCAGAAAGGATAACTTTGAGGTGGTTTCGTACCCTACCATAATCTCTTCGTTTGTTCTCCGCTATTAGTGACTTTGGAGTGACTCTTTTTTGCATTTTAAGGGATAGTTATATGATCCAAGTATGTTATTATTGTTGAGAGAACTTGCACTAGTGAAAGTATGAACCTTAGGCTTTGTTTCCTACCATTGCAATACCGTTTACGCTCACTTTTATCATTATTTACCTTGCTGTTTTTATATTTTCAGATTACAAAAACCTATATCTAGCATCCATATTGCACTTGTATCACCATCTCTTCGCCGAACTAGTGCACATATACAATCTACCATTGTATTGGGTGTGTTGGGGACACAAGAGACTCTTTGTTATTTGGTTGCAGGGTTGCTTGAGAGAGACCATCTTCATCCTACGCCTCCAACGGATTGATAAACCTTAGGTCATCCACTTGAGGGAAATTTGCTACTGTCCTACAAACCTCTGCACTTGGAGGCCCAGCAACGTCTACAAGAAGAAGGTTGTGTAGTAGACATCAAGCTCTTTTCTGGCGCCGTTGCCGGGAAGGTGAGTGCTTGAAGGTGTATCTTTAGATCTTGCAATCGAATCTTTTTGTTTCTTGTTTTATCACTAGTTTAGTTTACAAAAGAAAACTACAAAAAAATGGAGTTAAGTTTGTCTCATACGCTTCATCTTTTTAATATCTTTCGTGAGTATGGTGAAAAGGAAAATTGTGCTCAAGTGCTAGAAAAAGAATGCATTAAAATGTTTGGTACTAGATCTTTGTATGATGAGCATGATTGCAATGTTGTTAGTATGAATTTGTTGAATACCCAAGATTCTAATGATATGAAAAGCCACAAGCTTGGGGAAGCTAAGTTTAATGAATATGATATTTTTAGTCCCCCAAGTTTTGATGTGAAAATTTAATATGATAATAGCATGCCTCCTATTTATGATGGTTATATTGATGAAAGTGGGTCTGGAAGAGTGTCAACTTTAGGAAGTAATGATCCCACTATTTTGGAGGATGTTGAATCTTATTGTGATGATTATGAAAGTGGATTTGGAGAGGTCATGACTTTATTTAGTGATGAATCCACTAATTCGGAAGAGGTTCCAATTGATTATGAGAATAAATTTGCTTATGTGGAGGGTAGTAAAATTTCTATGCTTGTAGATCATGAAAAGAATGCTTTAGTTGCTGGTTATATTGTTGAATTCATTCATCATGTTATTGAAAATTATTATGAGGGAGGAACATATGCTTGTAGGAATTGCAATAATGTCAAGTTTCCTCTCTATGTGTGGAAAATCTTGAAGCTATGCTTGGTTTGCCTTCCTATGCTAGTTGATTATTGTTCCCATAAATTGTTTGCTCAAAAAATCCCTATGCATAGGAAGTGTGTTAGGCTTAAATGGGCTAGTCATGTGCTTCATGATGCTCCCGTTATGTTTCAATTCTTATCTTTTATGTGAGCATCATTGTCATCATCATGCCTGGCTATAAAGGCATTAAAGAAAAGCGCTTGTTGGGAGCCAGCCCAATATTTACCCTTACTGTTTTTGTGTGTTCACATGATTATGCTACTGTAGTAATCATGTTTTATAGCTTTTGTTTCAAGAAAGTGCCAAGTAAGACCTTTAGGATAGCTTACGGTGATAGATGTGTTGATCCTGCTGAAAATCAGAAACTTTTGCATCTAGTAAATTAGTTTGGATAATTTATAGAAACGTGCTTCTGATCTGATTCTTTTTGCCCTGGATTCGCACACAAATTTCTTACGACTTACTAATTTGGTAGGATGTTTGGAGTTCCATAAGTATACGTTTGATACAGATTACTACAAACTGCTCTGTTTTTGACAGATTCTGTTTTCTATGTGTTGTTTGCTTATTTTGATCAATCTATGAGTAGTATCGGAGGGTATGAACCTTAGAGAAGTTGGAATACAGTAGATATTACACCAATATGAATTTAGAATGAGTTCATTACAGTACCTAAGTGGTGGTTTTATTTTCTTATACTAACGGAGCTTACGAGTTTTCTGTTGAGTTTTGTGTTGTCAAGTTTCCAAGTTTTGGGTAAAGAATCGATGGACAATGGAATAATGAGTGGCAAGAGCCTAATCTTGGGGCTGACCAAGGCACCCCAAGGTAAAATTCAAGGACAACCAAGAGCCTAAGCTTGGGGATGCCCCGGATGCCATCCTCTCTTTCGTCTTCGTCTATCGGTAACTTTACTTGGAGCTATATTTTTATTCACCACATGATATGTGTTTTGCTTGGAGCGTCATTTTCTTTTGTTAGTATTTGCTTTCTGTTATTTAGAATAATGTTTTGCATCTTTATTTTCAATAAAAATGTCAAGGATAGCCTTACCATGCTTATTTTGCTAGTATATATGTTGCTGTTTGAAAACAGAAAGTTTACCGCTGTTGCAAAAATTTCCTTGAAAAGGCAGAGAATGGTATAATGTTGAAACTTTTTGCATATTTAGCTCTGATAAATCTTATACAGTAACGTATTTTTCTATTAATTTTTGGAGTTAGATAAGTATGATGAATCTTGCATTCTTTACAGACTATACTGTTTTAGCAGATTGCTGTTATGGTTGCATTGTTTGCATATGTTTGCTTGTTTAATGATTCTATTTGAGGATAGGAGTATTCAATTTGCAGAGGCATTTAATATGCAATGTTGAATAATAATTTTAGTGATTTGTTACAGTAGAAAATGATAAGGTTTTGCATTGGTTTATATTAACCTATCTCACGAGTTCTTGTTGAGTTTGGTGTGGATGAAACTTTTGATAAAAAGAGAAACCATGATATGAGAGGAATTAAGGAGACACAAAAGTTCAAGCTTGGGGATGACCAAGGCACCCCGAGATAATATTTCAAGAAGTCTCAAGCATCTAAGCTTGGGGATGCCCCGGTAGGCCTCCCACCTTTCTTCTTCACTAACTATCGGTTAGTATCGGTTGAACTTAAGTTTTTGCTTCTTCGCATGAGTTGTGCTATCCTTGCAGTGTCATTTTATCTTGCTTTGCTTGCTGTTTTAATAAAATACCAAGATCTGAAATTCTTAAATGAGAGAGAGTCTTCACATAGTTACATAATTATTTAACTACTCATTGATCTTCACTTATATCTTTTGGAGTAGTTTGTCATTTACTCGTGTGCTTCACTTATATCCTTTGAGTAAATGGTTGAATGAGTTGAATGTCATAAATCTGAAATTATATATGTCTCATTTGCTTATCCCATGGGGAGTAATGACTTCACATCTAAGAAGTAGAGGTTGTAAATTTATTAAAGGTTAGCAAGCATTGTATTGGTCATTTGAACAATTCATGAAAGAATATTGAAGGAAGAGAGATTTCACATATAAATATACTATCCTAGACATCTTTTATAATTGGGAGCACTCATTAAGTTTGACATGCTAAAGATTTGATGTTGGACAAGGAAGACAACGCAATGGGTTATGTTTTCTCACATCTCAGTTAAAGTATATTGTCATGGATCATTCAAACATGTTGAGCTTGCCTTTCCCCCTCATGCTAGACAAAATTCCTTGCACCAAGTAGAGATACTACTTGTGCTTCCAAATATCCTTAAACCCAGTTTTGCCTTGAGAGTCCACCATACCTACCTATGGATTGAGTAAGATCCTTCAAGTAAGTTG
This sequence comes from Aegilops speltoides, assembly GCA_021437245.1. Taxonomy (NCBI): domain Eukaryota; kingdom Viridiplantae; phylum Streptophyta; class Magnoliopsida; order Poales; family Poaceae; genus Aegilops; species Aegilops speltoides. The sequence continues at coordinate 451,381,638 of CM038143.1, read as the reverse complement.
TCATCAATGCAAGCAATAAAAATTGCTCTCTAATTATGTGTGATCTATTAGTGTGAAGAAAATAAGCTTTATACGATCTTGTTATGGAAGCAATAAAAGCGACGGACTGCATAATAAAGGTCCATATACAAGTGGCAACATAAAGTGATGTTCTTTTGCATTAAGATTTTGTGCATCCAACCATAAAAGAGCATGACAACCTCTGCTTCCCTCTGCGAAGGGCCTATCATTTACTTTATGTCTTTACATTATGCAAGAGTCAAGGTGATCTTCACCTTTCCCTTTTTAATTTTATCCTTTGGCAAGAACCTCGTGTTGGAAAGATCTTGATATATATATATATCCAATTGGATGTAAGTTAGCATGAACTATTATTGTTGACATCACCCAAAGGTGAATACATTGGGAGGCAACACTATAAGCCCCTAACTTTCTCAGTGTCCGACTAAAACTCCATAACCAATAGTATTGTGTGAGTGTTAGCAATCATGGAAGACTATATGATAGTTGAGTGTGTGGAGTTTGCTAAACCAAAGCTTTGACATACACCCTTCCTGAAAATAAGATGAATTATAATTGTTTGATGACTAAGAATGAAGTTTGGTAGTTTTCAAGAAAGTTTATGGTCTATGCTTTAACATCCGAATAGCTTGTTACTTGATGTGGAGAAGTTTTATGAGATGAACTACTGTTATGACATATAATCATGCTAGAAAACGTGATTGAAATTATCATTGATCAAACTTGTGAACCTTCTAGCATTCACACTTCATAAGTTCTTTCTTTTATCATTTACCTACTCGAGGACGAGCAGGAATTAAGCTTGGGGGTGCTGATACGTCTCCAACGTATCTATAATTTATGAAGCATTCATGCTATTTTATTATCTGTTTTGAATGATTACGGGCTTTATTATAAAGTTTTATATTACTTTTGGGACTAACCTACTAACCGGAGGCCCAACCCATATTGTTGTTTTCTTGCCTATTTCAGTGTTTCGAAGAAAAGGAATATCAAACGGAGTCCAAACGGAATGAAACCTTCGGAAGAGTTATTTTTGGAACAAAAGCAATCCCGGGAACTTGGAGTGCAAGCCAGGGAAGCGTCGAGGAGGCCACGAGATAGGGGGGCGCACCCAGCCCCCTGGGCGCGCCCTCCACCCTCATGGTCCCCTCGAAGCTCCCCTGACCGACTTCTTTCGCCTATATATATTCCCATATACCCTAAAAACATCGAAGACGAAGATAGATCGGGAGTTCCGCCGCCGCAAGCCTCTGTAGCCACCAAAAACCTCTCGGGAGCCCATTCCAGCAACCTGCCGGAGGGGGAATCCATCGCCGGTGGCCAGCTTCATCATCCCGACGCTCTCCATGACGAGGAGGGAGTAGTTCACCCTCGGGGCTGAGGGTATGTACCAGTAGCTATGTGTTTGATCTCTCTCTCTCTCTCGTGTTCTCTCTATGGCATGATCTTTGATGTATCACGAGCTTTGCTATTATAGTTGGATCTTATGATGTTTCTCCCCCTCTACTCTCTTGTGATGAATTGAGTTTTCCCTTTGAAGGTATCTTATCAGATTAAGTCTTTAAGGATTTGAGAACGCTTGATGTATGTCTTGCCGTGCTTATCTATGGTGACAAGGGGATATTCACATGATCCACTTGATGAATGTTTTGGTGATCAACTTGCGGGTTCCGCCCATGAACCTATGCATAGGGGTTGGCACACGTTTTTGTCTTGACTCTCTGGTAGAAAGTTGGGGCACTCTTGGAAGTACTTTATGTTGGTTGAATAGATGAAACTGAGATTGTGTGATGCATATCGTATAATCATGCCCATGGATACTTGAGGTGACATTGGAGTATCTAGGTGACATTAGGGTTTTGGTTGATTTGTGTCTTAAGGTGTTATTCTTGTATGAACTCTACGATAGATTGAACGGAAATAATAGCCTCGTGTTATTTTACTGCGGACTCTTGAATAGATCGAATAGAAAGGATAACTTTGAGGTGGTTTCGTACCCTACCATAATCTCTTCGTTTGTTCTCCGCTATTAGTGACTTTGGAGTGACTCTTTGTTGCATGTTGAGGGATAGTTATATGATCCAAGTATGTTATTATTGTTGAGAGAACTTGCACTAGTGAAAGTATGAACCTTAGGCCTTGTTTCCTACCATTGCAATATTGTTTACGCTCACTTTTATCGTTAGTTACCTTGCTGTTTTTATATTTTCATATTACAAAAACCTATATCTAGCATCCATATTGCACTTGTATCACCATCTCTTCGCCGAACTAGTGGACCTATACAATTTACCATTGTATTGGGTGTGTTGGGGACACAAGAGACTCTTTGTTATTTGGTTGCATGGTTGCTTGAGAGAGACCATCTTCATCCTACGCCTCCCAGGGATTGATAAACCTTAGGTCATCCACTTGGGGGAAATTTTCTACTGTCCTACAAACCTCTGCACTTGGAGGCCCAACAACGTCTACAAGAAGAAGGTTGTGTGGTAGACATCATTCAGCTGCTTTGGATGGCTCTCGTATCCACCCTGCTGTTCTTGCTGCTGACCACCCTGGCCAGATTGCTGGTTATGACCACCTTGATTACCCTGAGAGTTGTGAAAATTGGAATTTGAACCGCCACCCGGGCCATGAAAACCGCTGCCACCTCAGCCGCCGCCCTGCCCGTGATTACCGTCGAACATGTTGGAATTCTTGAATGCCTTCATGATCGTACAGTCCTTCCATAAATCAGTGGCCGGCTTTTGCTGAGTGACATGCCTTCGACAGGGCACATTTAGTAACTGCTCAAGCATTGGGCTTGACCCGCCAGACCGGGGAGGTGGTCTCCCCTTACATTGTTGATTGTTTCCCTGCGCATTGGTGTTAGCCACAAATTTCAAGCTACCATCAGCCTTATGTTTATGACCTCCTTGATTTGCCGGGTTATGTTGAGGGCCCTTGCCGTTGCCATTCTTCTTTCCCTTCCATGTCTTTTCATCATCAGACTCAGGATCCTTGGTACTGTCAGAGTCGGCGTACTTGACCAGAGCTGCCATCAGCGTACCCATATCATTGCAATCGCGCTTGAGCCGCCCAAGCTTCATCTTCAAAGGCTGAAAACGACAATTTTTCTCCAACATTAAGACTGCAGAGCCGGCATCCATCTTATCAGATGAATGTATTATGGCCTTGACCCGGCGCACCCAATGGGTTGTGGACTCGCCCTCCTCCTGCTTGCAATTAGTCAAGTCTACAATTGACATGGGCTGCTTGCATGTATCCTTGAATTTCTGGATGAACCGGGCTTTTAACTCTGCCCATGAACTGATGGAATTAGGCGGTATCCCCTTAAACCAAGTGCGGGCGGTCCCATCCAACATCATGGTGAAGTACTTGGCCATCGCAGCGTCACTGACTTCCAGTAAATCCATAGCCATCTCGTAGCTTTCAATCCATGCCCAGGCTGTAAGTCAGCTGTATAATTAGGCACCTTCCTAGGTCCCTTGAAATCCTTGGGCAAATGCTCATTACGCAGAGCCGGCACCAAACAGGGGACACCTCCAGTCCTGGTGGCCATGCCTGCCTCAATAGAGGTAGTCGGATAAACCAGAAAAGGCTGGTAAGCCATCAGCTAAGCCGCCTGCTCTGCCGCCTCCTCAGCCGCCCACTCAGCCGCCCGCTCAGCCTCTTGACGTATTCTGTCCTGATCCACCAAGTTAAAGGCTCCATTGCGCGCCGGGTCATGCCCGCCTGGCTGGTTACGGCGCCGGGCGTTGCTTGAAACGGCCGCTGAGTCCATGTTCCTGCTATAACTCGGGCTCCGGCTTGGACGAGGGGTTGAATGAATCATTTCCCGGCTATATGAGTATGCCTCCTACTGTGCTAAGGCTGTCTGAAGAAGTTCTCTGACCCGGCGGGTTTCAACCATCGTCGGAGAGTCGCCCTCCATCGAGAGAGCCACCAATCATGCCACCGCCACGATCATGTTCTCCAACGGGTTAGAGTAATGACCCGATGATGTCGGTACATACTGAGGTGGAGCAGTATTCATACGGGGAGGCCCACCACCTGTGGTTAAACCGGCGTCCCAACCCCGGGTGCCGCAACCCGGTCTATCTCCGGCTGGTTACTGGGCCCTGCACCGGGTGTATGGAAGAGGTTTCGAGGATCATAAACCGGGGGATCCAAGACTGAGTCTTCTGGTATCTTCTCCTCATGACCTCATTGGACGCGTTCTGATCCATCGTAAGCCAGAAAGTCTGCGCCTGAATCTGCTGAGCCTGAGCGTCCAGAGTCACCTGCTCTACTGTCATCCTGACATCTTCCGCTGCCAGATCTTCCTTAGCCTGCACTATATCTAGTTTCAACTGCTCCACTTCTGCATCATGTTGAGCTTGATCCACTGGGTTGACCGTGGCGGTTAACAGAGCGGTCATATTATCCGCGAGATCCATCAGCACCTGAGACGGCGAGTGCACAGGGCCTCCTGCCCCGGCTGCTGCTGACCCGGAGGATATTGCTGCCACAGTTGTGGAGTTTTGAATATGTTGTGTGCTGGCCATGAAGATTCTGACCCTGCTCGGCGGCTCAAGGAGATCCTGAATACTGCTGCCATCGGAACAACCCCCAAGCCCGCCGTCTTATAGTTGATACAACGAATCTGTTTCGCCTCTGGATGACTCACCATCTGAATAGATGGCCGTCTCACCACCAGATGCAGATCCTTCAGAGAGTCCTCCGTGGATGCATCCCACGAAGGCACGCTTCACAGCAGGCAGAGCCCAGGCGGGTCTCGCACGCTGAGCCGTCACGACGACGTCGGTGCAGATGTCCGGCTCAGGGCCCGGCTCACCGATCTTGCCGATGAAGACGTGGATTCCGGCGAAGGGGACCTGGTACCCGTACTCAATTGAGCCGGCGTCGGGGCCCCGGCCCGTGTCGTCGATGTAGAGCTTGCCGCGACGACTCTTGGTCATCTGGCCCACAGCGTATCCCTTGAATCCTTCAAAGCTGCCCTTCAAGAACTCAGATCCACCGTGCGCTGGCCCCACAGTGGGCGCCAACTGTCGTGGAATTGTCACGTCAAATGTCCTAGTGAAAGGACTTAGTCGTGGATCCATCGCAACTAGGAAGCTTAAAGGGGTTAATCGGGACAAAGGACAAGAGTTTTATACTGGTTCGGCCCCTTACGGTGAAAGTAAAAGCCTACGTTCCAGTTTTGAGTGGGATTTCTTATGACTCGATAACTAGGGAGAGGAATCGCTTGACCTAGCTCTTGATCTGATGTTACCTGCCGTGAACCGCCGCCGGGTCATCCCTTTATATACAGAGGTCGACGCCCAGTGGCTCATAGAGTCCCGGCCGGCTCATAAACAGTGTCCGGCTCGGTCTCTTAACTATTCTTGCCTTACAATTTAGTCATGTACATATGGCGGTTTATCACTACGGGCCTTAAGTCGCCTTTGGGCTTTGGGCCCTTAATAAACCGCCATCTTCAACCTTGGTCTTGGGCCTCAAGAATACTTCTAGGTATAACCCGGCCCCTCCTGGGCGGGTCATACCAATAGTTATATCCCCAACACCTACCTATGGATTGAGTAAGATCCTTCAAGTAAGTTGTCATCATTGCAAGCAATAAAAATTGCTCTCTAAATATGTATGATCTATTAGTGTGAAGAAAATAAGCTTTATACGAACTTGTGATATGGAATAAATAAAAGCAACGGACTGCATAATAAAGGTCTTTATCACTAGCGGCAATATAAAGTGACGTTCTATTGTATTAAGATTTTGTGCATCCAACCATAAAAGCGCATGACAACCTCTGCTTCCCTCTGCGAAGGGCATATCGTTTACTTTTATCTTCTACCCTTATACAAGAGTCTTGGTGATCATCACCTTTCCTTTTTACACCTTTTCCTTTGGCAAGCACTTTGTGTTGGAGTGATCCGGATATATATATCCACTTGGATGTAGGTTTTCATAAAGTATTATTGTTGACATTACCCTTAAGGTAAAAGGTTGGGAGGCGAAACTATAAGCACCTATCTTTCTTTGTATCCGATTAAACTTTGAACCCATAAATATCACGTGAGTGCTAGCAATTGTGAAAGATTAAATGATAGTTGAGTATGTGGAATTTGCTAAATGAAAGCTCTTACATAGACCCTTCCTAAAAATAAGATGAATTGCAATTGTTTGATGACTAAGAACATAGTTTGTTAGTTTTCAAGAAAGTTTATGATCTATACTTTAACATGTGAATAGCTTGTTACTTGATCATGAGAAGTTTTATGGGTTGAGCTACTGTTATGATATATAGTGATGCTAGAAAAGGTGACTGAAATTATCATTGATCAAACCTGTGCACTTGCTAGCATTCACACTTCATAAATTATTTATTTTATCATTCCTACTCAAGGACGAGTAGGAATTAAGCTTGGGGATGCTAATACGTCTTCTACGTATCTATAATTTATGAAGTATTCATGCCATGTTTATAATATTTTTCCACGATTTTCGTATGATGTGACGCCCCCGATTCAATCGTACACTAATCATACACGCAAATGTGTACGATCAAGATCAGGGACTCACGGGAAGATATCACAACACAAATCTAGACACAAATAAAATAATACAAGCTTTATATTACAAGGCAGGGGCCTCGAGGGCTCAAATACAAGCTCGATACACAAGACTCAGCGGAAGCAACAATATCTGAGTATAGACATACGTTAAACAAGGCTGCCTTGGGAAGGCTAGCACAAAAGCAATAATGATCAAAGAGGCAAGGCCTCCTGCCTGGGACCTCCTAACTACTCCTGGTCGTCGGCGGTCTCCACGTAGCAGTATCCGTCGGTGGTGGCATCTGGCTCTAGGGATCCACCATCTGGTTGCATCAACCGGAAAGAAGAAAGAAGGGGGGGGGAAGGGGTATTAAAGCAACCGTGAGTACTCATCCAAAGTACTCGCAAGCATCAGATCTATACTAAGTATGCATTGCTATCAAATGAAAGGTTTGAATTAGTGGACTGAACTGCAGAATGCCAGAATAGAGGGGTAAGGCCTAGCCTATCGAAGACTAGCATCTTCAAGCAGCTCCGAGCATCTTGCAACATGTAAGAGAGTAAAGAAAAGCAGTTTAATTAACAAACATGTTGTATCATTAATGCCCAGAGATCCTTCCTCGACTCCCTGCGAGAAAGCAATCTCGGAGCCACATATCTCAAGTATCCATTTGTAGTTGTATAAGATCAGGATATAAGTCTGAACGTCTGTAACCGTGGACACGGCTATTAATAGATAATCTTCCCTGCAGGGTGCACCACGCTTTCCAACGCTGATTACTCGGCGAACACACTTTTTCGGGTCGATTGCGGCCTCGGAAGATCAACACGTCGTAGACCTACCTAGGCTCAGCAGAGAGGTCCCCGTCGGTCTACATCCTAAGCACTCTGGGGTCTTGGGCCCATCCGCTGCAGCACTCCGGGTCGTTGTGCGACGAACTGGGACAAGCACCACCTCATACTGGATGGCACTGGCCCGACATGCCCACGATGCTGAACTGGACGTCTAACAAAGCTTCGGCTGATACTACGACATCGAGGCCCATAACTATTCTCGCGTGGTGATTAGTGCGTAAAGGCCAGAGGCCAACTTAGAACAAATACCCATACCATAGTGTATTATTAGCTTGCGGAGACGAGCAGAGACTCACGATCAAAGTGACCCCGTTGCCCCATCTTGTGGACATACGGCAAGAGCCCAGAATGCCCGGCCGTGCCACGTCATTATCTTGCGGGTGCTCTCCGGGCCCGCCCTACTTTCCCAAAGGTCTCAAGTAAAGACAAGGTAACCATGTATCCAAACATCAAGGGGAAAACCCAACGAATCACCCCCAGTGGATTCCACTCAATGTAATCATCAAGGTGAGCGTAAGAGGAACCACCCTCGAGGTTCACACTTGAGGTGTTGCACGACAGAGCCGTATCAGGAATGGTGAAGGATGAACCACCCTCGATGACCACGACCGAATAGCTACACTACAGAGATCTCATCAGGAGTGATGTATGAGGTTACGCCCTCGGCACTCGATGGTAACTCTGCAGAGTCGAGCAACAAGAAGGGGTGTGATGTGATGTGAGGTGTCGGGCACTGATACGTCTCCAACGTATCTATAATTTATGAAGCATTCATGCTATTTTATTATCTGTTTTGAATGATTATGGGCTTTATTATACACTTTTATATTACTTTTGGGACTAACCTATTAACCGGAGGCCCAACCCATATTGTTGTTTTATTGCCTGTTTCAGTATTTCAAACAAAAGGAATATCAAACGGAGTCCAAACGGAATGAAACCTTCGGGAGCGTGATTTTTGGGAAGGATATGATCCGAGAGACTTGGAGTACAAGTTAGGGAAGGTTCGAGGAGGCCAGGAGATAGGAGGGCGCGCCCAACCCCCTGGGCGCGGCCCCTGTCTCGTGGGCCCCTCGAGGCTCCCTCGACCTACTTCTTTTGCCTATATATTCCCATATACCCTAAAACCATCAAAGACGAAGATAGATCGGGAGTTCCGCCGCCGCAAGCCTCTATAGCCACCAAAAACCTCTCAGGAGCCCATTCCGGTACCCTGCCGGAGGGGGAATCCCTCATCGGTGGCCATCTTCATCATCCCGGCGCTCACCATGACAAGGAGGGATTAGTTCACCCTCGGGGCTGAGGGTATGTACTAGTAGCTATGTGTTTGATCTCTCTCTCTCTCATCTTCTCTCTATGGCACGATCTTGATGTATCGCGAGCTTTGATATTATAGTTGGATCTTATGATGTTTCTCTGTAACGCCCCGAGACCGACGCTCCAGATGCCTTCCATGTTTTGCGTGTCGGTTGTGTTATTTATTTGTTTGTTGCATTCATCATCGCATCATTCGCATTGCATCGGCATCGTTTTCATAAAACTCGCACCCGTTCGTAGTTGCCGCGTCCCCCCCCCCCTTTATTTTGTTGACCGCCCCGAGACCAACTGTGTTTTCGTTTCCCTTTTGTCCGACCACCTAACCTCTCTTGCCAGCTCGCAGCCCAGTGGGGTCGATCGGGGACCTTTGTCGCATTTGGGGTTCTTCTTTTATTTTGGTTCCGTAGTCGGACCTTGATTGTATCTGGATGATGTAATGCTTTATTCATGTAATTGTGTGAAGTGGCGATTGTAAGCCAACTATGTATCTCTTTCCTTATGTATTACTTGGGTTGTGTGAAGATTACCTCACTTGCGACATTGCTTTCAATGCGGTTATGCCTCTAAGTCGTGCTTTCGACGTGGGAGATATAGCCGCATCGAGGGCGCTACAAGTTGGTAATCGAGCCTTCCCGACCTTAGGAGCCCCACCGCTTGATCGCTTTTAGCGGCCGAGTTGTGTCTAGAAAATGTTTTGAGTCATTTAGGATTATATATATCGGAGAGTTAGGAATTCTTTTACTCCTCGGTCCTTAAATCGCTCTGGTAAGGCATCCTGACGTAGAGTTTTGACTCTTCTCTTCTCAAATTTCACAAAAAAAATTTTAGGATCACGCGGGTATCTTGGAATCGTTCCGATGGTTTTATGATGACAACATTGTCTTGGTGCCTCCCGTCAGCAGGGTATTTTTTTAGTGGAGGTGTCCCGGGGAGTTGAGCTCTAAGGTGTTGTCGTCATAATTTTATCGTCGCAGTTCTGGAATACCTGAGTTTAGTATGCCGACATCGAAAATCTCTTTTATGCAGTTGTTGGTGAGATAACCCCGCTAACCCAGTACTAAGGTGAGTACGGGAGTATTGCCATGACTCGTATAACGGATGCTTTTCGAAGGTTGAGGTACACGATTTCCGAAGGTTTCTTTGTTATGTGTTGACAGATGGATACAGCTTGGATGTAGGTATTGTTAGTTTGGGTGAGATATATTGCTTCCCCTGTATCCCCAAAACCAGATTGCATAACCAGAAAGTTTCAGGAGTTTTATAGGTGGGAATTCAAGTAGCGCCTAGAATATCTTTCCGACAGATGCATGATATGGGATTGGGTAAATCTCTATCATATGTCTGTTTCCGGCTTATTCTGCAAGCCAAATCCTTTGTTTTGTTTTATTTGTGATATTCGAGTTGCTTCGAAGTCAAATGTTGAATCCATACCTTTCTTAAACGGTGTTCTCATATTGCTATGTGAATGCTAATCCTTTTGATCATTGATTTTGTCATGTCAACTCCTTTCCAACCGGTGTGCTCCTCTTCGAGATGATCCCATCATTTTTCCCATCCACAAGATCAAATCTAAGTTTTCTCAACGGTGTTTGTTTCGTTCATCCCAAGTTGTCTTTGTTTTTCCCCACCCTCCCACCCTTTTCTTCAAGGACACAGATTTCTTAATCAAGTATCCATTTATTCATGTGAAGTCTCTTCATTCTTTTCAATCAATGTTCTTATTCGGTGATTTCCCATGAAGATGCTCAACAGTTTCAAGTTCATCATCCTTCATTGTTGTTTCTTCTCCGGTGGATCCTATTCAAGCTTTCGATATTCATCATATTCCTTTCCTCGTTTCTAATGCTTTCTCATACCGATGCACCTCTTAATCATTCACTTCTTACTATTCATTTGTTCTGGAGTGCTGAAGATATCTCACAAGATTTGTGTTTCCATTCTTAATCCGTTCAAGCCATTTGGAGATTGTTATCTCATTTAAGCCATTAAATTCTATCGGTGCAATCTTTATTTCAAGCAATCATTTTCAATGGTGTTTTCTTTTGAGTGGGCCCTAACCCACAGGTCTTTTCCCAGGATCTTACCTGACTCTTCTATTTTCCCAGAGCTATCCTAAATTCTTCTCCAAGTTTGACGTAAGAATGAGTTATCATCAGTCAAATGCTTTTCTCCAAGATCTTTCAAATTCTTTTCATAGTTGGCTCAACCTCTTCGCTTTTGATTCTTCCGGTGTGCCTCAATAATTCTTGGTGGTGTTTCTCGTTGTCATTCTCATCATTTGAAGACCGAAGAAGAGTTTCTCTTTAATCTTGCTCTATTCTCTTCAAGATTCATGGTGCTAGCTTGTTGCCATCCTCTCATAATTGTTTTTGATTGTGACAATTCTTTTCTTACCATCCGGAGCATTTCATGAGTTGTTTCCATTTCTTTCCTCCGAAGGCCATCATGTCATAATTCTTCATTCTCAGCGTGTAGCTATCGTTCTCCAAATCTTACCGGTGATTCATTCAAATATCCTCTAATCAGTTCATGTTCTCTTCGTTCTCATGTATATAAATCCCCTGTCGGTGTACTAAGGTAGGGGTACCTCAGTACCCTAACTTGTGCACGGGCGATTGCAGCTCTCAGCGGCGGGGTTTACCACGTGCTCGCCAAGACCTTCTGCTCCATGTCAAGCCATTCAAAGACAAAGTATACAAGGCAGAAGATCGAGACCCGGCAAGCGGAGCTTGCCGGAAGGCCGCTCTGTGCTCAAGGTTACATCACTCACGCAAGGCCACGGCAAGAGGAGCTCGCCAGAAGACTAGAAGATTACATCATAGAAGACACGCCTCGGCGCTATATGCGTCGGCGAGGGCCCGGAAGCGACAAGTTACGGAGCCCGCAAGCTCCCCGGGTCCGCAGGTCAAGACCCCAGCAAGGTGCTTGCGGGAGAATTGCGCTGTGTGCTCGCGCCCAGCTCATCAGCCCACGACCATACAGGGCCTTTCGAGGGCGCGTGGCGGATGGCTGTGCAGCCTGGGGACACGGTGGCACTTCACGGTGGTGGATCCATCGCCGTGGCAGACGGAGACGCAAGGGCGGGAGCTTTTGGGGTCGACGGCGACGGGCATTAAATGCCCTTGTCCCCCACTGTCAAAGTAGGTAGCGACCACTGTTCACGACCGTAGCTCCTTTGTTCCCGCGACTGCTCCAACTACCACCTCTTTTACATTTTTACCCCTTTCTCCTACGTTGACACCTGTCGGTGACCCCTTGCACTATAAAAGGAGGCCCTTGCACAACGTGAGGGGGGTTCGGTTCCGTTCGGCTGGAAACCTTGACAACTCTCGCTCGGTGTAGCTGCTACTGTAGCTCTTCAAGCTCCCGAGCTCAATACAAACCAAGGCAGGAGTAGGGTTTTACGCGTCCACCGCGGCCCGAACCTGGGTAAAGACCGCCCGCGTGCTCGCTACGATCTGCTCTCTGTGCTCCCTCCGCCTCGATCGCATGCAGATAAGGGCTCCGCCCCATAGGTGTTCGTGGCGGCGATTCCCCGGCATCTTTGGCGCGCCCGGTAGGGGCGTCGAGGTTGTGCGGATCTGATCCGGCGTTCACGCTGGCGCGCGTTCTTCATCAACCTCTCCGGTTTCATCAGCACCTTCATCAACAATTGCGCCATGGCCCAAGAAGAAGGCGGAGGTTGCGAGCCGTCTGCTCGTGTCTTCCGCCGCCACCGAGCCAGCGGTGGGCGGAGGAGACGCCGTCGAAGGGTGGTCGCCGGCTAGGACACTCATGGCGCCGCCAGATCCAAGGACAAGACGGATGACCGCGCCTCGGTCTCCGTGGACATTCCGCGTCCATCTCAGCACACGACAACCCAGCAGCGCCATACCACGGGAGGTGGTATCCGCATGCTGGGGCAAGGACACACCGGAGGCTCGCGGGATGCTCCGGACCACCGTCCGCACACGTAAAGCGAAGGCGCCGGGCAGACTCGCTCCTTCTAACGCTGTTAGGAGTCCGAGCATATCCCGCTCCTCACACCGCTCGCTCCCGCTCCCCTCCACTCCGGCAGAAGCGCTCGCAAGGGCACAACTGCTCCTCGACTTCCCTCCAGCGGCGGACAAGGCCGAAGACTGGAGGGCTACCATCCAGAGCCTGATCGCCTTCGCCAACAACGACCCTTCACAGCAGCCGGTGACCTTGCGGCCGCGGCAAGCTAAGAAGACGAAGGCCGACGGCGACAAGACCGCCGGGGGTGCAACCACCGTGCACTCCCCGCCGCAGAAGCGAAAGACGCCGCCCCGCCGGAACAGCGCCGACGACGGCTCCACGGCATCGTCGGATCCGCGGGCTCGTCGGGATCAACGCCAGGTCCTCGACGACCGGCGACAAGAAGACGCTCGGACCACAATCGAGCGCCGCCGAGAAGCTCGGCGACAATCAGACCAGAGAGCTGGGAACGCTGTCGGCAGCGCGGCGCGCCGGTGAACCAGCGACCTGCCAGACACGGCGAGCTGCCTGCGTTCACCCGCGAGCCGCGGCGCGTCGATGGCCCAAAGATGAAGAATTTCAAGCCCGACGTACCGGAGAAGTACGACGGCAAGACGCACCCCTCGGAATTCCTCAGTGTCTACACCATCGCGGTGCAGGCTGCCGGGGGGCGCGACGAGAAGATTCTGGCGAACTACTTCCCGCTCGTGCTTAAGCCGAACGTTCGTTCTTGGCTTATGCACTTGCCGGAAGGCTCCATTTCTTCTTGGGCAGACCTTTGCCATCAGTTTGTTGGCGCCTTCACTGGCGGCCACAAACCCCACGGCCAGGAGAGCGATCTCCACATTTTAGCCCAGAAGGAAGGAGAATCCCTGCGCAAGTATATCCAACGCTTCAGCCGTGTGCAGCACAACATCTCGATGTCCACCCGCCGCGGTTATCGGCGCGTTCCACCGAGCGCGCGTAACCGCCGCATGCGTGAAGAGATGGCGATGACCAAGGTTCGGGATGTCAGCGAGCTCTATGCTCTGGCTGATAAGTGCGCACGCGCGGAAGAGGGGAGGAGACTCCCCGGGGAGGATGCTGGCGCAGGAGAAAGCGACAGCGACGACACCGCCCCGGCAAAGAAGAGTCGGCGGCGGAACAACCGAAAGAAGAACAAGAAAGAGGTGCTTGCCGTCGAGAAGTCCGGCAAGGAGTCTCCCGCCAAGCAAACGCAGGCTTGCTTCTCCGGCAAGGAGCCTGCCCCTGTAGCGGCAGCCGACAAGCAGGATGGCTCCGACAAGCAATACTGCAAAATCCACCGCACCAAGGGCCACGATCTCTCCAACTGCAAGCGCGTCGAGTATCTCGTCGAGCAGCAAAAAACTGAGTACGAGAGGCGCGACAAGGAGAAGGCCCAAGGTGGCGGAGGAGAACCGAGCAAGAAGCGGCCGTTCAATGGCCGGGGAGGACGCCGCGGCAAGGCCAAGCAGCGGCAAGGTGATCGACCTCCCCGGGGCCGCGACAAGGATGAAGAAGACGACGATGAAGACATGGAGGATGAGGATAACAGCGAGCAGGAGTTCGAAGGCCACGGAGGTCTGTGCGTCGACGGTGGCGCCTCTGCACACCTCCCACCGCGGTGAAGCGGTGGGTGCGTGAGGTGAATGCAGCGGAGCAGCCCGTGGAGTCGCAAGAGCTCCTCAAATGGTCCGCACGCCCATCATTTTTGATCTTGAGGATCACCCCGACCGCACCACCGCGGTCGGGTGCTTGCTAATGCTGGTCTCGCCCACCATCCGCAACCTCAAGGTCACCAAAATGTTGGTTGACGGCGGGGCGGGCTGAACTTGATCTCTCTGCTGTGATCAAGAAACTCCAAATTCGGATGGCGAGCTCGAAGAGACCGGTTCTTTCAAGGAATCAACCCGGACGGAGCAAGCCCAAGGGAAAGATCACTCTGCCGATGACCTTTGGCGGGGAGCTCAATTTCAGGACTGAGCGCATTACTTTCGACGTCGCCGATATTCCGTTGCCATACATACTCGGCCGTCCTGCCCTCGCCAAGTTCATGGCAGCTTCCCATTATGCATACAACGTACTCAAGATGCCGGGGCCGATAAGCGTCATCACTGTCCACGGCGACAAGAAGGATGCGCTTATCTGCGCCGACAAGATTTACCGGGATGCGGCAGCTGCGGCCGATAAGAATACACTTGCCGCTGAAGCTCCCGGGGGGAAGAAGACGAAGACCAAGTCCGGCAAGTGCTCTAGGACCCACTCCGGCAACCGCACCTCTTCGGAGTGCTGCGCTGCCGTCGAGGACGCCCCGTCCAGCTCCACCGGCAAGAGTAAAAAGGGAATGGCTGCTCCGCCGGCAACCAAGAAGGTGTCCGCCAAGGAGGACGGCACTGGTGGTACCTTCACCATCGATTGCCACGCTTGACAACGACAAATAGGAAAGCGCTTGTTGCCTTCTGCGGGCGAATGTCGATGTGTTTGCATGGCAACCATCGACATCCCGGTGTTCCTGGAAGGTAATTGAGCACAAGCTTGCCGTTTGCCCTCATCTGTGACCCATCAAGCAAAAAGTGAGGAAGCAAGCCGAGAGCGCCAAGAATTCATCAACAAAGAAATCAAGAAGCTAGAGGCAGCAGGCCTAGTTAGAGGTGTGATCCATCCGGCGTGGTTAGCAAACCCGATGCCGTAAAGGTGCGCAAGGCCAACGGGAAATGGAGGCTGTGTATAGACTTCACCGATGTGAATAAAGCATGTCCCAAGGATCCATTCCCCTTGCCGCGCATTGACCAGATTGTTGACTCCACTGCCGGATGTGAGCTACTCTGCTTTCTTGATGCATACTCAGGTTATCACCAGATCTTTATGGCCAAAGAGGATGAAGAGAAGACTGCATTTATCACTCCATGTGGCACTTATTGCTTCATACGCATGCCATTTGGATTGAAGAATGCAGGATCAACATTTGCAAGGGTAGTGTATACTGCTTTTGAGCCACAGATCCACAGAAATGTAGAGGCTTACATGGATGATATCGTGGTGAAGAGCAAGAGCAAGGATACGCTGGTTCAAGATTTGGAAGAAACATTTCAGAACCTCGCAAGATACTGACAAAGTTGAACCCGAGAAGTGCGTCTTTGGAGTTCCCTCGGCAAACTTCTCGAGTTCTTTGTGTCACAGAGGGGATTGAAGCCAACCCGACAAGATCAAAGCCATTGAGCGGATCGAAGCCCCGGCGAGTCAAGGATGTCGGAAGGCTTGCAGGTTGTGTGGCTGCCCTCGGAGGTTCATTTCAAAGTCTGCGAGAATCGCCCTACCTTTCTTCAAAATCTTGAAGAAGGCAGGTCCCATGAAGTGGACTCGGAAGCGGAGGCGTGCTGCAGGATTTGAAGCGGTACCTATCCTCCACCCCAATACTTGTCGCACCTAGACCACGGGAGAAGTTGCTGCTGTACCTAGCGGCAACCAACCAGGTGGTTAGTGCTGCGTTAATAGCGGAGAGGAGTCAGAAGAGGAGGTTACACCACCGCAAGCGAGTCCAGCGACAAGCGGGGCTGCTCCGACAAGCTCGCCCCGACAAGGACAACTCTGTGCAGAGAGCAGGATGAGGTACGGAAGAAGATGGTGCAGCGCCCGGTGTATTTTGTAAGTTCCCTTCTCCGAGGGGCTAGATCAAGATACTACGGTGTGCAAAGTTGCTTCGGCCTCCTCATGGCCTCGAGAAAGCTGCGCCATTACTTCCAGGCACACGAGATAACAGTGGTCACCCGCTTTCCGCTGAAGAGGATATTGCACAACCCAGAAGCAACAGGCAGGATCGTTGAGTGGGCACTGGAGCTGTCGAGCTTTGGACTCAAATTTGAGAGTACTTCAACCATACAGAGCCGAGCTTTGGTAGAATTTATAGCAGAGTGGACCCCAACGCCCGATGAAGAAGTCCAAGAAACAAGTACACCCGTACAAGAAGCGACAAGTGAATGGGTAATGTACTTTGATGGTGCCTTCTCGCTGCAAGGCGCCGGTGCCGGCGTGGTACTCATCGCGCCCACCGGGGAGCACCTCAAGTATGTTATCCAGATGCACTTCCCAAGGGAGCAAGCGACAAACAACACTGCTGAATATGAAGGTTTGCTCGCCGGCCTCAGGATTGCGGCCGAACTTGGGATCAGGAAGTTGATTGTGCGGGGAGATTCTCAGTTGGTGGTCCGGCAAGTTAACAAGAGCTATTAGAGCCCTTTGATGGAAGCTTATGTCGATGAAGTGAGAAAGCTTGAGGAGCGCTTTGAAGGTTTGCAGACGGAGCACGTCCCGAGAGCTCAGAATGAAATCGCAGATGGCCTTTCAAAGTGTGCTTCGATGAAGTTACCTGTGGAACCGGGGACCTTCTTGCTCAAGCTGACTCAACCATCCGTCACACCATCAATTGGGCAGTCCAAGAAGAGAAAGTTGGTCTCCGCGACTACTTGCGGCGGGTCTCCCCGAGGCCGTCGCCAAGGTCCCCAAGATCAGCGACTGTAACGCCGAGGAACAGTTTGCTCCTGAGATCCTCGGATCTATCTGATTGAAGCAAGTGTTCCCGACAAGCCTCGCCCGGCGAGCTTGCGGGGACCTTCGGCTCGGCAGAGCCGAAGTTCTTGCCGAGAAGCTGAGGTTCCCATGGCGGCCTTCATGCCTTTAGTCCTTGCCGTTGAGCCCCAAGCTCCGGCATGGGCGCAGCAGATCGTCCGTTTTTGCAAAGCTGGAGAACTTCCGGCGACCCGGAAGAAATAGAAGATAACCAGACAGTCAAGTATGTACCGGTTCGTGGATAACGAGCTGCATGTAAGAAGGCTCAATGGTGTCGATTGAAGTGCATCTCCGGGAAGATGGGATGAAGCTGTTGGCGTAAATATACGGAGGCATATCGGCCACCACATTGGCGCAAGGGCGCTTGCCGAAAGCTTTCCGGCAAGGGTTCTTTGGCAAGAAGCCCTCAAGATGCAATCGCACTAGTAACCAAGTGTGAAGCGTGCGATTCCATGCAAAGCGATTCATCGGCCAGCTCAAGCTCTCCAAACAATTCCTTTGTCTGGCCCTTCTCGATGCAGGGGCTCGATATCCTCGGCCCTTCCCCGTCTGTTGTCGGAGGCTTTGAGTACTTATGCGTAGCAATCGACAAGTTCACAAAGTGGCGAAGTGGAGCCGGTGAGAAAGGTGACAGCACAATCAGCGGTCAAGTTCTTGGTCGATTGTGTGCGTTTGGGATCCCTAACGGGATTATCGCGACAACGGTACACAATTCACTAATCGCACCTTCATGCGATCGTCCAAGACCTTGGCGCCAAGGTCTGTTTAAACTTCATTGCTCACCCGAGGAGCAGCGGTCAAGCGGAGAGGGCCAATGCTGAAGTGCTGCGCGGACTCAAGACAAGAACTTTCGACAAAGCTGCGCGAGTGCGGAAGAAATTGGATAGAGGAGCTGCGCGGCTCTTTGGTCAATCGAGCGACACCAAATCGAGCCACGGACAGACACCTTTTGCTCTAGTCTATGGAGCAGAGGCAGTTCTCCCCACGGAACTCGTATCACGGATCTCCTCGAGTGCTCGCTTATGATGAGCTCGAGCAAGAGCAAGCTGCGGCAAGATGATGCATTGCTCCTTGAGGAGGGGCGTCTCGGCTGCTCTTGACGAGCTGCTCAATACCAGCAAGCCTTGCGTCGCTACCATAGCCGCAAGGTCAAAGCCAGAGTCTCGAGGAAGGCGACCTTGTTCTTCGGTGTGTTCGATCCGCCAAGAATTCCAACAAGTTGGCCTTGAAGTGGGAAGGCCCTTATCGGGTGAGACAAGTCACGAGGCCCGGCTGTCGCCTCGAGACCGAAGAAGGCTTACCGGTGAGCAACTCCTGGAACATAGAGCATCTTCGCAAGTTTCACCCATAAGGCGCGGTTGCCGTGATCCGCTCCGGCAAGCACCTTTTGTACAAGCTTTGCCGCTGTTGCATGTAACCCTTTGTACAAAGCCGGGCGCAGACCCCATGCATCAGTAAAGTTTCTGTGTTTTGCGCTGGTTGCCTTTTTCATGCTTTTCTTTGCTATTTGCATGTGTTATTTGGCATCTCTTGTGCGACACACATATCCGGTAAGCAATAGCACGCCGAAAGGCCATATACTTGCTTCCCTCTTTTCTTTCCTTGTCTCTTAAGCAGAAGGAACGTTCCTCGCGCACAAGTTTGCCGGGGGGGAAGGAAATGGAGGATGAACCAAGTGCTGTTCAAGGAAGAGAAGCTTGCCGGAGAACACACGGATCACGAAAGCTAAGTTATTAGAATTTGAGCAGTTCAAAATTTTAAATTTTAAGTTGCCTTCCTTGAACAACCACACTCTGTATGGAAAACATGCGCGCGGAGGAACCTACCCGTGGATAGCCGCACCCTTATCTTGTTTTCGAGCACGCTCAACGATTTAAGTGAGCTGCGACAAGTGTCGCGCCCTTGTTTTGTTTTCGAGTCCGCTCAGCAAGCTAAGTGCGTTGCGACTAGCATGCAACAAGGTTGCTTGCGGTAAGACCTTGACCAGCAGGCTGCTTGAGTTCAACACTCGGCGCTTCATGGCAAGGGCCCCTTGCCGGCAAGTTCCCTAGAAGCGTAGGGTAAAAGCGCACAAAGGGTGTAAAGTAGAGGGTGTAACGTAGCAAGCCCTGCCGTAAGATGCCCTTCGTATGAGAAACTTGTGCGCAGAGGAACCTACCCGTGGATAGCCGCACCCTTATCTTGTTTTCGAGCACGCTCAACGATTTAAGTGAGCTGCGACAAGTGTCGCGCCCTTGTTTCGTTTTCGAGTCCGCTCAGCAAGCTAAGTGCGTTGCGACTAGCCGCGGCAAGGTTGCTTGCCGGTAAGACCTTGACCAGCAGGCTGCTTCGAGTTGACACTCGGCGCTTTCGCGGCAAGGGCCCCTTTGCGGCAAGTTTCCCTAGAAGCGTGAAGTATAAACATACGAAGGGCAAGGCGCGACATCGTATTGCAAAGTTGCACGTAGAAAGGATTTATATACATATACATGTAAATAATGAAACTGTTGCAGACCTATCTCAGCTGTTTTCATGGCTGAAATTACAGCAACAAGGAGAAACCGAAGAGCACATCAAGCACTGGATTTTGGCGGAGCCGAGTTGCCGGGCTGCGGTATAAGATTCCTTCGGCGGGATAATAGCACCAAAAGCTGCGGGTCGGATAAGTTTTTCATCCTCGTCATGCATCCTCTCATGGACCGGGAAAGCGGGGTTGCGTCCTTGAGCGGCGTGTCTTGTAAAACCGTGCGCGGAGGAGCCAGGTCGTGGCCCAGTTGCGCCCTTGGTTTGTTTCCGAGTACGCTCAACGATTTAAGTGAGCTGCGACAAGTGTCGCGCCCTTGTTTCGTTTCCGAGTCTACTCAACAAACACAAGTCTTGCTGAATCTGGCCCGCAAGGTTGCTTGCGGAAGCAACACCGCCGCGGGCTCTTGATGTCTCGCACTCAGCAAGCGTGTTCGCGCCGGCAAGCTCCCCGAGAGCGTAGGATGGGAACATACAAGGCACGAAGTCAAGTAAAAGATGCGGTCCGACAAGCGTTCCCCTCTTTTCATTAAAAACATCCTAGTTTAGTACAAGTCCATAGAGGATGAAAAACATGATAGAGAGGATTACATATTTTAATACAACTAAGGCCCAAGGGCTTACAAATTGAAAGATAAGATGCCGTAATCCCTCTCTGTTTCTCTGTTAGGAGTTAGGAGGTAGGTCAAGGAGGCCCGGCAAGAGAAGCTTGCGGAAAGCAAAAAGGCGCCTAGGAGAGCTACGGGCACGAAGACACCAAGAGAACTTCCGGGGCGGCGGGAGCTTGGCGGAGGCGGAGGCGCCGGAGGCGAGCTTGAAGGCAGGGTGGTGGGGCGTCGGCCTGACGCGAGGCTCCTCGCCCTCGTACTCCGGCGTAACGGCCTTGCCGCCACCCCTCTTCCTCTTCCGCAGCCTCCCTCACGCCAGCCGCCCAAGGAGGCGGCCCGGGGAGTTGAAGGCGGCGACCGGATGATGGGGTCGCCGGTGGCCTTGCGGCAGCGTCCGAGCGCCTAGTCGGACCCGCCATCCTCGTCATCGTCGCTGTCGCTCCCTCCTCGTCACTCTCGCTCGAGGAGGGACCTTCGCTATCGGAGGAGCTGTCCACACAGACATCTCGCCCGGTCCCGGAATCCCGAAGACCTTGACGGCGAGAAGGTCGCCCTCCATTAACTTGAAATGGAGGGTAAACCCCGCCGTCAAGCTGTGGATGCGGCGACGTTTTCCACCCTCGATCGAAGTACATCACGCCGGGGGTTGGGGACACGACACTCACTCGAGTGCCGCTGATCCCACAGCCCCTCATCGCATAACTCCATCACCTCGGCGGATCCGGTTCCATCGCGCCATGAACGGGCCGGCAGCGGAGGCGGCGACAGGCGCTCGGCGCAGCTTGATGAAGAACTCCTGTGGATCGTCTCGGTATGGACCGCCTCGAGAAAGGAGCCGCCGGAGGAGGCGGGGAGGCACGTCGCTCGACCGCCTCTCCCGACCGCCTCGACCGCGCCCTCGGCCTCGTCCGTGGCCTCGCCCCTCCCTCTCCCCCTCGTGGGCGGCTCCGCCGCCACGGGTGCGGGATAGGGAGAGGTGCGCTGCCTGGAGGCGACCCTCGCTGCCACCGTTGAAGAACTAGGATTTCCTCCTTCCATGGCAGAAAGAAGAACGGAAGCTGAAGACGAAGGGAGAAGAGGAAGTGTGAGACCATTGTGCTCCCCTTCCGCCCCTTTTAAAGGGAGAGGTGGGGGCTCAACCGCCCTGCCCGACCAATCGGGAAGCGAGGAGGGCAGAGGAGCGGGGCCGACTCGCCATCTTCGCCCGTGACGGCTCGGTCTCCCACCTTCGCCGCCCACGACCCCTATGCATGAGGGCCGCGTGGCGAAAAAGCGGGACCGGAGCGACGGGTGAAGTGACCTCGCCCTGCACCACGATCACGGGGGTGGATGCCCTAAAGACCGCACGCGCCGCCCACGTCTCCCACGACGCCGCAATCGACACGCGCCGTTCACGGGGGATGCGCGAAGCGGAAGTGGATTCGACGCGCCGTGGGCGCGTGTGCCGTGTGCTCGTTTTGGGCCTGGCCCAACAGCGCTCGGCACCGTGTGTGGCCCAGGCCCGGGGGCTCCTGTCGGTGTACTAAGGTAGGGGTACCTCAGTACCCCAACTTGTGCACGGGCGGTTGCAGCTCCCCGCGGCAGGGTTTACCACGTGCTCGCCGAAGACCTTCCTGCTCCATGTCAAGCCATTCAAAGACAAAGTATACAAGACAGAAGATCGAGACCCCGGCAAGCGGAGCTTGCCGGGAAGGCCGTTCCAGGCTCAAGGTTACATCACTCACGCAAGGCCCTGGCAAGAGGAGCTCGCCAGGAAGACTAGAAGATTACATCATAGAAGACACGCCTCGGCGCTATATGCGTCCCGGCGAGGGCCCGGGAAGCGACAAGTTACGGAGCCCGGCAAGCTCCCGGGTCCGGCAAGGTCAAGACCCCGGCAAGGTGCTTGCCGGAGAATTCTGTTGTGTGCCCGCGCTCAGCTCATCAGCCCCAGCGTCGCCACAGGGCCTTTCGAGGGCGCGTGGCGGATGGTCTGTGCAACTGGGGACACGGTGGCACTTCACGGTGGTGGATCCATCGCCGTGGCGACGGAGACGCAAAGGCGGGAGCTTTTGGGGTCGACGGCGACGGGCATTAAATGCCCTTGTCCCCATGTCAAAGTAGGTGGCGACCACTTTGTTCACGACTTTGTAGCTCCACTTTGTTCCCGACTGTTCCAACTACCACCTCTTTTACATTTTACCCCTTTCTCCTCGTTGACACTGTCGGTGACCCTTGCACTATAAAAGGAGGCCCGTGCACAGCGTGAGGGGGTTCAGTTCGCTCGGCCGAAACCTTGACAACTCTCGCTCGGTGTAGCTGCTCTGTAGCTCTTCAAGCTCCGAGCTCAATACAAACCAAAGGCAGGAGTAGGGTTTCTGCGTCCACGCGTCCGAACCTGGGTAAAGACCGCCCGCGTGCTCGCTACGATCTGCTCTCTGTGCTCCCTCCGCCCTCGTACCGCACAGACAAGGGGCTCCGGCCCCATAGGTGTTCATGGCGGGCAGATTCCCCCGGCATCCCCTCAAGTATCTTCATTCGTTTTCCAATTCTTTCCGTTGAATTGTGCCTTTGCTACTTTCATTTTCAATTCTTACGGTGGTTCGTTCAAGATTTCACCTCTTTCGTTATCATTTAATTCATTCGTTCTTTCCAATCCTACCGGTGGTTCGTTGAAGACCTTCTCAAGTTTACGCCATATCTCCCTTAATCATTTCTACGAGAATAAGTGGCATGCCAAATCCATTGTGGGTCATCAATTTAATTGATGAGGGATAAGCATAATGTAATTCTTATTCTTGTTTCATCGAGTAAATTCAATTCCTTACTTTGGAGGTTAATCAAAAATTCTTGGTTTCAATTGCTCATCCTTCTTTTTCGGAGTTCCAAGCTCTCATCATCACGGAGATCCATCTAAATCATTGCAAGGATTCACCTTGTGATTTCCATTTCTCTTTCTTTTCATTCCTTTTGTTTACCGGAGTTCTTCATGGAGGTTCTACATGATGGTTCATCAAGGATTTAATTCCCTTCTCAAAGTTTTCATCGGGATTCTTTCCTAAGGAGCTCAAGCTTTCTTCATATGGTAATCCGGAGTGCAATTCTTTCTACCATATTTTGGTGGTGGTATTATGTCAATCTTGACAATTTCCATTCATGTTTCATGATTCATATGTTGTCAAGAATGAGGTATTCTAAATCCATCTTTTTCTGTTCGTTCAAGAGATCTTTTCGACCAATCAACTTCTTCGTTGGAGTTATCTTGTGTCATATTTCACCTAAAGCCTTTCCTTAAGGATGTTGCTATTTGTGGTGCATATCAATGATCCGAGTTTTCTCCTATCCTCTCGGTGAAGAAGTTGTTCATCTCTTTGGTGCTCTCAACCAAATCAATGGTTTCCATTTGTGGCCGGTTGTCACCTCATAATTTTGAGATGTTTCCATAATCCCACTACAACTTATTCTTTTCGTTGTTGGTCTTCCAACAACTCTATTCTAACCTTCTTGCAAGGATGCTTTCCAAATTCAATTGTGGCAGAAGATGTCATTTTCTTCTCCATTCTGTTATTCCAATGATCTAACTTCTATTCTTTCGTTACAGAGGCATTGTGATGTTGTGCTCTTCACCCATCACCTCGTTTTGTCAGGATCTTGCTATTTTCTTGCTTATCCATTTAACCGCAGTGTCGTGTTTTCATTCGAGTTCCCTCATCTTATCAAGTTTTGCCTCCCTTCTCATCTTATCAAGGTCCGGCGATGGAAAGGCAGGTCGGGGCGGCGAGGTGGCGTCGGAGCTGAGGAGCGAAAGTCAGAGCAAGGTGGCGCCTGCGTCGAAGAAGGAGAGGCGGTCCGGCGCAGCGGGGCGGCTCCGGGGTGAGGTGCGACGGCGGCGGGGAGGTGCGGCCGCCGGGATGGATCCCCGATCTAGATCTGGGGGGAGTGGGAGAGAGAGCGTGGGTGGGAGTAGTGGGGGATCGTGGGGGAAGATGGGATAGGGTTCGGTCGGGCGTGGCCTATAGGCCAGAGGAGCGGGGGAGTGGGCTGGCTTAGGTGGGCTGGCCAGTGGGAGTGGGCCGAGGCCCGGGGGGGTTCTTCTTCGCTTTTTTTAAAAAGACAGAGATGGTTAAGAGAATATTTTGGGCACACTATTTACTTAGGAAAAATATGGGAAGTGCCCCTTTTAATTCCCTCGTGATCTTAGACAGTGCCACAAATATTTTAGAGACCAGAAGAATTCATTTGTATTTTTCATAAATGAATTAGCAATAAAAATTGCTGGAATAACAATTTTTTAAAATGCTACTGCCCATTTTCGCAAAGGAGTGATGTTGTATTCCTAATAAATGTTATGGTATATTGGCTATGAGATGAACTTTTTTCCAGCAACTTTTGGGCAACTTTATTTTGCACTTTGAATTTGAATTGATTTCAGAGAGGGGAATTGAAATGAGTTGAATTATCACTGTGATCATGCATTGCAAATGATGATGACAAGGCAGGATTAAGAGGTGATCACTGTAGTTGATACATGGGGGTGTTACATATGATTTGATTAGAACTAGCCCGGACTGACGCTGTTTTCAGCAGAACTACCATGTTGTTGTTTTTGTGTAGAAATAAAAGTTCTTGGAATGCGCTGAAAATCAACGGAGAATATTTTTGGAAAATATAAAAAATACTGGAACGAAAAGCTACCGGAGGGGAGTCCCAAGGCCACCACTAGGGTGGAGGGCGCCCCCCTAGGGCGCGCCCCCTACCTCGTGGACTCCCCATGGGCCCCTTGACATGAAACCGACGCCAACCCCTCCTATAAATCCAAAAAAACAGAACAGAAGGGAGAACAGAAGTTCCGCTGCTGCAAGCCTCCAAAAGCACGAGGGATCAATCTAGGCCCTCTCCGGCACCCTGCCGGAGGGGGCCATCATCACCAGAGGCAATGGGGGAGGATCTCGGAGGGGCCATCGTTGCCATGAAGGCCAGGGAACATAGGGAGAACCTCTCCCCATCCAGGCCAGGCCATGGAGGAGGAAGCATAAGGGGGAGAACCTCTCCTCCTCTCTCGTGGTGGCGCCAGAGTGCCATCGAGAGAGGAACCATCGCCGCGGTGATTGTCTTCGTCAACATCACCATCCTCATCTCTTTTCAGCTGTCCACTCTCCCGCACCCCGCTGTAATCACCTACTTGAACATGGTGCTTTTGTGCCACATATTATGATCCAATGATGTGTTTTCCATCCTATGATGTTTTGAGTAGATTTCCTTTGTCTTTGGGTTGATTGATGACCTAGATTGGTTTGAGTTGTATGTTTTATTTTTGTGTTGTCCTATGGTGCCTTCCGTGCCACGCACACATGAGGGATTCCCGCTGTAGGGTGTTTCAATATGTTCATGATTCGCTTATAGTGGGTTGCTAGAGTGACAGAAGCTTAAACCCGA
This sequence comes from Aegilops speltoides, assembly GCA_021437245.1. Classification (NCBI taxonomy): domain Eukaryota; kingdom Viridiplantae; phylum Streptophyta; class Magnoliopsida; order Poales; family Poaceae; genus Aegilops; species Aegilops speltoides. The sequence goes on along the minus strand of CM038143.1, from coordinate 451,355,822 downwards.
GTAAGGGGGTGGTTGCATATGGGATAAAGGGGACTTGATATGTTAATGCTATGGTTGGGTTTTACCTTAATGATCTTTAGTAGTTGCGGATGCTTGCTAGAGTTCCAATCATAAGTGCATATGATCCAAGAAGAGAAAGTATATTAGCTTATGCCTCTCCCTCATATGAAATTGCAATAGTGATTACCGGTCTTGTTAACAATTGCCTAGGACAATTCTGCACACCGACCCATCATTATTCCACACTCGCTATTTATAATATTTAGTAATATATTCTAACTTTATGATAACAACACCTACTTTTATATTTTAGCTCTCCGATACCATGCAAAGTTATTCTCTTCATACCCACAACATAGTTTTATTTCTCGTTTCTAGTTGGAAGCAACTGTTCGGTGTACGTAGAGTCGTATCAGTGGCAGATAGGACTTGAGAGAATATTATCTTACCTTTAGCTCCTTGTGGGTTCGACACTCCATACTTATCACCTCCACCTTTGGAAATTGCTACGATACTTCCATCGCCTCTGCCATTGCCCACATGAGAATCTCAATTGGGATTGCCCCCTTGCCGTTAAGAAGTATTCGCTTTTGCTCATCACTCGTTACTTACAATGTCAAGCCGGGCGAGTGCATCACGAGATATTTCACACTATGAAACCATGAGCATATCTCCTTGCACTTGGCCAGCAAGAGCTCATCCCCAATGCAAAAGAAATCCATCTCCCTCTTCGAGCTCAGACCTGCTAGCCATCAATCAAAGATAAAATGTGTAAATCAAACAATTAAAAACGGACTCGATTATTCGAATCAAAATCAATGAAACGCAATCTAAAAAGGGCTCCTATAAAAAAACCTCATTTCTAGGGTTTTATATTTCCAAACTAGCTTTCACTAGTACCACTGGCACGAATACAATCCTAAATAGACATCGATACAGATCGCAAACTGGGGCAACTAAATGCATGACAATTCAATTGGTCAATTGCCCATTTAATCAACTGATAAATGATTCATAATTGCTAGGGTTCACTACAAGAAATATGTCAACTAGTGACCTTCTGTCAGTGACCCTGGAAGAATTGGTCATAGATCTATGACCATTTCAAACCAATTGGTCAAAAGTTGTTCGGGGGGCTCCAAACCCTAAACCATTGCGACCATTTTGGTGAGAAAGGTCGTAATTTCCTTACACGAAATGGTCACAAAGCAAACAGTGCTAGTCCGCTGCCTTATTTCTAATTGTTAATGACCAATATAGATGGTCATAGCCTTGTAGATTGTGGTGGGTTGTGATGACTAGGCGCCATCTCATCAGTTTTGCCTATGTGTCATGTCCATGTGGCAGTTTTTGCCCTAGGTTGTGAAGAAACCTATATTTCTGTTATTCCAAAAATTCCCAAAAAATTCTCATAAATGTTTTGGATCATATCTTCATCAAATATGTCAAAAACATTCCTTGCCTAGTTAAAAATAATTCGAAAATATTCGTTTTCCTATTTTGTTCAGAGCAGCACTTTGTGAAGGAAGTACCACTTTGGCATGTCCAAATGGTATCCATTTTCTACAGTGCTTTCCTATGCCCAAATAACCATCGTCCACCAAATGCCAGCTCAATCCATTCATTATTTTGAGCCCAGCTTCAAAATTTGTATTTATGTCCAGTGTGGTACTTTGTAAAGCAAGTACCACCTAGGCTCCTCCTTTTGAGTTGAAAATTTGTGAAGACGGTCTTCTTAATGTAATCGATCATCAGCCAAAACTCACGCCCATTAGCCATGTGCATTTCCGCACCGCAAATCAAACACTTGGCTGCTTATTCATGTTTGAGCATCGATCGGTCTCCTCGTGAGAATCTTATGTTGTGATTTTCTTCCTAGCACCTACCTGGGGAGTGCCCAACCCACTAGACATGCCTAGGCCACCCAGAACACATGACAATGCCATGGTCACGCGGTGACCACGCGGCGGGCATCTTGAGCTTCACGCAGCTCTAGAGTTGGGGCCCTCGGCCACCGTCAAACCTCGATGTCTCGCCATCAAACCATGTATTTCTGATTAAATAGATACTTATTTACCTAGAAATGGTTTTTGGAAAAAAATAAAGAGCAAACTATGAGGCAGCTATAGTTCAAATTTGACCCGTTTCCACCTGAATCGACGACAATTTGTCTTTTTCACCAGAGGTGGATCAAAACTTTTTTCACCCAACCATTTTGTCAATTGTGCATTATATATGGCCTAGTATTTTATAAAATTGATTTGGTCCATTTTCGCAACAATTATTTGGTAGTTCCTTCACAAAAAACCTCCTTTTGGGCACTCGGAAAATGAAAAATGAATTTTCCATGCAAAGAAAATGAAAACTTCCTTAGGCAACATTGTTTGGAATTCCAAGATGTACCCTTGTGCACAATATGAGATCATTTGAACAAACTATGCCATGAATGTGGCCATAAGATTGATCATTTGGCTTGAAAGCCATGAATCTTCACGCATGATAGCTCATTTCTGAGAACACTTTTTGAAAATAATTACCGTACAAGTTTATTATTTTTCGTGGAAACTTGGTCACATATAATGACACAATGCGAAGGTTTTCCAATTTTTTCATTTTTTTTGTATTTTTTATGCCCGTTTCAAAATGCGGTCAAAACGGCGGGCTTGACCGTTCCTAGCTAGTGGTTGAATCTTGGAATTTTTTTGGTGTTTCTAGGATTAAATAGATACTTATGTACCTAGAAATGATTTTTGGAAAAAATAAAGAGCAACCTATGAGGTAGCTACAGTTCAAATTTGACCCGTTTCCAACTGAATCGATGGCAATTTGTATTTTTCACCAGAGGTGGATCAAAACTTTTTTCACCCAACCATTTTTTCAATTGTGCATTATATATGGCCTAGTATTTTATAAAATTTATTTGGTCCATTTTTGCAATAATTATTTGGTAGGTCCTTCACAAAAAAACCTCCTTTTGGGCATTCGGAAAATGAAAAATGAATTTTCCGTGCAAAGAAAATGAAAACTTCCTTAGGAAACATTGTTTGTCATTCCAAGATGCAAACTTTTGCAAAATATGCTATCATTTGAATAAAACTATGCCAAAAATGTTGCCATCACATTGGCTCTTCTCCACATGCAACGTCTTCTCCTTTGCGTGCGTGCGCATGTGTGTGTGGGGGGGGAGGGGTGTCCTGAGCATCCGTTCCTTTCGTCGTCGTCGACATCAACGGGCATAATAAATGGTTGTGATTTTCTAATCCATTAAATAAATGGTTAGATTTTTCTTCTTTCTATAATAGATAGATATGAGAGGTGGATGGAAACATCTTGACATTATTATTTTTAGTTAATTGTACGTAAATTGTGGACTAATATTTTTGAAAAAAAGGATGTGGCCCATTTTTACAACACAGATTTGTAGTCTTTTATTTAAAAGTCGGTAATTTGGGTCCAAAATTTAAAGATTCCACCGCGAGACAACTAGCCAATGAGAAGTGAGGAACCATGTTCACACGGATCGCCCAGTCGGACGCGATCTGAGCCATCCATCACGCACACATCAACGGTGAAGCTTCTCCCAAGAAACCCAAACCCTAACCCACCCACCCACCCTCATCCTTTCCCATTTTCCAGATCCGATCGAGACCCCACCGCCCCCGCCTTCCTCTGCCATGACTCCTCCATGATTCCCACCGCCCGCCCCACCTTCCCCCCCTCCATGATTCCCACCGCCGCCGCCCCCGCCTTCCTCCCCCTCCCGCGATTCCCACCGCCGCCGCCCCCGCCCCTGCCCCCGCTTTCCCATTCTCCAGATCCGATCGAGATAACCACCACCACCGCACCATTCATCCCCCACATCCACCAGTCCACGCGCAGCCCCAGCCTCCTTCTCGGCCACGGCGTCACGGCAGGCTTTCTCGCTGGCGCGCGCGTGCTGCTTCGATGCGTGCCGCTCCATCAAGCTGGCCGGACCGTGGCGCGCGCATGGTCTGCCTAGGGTTTGCGGTTGCGACGCTACACGCCTGCCACGGGTCTCCAGCAATCATGTCAACGGGATCCTCGGGTCTCCTGCAGTGCGTTTCCCTCCCTCCCTCCCTCTCCCACGCCTCCCCTCCCTAGCCCATGGTTCCTAACAGACGCATTCCTCTCCTCTCCTTGGGTCTCCTGCAGGGCTCGCGTGGGAGCAGCGCACGGAGGAGGCCTTGGAGGAGAAGCGGGAGGATCTCGAGTGTCCTCGCGCGCCCGGCCCGTGGCACAAACACCACGGTGCCCGCCTCACAGCTGCAGCATCTGCTTCGGCATCCTGCCGGCCACGCTCGTCGGCGTCGTCACAGCGCCCCCTCCAGACCAGCTAGGGTTCGGCGAATGAGGCCAGTCCCTCCACTCCTCCTCACAGCGCCCCCTCTCTGTTGGGGAACGTAGTAATTTCAAAAAATGTCCTACGCACACGCAAGATCATGGTGATGCATAGCAACGAGAGGGGAGAGTGTTGTCTATGTACCCTCGTGAGACCGAAGCGGCGATCTGGCGTAGAGGAAGTAGTCAGACGATCTCCTCGCGATCCGACCGATCCGGCGCCGTTACTCCGGCGCCCCGAGTTCTTGACACACGTACAGCTCGATGGCGCTCCTCGGGCTCCAATCCGGAGAGCCGGGAGGGAGAGTTTCGTCGGCCTGACGGCGTGGTGGCGATCTTGATGTTCTACGGCGCGAGGCTTCGCCTAAGCTTTGCGACGATATGACCGAGGTGGAATATGGTGGAGGGGCACCGACACGGCTAAGGAGCGATCCGTAGATCAACTTGTGTGTTCTAGGGTGCCCCCTGCCCCGTATATAAAGGAGCAAGGGGTGCGGCGGCCCTTGGGGAGGCGCGCGAGGAGTCCTACTCCCAGGGAGTAGGACTCCCCTTCCTAGTTGGAGTAGGATTGGGGGAGGGAAGAGGGAAGGGGCGCCCCTCTCCTTGTCCTATTCGGACTAGGGGGGGGGGCGGCCTGCCCTGGCCGGCCCTTCCTCTTCTCCCTCATGGCCCACTAAGGCCCAATAACCCCGGGAGGTTCGGTAACCCGGTGTTAGGTAAAATCGATTTCACCGGAACCATTCCGAACTCAAATATAGGCTTCCAATATATCAATCTTTATGTCTCGACCATTTGAGACTCCTCGTCATGTCCGTGATCACATCCGGGTCTCCGAACTTCTTGGTACATCAAAATACATAAACTCATAATATAACCGTCATCGAAACCTTAAGCGTGCGGACCCTACGGTTCGAGAACAATGTAGACATGACCGAGACCGTCTCGGTCAATAACCAATAAGCGGGACCTGGATGCCCATATTGGCTCCTACATATTCTGCGAAGATCTTTATCGGTCAGACCGCATAACAACATACGTTGTTCCCTTTGTCATCGGTATGTTACTTGCCGAGATTCGATCGTCGATATCAATACCTAGTTCAATCTCGTTACGGCAAGTCTCTTTACTCGTTCCGTAATACATCATCTCACAGCTAACTTATTAGTTGTAATGCTTGCAAGGCTTGATGATGTGTATTACCGAGAGGGCCCAGAGATACCTCTCCGACAATCGGAGTGACAAAACCTAATCTCGAAATCGCCAACCCAACATACGCCTTTGGAGACACCTGTAGTACTCCTTTATAATCACCCAGTTATGTTGTGACGTTTGGTAGCACCCAAAGTGTTCCTCCGTAAACGGAGTTGCATAATCTCATAGTTATAGGAACATGTATAAGTCATGGATAAAAGCTGTAGCAACATACTAAGCGATCATGTGCTAAGCTAATGGAATGGGTCATGTCAATCAGATCATTCAACTAATGATGTGACCTTGTTAATCAAATAACAACTCTTTGTTCATGGTTAGGAAACATAACCATCTTTGATTAACAAGCTAGTCTAGTAGAGGCATACTAGTGACATATTGTTTGTCTATGCATTCACACATGTATCATGTTTCCGGTTAATACAATTCTAGCATGAATGATAAACATTTATCATGAAATAAGGAAATAAATAATAACTTTATTATTGCCTCTAGGGCATATTTCCTTCACTCTCTTCCTCCCTCCCAGCATTTCGAGTTTGGATCTCAGTATGCCTTCCTAATACTTTTGTTTTGACTGCGTTGCTGTGAACGAATAGGTGTGCAAAGATCTGTGGTCGGGGAGGAAGATCTTCAAAACTGGGTTACGACTGGCTCATGTGGCCATTGCTGTGTATGTTCGCTCTTAGATTCGTCAAACTTTGCAAGTTCAATCTGCACTAGAAATGTTGCTGGCTATCACAACACTGCAAGCACTTAAATGATGGGGAATCTGCAATTGCTTTTCCATCTCTGACTAATTAACCATTTGACGAACATTAGTGGAATATATTACTGTGAAATGCTTGATTTATTTTTAGTCAGTATGAACTGGCTAAGCATAATATGGTAATGTAGATTATTGCAACCTTGCAAGTTCATAAACACCATATATTTGACTAATTATTGCAACTTTGCATGTTCATCCGAAATTACTAGATGGTTTTTGTCTGTGCAAGTGGCTTAGCATAGTAAAATAATATACTTTTTTGATATCCTGCTAGCAAATGATTATTAGCACAGTTGAGTTCCAGATTTGTTTTAGGGTGTGTGTGGGGGGGGGGTTACACTTTTAGGCCTCAAAGGCACCAAAGCAGAGCAAAGTAGTGTTCATCCTCTGTTAATTACTGTTACAAAGGCACTAAAGCAGAGCAGATCCTTTCGCTCTGCTCTGCTCTCTTTGTTAATTACTGTGCGACTCCTTGCTCCTGTATTCTATTAGCACCAAGTCTACCTTGCCTGTGTATTATATACTTTATTTTTCTTGCTAGAGTACTAGAAGAGTAGTGCTATCTTGCTGCTGGTGAAACTCCAAGATAATGCACTATTTTATCTTCTCAGCATTGTTGTTCTTATTTACTTGCAAGTTTTTACTATGTAAGGTTCAGTCATGCCATCTTTGCTTGTACTGCATGTTAATGTCATCAAAATGCTCACACCAAGTTTGTGAACTGTGGCCAGGTACCAGAGGCTGACCAACAGGGCGATGCACATGCCATGGTTTAAGTGCTCACACCAATATGTTAGAATATACTGTGCTCCAGCAGCTGTCCACGGAGCCAGCTCCAGCGTCAAGGGCACGACGGCAGCAACAACAAGGTTTGACCCCCCTCTCGATTTCATCTTCTTACATTCCATTGCCTGATGCCCATGGACTCAACCATGGAGAAGGTCCCTCTCCCTCTGTATTTTTGACAAGTCCAAGCCAATGTTGTTGTCATAATGTTGCAAGGTGCCTGATGCTCGCGGACACAACGACAACAACAGCGAGGTGTCTATCAGCAGCAGCAGCAGCAATGGAAAGAACAATCCTCTCATGGTATGTGTCTACACTAGGTTACTCCTACTGTGATGATGATGTGTCTGATGATAGACACCTTGCAACTAGCCACACATGTAGATAGTTTATTGTGATTATTGTTGTACCATGAGTCATTCAACACTTGAAGCCACAAGATCTGGATTTATTTCTGCGGATGTTGGTTAAGTTTGCTTCAGGCTATTATACTAGTTCCCCTAGTAATGCACTGATAGGCAGATGATATATTCTAACCTGGAAATGAATAAATGTTCAGTACTTCAGGCTATTTCAATAGCATTGCCTAGTTTCGAGCAAACTCTCGTAGAATAACTGTAGACAAGCAGTTGGGAAGTGGGTTTATTATCAAAATGTTGATTTAGATATGATTAGTAGATACCCATGTTCCAGCAAATTGTTTTATTCAGTTTCATGTCCCGGAAAATTAAACCATGCATCAGATTTGGGAATGAAAACAGATTTATTTATGCTATGTCAAAAAATGAATCTGTAACCTTTAATGAATTCAATGTATGATCGTGATGAGAATGAATGAATGAATGATATCATACCAACTTGTTTTTGCCCTTGATCAGTATCATTTGTGGTAGCTCCTAAGCAACATGATCTTTTTCTTGCTCCGAGATCCCAAGTGTGGTGTTGTACTTTTGTTGTGCTTGATTGATGTGCTGCTAGCTGCTACTGTTAATTGTTACTGCCATGATGTTAACACTGCTTAGAATATGTTCTGCGCCTTAATTCTAGTAGTATTTGTTGTCAAAAGCATGATTGTATTGTGAGCCATCAATTTCTTGGAGTCTTCTTAGAGCTTGCTGGCATTAGGATCGACCCGTAGCTGCTTGTGTATTTGTTTATTATTTTGTTCAATATTCTTTTCCTAGCTGTTCAATGTTTGAGGATATTGCTTTCATTCTGAATTCACAGCAATGATAATGATCATTTCCTGTCTTTTACAGGAGCTCCAAGCTCAAGAAGTTGGAAAAAGGGAACGCTTCATCTTTGTAGCTAATTATATGTTCCTGGATGATGTGAATGGCTGTTATAATATTTCATAGCAGCACTTTTGTAGTTGTTCTAAATTCCTAGATGATGTGAACTATGGCATGATTGTAATATATATAATATACTCATTTTGGTCGCCATTTATGAAAATTTATGTGATTGGGGCTCTCTGGACCAGAATACTGGTTACTTTATTGTTGATACTTTGTTGTTGATATGTCGAAAATGAAACATATACTATTTGGGCCTTAAAAAGGCCACAAATCAAACAATTCAGGAAAAATGAACTAAATTACTAAAATAATCAATTGTGAAAAGGCGATGGCCAAGTAAATAAAAAGGCTTAGGTCCAAAAACGAAATAGATCACAAAAAGGCCATGATCCATGAAATAAAAAGGCCAAATTGTTAGGCTAGGCCCATGTAGCTAGAGAAAATTAATAGAGAAAATATATAGTAAAAAGGCTGAATTGTTGGGCTAGGCCCATGTAGAAAACCGAATTGGACCGGGCTGAATCTTGTGCCACATCAGCTTGCCACGCTGGATGCCTACGTGGCCTGGGGATGTTGCTAGTGACCAAAACGCCACAGTGGACATATTTTGGTCATAAACGTCTACGACCATTCCAGAAGAAAGGTCGCTATAGTCAGTTTACGAGCGCCAGCTTTTGACCTTCTGTTTTTGGTCACAAAGAGGTCGCAAATGAAAAACCATGACCTTTCAGTGACCAATAGTGGTGGTCACAAGTTGACATATTTCTTGTAGTGGTTTCGATTAGAAATGTACCGATCGACCAACGATCTCGAATGGTTCATGTGTATGGGAGGAAGGGCTGCCTGGTAGAACCACTTTGTTGCGCCATCGGAACTCAGGCGAATGGTCGGAGTGGGCGGCGGGGCTACTAGGGAGCGCGGTGGTGCCGGCGGCTACGTGGGGCTGGGTGGGGGATGTGGTGGTTCACTTGCGGTCGGTCTAATTGCGGTAAAAGAAATGCGGCGGCTAGCACATGTCCTACTCGTCATAAGCGGTGACGTCCATGGCCCACCTGTCATACGAGGCCCACCTTGATACCTCTCCAACATATATATATAATTCATGAAGTATTCATGCAAGGTTTAGAACAATTCTATATGGTTTTGGTATGATTTGAATGGAACTAACCCGGACTGACGTTGTTTTCAGCATAACTATCGCAATGTTGTTTTTTGTGCAGAAATAAAAGTTCTCCAAATGCGACAAAACTTTTTGACGATATTTTTTTGGAACAAAAGAGGCACTATAAGCTTCGTGGGAGTACCAGAGGGTGAAGGAGGTGAGCACTATCTACCAGGGCGCGCCAGGGGCCTTGACTGTGTGCTGGTGGGTAGTGGGACCCTCTAAGCCCATATAGAAGTGAGAATGACGCCAAAAAATCCTATAAATACAGAAACCCCCAAAAATAACCCTAGATCGGAAGTTCCGCCACCGCAAGCCTCTGTATCCATGAAAAACCAATCTGGATCCTGTTCTGGCACCCCGTCAGAGGGGGAAATCATCACCAGAGGTCATCTTCATCATCCCGGCGGCAACCATGATGAGGAGGGAGTAGTCCACCCTCGGGGTTGTGGGTTTGTACCAGTAGCTATGTGTTTAATCTCTCTCTCTCTCTCTCATGTTCTTCGTTTGGCACGATCTTGATGTATCACGAGCCTTGTTAATATAGTTGGATCATATGGTGTTTTCCCCTCTCTATCTTGTTGTGATGAGTTGAGTTTTCCCTTTGAGATTTCGTTATTATCGGATTGAATACTTTTATGGATATGAGAACACTTGATGTATGTCTTGCTATGAATACAAGTGGTGACAATGGGGTATCATATTGATTTACTTGATGTGTGTTTTGGCACTCAACTCGCAGATTCCCGAGGTGGCATTGGGGTAATCTATGCATAGGGGTTGATGCATGTGCTCGTCTTTGTTTCTCCGGTAGAAATCTTGGGGGCACTCTTTGAGGTTCTTGTGTTGGATTGAGTATTATGAATCTGAATTTGTTTTGGTGTTATTTTAGTACGAACTCTTGGGCAGATCGATCGGAAAGGATAACTTGGTGTTATTTTAGTACGAACTCTTAGATAGATCGATCAGAAAGGATAACTTTGAGGTGGTTTCGTACCCTACAAACAATTTCTTCTAATGTTCTCCGCTAGATAAGAAATTTGGAGTGATTCTTCATCGCATATTGAGGGATGGTTATATGATCCAATTATATTAGCATTGTTGAGAGATTCCACTAGTGAAAGTACGAACCCTAGGCCTTATTATCATGCATTGCAATATCGTTTGTGCTCACTTTTCTTACTTGCTACCTTGCTGTTTTTATTTATTCAGATTATAAAAATATATTTCTACCATCCATACTACACTTTTATCACCATCTCTTCTCCGAACTAGTGCGCCTAGACAATTGCCATTGTATTGGGTGTGTTGGGGACACAAGAGATTTCTTGTATTTGATTGCAGGGTTGTTTGAGAGAGACCATCTTCATCCTACGCTTCCCAGGGATTGATAAACCTTAGGTCATCCACTTGAGGGAAATTTGCTACTGTCCTACATAACTCTGCGCTTGGAGGCCCAACACGAGTCTACAAGAATAAAGTTGCCGAGTAGACATCACACATGTCCAAAGATGCCTGGCCCCACGCATCAGTAACTGAGTAGGTAAAGGTCAACTACTTTGACCCGATGGAAGGGCTCTATTTGGAATTTTCTGAACATGGGGCGAGTGGTGGAGGGGGAAAGTGAGAAACTTAGAGGCCATGAGTCAAATTGAACACAACTAAGGAACCGAGGGCAGATAGATAGAAATCCCTAAGTTTAATTCCCTAAAGTCAATTATCACTCCAAAATATTTACTAGGTTCAGTTTGGTTCACTAAGTCATATTGCAAAAGTCTATTCAATTTAAACCTAAGGTTTCAAAGTTATAAACAATCATGTTTGAATTTAATTGAAATTATTAAATTCCCTAAAGTCAATAATAATCCCCAAAACATTTGCTAAAGTTCATTTTAAGTTTCTGAACTTAGTTGCAACTTAATTATCCTAATAAACTCTTTAGGATCAAATATTGTTTGAATTATAACTTCTGCTAAAATATATTCAATTTCTGTATTATATTATTTTAAAATTGAACCACAGTAGCTATGTTCAAAATATATTCCACTAGGTTCATTCTGCAAAAATAATCAATTCATTTGGATTTATAAATTGTAAGTTATGCCCTATTCAAATTTGAATTCATTCTACTTGAATTTGAATTTAAACTATTCAGCAGTTCAATATTATTGGACTAGGTGAAAGTGCATTTCTTGAGGATCGTTTTGCAAAAAAAAAATTACTCAATTTGGATTTACAGATAAAAACTTGCGAGTGTTTGCAGTTGCACAGGGTTTTTTGTAAATCTGCCATTTAGTTCAATTTAACAAAAATTCGAGTCGGTAATGTTTTGGACCAGGTGGGTGACGTGGAAGTTTCCTGTTGGCTGATACCGATTCAGTTTAAGTGGACTGATGTGGTGCGTGCGATCTAGATTTAACGGTCGAAATTAGATCTAGGGATTAGGGTCTCGGTGGCTCACCGCAATCTCGCCGGTGAGTCAGCGAAAAACACACACACAGTGGTGCTCCACTCGGGAGTTGTCGGATATAGAGTTCCAGGGGGTTTCAGGGGCAGCAAAGAGCACAGATGGGCTCAGCGTGGCTCGGGGAGGTCGAAGGTAGCGTCGGCTGGCCTTGAGAGTGACGCAGACGAGCAGGGTGAGCTCATCGAAGTTCGGTTACACTGACAGGGCTTCGAGTGATGAAGCGGTGCTCTAAATCAAGTGCCTATGGATGAACGAAATGGATCAGAAGACGCACATATTCAAGGGGAACACAATGGACTAGGATCACGAGGCAAGCCAATCATAGTGATCACCGGAGTCAAGCTCACAACGGCGGCGAGGCTCGGACTTCTTCAAAGTCGGGCGTAGAGGGAGCTCAGGTCGCCGCGAAGATGTCCAGGGGTGCACCGTAGTGCGGGGAATCGAGTGGTGGTTGTGGTTGGCCTCGAGTGACTGTACTCGCTGGAATCGACGCTAAAGTTTCTAAGTCAGTGGCCGAGCTTGGAGGTTCACCGGCGAGGAGCCTGGTGGCGATGTGAGGGGCAGCAGAGGGGAAATGGAGAGGGCTCTAGGGCTATTTGATGGACATGGAGGCAGGAGCTGTCCTGGACGGTGGGCGCGTGAGGTGGAGATCGTGGCCGACGTGTACGCGTGGGGCAGTTGGAGGTTAGGGATGACCCTAACCAGTGGGCCACGCTGATCAGCGACGGGAGAGAGAGGGTGCATGTTGGGCTTGGCTGCGGCTACCTTAGTGTGGTCGGCCTAGCTAGCTGGCTTGGCTGGGCCTTTTTCTTTTTTATTTCCTTTCCCCTTTTTTTGTTTTTTTGTTTTGTCTTTGCCTTTTCATTTGAATTTGAATTTGATATTTCATCCCAAAGAAAATTTTCTCTAAATTCAAATATGAATATTTGTGAGTGTGCCAACATTTTATTTGGCCCTTCTGAGCATATGTTTTCTGCACTTTATTTTCCATCTTGAATATCAATTTGGTTTAAACCCAAATATGTTTGAAATCCAATTTGGAAAATTTGGCATAAGGTCAAGATTATTATTTGGACGTATGGGATTCACTTTCTTTCCAAATAAATGCAAATTCCCCTTTTTATAAAAAACCCCATTTGATTTTTGAATTGATTCCAATCAATGAATCATTTAGGGAAATTTATTAGGGCTTTATTATCATCTAGGTCTTGCTAAGGATAACCTTATGAAAAAATATTTTAATTTTCAACCTATTTTGGGATTCCAATTTATTCCCTAAACCATGTGGGGTTCATTCTGTTTCTCCCAAATTTCAAACAAGGGTTTCAATGTGGCGATAGGGTTCTTGACCGTCTAGGTGAATTAAAAAAAAGTCAACAATCAAAAAAAGCAAACAAGTCAACCATAAATAAAAAAATGCAATTCCCTCTGAAAAATTTAACATACCAGATTTGGGAAAAATCTGGGATGTGACACTTTGGAAACTATATTGGATGAACTTTACCTCACAAATCTCCTAGCCTGATGCAATGATGTTGCATTGATCACACACATGGACAATATAGCGTGATCTGACATAGAGCATCCGCATTGTTTCCTTTTAGGTGAGATGCATTGATAGAAATATGTTACGAAATGAAGGGGGGAGATGATCTTGGGGTGTGGGTGGACTAGGGTCGGCAGTTTCACTATTTTAGGGAACCGCACCCCTTTTCCCCATTAAAACCACGCTTGTCGGGGGCTACATTTAAACCACACACACACTCTTGCTCCTCTTTCCCACACCAGATCTCCTCGCCCTCGAGTTTTCCGCCGGTTTGGCTCGCCGCCGCAGCGCCTTCGTCCGGATCCATCCACTCCCGCACTCATACGAGGTACTAATCACGGATCCACCCACTCTTCTCCTCGTCGTCGCAATCTTTGACGTGTTTGATGTGTGTTGTTTTTATGACAGATTTTTTGCGAAATCGTGCGGAGTGAATCTGGGATAGAAGTGGTTTTAAGGGAGAATACAAGTTCATTTTCTGTCAGGTGGGGAGGAGCACTTTAATTTTTGTTATTATGATTCACCGATTTCATCTGTATGCTTGTTGCAACAAGGATTTTGGGGGCTAGGGTTTGGTCGGGGAGGGGTGGGGTGGGGTGGGAGGATGCGGGATTTGACCCGCATGATGAAATTGTTGTCGATTGGGAAGCAGAGTGGCTCAGTCTTCAGGTTCTAGTCTTGTAAAGATGTGTTTGCGAATTAGTAGAGTTAGGGGAACAAGAGACAGGAGATGATGCATGTTTGTGCGGTGGTTGGGGGAAGTGCTTGGGCGGGCGGACATGTATCTTGGTATCATCTACCCATGATTTCTATCTGGACCCTCCCCCCTTGGTGGTGAGTCGCACTTTAATTTTTGTTATTATGATTCATCGATTTCATCTGTGTGGTCGCCACGACAAGGATTTTTGGGGCTAGGGTTTGGTCGGGGAGGGGTGGGGTGGGAGGATGCGGCATCTAACCCCACATGATGAAATTGTTGTCGATCAGGAAGCAGTATAGCTTAGTCTTCAGGTTCTAGTCTTGTAAAGATTTGTTTGCGAATTAGTAGAGTCAGGGAAACATGAGACACGAGATGATGCATGTTTGTGCGGTGGTTGGAGGAAGTGCTTGGGCGGTCGGAAATGCATCTTGGTATCATCTAACCATGGTTTCTATCAAGACCCCCCCCCCCCTTGATGACCTCCTATGATTTTCTAATCCTTCAATTTTTTTTAATTTTCCTCTCGTTGAAGGGACATATATATGGTTTACAAGTTTTTTGATCTCACATGATTGTTTCCTACTAACATTATCACAGGCGGCGATAGTTGATGGAATAAAAAGACGGCAGATTCTCATCCACATAGACCAACACCAAAGGTAATTAGTCTATGCACACAACTACTTCATATGCATGCTTTATTCACATGCCATTGGCAAATATGTGACATTAAATTAATTTCTAGTTCGCTTATGTGTGTCCTATTTTACATAGATTCCATGGCAATCTCCCTAGTACACCCCAACAATTTTTATTTGCTCCCGACTTTGTGACTACGCATCATATATGACAAGTTTTGTTATCCACATATGGATTTCGTGTTACCTATGAGACACATTTAACTTTTTTTGTGGTAATTTTTTGGTATGAAACACAATGTCATTCTCTACATATGAATGCATAGCAACTTCTTCCTGAATTTTTTTGTCAGACAATTAATATCTCTCAAATTTTTTGTAGTGTCCTTATATGGTATTTTCTTCATATTCCCCCATGTGTGCATATTGTACATTTATCTCGTGGCACTCCTTTGCAAAGGGGTGGTGCTTTTCTTTCTCTTGAGATGTGGATACACATTGACAACTTTGTTGTTCATAAATGGATTTACATCTCTGTTTGGCATGTGGCAAGTTTTGTTTACTTAACACTATAGGGCTAAGCTCCACAGCCAAACTTTTCTTTCACGCCACATGTTTTTGCTGATTTTTCACGCATACCCTCTCTAATTTTGCATTTTCTTTCTCACTGGACATCATGTCGAAAACTTAGACATTGGACATCAATGACTTGAAATAAATATATCTCATGAACCTTTCGTTGTATCCACATGAAAAAACAAGCTTATTTATCAGATGATAAATGCAGACACAGAGGTTGATGGCTCTTTCAACAATATGCACGTAGTTCATGGAAATCTTTGCACAATTAACATCTCAACTTATACTTATATTATAGTAGTTCATGCTCACATGTCATGGCAACTTTAGTAGGGCCAAGTACTGGTAGTATGAACTTTTTTTACCCAAGTCACATGGGCTGCTTCATGATAGGGTTATCTAGGGGTGCACTCCATTTAACTATATTATTTTGCAATTTAGATGGCAACTTTCTCTTGTTTCTCTATGCAAAAAAAAAAATCCTCATCTTCGCCATTTTTCACTATTGGTCTATGAATGCCAGTGAACTACATCTTCTTCTTGGGCATATACTACATCTTCTTCTGGGGCATATAGGGATTTAAGATATGGAATGATCTCAATACAAATCCTACTAGTTCTACCGAGGTACATTATTTGGTCTTATGTTCTTATCCATTTCCTCTAAGTGCACCATTCGACTATGTGCCATTTTGGAGTATGACCTTGCGTGTTTTCTTTCCCATCCTGGTATTTGTTTTTTTGGATATTGTCTGCGCAACTGCGAAAATAACCACGACACATGGGAACTCTCACACATGTCATATGGCAGTTTTATTTAGCAAAACATGGCAAATTATCCTAGCACGTGCATTACTGAATGTTGTTAGAATGGAGGGAAACCTAATTGGCTTATGTTAATGGCAATCTGACACATACTTATATGCTAACATTAGACCACAAAACACATGTCAACTTTTAGATAATTATATGTCAACACTAGGTATTAACACATGAGAATCATTTGTTTCATGGGTTCTCTAGGGAAATTAGAGGGGGTGAAAACTTATCAAATGTGGATGGAAACACTAGACCATGATACACCCCATGTTTTTATATGGAGGGTAATTATAGGGAGGGTGGAAAATTACAGTAACCTTAGATGACAACTCCAAAGCACAAGCCATAACAATTTTCATACAACATTCATGTTTCCTTTTTTACTTTGGAGGTAGTGGGAGGGGGGTTGGTGTTGATGGATAGTTGTATCCCTGTGTCGCATGTATCGCATGGGACATATATGCATAGGGACGTGTGGGTTCAAGGGACCCATACATGGGAGACCGACTTAATGGAAGGTGCCTCCCCTGGTTTCCCATAAAGGAAGTCAAGGCCTTTCAAAACTAGGAAGGAGTCCAATTCTTGGGGACCAACATCACTGCTGTGGGTGGGGGAGGGCACCACCACATTTCACATATACAAGGTCATCTGACACCACACAGAAGGACCAAGATCTACATACATTGCAATCTGCCCATAGAAGCCACATCAATCCATGACATCCTGTCTAGATCGACCCCTAGAACTCGACGAGTTGCCTCCCAACTTTCAAAACCCTCTCTAAATCTCCGTTGTACTCTATATCAAGATTAACCCCATATAAGCATGAGTGGAGCTATTAGCCCCCTAGGGCAAGGGGGTTCACTCAAATAACATGTGTGTCATGTACCGCAAAAAGGAACCAGGTGAAATTATCCTCGAATATTGCATGTACCCTATTCTATTTTCTCTACAAGGATCTCCCTATGGTGACAGGGGGAGGTTGTGGGTTGTACAAAGGATAGGGGGGTCATGTGGAGTGAGGGGGGGATTATGGGGGGAAACGATGTTGCTTCATCAATGGGGTATTAGGAGAAACTATGGTGATCTATCAATATGTGAACCCGCAACACGTCAGATCAGGGAGGGAGAGTGGGGTGGTGGTGGTTGGGGTGTTCTTCTAAAGGAGGAAGAAACTCGTCATGAAGTCAGGATGAACCTACAGCCGGATTTAGATCTAGTGGCCCCACACTCATGCTTGCAGGTTGAAGAGTCTGGTCACAAGACTTCTCTATTGCCCGCTCATGGCGTAGCTCGTGGCTTGTTCTAGTGTGAATCATTTCTGCCGCGCGTCGTTGCGCCATGGGGACAACTGACCTACGTTTGTGCCATATTTGCGTCCAATAACATACCCGCTTGAAACAGAGCAACGAAAATCACATGAATTTTGTTGCCATTTAATCTGTTGAATAAGAAATGTTGTTCAATTTGAGTTCTAACCTAAAACATAGGAATGCTAAAAGATTACCATTGGATACTATATAATGAAATATACATGAATTCAAGACACAAGGAAGAAAAAACATAAGGTAAGACCACATGTCTGATTTCCAGCAAAGTCCCTAGGCATTGTCCAATTCATAAAAAAAAATCCGGTGAAGCATTTCTTTATTCCGACAGATACCGTAGGAACTATTTATATAGGTATTTAGTTCTCCAAATTCCTAACTTTTTCGCTTTTTACCAAACGATGCCTAGAAGTAGGATAGAAAAACATTTTAACTGTTTACAAAAGTCAGTATTGCATTCATTTCATGAATATCCATCATCATAAAAATGTGCCTATTTATATTTTTTTTGTGAAAAAGCACACATGTATTAAGTAGCACATGGCCCTACAAAAGCATCCTTAAAGAAAAAAAAACAAATTCTTAAGGACGTCGAAGTCTTGTTCCTCATGCATCCATCGACGGCGAGCCATGAAAATGATCTAGTTGCCAGCTCTGGGCCTCCATCTCACTGGAGCCAACTTGTTAAAACTCATGACCTTGTAAAAGTAGTGACCGAGAAATTGTCGATGTAGACTAGAAGACGTCTGCGACCACAATCCACATAGAAAATTGCCGCACTGAAGAAGATAACACCAAAGAGGACCCGTAGAACGTCCCATGTTCAACCATACAAAGTTGAGGAACACGAACCTCACATGCTCCCTGACTAGGTCAAGACTGGATAACATCATCGGCCAGAGCTAATGCCGGAGAACCAAGATGTATAACCACATTATCGGCTTCATAGGACAAACGCCACCAAGAAAATTTGCAAAAGAAAAAGGCACATCACGAGAACTAGATATCAGCACACACGATCCTAAATAAGCACATTGGGGTTCGATGAACTTCCAGCTAGCCAGCATGCTGTAGGACATTATTCCTAAATTGAAACGGGCCGACGCCTCGCCGCCACAAACCATGAGACTTGCTAAAGAAAACAGGAGACAAATTTCCCATGCCGCTGCATGCTGGATTTGGTTGGCCTGATGTCGAGCTCATTGTCACCCAGGACCATGCACCGACGCCCTCTTATCTGATGACCCAGCCAGGTTAGCCCACTATTTAAGATTGTAACGCTGGATTACCAATGCCGCCGTCGAGCATCGTTCGTCGAAGGCCGCACCTCGGCCACTCATCTCCGTCCCTGACCCACAATAACGCATCAACTCCGCCCTATCAGGCCCCTACAATCAGCAACATTTCCGGTACTACCAACACTGCATGGACGATGCATCATGATATCGGCGAGAGATGGAGAAGACGAGTGACAGCTAGGGGTTTAAACGTCCGCCTCGACCCTCTCCTACTAAGGGCATCTCTAATACTGACCCTCAGACCGCGCGGTCCGGACGTATTGTGCCATCCAGCGCATGCCTGTATGGGTTCACCGGGCGGTCTGGACGTATTTTTTCCGCAAACCGGAGACAAATTAGGACCGGGGGGGCTTTGCGGGCATCTGGACCACTGCCACGTCCGTTCCTAACCGCTCTTACCACCTCTCCCCCGCTTTTCATCGAACACTCGCGCCGCATTCATGCCGGCCCATAGCATGCAGCGGCCGCCATTGATGCCCACGATTTGACCGGCCAGGAAGGCGGCGCGGGTGGTCGCGACCTGTCGGGCGTTGCCGCTTCAATACGGAAGCCCCGTCCCGAGATACCAACTCCGGCAACTGCATCACATTGAAGCGGGCTGACCGCCCCTTCCCCTGGCCTGGCCGTGACTATTTAAGCCGTTCACCGGCGACGCACAGTGCCGCATTCCTCACTCCGGCAGGTGAAGGATGAGCCGGCGTCCCCGCCGTGCAGCCCCGGCCTCCACATCGGCGGCCGCGTGAAGAAGGAGCCGACGTCCCCCCAGCACCTCCTCCGTGTGAAGGAAGAGCCGGCGTCGCCCCCGTTGCACAGCCTCCATGCGCGAACCGAAGAGCCATCGTCACCACCACGACGCCACTACCGCCTGATAAAGGAGGAGCTGCCGCCCGCGATCGCGAAGGCACGTGGCCGCATCCTCCACTACCTTGGAGGAGGCAGTTCCGGCGGTGCCTCCAGCTCTCAGGCCATGGTATCCAAGGCGAAGCGCGGCGAGGTGCGACCGGCACAATGCCGGGCACTGCTCCGCATTCGTTAAGACGGACGTGGCGGCCATGGACAGGGGGTCTCTCTGTCGGCGGACAGTTGCGGAACAAAATTTGCGGCTCGGCATTGAAGATGTGTAAGGTTTTTTTTTCTGTACAGAAGATTGGTACGGCCGGCTCTGCATGCCTTGTCTGTGGACACGAGTGCACTATTAAACAGTCGCAGATTTGCCACAGAGAACCGGCGACTGCGGGCAGGAGGTGATATCTCCTTCGAGGCACGTACCCTGCACGTGTCGACTTATCCTCACCTGAACGCCCGGTCCTGTCTCGTCTTCTCTAATCTCTGCGGCGACACAGCTGACATGCATGACATGCCCCTTTTCGTGAGCCAATGTGTTAGCCAACTCTTTGATCGTATGGAACGAGAACCGGCCACGCCAGTACGTAGTACATCAGCCGCAGAAAGCGAGTCGCAAGGTGCCGATAGCTTTTGCCATTCTGTAGCTAATCAATCCACATCTCTGCACCGAAGAGTACCCAAAGTTCCCCTGTTCCAACAAGCTTCAGGTCAAAGGTTCATGCTGTAGGCGGCAGGTGCGTCGTATAGATACTCTAGCATCAAGTAGATTCTGCATGGACCTCCAGCTTTGGGCGCGCGTACTGGCGCCGCTCCGCAGCTGGCCAGCAGGGCCGGTCCTGAGATTTTGGGGACCCGGGGCGAAACTAAAATTTGGGGCCCTTAATAAACACATCATAGTAATAAAATTATGAAAAATATTAATAACACTCAAATGCATTGAAAATCAGTATGCTGATCAAATAATTACATATTACCTTGAAAATTTCTTCTAACATTTCTCGATGCAAATCACTTATGATGGGGTTGATGTCAATCTCATCCAATAATTTCTTCTCGATGCATAATGTAGCCAAAAAAATTAACCTCTCTCGAGTCATTGTTGACCTCAAATAATTCTTCAACAATTCCAGCTTTGAAATTTTTTCTTTCAGCCGATACGACCGTCACAGACACAATAAAATAAGATGCGATAAGCAATGAAGATATTCGAACAACAATCAACTTCTCTGACATGCCCAAAAATCTCCATAGCAGACAGTACGCCATCCGGCAAAGTGGATCTCATGATATTCAACTCGGAAATAAGATCATATACCTCAACATCAGATGAACTATCAAGAAATTTTGTGCAACACTCTGTGATTGTACCAATTTATCCGCTGCCTTCTTCCTTTTCCTTATATTGCTAAACGATGCATATGTATTGTTTCTTGGCAGCATACTAGCACACAATTCTGAAAAAGTAATTTTTGCATCGATTATTGAATGGTACCACATACACGTCGAGGAACCGCAAATTGCAAATAAAATATACCTGATTTTGACGGTCGAAACCATGATAGCATTAGTCCATGTGCTTATTGCGGCGCCTAGATTCGGAGAACAATTGACCAAGCGTGAAGATGGTGTCCCCTGAACTGAAATTAGGGGTGGACTGAATTAGAAAGGAGATTAGGAGAAGGGAATTAGGAATTAGCAAGAGCCAGGCGGCAGACCTGCAGTACTGCGTGTCGGCATCCAGCGTCTGGCGTCGGCGGCCTAGGGCTGGGAGGTTGGGAAATTACGATCGCACTTTTTTTTTAGGTCAAGCCGTGAAGGCACAACAGATTGTTGTCTTTTTTCTACATGAAGGATGAAGGAAGCAATCGCTAATCAGGGCGTGCCTGTAGCTAATCCTGCCGATGCTGCTCGTTTGGCTTGCGATCGTGTGCGTGTACGTGTTCACGCCTTTGACTATTTTTTCTGACATGGGCCTACCTAGTAGCCTGCTATACACCCTGGGTGGGGGCCCCTAGCATGTGGGGGCCCGGGGCGGCCGCCCCCCTGCCCCCCCTCGGCAAATTTGACCATTTTGACCTATGGACAAAATCAATTCACGGAATGAACTGACCGTGAAATTATTTCACAGCTCTAACTTTTTTGTGTAGCGCCCGCCACGACGGCGCCACACCCTACGGTACAGCGCCTAGCCCGGAGATGTTGCACTCTAGTCCACCGTGGCAGCCCCTGGGCCCGCACCCAGCAGTGCAACGCCTCCGTGCTAGGCGCCACACACATGTAATGTGCAGCGCCTAGCGCTCGGGCGCCACACTTGTAAAGTGCAGCGCCTAGCGCATAGGCGCTGCACTGTGACTTATCCAGCCACTCGGCTGCCCCCCCTCCCCCACCCCCACACCACACACTCTCCCACTCTCCTCCCCGAGCTTTGCCCCCTTTCCCCCTCTCTCCCCCTCTCAAATCCTCTTCCAAATCTTGCAAATTTGAAGAATTTGTCCGTGGATTTCGAAGTCAAACCCTCCCTCAAGGTAATATTCTCCATTCCCCTTGTTTTGATCCAAGTAAAGTTCCCCATTGCTCATTTGTTGCTTGTTTGGGGAAACCCTAGTTTTGTTTGGATCTAGAGATTTGCATGGAAATGTGAGATGTTTGTTTGCCAATTTCTATGGTTAGGCTTTGTTAGTATGCTAGGGTTATTCTTATGGGTGTTCTTATGTTGGTGCTAGGGCTAGGGTTATGGTTATCGTTATGGTTATGGTTATGGTTAGGGTTGTTGTTTGATATATATATTAGGGTTTCTATTCCGTGTTAATCCTTGTATTAGTACTCATGGAAGCAATGTTACCTTGTGTTATTGGAATGCTTATAGGGATGGGAAGAACATGTGTGTTTGTTCATCATGGGGACAAGGACGCCTTTTTGAAAGGCAATGTAGAACCGGACCCGGATGAGGTTGACATGGTGTTTGATAGTAGTCCTAGCTATGCGGAGCTCTTGCAACAAGTTAGGGAAGATTTGAATTGGACGGACCCTAGTGATATCATAGAGTTGGAGGGAAGACATAATGTTGGTTTTGGAATGCACATCCGTTGGAAGACAATGCGTGTCAACTCGGAGCAACGTTGGGTTGCATACAAGGAGACGGTGGCCGAATCACTAGACAAGGCTCTTGAGTTATTTGCAACGAAGAAGGTTGATTCAAGTTTGCATTTGGACTTGAACCGGAACCCCTCCCCTTTGGTTGCTAGTAGCCCCACACCCTTGAAGCGAGATGAAATTGTTGAACCTCTTTTGACCCAAGAAGTGAGGCCAACATTGAGCCCGTTTACAAACAACCAAGATGAAGCTTTGCAAGAGGACAATGATGAGTATGCGGACGATGACAATGAAGTTGATCTCCATGACAACAATGTGGGTGATCTCGACAAATATCACTTGCAAGAGACAATGGACCCTTCCATCCCTTTTTCCCGTGCATATTCAGCGTGAACTCTATAGGGTTCCCAAAACTCTCTCCTTTTCCATAAGGTTCCCATACAACCTACAAAATTGGATAGAATGAAAAATTGATATCGACTTACGATGGAAGCATGATAATAACTTATGCAATGTCAATTCACCTGCTCAGGCGTGATCGCATCCATCTCGCCTCTGTCTGACTTGTACATGACCGAGGATCATCCGTCATCTCATTTAACACATCCCACTTGTAAGCCCAAGTCGGGCGCCGTAGTGGGTCGTCTTTCTCGTCCCAATCCTCGAACGTCACGGTCTTAGGTCGTCCAACCAGCAAACGCTCCCAGATCCATATGGAAAGTGCGAGCAAACAACCACCAATTCCTCCAGATAGCCTACAACAGGCTTCGTCCAACTGCACATAAAAGAGAACATGGTTGAATCAACAGCAAGATCGCATTCATAATGTACCAATGAATTGAAACAGAAACAACTTCATACCTGTCTATACAAGTAAGCCAGTGTCGCCGAACCCCAACTCCATTTGCTATCGAAGACGGTCAATGCCTTGAGCCACATCCATGGAGCATTCTTGCCTGTGCCATCAGCAAACATACTCCTGGATATCACGTACCACATGTAGACACGAGCATATGTCTTCACCGTGTCCTCATTAGCATCCTCAGGGCAATTACTGAAGTTCGATACAATCCACGTGAAAGTAGCACCGGCTGCGACTCTTTCCTTCTTCTTGCCTTCTACTTCTGGTTCCCGTGGCTCCGGAGGAACCATACCGATAAGGGCAAACATTTGCTCGCGCCACCCATCAGAATCGGCGCTCATACATAGAGGTTTCCCATCGATAGGAAGAGCGGTGATCATAGCTATATCCTGGAGCGTCAAGGTCATCTCCCCGGTCCGAAGATGGAAAGTGTGTGTCTCCGGCCTCCAATGATCAATAAGCGCGATGAGTGCTGGAGCATTGTTGGGTGGCGTCGACCTGCTGACCAACTGAATGAAAGGGAGAAGTCCTGTCTCCCTAACATACGGCGTGTACCGCTCATCATAGCGCATCCACCCAAGGTTGACCCCGTGAGCCCGAAGCTTCAGAGGTGCAAGCTCCTACAAGCAAACAAACAAATCATTACATATGGGGGGTATGTGTTTGAAAAAAGACACGAAATTCATAACACCGGCAACTTTCATTATTACATGCTGCTTCACCGACATAGCGTACGACCGATGTTGTAGATCCCAATGATCATTAAGAAGCGAAACCATCCTAGCAATTTGCAAGAAAACTTTCTTGTCAACACGATTATCTTTTGAATAAAAAAACTAAAGTACGGCTACTACATGCAAATTTCAAAGCATATGTATCCAAACCATTCTTGCTAATACAAATGTGATTTCAATAAACTAAACTAAGCCTACTTCGTGCAAGATTCAATACAAATATCTTTTCCATATAAATAAAATGTCAACCTATGTATTCAAACTATATAAATAACATGTCAACCTATGTACCCAAACCACATTCTAATCTAACAAGGGTTCCCCAAATCTAATACATGCAAGATTCAAACAAAAGTTCCCCAAATCTAATACATGCAATATTCAAACAAGGGTTTCTCAAATCTCCGAAATAGCATACATTCTATGGATAAAAAGAAGGGGATCGAAGAAAAGTACCTTCTAGGATGGATTGGTGAAGGAATCCGTGGGCCAAATCGTCAGATCTGAAGATTATTGAAGAGGGGATTGAGAGGGGGAGAGGAGCCAGCCGCCGCAACTATGTTTTCAGAACTGCTGAAGAATGGGGTGGGTGGGGAGGCCTAGCGCCACGGGCGCCTTGCATCTAAGTCAATGTGCAACGCCCACGAGCCGGGCGCTGCACATTACATGTGTGGCGCCTAGCTCGGAGGCGTTGCACTGCTGGGTGCGAGCCCAGGGGCTGCCACGGTGGACTAGAGTGCAACGCCCCCGGGCTAGGCGCTGCACCGTAGGGTGTGGCGTCGTCGTGGCGGGCGCTACACAAAAAGGTTAAAGCTGTGAAATAGTTTCACGGTCAGTTCATTCCGTGAATTGATTTCGTCCATAGGTCAAATCTGTTAAATTTACCCCCCCGGGCCGGCCCTGCTGGCCAGCACGTATGTACGGTGACCAAAAGGGCGACGGGATAGGGAGGCAGCTGCGACTGTGTGGGCAGAAGAGCTGACAAAACCCGGGGCGGAAGTAAGCAAGCAGCATGCAGGGGCACAGCTAGCTCGCTCGTAGCTACCCGTTCCGTTCCCCTACTAGCCTCGGAACTCGGAGCCCGTCTGGGAAGAATAGCGATGGCTCTCGAAAGCCCAACGTGCCGACGCGCCCGACACAGCCAACGCCAGGAGGCATGCCGCGCTACGGCACACCCAGCGGCACCATTTCCTTTCCTCACGTACGCACATGCGTCTCCCCCTCTCTCTCCAGTTAGTAAGGAGGGATGCTGCCTCCCGTTTCGCCACAGCTCCCTCCCCCCACGCAACTCTACTATAAAAGTTTCAGCTGCAGGCGGTGGTGTCCGAAGCTGATCTGCGTGGCGGTGCTGCCGCTCGCGGCCGGCCCGCGGCCGGCTCTCCGGCGCTGGAGCGGGAGGAGGAGGTACGTGCGTACTCAGGTGGGCCGCGCGCTCGTCGCTCTCGTTTCATTCGGAGCCGTCAACTTTGCTCTCGTTCCACCATGCCATCTCTAACGATCGTAGCGGCTTCGGCAACTTAGCGCCTTTGTTTCACCGCCGTTTTATGTTCGGGGTCGGAACGGCGGGGAAATTCTTGGTGCCCGGCCGGGGATGATTCTTGTGTAGCACGAGCAGTAAATAAATCTTGAATCGCCTTGGTTGCTGCTTGAGTGCTTATTATATGCTGCGAGGATCCGGTATTCCGGTAGGCTACATTCTCATCAGCTGAATCCTTCAAAATCGTGCAACCACAAGCCAATCTGTGCTTGCCTGCACGCGCTGTACTAGTCATAGCAGTTTTGCTTCGGGTGGCCATTGTTGGTGTGATGTGAGCTGAGCCATTCTTCTCCGTATGTCCTCGAGAACCGTCAGGTTGCCGCTGAAAGCGAGCCCATGTCTTTTTCTTCAGACAGCGAGAAGTCATGTGTTATCATCTGTCGACTCTGTCTAATTCTTCTTTTCCATACCATATCACCCTGTCTGATTTTTCTTTTCCACACCATCCTGAGGAGGAGGGCTCTATCTGATTTTGCTTTTCCATGCCATCATGTCGACTCTTGTCTGATTAATATCTGTCTTCCATTTGAGTAAGTCTGGTTAGTATCTGTCACTATGACATTTTTGTAGTGTTCAAAAAAAGTATGACATTTTTGTAGAACACGGAAGTGTCACTATGATATATATATATATATATATATATATATATATATATATATATATATATATATATATATATATATTGGTGTATCTGTGGGCATCTAACAGGCCCACTAATGCACGACAAATTCTGGGCCTAGATTCCCTCTAGATGGTCCAGGCCCAAAAATAAAATGTAGACATGCATTTTCACATGCATGCCTGACTTTTCTCAGAAAAAAAGATGCATAACTCACTTTTTTTTGCGTGTAGACTGACTTTACCTTTTGTCACCTATCTATTTTTCCATTTTTGATGACACCACCTTTTGTCACCTCCCTGAATTGAAGAGCATCGTGCCGTAAGACTCCTTGTACTAATCCAACCCCTGAATTAGAAACGGCAATCTTGGCAGCGGTAGGCAGTAGCAAACGGCCACACACGGTTTACTCGTATCCTTGTCTCTCACGCTAACGTTCGTAATGCTCAGTCGTCGGGCAGTGAGGCGTCTCGGTGGCGGCCGTCGTCGGCTAGCTATTCAACAAAACTAGCACGCCCCTCGGGTTCGTCTCGTATACCAGGCGTAACTCGCGGCCACGTTTGGCGCTTTGGCAGTACCCTATCTGTCCAGTACGAGACGAATTCTATCTATTGTATCTATCTATATCTATAGCTCACCTTTTTCATCAATCACGTGAATTTAATTGCTATCTAGTGCTTTAATTGATGCTTATCTCTTGCATGCTGCAGGCTATAAATAGAGGGCGCGGTGCACAAGGCTGAACCACACACACCACAACCTACAAGCAAGAGAGTACATAGAGCGAGACCACAGTGGTGAGGAGAGATCGGATGGCGTCGGAGATGAGCAAGGACGTGAAGCTCTCCGAGGAAGAAGTCACCTCGCACCCGCGCGTTCTCGAAGGTGAGGAGCAGACGGTGGTTGCGCCAACGCGGCAGTCTTCCATCTTCGCGCTGACGCTGGACGAGCTGCAATACTCGGTGTGCGAGGCGGGGCGCAACTTCGGGTCCATGAACATGGACGAATTTATGAGCAACATATGGAATGCCGAGGAGTTCCAGGCGGCGACCGGCGGTGGCTTGGTGGGCATGGAGGTGGCTCCTGTGGTGGGTGCTGGTGGAGGTGGAGGTGGCGGAGATGCAGGAGGAAGCAACCTTGCCTCCCCCGCTATGCCGGAAGACGGTGGAGGAGGTGTGGGCTGAGATCAACAGGGAGCCCCGCCCGGTACATGCCCAGCCTCAGGCCGCGCGACCCTCACAGCAGCCTCCTATCCAGCCACCGGTTGTGGCCAACGACCGACAGGGGACCCTAGGCGAGATGACGCTGGAGCAGTTCCTTGTCAAGGCCGGCGTGGTCCGTGGATCTGGCGCCAGCGGCCAGGCGCCTGTGCCGGTCGGCATGGTCCATGGACAGATGAACCCCGTGCAGCAGCCTGGCCCAATGATGTACCCGATGGCACCAGCCCACGGCATGTTCCAGGTGATGGGCGACGGCATGGGGTTCATCCCCAACGGGTACGCGGGGATGGCCGTGGTGCCGCCGCCACCACCTCCTCAAGGTGGGGTGGGTATCGTGAGCCCCGGGTCATCGGACGGGAGGAGCGCCATGACGCAGGCTGACATGATGAACTGCATGGGCGACGTAGCGATGATGGAGAACGGTGGCGCCGGAAACGCGGCGCCGGAGGATCAGTCATGCGAGAGGAGCATCGAGCGCGGCCACCGCCGCATGATCAAGAACCGTGAGTCAGCCGCACGATCGCGTGCCAGGAAGCAGGTACTTACCTTGCTGCCAAAATTGTTGTTTTTATGCAATGCCATTTTTGTAACGGTGGTAACAATGTTGGTGACACTTGCACTCCCTGTTTGTAAATCCTACAGGCTTATACCATGGAGCTTGAAGCTGAACTGAACCACCTCAAGGAGGAGAACACACGTCTGAAAGCTGAGGAGGTATGGAACAACTAACTAGTGAAAACCATGAGAAAATTCAGTTTTCATATTCTTTTCAGTTCTTACCGTTACTAAATTGTTTCATTGTTTTGTTGCAGAAGACAATTCTGCTGACTAAGAAAAAAATGGTATGTACATTTTCCCACCATCACCTGGAACACTCGCCACCACTTGCCAATTGCTTATGCCAATCTAATCTTAAAACAGTTAATGGGTGCATGCTGATGAAAACACCTTGTGGTCGTGATAACTTTTTCTCACAGCTGGTGGAGAAGATGATGGAGCAGTCCAAGGAGAACGTGAACGCCAAGAAGGGTGGCGTCTTGTTGCGGCGCTGCGGCAGCTGCATCTGGTGAAAGGTGACCCGCCATTCAGCTTCCATAGCCGTGCTGGCAGGAGGATGAGAATGAATTGTGGTTACCTTTCCTTTCTGGAGCGGGGTGGTATCATAATTTACTAGTAGTACCTAAAACCCGTAAGGATCCCATGTCAGTGTTTATTTGGCCAAGCAAGTGAACTTGTGTTGTTGTTACTAGTAAATGTGTTTGTCAGTGGTATCATAATTTCTACTAGTAGTACCCAAAACCCGGAAGGATCCTTTACCAGCTAGTGGAGTACTGTTTATAGGTATATGGGTTTGTCAGAAACTTTGGACAAATGGAACAAAAGAAAATTAGCAATATGTTGATGTGTACTCGATAAGTGTGGTACATTTCTAATGGGTACTTTGCCTTTGCTCTCCTCTGAAGAAGTGGAGATGACACATGAGTTCAGTTTAGTCATGTAGGCGCACTTTGCCGCATCGATGAAATTTGAGTCATTCAAATATTTTTTAAATTCAATGCAATTTGAGCTTTTTAAATCCAATGAAATTTGGGTTGGAAATATGCCCTAGAGGCAATAATAAAAGTATTATTATATTTCCTTGTTCATGATAATTGTCTTTTATTCATGCTATAACTGTATTATCCGGAAATCGTAATACACGTGTGAATACATAGACCACAATATGTCCCAAGTGAGCCTCTAGTTGACTAGCTCGTTGAGATCAACAGATAGTCATGGTTTCCTGGCTATGGACATTGGATGTCGTTGATAACGGGATCACCTCATTAGGAGAATGATGTGATGGACAAGACCCAATCCTAAGCATAGCACAAAGATCGTGTAGTTCGTTTGCTAGAGCTTTTCCAATGTCAAGTATCTCTTCCTTAGACCATGAGATCGTGTAACTCCCGGATACCGTAGGAGTGCTTTGGGTGTATCAAACGTCACAACGTAACTGGGTGACTATAAAGGTGCACTACAGGTATCTCCGAAAGTGTTCGTTGGGTTGACACGGATCGAGACTGGGATTTGTCACTCCGTGTAAACGGAGAGGTATCTCTGGGCCCACTCGGTAGGACATCATCATAATGTGCACAATGTGACCAAGGGGTTGATCACGGGATGATGTGTTACGGAACAAGTAAAGAGACTTGCCGGTAACGAGATTGAACAAGGTATCGGTATACCGACGATCGAATCTCGGGCAAGTACAATACCGTTAGACAAAGGGAATTGTATACGGGATCGATTGAGTCCTTGACATCGTGGTTCATCCGATGAGATAATCGTGGAACATGTGGGAGCCAACATGGGTATCCAGATCCCGCTGTTGGTTATTGACCGGAGAACGTCTCGGTCATGTCTACATGTCTCCCGAACCCGTAGGGTCTACACATTTAAGGTTCGATGACGCTTAGGGTTATAAAGGAAGTTTGTATGTGGTTACCGAATGTTGTTCGAGTCCGGATGAGATCTCGGACGTCACCAGGAGTTCGGAATGGTCCGGAGGTAAAGATTTATATATGGAAAGTTGTTGTTGGGTTAGGAAAAAGTTCGGGTTTTTTCGGTATTGTACCGGGAAGCTTCCAGAAGGTTCCGGAGGATTCCGGAGGGGTCCGGAGGTCCGGAAATTGTTCCACCACGTCCAATACAGTAGCATGGGCTGTAAGGGGGCGCCCTAGCCTTAATGGGCCAGGGGCACCAGCCCCCCCCCCCAAGGCCCATGCGCATGGGAGAGGGAAAACCCTAAAGGGGGAGGGCCTCCACTTGACTTGGGAGGCACTCCTCCCCCCCTTGGCCGCCGCCCCCTCCGATTGATCTCGAGGGGCCGCCCGCCTCCCTTGCCCTATATATATGTGGGGGTGGGAGGCAGCCGCACCACAAGTTCTCGGCGCAGCCTCCTCTCCCAAGTACTTCTCCTCTCCGCGGTGCTTGGCGAAGCCTGCAGGATTGCCACGCCTCCATCACCACGACGCCTGCCAGCTGCTGCTGGGTGGAGTCTTCTCAACCTCTCCCTCTCTCCTTGCTGGATCAAGGCATGGGAGACGCCACCGGCTGTACGTGTGTTGAACGCGGAGGTGCCGTCCGCTCGCACTAGGATCTCCGGTGATTTGGATCACGACGAGTACGACTCCTTCAACCCCGTTCTCTTGAATGCTTCCGCTTAGCGATCTACAAGGGTATGTAGATGCACAATCCTTCCCCTCGTTGCTGGTTTTTCCATAGATAGATCTTGGTGACACGTAGGAAAATTTTGAATTTCTGCTACGTTCCCCAATAGTGGTATCAGAGCTAGGTCTATGCGTAGATTCTTTGCACGAGTAGAACACAAAGTAGTGGTGGGCGTTGATTTTGTTCAATATGCTTACCGTTACTAGTCCAATCTTGTTTCGACGGTATTGTGGGATGAAGCGGCAGGACCGACCTTACACGTACTCTTACGTGAGACAGGTTCCACCGATTGACATGCACTTGGTGCATAAGGTGGCTAGCGGGTGCCAGTCTCTCCCACTTTAGTCGGAACGGATTCGATGAAGAGGGTCCTTATGAAGGGTAAATAGCAATTGGCATATCACGTTGTGGTTTTGCGTAGGTAAGAAGCGTTCTTGCTAGAAACTCATAACAGCCACGTAAAACATGCAACAACAATTAGAGGACGTCTAACTTGTTTTTGCAGGGTATGCTATGTGATGTGATATGGCCAAGAAGAATGTGATGAATGATATGTGATGTATGAGATTGATCGTGTTCTTGTAATAGGAATCACGACTTGCATGTCGATGAGTATGACAACCGGCAGGAGCCATAGGAGTTGTCTTTATTTATTGTATGACCTGCGTGTCATTGAACAACGCCATGTAATTACTTTACTTTATTGCTAACCGGTAGCCATAGTAGTAGAAGTAATAAGTTGGCAAGACAACTTCATGGAGACACGATGATGGAGATCATGGTGTCATGCCGGTGACGATGATGATCATGGAGCCTCAAGATGGAGATCAAAGGAGCAAAATGATATTGGCCATATCATGTCACTATTTGATTGCATGTGATGTTTATCATGTTTATGCATCTTGCTTACTTAGAATGACGGTAGTAAATAAGATGATCCCTTACAAAAATTTCAAGAAGTGTTCTCCCCTAACTGTGCACCATTGCTAAAGTTCGTCGCTTCTAAGCACCACGTGATGATCGGGTGTGATGGATTCTTACGTTCACATACAACGGGTGTAAGACAGATTTACACACGCAAAACACTTAGGGTTAACTTGACGAGCCTAGCATGTACAGACATGGCCTCGGAACATAGAGACCGAAAGGTCGAGCATGAGTCGTATAGTAGATACGATCAACATGAAGATGTTCACCAATGATGACTAGTCCGTCTCACGTGATGATCGGACATGGCCTAGTTGACTCAGATCATCTAATCACTTAGATGACCAGAGGGATGTCTATCTGAGTGGGAGTTCATAAGATGAACTTAATTATCCTGAACATAGTCAAAAGATCTTTGCAAATTATGTCGTAAGCTCGCGCTTTAGTTCCACTGTTTAGATATGTTCCTAGAGAAAATATAGTTGAAAGTTGACAGTAGCAATTTTGCGGACAATAGAAAGCTTATGTCCTTAATGCACCGCTTAGTGTGCTGAACCCCAAACGTCGATTGTGGATGTTGCGAACATCGGACATACACGTTTAGATAACTACGTGATAGTTCAGTTAAACGGTTTAGAGTTGAGGCACCAAAGACGTTTTCGAAATATTGCGGAACATATGAGATGTTTCGAGGGCTGAAATTGGGATTTCAGGCTCGTGCCCACGTCAAGAGGTATAATACCTCCGACGATTTTCTTAGCCTGCAAAAGCTCAATCGTTGAGCTTGTGCTCAGATTGTCTGAGTGCAACAATCACTTGAATCAAGTGGGAGTTGATCTTCCAGATGAGATAGTGATGTTTCTCCAAAGTCATTGCCACCAAGCTGCTAGAGCTTCGTGATGAACTATAACATATCAGGGATAGATATGATGATCCTTGAGGTATTCACGATGTTTGACACCGTGAAAGTAGAAATCAAGAAGGAGCATCAATTGTTGATGGTTGGTGAAACCACTAGTTTCAAGAAGGGCAAGTGCAAGAAGGGATACTTCATGAAACGGCAAATCAGCTGCTGCTCCAGTGAAGAAACCCAAGGCTGAACCTAAACCCAAGACTGAGTGCTTCTGTAATAAGGGGAACAGCCACTGGAGCAGGATTACCCTAGATACTTGGTAGATGAGAAGGCTGGCAAGGTCGATAGAAGTATATTGGATATACATTATGTTAATGTGTACTTTATTGGTACTCCTAGTAGCACCAGGTATTAGATACCGTTCGTTACTAAGTGTTAGTAACTCAAAATAAAAGAGCTACGGAATAAACGGAGACTAGCTAAAAGTGAGCTGACGATATGTGTTGGAAGTGTTTCCAAGTTTGATATGATCAAACATCACATGCTCCCTCTACCCTCAAGATTAGTATTAAACCTGAATAATTGTCATTTGGTGTTTGCGTTGAGCATAGACATGATTGGATTATGTCTGTCGCAATACGGTTATTCATTTAAGGAGAATAATGGTTACTCTGTTTATTTGAATAATACCTTCAATGGTCTTGCACCTGAAACGAATGGTTTATTGAATCTCAATTGTAGTGATACACATTTTCATGCCAAAAGATATAAGATAGTAATGATAGTACCACTTACTTATGGCGCTGCCATGTAAGTCATATTGGTATAAAACGCATGAAGAAGCTCCATATTGATGGATCTTTGGACTCACTCCTTTTATGAAAAGTTTGAGACATGCGAACCATGTCTATTGGTGTATACGCATGAAGAAACTCCATGCAGATGGATCGTTTGGACTCACTTGATTTTGAATCACTTGAGATATGAAAATCATACCACAAGGGCAAGATGACTGAGAAGCCTCGTTTTCAGTAAGATGGAACAAGATAGCAACTTGTTGGAAGTAACACATTTTGATGTGTGCAGTCCAATGAGTGCTGAGGCCTGCAGTGAATATCGTTATGCTCTTACTTCACAGATGACTCGAGTAGATGTAGAGTATATTTACTTGATGAAACACAAGTCTGAATTATTGAATGGTTCAAGTAATTTCAGAGTGAAGTTGAAGATCATCGTGACAAGAGGATGAAATGTCTATGATATGATCATAGAGATGAGTATCTGAGTTACGAGCTTTGGCACGCAATTAAGACATTGTGGAAATTGTTTCACAATTAATACCGCCTGGAACACCATAGTTTGATGGTGTGTCCGAATATCATAGTTGCACCCTATTGGATATGGTGCGTACCATGATGTCTCTTATCGAATTACCACTATCGTTTATGGGTTAGGCATTAGAGACAACCACATTCAGGGCACCACGTAATTCCGTTGAGATGACACCGTATGAACTATGGTTTAGAGAAACCTAAGCTGTCATTTCTCAAAGGTTTGGGGTTGCGACGCTTATGTGGAAAAGTTTCAGGTTGATAAGCTCGAACCCAAAGCGGATAAAATGCATCTTCATAGGACACCCAAAACATTTGGGTATACCTCCTAATTCAGATCCGAAAGCAATAGGGATTGTTTCTTGAATCGGGTCCTTTCTCGAGGAAAAGTTTGTCTCGAAAAGTTGAGTGGGAGGATGGTGGAGACTTGATGAGGTTATTGAACCGTCACTACAACTAGTGTGTAGCAGGGCACAGGAAGTTGTTCCTGCGGCACTGAGGGAGTCCTGGACTAGGGGGTGTCCGGACAGCCAGACTATCATCGTCCGCCGGACTCCAAGACTACGAAGATACAAGATTGAAGACTTCGTGCCGTGTCCGGATGGGACTTTCCTTGGCGTGGAAGGCAAGCTTGGCAATACGGATATGTAGATCTCCTACCATTGTAACCGACTGTGTGTTCCTAGCCTCCTCCGGTGTCTATATAAACCGGAGGGCTTTAGTCCGTGAGGACACAACATACATTACAACAATCATACCATAGGCTAGCTTTAGGGTTTAGCCTCCTTGATCTCGTGGTAGATCCACTCTTGTACTACCCATATCATCAATATTAATCAAGCAGACGAGGATTTTACCTCCATCGAGAGGGCCCGAACCAGGTAAAACGTCGTGTCCCTTGTCACCTGTTACCATCCGCCTAGACACACAGTTCGGGACCCCTACCGAGATCCGCGGGTTTGACATCGACATTGGTGCTTTCCATTGAGAGTTCCTCCGTGTCGCCACCGATAGGCTCGATGGCATCTTCAATCGACAACGCTGTCCGTGGTGAGGCTTTTCTCCCGGACAGATCTTCAGATTCGGCGGCTTCAAGATCGCAGCTAATTCGCCAGCCATCCGGAGCAGATCGAAGCTACGCCCTGGCCGTCAGTCGATTCGAAGCCTAAACTTCACGGCCGACATCCGCGGGACTTGATCTTCGATGGGCTCGAGCCACAGCCAGCGTGCCGCCTTTATTACGATGGGCATGATCGAGCTCACACCAACAGGCCTTTGGGGCGACAAGAATCCGGCCCGCCCTTAGACCGAGCCGACCGCCAGATCGAGGACCGTGGTTGGACACCGCCTCGGGGCTTCAACTTCCACGGCGATGGAGCCGAACACGCGCCTTGTCCTCGCATGGCTCAGGACTCGAGGTGCGGACTCCTTGCGGACTCCGGACCTCCCGCGCCCCGCCAATCGATTCGATTGGGCGCGGTTATGGAATTCACCGCCACGGACATCTTCCAACACTCGCCCTTTGGCGACATCCTAAATTCGCTAAAGCATCTCTTGCTATCCAAAGAATCCTGGCCGGATTATGGCCAGGATGGTTGGGATACGGACGACGAAGAAATTCAGAGCCCACCCACCACCCACTTTGTAGCCACTGTCGACGATCTAACCGACATGCTAGACTACGACCAAGACATCGACGCTATGGACGGATTTACGCGAGATTTAACAGAACCAGCGCCTACAGGGCACTGGAAGACCACCTCGTCATACGACATATACATGGTGGACACCCCAAAAGACGGGGACGACGAAGAAGCAGCGGAGGTAGATTCTTTAAAGAAGCAGCCCAAGCGCCGGCGTCAGCAGCGCCGCGCCTAAATCCCACCACAAGAAGAATGGAGATTCCGCACAGAGATAATAATACCCCGAGAGTGCCAAGATAATCCCTCCAAAGCAAGACTCAGCGCAGGAGGACGCAGAAGAAAGCCCTCACGAGAGGGCGGCAGACGAAGAGGTCGAGGATTATAACTATA
Organism: Aegilops speltoides; assembly: GCA_021437245.1. Taxonomy (NCBI): domain Eukaryota; kingdom Viridiplantae; phylum Streptophyta; class Magnoliopsida; order Poales; family Poaceae; genus Aegilops; species Aegilops speltoides. The sequence goes on along the minus strand of CM038143.1, from coordinate 451,319,596 downwards.
TGCCTCCCTCCGAAGACGAGGCAAGCCTCAATGACGACGAATTCGTCATGCCCGAGGATCCCGTCGAACAAGAGCGTTTCAAACGCAGGCTTATCGCCACGGCAAATAGCCTAAAGAAAAAGTAGTAGCAGCTTCAAGCTGATCAGGACCTGTTGGCCGATCAATGGACCGAGGTCCTCGCGGCCGAAGAGTATAAACTCGAACACCCCTCCAAAAGCTACCCAAGACGCAAGTTGCTCCCCCGACTAGAGGAGGAAGCGTACATACCTTCATCACCAGCGCACGATACGGCAGACCGACCATCACGTGGTCGCGACAGAGAGGCATCCAGGCCCTCAACCAAGACCGTACCCTGGCATCACTCTAAAAGTACGAAGCCAAAAGGGAACGCGCGGACTTGCGAGACGATTGAGGACAAAGCAAGGCAATCCAGATCCATCTACGATCATGAGGGCGCCCCACGACCACGACGAATACCGTCGCCCGGATACAATAACCCCGGCCGGGCCGAACACAGCAGACAACGCTCTCTCAAGCTGCGTCGTGATATTGATCAATCTGAGGCGTCGCACACCCGCTTATGCTTCATCGACGAAGTAATGGATCATCAAATCCTCAAGGGTTTAAACCCGTAAACATCGAATCCTACGATGGCACAACAGACCCCGCGGTTTGGATCGAAGATTATCTTCTTCACATCCATATGGCCGTGGCGACGATCTCCATGCCATCAAGTACCTCCCACTCAAGCTTAAAGGACCAGCTCGGCATTGGCTTAATAGCTTGCCCGCAGAGTTAATTGGGTGTTGGGAAGACCTGGAAGCCGCATTCCTCGACAATTTCCAGGGCACGTATGTGCGGCCACTAGACGCCGATGACCTAAGCCACATAATTCAGCAGCCAGAGGAATCAGCTAGACAAATCTGGACACGGTTCTTGACAAAGAAAAACCAAATCGTCGACTGTCCGGATGCAGAGGCCCTCGCAGCCTTCAAACATAACATCCGCGACGAGTGGCTAGCCCGGCACCTGGGACAGGAAAAGCCAAAATCCATGTCAGCACTCACATCATTAATGACCCGCTTTTGCGCGGGAGAGGATAGCTGGCTAGCTCGCAGCAACAACCTCAATAAAAATTCTGGCAGTCCGGATACTAAGGACCACAACGGCAGGTCACGTCGAAACAAAAACAAACGCCGCATTAACGGCGACGATAAGGAGGATACGGCAGTTAACGCCGGATTCCGAGGCTCTAGACCCGGCCAGCGGAAGAAGCCATTTAAAAGAACCACTCCGGGTCCGTCCAACTTGGACCGAATACTCGACCGCTTATGCCAGATACATGGCACCCCCGAAAAGCCAGCCAATCACACCAACAGAGATTGCTGGGTGTTCAGGCAGGCAGGCAAGTTAATTGCCGAAAACAATGACAAGGGGCTAAACAGCGACGACGAGGAGGAGACCCGACCGCCGAACAATAGAGGATGAAGGGTTTCACAAGTGCGGACGGTGAACATGATTTACGCAACCCATATACCCAAGAGGGAGAGGAAGCGCGCACTAAGGGACGTCTATGCGATGGAGCTAGTCGCCCAAGTTCAATCCATGGTCCTCTTGTCCGATCACTTTCGATCGAAGAGACCACCCGACCAGCATACGCCATGGCGGATTCGCCGCATTGGTTTTAGACCCAATCGTCGATGGATTTCACCTCACGAGAGTCCTGATGGACGGCGGTAGTAGCCTGAACCTGCTTTATCAGGATATAATGCGCAAGATGGGCATAGACCCCTCAAGGATTAAACCTACAAAGACAACTTTTAAAGGTGTCATACCAGGTGTGGAAGCCAATTGTACGGGCTCAGTCACACTGGAAGTGGTCTTCGGATCCCCGGATAATTTCCGGAGCGAAGAGTTAATCTTCGACATAGTCCCATTTCGCAGCGGCTATCACGCTCTGCTCGGACGAACCGCGTTTGCAAAGTTCAACGCGGTGCCGCATTATGCATACCTCAAGCTCAAGATGCCAGGCCCTCGTGGAGTCATCACGGTCAACGGAAATACGGAACGCTCCCTCCGAACGGAGGAACATACAGCGGCTCTCGCGGCAGAAGTACAGAGCAGCCTTTTAAGGCAATTCTCGAGTCCGGCCATTAAACGGCCGGATACAGCAAAACGCGCCCGAAGCAATACCAACCAAAACAACCTGGAACGATCAGAGCACGCGTAGCAATGCGGCCCTAACCCCCGCCCTCGCATGATTGCAAGAACAACCCTCTGCATACATCATTACGCTTTGGAGATACCATGGGCGCAGGGGAAGGGGCACGATCACAATGGACCCAGACTACGGCTCGACCACACCAGGGGCTCGCAAGTGCGCCCCCCTTTTATTATTATTATTATTTTCCTTCTTTGTATACACAGACTCGCTAACAGAGGCCCCCGTCCGCGGTGAACTCCGCCGAACTCACGATGCAACAGCTGGGGAGAAAGAAGGCTGCATTTAACACTCGTGTGGTCTCAATTACGAGCATTAAATTCGATTATACACACCAAGTCCGCAGCTCATCCCTGGAGGGGGACATGTTTAATTAGTCCAAATCCGTTGCTTATCGCACTATTTGTATCAGTCCGCACTCATAGCAGATTTCCTTTAATAAATAATGCAGCACTTTTCGACTGCAATTACATCACTTTTTATATTTTGGTACAGCCTAATACACCAGGGGCTTATGTTCCCCACATTATGGTGTGATAAGTCCGAACACTTTCGTAAGTGCCGCACCCCGAACTTATAGCATTATATGAATCGGCTCCGAATCATGTCTTGGGTCAATAGTTGGGTTTGCCCGGCTCCCACGTTTTGGTGCCTTACGCTCCATTCAGTCGGCTAAGGTGGCACTTTGGGAGAACGATCGCTATTGCGCCCGGTTGAGCCGGGCGGCGCCTCGGAGAAAGCTAAAACTGACCGGCATGATAAGGCGAGAGATCGGTCGCTGTTCGAGAGGTCTTTTCGGTCCTTAAAGAGTCACGCCGCCGAGCTAAGTTCGGATAATGTCCGAGCGAAGGCGTGGATAGCGCCGGATTCGGTCTTCGAATACCGTGGGCTTCACCGAAATTTAAAATTATAGAATTCTATGGCTAAGTGAGAGTGTTCAAGCATTATAAGTCCGGTTGCCTTGTTCGTTGTGTTGAGCGCCTCCTAGATGGACCCAAAATGGGAACAAGAGTGCTCAAGTTTATCCGAACACCCCAGCGCTTTCATGACTCGGGGCTGAAGCCAACGACTTGCCATCTCTCAGATTTTATAAATGGCCGCACAGAAGGTAATATTTTAAATTAAACAAGCGTTGCTTAATGCGCATATGAACATAGTTTTCAGCGCACAAGATAATACATAGCGAGTTTACTCAAAAATTACATCTCTTGGGCATTCATCCGCAATATCAGTTTTATAATACATTTCGGGCGTGCGATAGTCCTTGCCCGGTGGCGGCGGGTCAGTGAGAAGCTTCTCCGCATCCAGCCTGCCCCAGTGCACCTTTGTGTGGGCAAGGGCCCGACGAGCACCTTCAATACAAAGGAGCGCTTGATGACCTCCACCCGGGCACGATCCACCAGCCACCGTGACGAGGCCGAAGTAGCTCCCGGCATGGCCTGTCCAGTGCCACACCGGACTATAAGGCCCTTCATGGCCTCCTCGGCTACCTTAGGAGTTCGACCAGCCGCTTCACCTGGTCGCTGGGGGCACCGGATGGCCGGCCTCAACAGCATCGAGACCGAAGACCTTCTCCATCGAGCTCCCTCCTCGCCACGATAGAATGCGGCGGCATCGGACACACTACGCGGCAGATCTGCAAACGCCCCTAGAGAGCTCCGAATGCGGGTAAGTGTCAGGTAGTTTACATTAACATGCCTGCTTTGCATGCAAAATGCCTTACCCGCCGCTATCTTCTTTAAATCTTCAACCTCCTAAAGGGCCTTACGGGCCTTGGCCTTGGCGGACTTGGCACTTTCGAGAGCCGAGGCAAGCTCGGACTCTCGAGTCTTGGAGTCACGCTCCAAGCTCTCATGCTTCTCCATGAGAGCCCGGAGCTCTTGCCATACTTTCGCCACCTGTGCCTCCTTCTTTTCTCGCTCCGCTCTTTCCGCGGCCGCACTGCGTTCGGCCGTGGACACAGCCTCCTTCAGGGCTGCCACCTCATTTGTGGCCCCTGCAATACCCATATTATCCTTGTTAATTTCATTGCAACCAAAATCCTTTTCTGTAAGGTAACTATTCAAAGTGGTGTTACTCACCTTCTTTGTCCTCGAGCTGCTTTTTGGCATGGTCGAGCTCTCGCTCGGACCGCTCGAGATCCTGCTTCAATGCACCGACCTCCACAGTCAGTGCGGCAGAGGTCAGCAGCACAGCCTGCAAACCCATAATGACATATTTCAAGCAACCCTGCGTGTATCTTTTTAGATCCTCATCCGCTTTTCTTTCCGAACACCGACTAAGCATCGTGGGCTCTCTGTCTATGCGGTATTACATTACATAATTTTAACTTCTTACGCCAAAGCTCGTTAGAAGGCTGCTGCAGCTTCAGTCGGCCCGCTCTTGGTGAGCTGAACCTTCAATCACCGCACTCATGATAGTGCGGTGTTCTTCCTCGATGGAAGCGCCTTTGAGCGCCTCCAACAAGTTGTCCGGCGCCTCCGGTTGGACGGAGGCCGCCGGCGTCACTGTCTTGCCCTTCTTTCGAAGGGGCCGCCTGCCGGACTCTGGAACCACTGCAGGTTCCGTCGTAGAGTCCGGCGCAAAGTCCGGGAGGCTGCCTTGCGGTACCTCCGGAGCCTCCTCCTGATGGGTCCCTTTCCGGGACCCCACCTCGGCGTCCTCATCGGCGCGGGGAGTAGAGGCCGTCGGAAGTGAATCCACATCCGACGGGGCCAACGACCCGCTCGAAGAAGCGGGGAGATCATCATCGGCCGGACTGCGGACAATATGCGGCATCAGTAGGACACTATGTGACACGAAAGAAATTTCAGATTATACTGGGATCCGGATACTTACGATCTCGCCGGAGGCCTCGCCCTTGAAGGCCACTCCTCTCCGCCAACGCTGGTGTTGGCTGAGCTGTCCGGGGAATAGTTCTCCCCTCTTGACCCTTGGCCTCCCCTATCGTGGAAGCCTTTTCTTCCTCTCTCCTCCTCCGGAGAGAGTCTTCTTCCTCCTCCTCATCTTGGGAGGAGTCCGCCTCGTCGTCGGATGCTGATTACGGAACTCTTTCGAGTTCCCGTGGCCACCTTCTGCCTTCTTCTCGGCACCACGTGCGGTGCCGAACCAGCAGCCCCGCTAGACAGGCGCTCACTTTGGGTCTTCTGGCATGGGAGCCGGACAGATGAGCTGCTCGGCCTTCTCCATCCATTCCTGTCAAAGGAAAAGAAAGATTGAGACCCTCCTAGAATGAATCTATTTATCACAAGTGTCCCATAAAGGGGTTGAATCACTGACCTCGTCAGCTGGATGCTGCAAGCGAAATCCGTGATCTTCCGTCGCGGATGCGGGGGCTTCGGTGCCCTTAAACAGCACCCTCCAGGCGCCTTCATACGTCGTGTCGAATAGCCCGCTTAGCGCCTGGTGCTGTTCCGGATTGAACTCCCACAGATTGAATGCCCGTTCTTGGCATGGGAGAATCCGGCGGATGAGCATGACTTGGACCACGTCGACGAGCCTGAGCTTATTGCTCACCAGCTTCTGGATGCAGGCTCGGAGTCCCGTCAGCTCCTTCGGATTGCCCCACAACAAGCCCTTCTCTTTCCAGGAGGTGAGCTACGTGGGGATGCCAGATCTAAACTCGGGGGCCGCTGCCGACGTAGGTTTGCGTGGCTCGGTGATGTAGAACCACCCCGATTGCCACCCCTTGACGGAGTCCACGAAGGCCCCTTCGAGCCAAAGAACGTTGGGCAACTTGCCCAACATGGCGCCTCCGCATTCCGCTTGCGTGCCCTTCACAACCTTCGGCTTGACGTTGAAGGTCTTGAGCCACAGGCCGAAGTGGGGCCGGATGCAGAGGAAGGCCACGCACACGACGATAAACGCCGAGATGTTGAGGATGAAGTTCGGCGCTAGATCGTTGAAATCCAGGCCGTAGTAAAACATGAGCCCCCGGACAAAAGGGTGAAGAGGAAAGCCCAGTCCACGGAGGAAGTGGGGGAGGAAAACGACCCTCTCATGGGGCCCGGGTTGGGGATGAGCTGCCCCCTCGTCGGGCAGCCGATGCGCGATGTCGCCGGAAAGGTATCCGGCGCTGCGCAGCTTGGTGATGTGCTCCTCCTTAACGGTGGAGGCCAACCATTTGCCTCCCGCTCCGGACATGGTCGGAGAAGGTCGAGGCGAGATGCGCGAGCTTGAGCGTTGGAGCTTGAGTGCGCGGAGATGGATAAGCAAAGGAGGAAGAAGGCGAGGTGATAAGGTAAATCCTTATCCCTTATATATAGGCGACGGAGACTATGCGTCCCCACCAGCCCTGGTAAAACTCGCTTATCTCCCAAGCGCCACCATCAATGGCGCGGTTGGGTTACCCACGTCCGTATTGATGAGAATCCCGGAATAAGGGGAACACGATCTCTGCTTCGACAGGACGTGCCAAGGAAACCGCTTCGCTAAACGTGCTGAGGTGGTATAAAAAATGATTCCAATAAAGGCTTGGTAGCGGTGTGATGTCATGCCGCGTAATACGTCAACAGATTGGACTTGTGTACATTTTATTCTCTCTACGAAGGAATGTGGAATTTATTTTGCAGAGCCGGACACTATCCTGGTGTTCATGATCTTCTCTGGATTATTCAAGGGAGGAACCCGCCTTGCAACGCCGAACATTATGCGCGCCGGACTTATCGTCATTGAAGCCTGGTTCAGGGCTCTTGAGGAGTCTGGACTAGGGGTGTCCGGACAGCGGACTATCATCGTCCGCGGACTCCAAGACTACAAAGATACAAGATTGAAGACTCCGTGCCGTGTCCGGATGGGACTTTCCTTGGCGTGGAAGGCAAGCTTGGCAATACGGATATGTAGATCTCCTACCATTTTAACCGACTCTGTGTAACCCTAGCTTCCTCCGGTGTCTATATAAACCGGAGGGCTTTAGTCCGTAGGACACAACATACATTACAACAATCATACCATAGGCTAGCTTTAGGGTTTAGCCTCCTTGATCTCGTGGTAGATCCACTCTTGTACTACCCATATCATCAATATTAATCAAGCAGGACGTAGGGTTTTACCTCCATCGAGAGGGCCCGAACCTGGGTAAAACATCATGTCCCTTGTCTCCTGTTACCATCCGCCTAGACACACAGTTCGGGACCCCCTACCCGAGATCCGCCGGTTTTGACACCGGCAGGCACCTACACCAATTGAAGTAGAAGCTTATGATAGTAATCATGAAACTCCGGATCAAGTCACTACCGTACCTCATAGGATGACAAGGATGCGTACTTCTTTAGAGTGGTACAGTAATCCTGTCTTGAAGGTCATGTTGCTTGACAACAATGAAACTACGAGCTATGGAGAAGCGATGGTGGGCCCAAATTCCGACAAATGATTAGAAGCCATGAAATCCGAGATAGGATCCATTTATCAGAACAAAGCATGGACTTTCGTGGACTTGCCCGATGATTGGCAAGCCATTGAGATAAATGGATCTTTAAGAAGAAGACGGACGTGGACGGTAATGTCACCGTCTATGAAGCTCGACTTGTGGCAAGGAGTTTTTCACAAGTTCAAGGAGTTGACTACGATGAGATTTTCTCATCCGTAGCGATGCTTAAGTCCGTCGGAATCATGTTGGCATTAGCTGCATTTATGAAATCTGGCAGATGGATGTCAAAAACGAGTTTCCTTACCGGCCAGAAGGAAAGGTTGTATGTGATACAATCAGAAAGGTTTTGTCGATCCTAAGGATGCTAAAAGGTATGCTAGCTCCAGCGATCCTTCTAAGGACTGGAGTAAGCATCTCGGAGTTGGAATATGTACTTTGATAAGATGATCAAAGATTTTGGGTTTATAGAAATTTATGAGGAACTTGTATTTCCAAAGAAGTGAGTGGGAGCACTATAGAATTTCTGATGAGTATATGTTGTTGACATATTGTTGATCAGAAATGATGTAGAATTTTCTGTAAAGCATATAGGGTTATTTGAAAAGTGTTTTTCAAGTGAAAACTTGGTTTAAGCTACTTGAACATTGAGCATCAAGATCTATGAGGATAGATCAAAAACCGCTTAATGGTACTTTCAAATGAGCATATACCTTGACATGATCTTGAAGGTGTTCAAGATGGATCAGTCAAAGAAGGAGTTCTTGCCTGAGATGTAAGGTATGAAGTCAAGACTTAAAGCTCGACCATGGCAGAAAAGAGAGAAAGGACGAAGGTCGTCCCCTATGTTTCAGACGTAGACTCTATAGTATGCTATGATGTGTACCGCACCGAAAGTGTGCCTTGCCATGAGTCAGTCAAGGGGTACAAGAATGATCCAGGAATGGATCATTGAACATCGGTCAAAATTGTCCTTGGAGTAAACAAGGACATGTTTCTCGATTATGCAGGTGATAAAGAGTTCGGCGTAAAGGGTTACGTTGATGCAAGCTTTAACACCTATCCGAGTGACTCTAAGTAGCAAACCGGATATGTATAATGGAGCGACCATTTGGAATAGCTCCAAGTGGAGCGTGGAAGCAGCATTTACAATATGACCTACAGATTTGCAAAGTACATACAGATCTGAATGTTGCAGACCCGTTGACTAAAACCTCTCTCACAAGCAAAACATGATCAAACCCCAGAACTCATTGAGTCTTTATCACATGATGATGTGAACTAGTTTAATGACACTAGTAAACTCTTTGGATGTTGGTCACATGGTGATGTGACCTATGAATGTTAATCACATGGCGATGTGAACTAGATTATTGACTCTAGTGCAAGTGGGAGACTGTTGGAAATATGCCCTAGAGGCAATAATAAAAGTATTATTATATTTCCTTGTTCATGATAATTGTCTTTATTCATGCTATAATCAGTATTATCCGGAAATCATAATACACGTGTGAATACATAGACCACAATATGTCCCTAGTGAGCCTCTAGTTGACTAGCTCGCTGAGATCAACAGATAGTCATGGTTTCTGGCTATGGACATTGGATGTCGTTGATAACGGGATCAAATCATTAGGAGAATGATGTGATGGACAATACCCAATCCTAAGCATAGCACAAAGATCGTAGTTCGCTTGCTAGAGCTTTTCCAAAGGTCATGTATCTCTTCCTTAGACCATGAGATCGTGTAACTCCGGATACCGTAGGAGTGCTTTGGGTGTATCAAACGTCACAACGTAATCGGGTGACTATAAAGGTGCACTACGGTATCTCCGAAAGTGTCATTGGGTTGACACGGATCGAGATAGGATTTGTCACTCCGTAAACGGAGAGGTATCTCTGGGCCCACTCGTAGGACATCATCATAATGTGCACAATGTGACCAAGGGGTTGATCACGGGATGATGTGTTACGGAACGAGTAAAGAGACTTGCTGGTAACGAGATTGAACTAGGTATCGGTATACCGACGATCGAATCTCGGGCAAGTACAATACCGTTAGACAAAGGGAATTGTATACGGGATCGATTGAGTCCTTGACATCGTGGTTCATCCGATGAGATCATCGTGGAACATGTGGGAGCCAACATGGGTATCCAGATCCCACTGTTGGTTTTTGACCGGAGAACGTCTCGGTCATGTCTACATGTCTCCCGAACCCGTAGGGTCTACACAGTTAAGGTTCGATGACGCTAGGGTTATAAAGGAAGTTTGTATGTGGTTACTGTTGGGGATATTACCACTAGGTGTAAACCGGCCAGCCTGGGTCGGGTTAACTCCGTAGGTGGTATAAACAGAGAAAGGCCCAAGGCCTGTAGTCGGTTTAGAACTTGTAGCCGTAAACCGGCCTGATGTATAACTTGTATTGTAAGTTAGGAATAGAGAGATACCAACCGGGATACGAGTATGAACCGGTTGGGACTCTATGAACCGACGGGCGCCACCCGTGTATATAAAGGGACGACCAGCGACGGTTCAAGGGCGATAACCACAACTCGAGCCTAGGCGGCTTATTTTGCTCCCTAGCCATCGAGACCACATCAATTCCATCACAACTAGACGTAGGCTTTTACCTTCATCGAAGGGGCCGAACTAGTGTAAACCCTTGTGTCTTTGTGTCTGCTTTAACCCCTTCAAGTAAACTCGTAGCAATGGCTCCACGACTAAGTCCTTTCGCTAGGACATCTGCCGTGACAAATCCATGACAGTTCGCGCCCTCCGTGGGGCTATCGCACGATGGTTTGACGATCTTGGAGGGCAAGCTCAAAGGACTCGAAGGCTACGTCGTGGGCCGGATGACCAAGAGTCATCACGGCCGGATCTACATCGACGATGCCGGATGGGGTCCCGAGGCCGATTCAATTTAGTACGGGTACCGGGTCCCCTTTGGTGGCATACACGTTTTCATCGGCAAGATCGGGGAGCCTGGGCCTGAGCCGGACATCTGCACCGACCTCGTCGAGACGGCTCAGCGTGCGAGACCTACCCAGGCTAAACCGGCTGTGAAGCGTGTCTTCGTTGGGTCATCCACGAAGGAGAACACGACGCCAGTTCAGAACACGGTAGTGAGACCGTCGTTTATTCCGTTGACGAATCTTCAACAGGAGAAACTGAGTCATTGTACCAGTTACAGGACGATATGATCAGGAGCTGTTCCGATGGCGACAGTATTCCGGACCCCCCAAGCCAGATCAACCGGTTTGGAATATTCATGGCCGGTACACAGGCGGCGAATCACTCTTCAACCGCTGCAGCGATGCTTTCCGGATCAGCAGCGGGAATGGCAGCAGGGGCAGGAGGCCCGGAGCGCCCGCTGGTTCAAGTTCTATCAGACCTGTTTGATGCACTAGCTGCGCTCATGGCAAAAGACAACCCGGCGGATCAGGAGGCCCATAATGCAGAAATTGCGAAGGTAAAGGAGTAGATCACGCAAGCCAAAGCGGATCTAGCGGCAGAAAAGGAGCGGATGGCTGCAGAGCGGGCCGCTTTGGACGCCCAGGCCTACAAACTCATGCTTGACCAGAGTGCGTCGCAGGAGGTGTTGAAGCGGAAGTATAGATCACGCCTACCATTAGGGTTTGATCCCAGAAATCTCTTTCAGACCCCAGGAGCTGGACCCAGTAATCCTCCCCAGAATCGGGAAGCAAACCGGATTGAGGCACCAGGACCAGGGGCAACGGTCCAACCTCGCCTGATGGAGCCTCCTCAGCAGAATACCGTGATTCCCCCTCCGGTTCAGACACCCCCAGGCCATTATTCTAATCCTATGGACAACCTTGTCGCAGCCGCCGCGCGATTGGAGGCTATCCCAGTCGAAGGGGACTCACCGCAAGCGATCGAGACGCGTCGGGTTAAGGAGCTTCTCCGAACTGCACTGATTCAGCAGGAAGCATATTCATACAGCCGTGATCGAATTCATTCTACGCCCCGTCCAAGCAGGAGCTATAGCAGGCGCATGGATGAGCCTGCCATATCAAGCAATGCGCGGGACCGAGAAGCGGCCAGTGGCAATAACCCGACAGGTGGCGTTCGCGATGCTCAGGAGGTAGTGGACCGGGCCCGGGCACGAAGGGAGGCCGAATTGGCAGCACAGGATGATGCAGGCCAACTTACGCCGGTTCGCCCTACCACCTTCGCCGGACCAGGAGTCGCATCCGCTTTAGGGGTGCCCTGTTTGATCCCCGCTTTACGCAATGTACGCCTGCCTAAAGACTTCAAGGGTCCGCGCAAGGTGCCGAATTACACCGCCGATTTGTCCCCCGAAGCGTGGGTCGAAAGTTATGAGATGGCCATGGAGATGTTAGACGTGGATGAGACTGCGTGTGCAAAATATTTCACCATGATGCTTGAAGGCACGGCTCGTACTTGGTTGAAGAGCCTACCGCCCAACTCTACCAGCTCATGGGCCCAGTTGCGGGCCCGGTTTATCCAGAATTTCAAGGATACATGTAAGCAGCCCAAGTCCATAGTAGACCTGGCGGCTTGTGTCCAGGAGGAAGGAGAGTCAACGACCCGTTGGGTACGCCGTGTTTTGGAGATTTTGCACTCATCTGACAGGATCAACGCTGACTCTGCGGTCTTAACCCTAGAAGGCAATTGCCGGTTTGAGCCCTTAAAATTGAAATTGGGGCGCATGAAGCGGTTCTGTAATAACATGGGAACCCTCATGGCCGCGTTGGTGAAGTATGCTGATTCAGACAGTACCAAGGATCCCGAGGCTGATGATGATGAAGCAGGGAAGGGAAAGAAGAATGGCAACTCCAAGGGGCAACAGTACAAACCGGCGGGTCATGGAAACGGAGGCAAGCGCAAAGCGGATGGCAACATGGATTTCGTGGCCAATACTAATGCCCAAGACAGGGGGCAGCGGCGCAGAGGTAAAGCAGCAAATCATAATGGGGGTCCCAATGCGAGCCGCTTGAATTACTTGTTAAATCAGCCTTGCCCAAAGCACGGGATGAAAGAGTCGCCAGCTACCCACCTCTGGAAAGATTGTTATATTATGCAGGAGTTCAAAAACTCTAATGCCTTCCGGTATGACCAGGGGCCAGGTGGCGGTTCAGGATCCGGTTTCCACAGGCCGGGTCACGATGGAGCTTCCGGTTCAGTCTTAATCGAGGCGGTCATAATAATCGAATAATCGAATGGCAGCAGCAGAAGCAGCATCGGGTTATCGAGCCAACCGAAGCAGTTGAACAATGGGCAATATCATGTTTTCACGACTAACTTGGATAAGCGCGACCGGAAACTTCACAAGCGAGCAGTGAACGCTGTTGAACCGGCCTTGCCGCGTTATTTACGCTGGTCGGAGCAGCCTATCGTGTGGAGCAGAGAGGACCATCCTCCCCGGGTTGATAATCCGGGCCAGCTAGCATTGGTGGTAGACCCTCAGGTGGGGTGTTATAAGTTCACCAAGGTACTTATGGACGGAGGAAGCAGTATTAACATACTATATTATGAAACTTTCCGCCGCATGGGCCTAACAGACAAGGATCTCAGACCGTCCAATACAGTGTTCCATGGTGTAGTACCAGGCAAATCTGCATATCCTATTGGTAAGATCGCCCTGGATGTGGCTTTTGGAGACGAGCACGATTCCCGGTCTGAAAAACTAACCTTTGAGGTAGTGATGATCCGGAGTCCATATCACGCCTTGTTCGGGCGGCCGGCTTATGCTAAGTTCATGGCACAACCTTGTTATATTTACTTGCAGCTCAAGATGCCGGGTTACAAGGGAACGATAACGGTGCATGGAAGCCGCCGGGTCGCTTTGGAATGCGAGGAAGGTGATGCAGCTTATGCAGAGGCGGTTTGTGCCACGGAGGAGTTGAAGTTCTATAAGGACAATGTTGATCCGGCAGATATGACCCCTTTAAAGAAACCAACTAGAGAGCATGAATCGGATCTGAAGTTTAAATCGACAGCTGAGACTAAACTTGTTGACTTCGTGCCAGGCGATTCGTCCAAGCAGTTCACTGTCAGTGCCAATCTGGATCCCAAATAGGAAAGCGTGCTCATCGAGTTCATCCATGAGAATCGGGATATCTTTGCATGGAAGCCATCTGACATGCCAGGTGTACCGAGGGAACTCGCTGAGCACACACTTAATGTGGATCCTAAGTATAAACCGGTGAAACAGTTCCTCCGCTGGTTTAACGAAGAAAGGCATAAAGCCATTGAGAGGAAGTGGCGAGGCTTTTGGCGGTGGCTTTATCATTGAAGTGTTTCATCCGAGTGGCTTGCTAATCCGGTGCTGGTCCTTAAGAAAAATGGCACTTGGCGATGTGTGTGGATTACAGATCTTAACAAGGCCTCGTCCGGCGGATCCTTTGCCCTCCCCGCATTGATCATATTATTGATGCCACAGCGGGCTGCGAGCGTTTAAGTTTTTTGGATGCGTACTCTGGATATCATCAGATCAAAATGGCAGTTAAGGACCAGGAGAAAACAGCGTTTATTACTCCCTTTGGAGCCTTCTGTTATGTATCTATGCCTTTCGGGCTCAAGAGCGCTCAGGCTACTTATCGGTGTGTGTACAGAATTGCTCGCATACACGATCGGCCGCAATGTGCATGCTTATGTGGATGATATTGTAGTGAAATCAAGACAAAAGGAGACGCTGGTGGATGATTTAAAGGAAACCTTTGACAACTTGCGCATTTACAAGATGATGCTTAATCCGGCCAAATGTGTCTTTGGTGTTCCAGTAGGCATGTTATTGGGTTTCCTGGTATCTAATAGAGGAATTGAGGCTAATCTGGAGAAAATTAAAGCTATTACTTCCTTGGCTAAACCGAAGTGTATCAATGATGTTCAGCGTTTGGCGGGCAGAATCGCTGCGTTGAGCCGGTTTATCAGCCGCCTCAGAGAAAAGGCCATCCCTTTGTACCAAATGCTGAGGAAGACAGATAATTTAAATGAGTCCATTCACGATGAAGCATTTGAGGACTTAAAGCGGCAATTGGCCAATCCACCTGTTCTTGCGGCTCCGGTTGACAAGGAGCCACTGTTGTTATATGTCGCAGCCAATGCTCGAGCAGTTAGCGTGGCTATTGTGGTGGAACGCAAGGAGGCAGGAAAGGAATATCCGGTTCAGCGGCCGGTTTATTATATTAGTGAGGTGCTTATTGAGTCCAAGCAAAGGTATCCGCATTGGCAGAAGCTAGTCTATGGTGTTTTCATGGCCAGTCGGAAATTGAAGCAGTATTTTCAAGGGCACCCCATCACAGTGGTCAGTTCAGCTCCTTTGGGTTATATCATACAGAACCGGGAGGCGACTGGCCGGATTGCCAAATGGGCTATAGAGCTTGGGCCGCATGGACTAAAGTATATACCACGGACAGCGGTGAAGTCTCAAGCACTTGTTGATTTCATTAATGATTGGACGGAGTTACAAGCACGAGAGGAGAAGCCGGATCACACGTATTGGACTATTCATTTCGATGGATCCAGGCAGTTGGAAGGCTCGGGGGCTGGAGTCGTTTTAACTTCCCCACGAGGCGATAAGTTTTGTTATGTTCTCCGCTTAATGTTCCCTTGTACTAATAATGCAGCTGAATACGAAGCCTTGCTCCATGGTCTCCGGATGGCTAAAGAGATGAACTTAAGCCGGGTTAAGTGCTTTGGTGACTCGGACCATGTGGCTCAGCAAGTTTCTGGCACTTGGGACTCTAAGGACCCGCTCATGGCCGCATATCGTCGGGAAGTGGATAATATTGCGGGTTGCTTCAAAGGTTATCAAGTGGATCATGTGGACCGCCGGAAGAATGAAGCGGCGGACGCTTTAGGCCGTTTGGGTTCTCAGCGCAAACCGGTCCCGCCTAATGTCTTTTTGGATGTATTGCACAGTCCGTCAGTCCAGCTCCCAGGTGAAGCGGATTTGGCTATTCCTGATCCGGAGGCTCAATTGGTGGCAGCACTACATGCTATTCCGGATTGGACAGTTCCTTTTCTTGCGTATATGACTCGAGGGGAATTGCCAGAAGATGAGATTCTGGCCAGACAGATAGTCCGGCACTCCAAGTCTATGACGATTCTTAATGGTGAGTTGCATCATTGCAGTATATCAGGGGCATTTCAACGTTGTGTTTCTCCTGAGGAAGGTTGTGAAATTTTAAGAGAAATCCATGAAGGGGATTGTGGACATCACGCCGGTTCAAAGTCTCACGGTGGCAAAGGCGTTTAAATCACGGGTTTCTTGGTTGACAGACATGCCGATGCGGAGGACTTGGTTAAACGGTGTGATGGATGTCGAAATTTTCAAGGCGTGCTCATGTACCGCACAAGAGTTGAGGATGATCCCAATAACGTGGCCGTTTGCAACTTGGGGCTGGATATGGTTGGACCTTTTAAGCGATCGAAGGATAAGAAGACCCACCTTTTGGTGGCGATGAGACAAATTTACCAAGTGGGTTGAAGCGGAGCACTCGGCAAGAAGTGTGATGCAGCAACATCGGTCAGATTCATCAAAAGGTGATCGTCCGGTTTGGCTTTCCACACAGTATCATTACTGACAATGGTACCAATTTATCCAAGGGTGCTATGAAAGAGTTCTGTGAACGTGAGCACATCCGGCTTGATGTGTCGTCAGTGGCTCACCCCCAGTCCAACGGACAGGCAGAACGAGCTAATCAAGAGATCTTACGCGGCATCAAACCCCGGCTTATGGTCCCGTTATAGAGGACACCAGGGTGCTGGGTTGAAGAACTACCATCGGTGCTATGGAGTATCAATACTACACCAAACCGGTCCACTGGATATACACCGTTCTTCATGGTCTATGGAGCAGAGGCAGTTCTCCCGAGCGATATCCGGCACGATTCGCCCCGTGTGGCGGCTTATGTTGAAGCGGACAACGAGACGACACGGCAAGACGCTTTGGACCTATTGGATGAGGAGCGTGATATGGCAGCTGCTCGTTCGGCGATTTACCAGCAAGATCTTCGTCGTTATCACAGTCGCCGGGTTAAAACCAGAACCTTTCAAGAAGGAGATTTGGTGCTTCGACTCATCCAAGACCAGACAGATATGCACAAGTTATCCCCACCTTGGGAAGGACCCTTTGTGGTCAGCAAGAATCTGCACAATGGGTCATACTATCTGATTGATATTCGAGAGCATAAAGACTCACGCACGTCAGAGGAGGAGACCAACAGGCCATGGAACATAGCTCATCTTCGGCCTTACTACACTTGAGCCCTCGGCTCTATTTATGTACATATCATGACAATGTATATATTATCTTCGATATAATAAAACCGGAGCCTCAGCTAAAGCGGGGTCTCTGTCTTTCTCATCATGTGTGGTTACATGGAGTGGCTCTGTTTTTAAAGCGGCCTCGGTTTACCCTTGACATTTGCTTTTTGTATATCACTAGGGGCCTTGGTCGAGTCCGAACCAACGAACACCTTTTGATAGGCGACACCACCAGATCACTTGGGGACACGGTCACGTCTCGAACCAGTCACGCCTCTTGGTCGGCCTAAGGCCATCGTGATCACTTGGGGGAATGGTCGAACCGAACCATTACCACGCCTCTTGATCTGGCATATATGCCAACGAGTCATTTGGGGACCTGGCTGACTTGAATCATAGTCACACCTATTGGGGGCTTGATCCTGTCCGACCATGGTAATGCCATCTGAACAGCTCAATATAGCGTATGTGTATACAAAGGATTTATCATTGCCTTGGTTTCCATGCTGTTTTCATGGTTTCTTTGATATTTGTTTTTGTTGGATTTCTTTTATAAAACAAAACACCTTTTTTGCGGTTAAGCCGATGAATTTGATTTCCCTTTAAACCGGAGACGTACGCCCGGTTTCCCTTTTCTTGTTATCATCATCAAGTAACAAGGGGGCTTGTGTTGATTCAGCACAGGTTTATATGGGAGCTGTTCTCTCCCCGCTTTACCGACGGTAATGGTCTCTAAGACCTCCGCTTTAAGCAGCTACGCCTTGACTTCATGCCCAGACATGGCAGGTATTTGTATCACATATTTGTTATATTTCTGATACATATATTCAACATCATAAACCGGCTGGCGGTATAACCGCCACCGAAGTTCCAATTTTTCTGGTTGCAGGAAGTACGAATTGAGCAAAAGCTTAAGTACTTATGCGCGAAGTCATATTCAAGATGGAAGTATTAACTAAGTTATTACAAGGCAACACGGTGCCCAAATAAAATCATTGTTCTTTGGGCAGCCGCCAACGACATCTATTTCAACCGGCCTCCGGTTCAAGCCTGCTCCTCATCCTCCGCCGCTTCAGCTTCCTCGTCTCTACCCATTGGCTGGAAATCAACAGTGGTCCAGTCGATTCCCATTAAAGCTTGGAAAACAGCTTCTTCATGGATCAGCGAAGACGGTTCAATATCAGGAGCGTAAGTATGCTTACGGATTGGAGGGATCAGATTTTCCGCTTCAAAAGTTGGGGCAGGCACTCGCTTGTTCTGGTCATTGTACTGTGCTTGATAATGTGTCAAGTCTACTTCTTCAGCTAGCTGATAGGCCAGAGGGCGCACTGGACGGTTTATAGCCCGTAAATCCTCTTCATTAAATTCAGAACCATCTTCCTTCACACTGGGGTAGCCTTGCGCTGCTTCCACAGGGTCAAAATCTGGTACCCATGCCTTGGCTCGGATCAAAGCATTAATAGCTCCGGTTCGGGCAGCAGATTTCTTCACCTCCTCAATCCGGGCAGGAAGCATAGACAACCTGTTCAGAGTATCCTGGAGTAAGGAAGGTGCCGGGTTATTATGAGAAGCTGTGGTGATGATCCGTTGGGCTCCGGTATATAGCTGTTCTACTAAGGTGTACACAGCCTTTAGTTTCTTCCGCACATCGTTTCCTAAGTGCCCGATGCGTGTGCCTACAACAACAAAGAGATGGTCTCAAACCGGATTTATACTACAGCAGGCTCAATGCATCACAAATGTTTGAAGGAGCTTACCAAAGATTCCCGCGGTCATGGAATGCACTTGCCGCTTTACGGCTGTCAGATCATCTACCACCGGTTTAAGGGCAGCTTCAACATTTTCTGCTCGTTTGATTAAATTGGCCTTCTCAGTGGCCCAATCAGCCTGTTCTTTCTTGAAGCCTTCCTTGCTTGTTCGCATGGCGTTCAAGGCCTTTGGTTAATTCCTTCTTGGCCTCTCTGCTTCGCCTCATTGGGTTTTCAACGCCTCTTGTAAATCGGCAATCCGGTCCTCCTTGATTTTCACCTCAGCCTGCATATAGACAGTATTTTCAACAAGCAGTTCAAGAAAGTGCAAGTCTCAACCACACAACAAAGTTATATGCTTGACACTTGGGGGCTAATGCACCTTCAATTTTTATACATATTACTAGATGGCAAAGTCCCAAGCTCAATACAAGTATTCAACTGGGCACTTGGGGGCTAATGGCTATTTGATCTACGTATGTGTCAACGGACTGCTTTTTGTTGAAGCCCCGGTTTACGTATGTAAAGATAAACCGGCCCTTGGGGGCTATGCAGGTGGATTTCAAAATTGTTAAGGAACATATTCAAGTCCCGGTTTGATCAAGATTGCAAACCGGCCCTTGGGGGCTAGAAGGACTGATATAGTGGCAGTAAGTAAAGGAGTGGGTTACCTCAAACTTGTCCCTCATCAACTTGACCAGGCCAGCTTCATAGTCACGGCTAGTATAAAGCCGGTTTAAATAGCCAGAATGAAGGTCTTGGGCACTCAGAGCAGCATATGTCTCCAGTTCAACATCCCATTTTCCTTTATTCAAAGCGGAAAAATCTTCTTTCACAGTATGTCTGGTTAAGGTTGCAGGATTTCCCGGTTCAGAACGACCCATACCAGTAATCACAACGTCATCATCTTTGGACTCGACGGATTGTGTGGGCACGGCCGTTTTGTCAGCAGGACTGTGGGATTTATCAAACCGGACGGAGCTGACAGGCGGATCGGCAGAGATTGAAGCGTTAACATGCCTCTCTACGGGTGCAACATCATCTTGCAACGGAGGATCATTGGGAATATCTTCAGAGGCAAAATTTTCAAAATCTGCCATTTTATCATGATCTGGGGCGGTATCTTCTTCTGCCGTTTTATCCAAACGGGCCTTCTTGCTGGGTTTCGGTTTGGTTCTAAGAGAAAAAACAAAGTCAGTGAAAAACATAAGCCATTGCACAAATACACTAGAAGCATATGCTCGGTTTGATTTACCCAACGGCTATCTTCAAAGGTGGTAATTGAGTGGCCGATGATTCACCAGAGGATGAATGGGAAGTGACCTGATAATCGGAGTCGGACGGATTAAGAGGTTGACGGAAGAAACCCGCTTTAGAATTTAAAGCAATAAAAGGTCGGAGACCTCGAGCGGCGCTTCGAACCGGGTTGTTTGGTAAACCGGCAGAGGTAACTACCTGACCACTATGCCGGGTTGTGCGGCGAGCTTCATGTTGCTGCGTCTTCATAAGAAATTTGGGATCCAAATAAGCAAGAGGGTGAGAAAAATTGACTTTCCGGCTTGCCTGGCGAAATTTTGGCAAGGGCAAATTTTCTGAATCAGAAGAGAGAATAGTTACCTCAGCGAATCCTGCATTGCTGGCCTCAGCGTCGTCCTGACAAGCATCATCATCAATAAGGCGTGTAAAAAGCAAGCCAAGAGAATCAAGTTCTACCTCAAGATCCGGATTACCCACATCATCGTCAATGGCTGGGTCAGATGAAGCGGTGGTCTTTCTCTTATGAGCTGGTTTCTTGACAACTTTGGTCTTGGGCCGGGTTGGCCGCCCTGTTTTCTCCGCTTTATCTTGTGAAAGTTTCTTGCTCCAAAACGGATTGTCACCCTGGGTCAGAAATAGTTAAATATCAAACACATAAAGCGGTAACAGGTTTTATGATGGAGTAACTAGAAGCTTACCGCTGGCGGTTTGTTGGTGGCACAGTAAGGAGATAGACCGGTTTGAGCACAAGGATGCTCCGGTTCATTCAACATCTTCTTTACCGAGTCTGTGACTTCTTCGTCGGAGAGTTGAATTTTTATGTGTCGGAGTGGGTCATTGACACTACCAGTATATTTGCACATCAAACTGGGGCGTCGGCTCAGAGGCAGTATACTCCATGATATCCAGCAGCGTGCAAGGTCTATTCCTGTTAAACCGTTGGCCATAAAGGCCCAGAGTTTGGACAGTTGCGGAGCGTATTTACTTCTTTCTTTGGCACTTAGCCTCTGTGGAAAAGGGTGAATGTTGCTGAGCCGTTCCGGACGGAAGCCAGGTAAGGGATTTTCGTCTTCAGGAGAATTATCTTTGCAATAAAACCAAGCCGCATTCCACTCCTTGGGGTGAGTATGCAGTTTCACGTGGGGATAAGTGATCTC
Source organism: Aegilops speltoides (assembly GCA_021437245.1). NCBI lineage: Eukaryota > Viridiplantae > Streptophyta > Magnoliopsida > Poales > Poaceae > Aegilops > Aegilops speltoides. Next base: position 451,298,593 of record CM038143.1, on the reverse strand, counting down.
CTTCCTCTTTTGAATAGCCATGCCACCCAATTCAGTATTGGGACCGTCGGTGAATTCAGTGTGACGGTTTAGATGAAAGAGATCTCTAAACAGTTCAACAGAAGGTTCTTCTTGAAGATATACTTCAGACAGTACTTGAAAATGGCATAAATTGGTGACGGAGTTGGGGCCAATATCCTGGGGATGGAGTTGAAAATTGGCTAACACGTCCCGATAAAATTTTGAACCGGGCGGTTTAAAGCCCCGGGCCAAGTGATCTGCGAAGACCACAACTTCTCCTTCCCGGGGTGTGGGAGGACATTCCTCTCCAGGGACCCTCCAGTGGACTGTATCTTTGTCATCTAAAGCGCCAATCGAGACTAGATCATTCAGCTGTGACTCGGTGACGCGAGAAGGAACCCAATTGCATTCATACACTTGTTTGGCCATGATAAGATCTACAAAAAATAATTGATCCGGTTCAAGAGCATGCTTGGTACAAGGTGCTGATCTAAGTTATGATAAACCGGAGGCAGTGTCTATAAACCGGTTTCCTGTGATATAATATCAGGTGGATTTTGGCGGTTCAACAAGGGGACTAATGATATATATGTGCCGGTTCAGCAGTCTTTCCTGTGGTAACTTAAACCGCCTAATCTAGGCTTTGGAAGCGATTGAAGCTATGGATAACTAAGTATGCAGAAACAAGTTTCACAAAGATCCTATTATGGCTGCGGATCAAATGCGAGCTTGCAGAAAACAGAAAATATTTCGAGGAGTAAGACAAAAACAGAAATGAACTATGGAGCATATATATATGCGGAAGATCTATGGGCTTGGATGAGAGACTACAGCGGATGTGTAGGAATCACTATTAAAATACAGCACAGGTTCATGGAATCATTCAAAGTCAGAAGAACAGATATGAACGCACGAAGAACACAGCATGAAGCTGGAAACCTAAAGAACAGATCTAAGTCAAGAAGGGGAAGAAGCTTACCGGGAACGGAGAAGACGCGAAAAGAGGCCGCAATGCTCTAGTACGAATCAGGTTGATGCAGCGGCCTAGGACGAGGCGAAAGTCGACGACGGTGGCGGAGCTCCAAGACCAGCGGCGCGAGGAAGACGAAGAAGAGAGGACGAAGGGAAAAGAAAGAAATGACCCTTCGGTCCTATTTATACAGCAACAAAGCTAGGTCAAGCGCGCGGATCCAGGAACTGCCGTTTAAAGAAGGCGTTATAAATGATAAAATTACAGGATGACGTCATGCCGGTTTACAGTAACTAGAAGTGGTGACGACACGGCGGTTTACCAATCACTGGAAGATGTCCAAGATACAAGTTTTGTGAAGGATTGACATGAACCAGTTCAAATCAATCTGGGGCCTAATGTTGGGGATATTGCCACTAGGTGTAAACCGCCAGCCGGCTGGCCGGGTTAACTCCGAGGTGGTATAAATGAGAAAGGCCCAAGGCCCGTAGTCGGTTTAGAACTTGTAGCCATAAACCGCCTGATGTATAACTTGTATTGTAAGTTAGGAATAGAGAGATACCAACCGGGATACGAGTATGAACCGGTTGGGACTCTATGAACCGACGGGCGTCACCCGTGTATATAAGGGGACGACCCGGCGACGGTTCAAGGGCAGACAACCACAACTCGAGCCTAGGCGAAGCTTATTTTGCTCCCTAGCCATCGAGACCACATCAATTCCATCACAACTAGACGTAGGCTTTTACCTTCATCGAAGGGGCCGAACTAGTGTAAACCCTTGTGTCTTTGTGTCCGCTTTAACCCCTTCAAGTAAACTCGTAGCGATGGCTCCACGACTAAGTCCTTTCGCTAGGACATCTGCCGTGACAAATCCACGACAGTTACCGAATGTTGTTCGGAGTCCCGGATGAGATCCCGGACGTCACGAGGAGTTCCGGAATGGTCCGGAGGTAAAGATTTATATATGGGAAGTCCTGTTTTGGTCACCGGAAAAGTTTCGGGTTTTATCGGTAACGTACCGGGACCACCGGGAGGGTCCCGGGGGTCCACCAAGTGGGGCCACCGACCCCGGAGGGCTGCATGGGCCATGTGTGGGAGGGAACCAGCCCCAGGTGGGCTGGTGCGCCCCCCACAAGGGGCCCAAGGCGCAGGGGAGAGTGGGAGGGGGAAACCCTAGGGCAGATGGGCCCTAAGGCCCACCCCAGGTGCGCCTCCCCTCTCTCGCCCTCTGGTCGCCACCCAGATGGGATCTGGGGGCTGCCGCCACCCTTGGGGAGGGAACCATAGAGGGGGCGCAGCCCCCTCCCCTCCCCCTATAAATACTTGAGGTCTGGGGGGCTGCCAATACACGAGAACTTCTTCTCTTGGCACAGCCCTACCCCTCTCCCTTCTCCTCATATCTAGCGGTGCTTGGCGAAGCTCTGCTGGACTACCACGCTCCTCCATCACCACCACGCCGTTGTGCTGCTGCTGGATGGAGTCTTCCTTAGCCTCTCCCTCTCTCCTTGCTGGATCAAGGCATGGGAGACGTCACCGGGCTGTACGTGTGTTGAACCCGGAGGTGTCGTCCGTTCGGCACTAGGATCTCCGGTGATTTGGATCACGACGGGTATGACTCCTTCAACCCCGTTCTCTTGAACGCTTTCGCTTAGCGATCTACAAGGGTATGTAGATGCACTCTCCTTCCCCTCGTTGCTAGTCTCTCCATGGATAGATCTTGGTGACTCGTAGGAAAATTTTGAATTTCTTCTACGTTCCCCAACAGTGGCATCATGAGCTAGGTCTATTGCGTAGATTCTTTGCACAAGTAGAACACAAAGTAGTTGTGGGCGATGATTTTTCAATATGCTTACCGTTACTAGTCCAATCTTGTTTCGACGGTATTGTGGGATGAAGCGGCCCGGACCGACCTTACACGTACTCTTACGTGAGACAGGTTCCACCGATTGACATGCACTTGGTGCATAAGGTGGCTAGCGGTGCCGATCTCTCCCACTTTAGTCGGAACGGATTCGATGAAAAGGGTCCTTATGAAGGGTAAATAGCAATTGGCATATCACGTTGTGGTTTTATGAGGTAAGAAACGTTCTTGTTAGAAACCCATAGCAGCCACGTAAAACATGCAACAACAATTAGAGGACGCCTAACTTGTTTTTGCAGGGTATGCTATGTGATGTGATATGGCCAAGAAGAATGTGATGAATGATATGTGATGTATGAGATTGATCATGTTCTTGTAATAGGAATCACGACTTGCATGTCGATGAGTATGACAACCGGCAGGAGCCATAGGAGTTGTCTTTATTTATTGTATGACATGCGTGTCATTGAACAACGCCATGTAATTACTTTACTTTATTGCTAACCGGTAGCCATAGTAGTAGAAGTAATAAGTTGGTGAGACAACTTCATGGAGACACGATGATGGAGATCATGGTGTCATGCTGGTGACAATGATGATCATGGAGCCCCGAAGATGGAGATCAAAAGGAGCAAAATGATATTGGCCATATCATGTCACTATTTGATTGCATGTGATGTTTATCATGTTTATGCATCTTGTTTACTTAGAACGACGGTAGTAAATAAGATGATCCCTTACAAAATTTCAAGAAGTGTTCTCCCCTAACTGTGCACCGTTGCTAAAGTTCGTCGCTTCTAAGCACCACGTGATGATCGGGTGTGATGGATTCTTACGTTCACATACAACGGGTGTAAGACAGATTTACACACGCGAAACACTTAGGGTTAACTTGACGAGCCTAGCATGTACAGACATGGCCTCGGAACACAGAGACCGAAAGGTCGAGCATGAGTCGTATAGTAGATATGATCAACATGAAGATGTTCACCGATGATGACTAGTCCGTCTCACGTGATGATCGGACACGGCCTAGTTGACTCGGATCATGTAATCACTTAGATGACCAGAGGGATGTCTATCTGAGTGGGAGTTCATAAGATGAACTTAATTATCCTGAACATAGTCAAAAGCTCTTTGCAAATTATGTCGTAAGCTCGCGCTTTAGTTCCACTGTTTAGATATGTTCCTAGAGAAAATATAGTTGAAAGTTGACAGTAGCGTTTATGCGGACAGTAGAAAGCTTATGTCCTTAATGCACCGCTCAGTGTGCTGAACCCCAAACGTCGTTTGTGGATGTTGCGAACATCAGACATGTACGTTTTGATGATTACGTGATAGTTCAGTTAAACAGTTTAGAGTTGAGGCACCAAAGACGTTTTCGAAACGTCGCAGAACATATGAGATGTTTCGAGGGCTGAAATTGAGATTTCAGGCTCGTGCCCACGTCAAGAGGTATGAGACCTCCGACGATTTTCTTAGCCTGCAAACTAAGGGAGAAAAGCTCAATCGTTGAGCTTGTGCTCAGATTGTCTGAGTGCAACAATCACTTGAATTGAGTGAGAGTTGATCTTCCAGATGAGATAGTGATGTTTCTTCAAAGTCATTGCCACCAAGCTGCTAGAGCTTCATGATGAGCTATAACATATCAGGGATAGATATGATGATTCTTGAGGTATTCGCGATGTTTGACACCGCGAAAGTAGAAATCAAGAAGGAGCATTAATTGTTGATGGTTGGTGAAACCACTAGGGCAAGGGCAAGAAGGGATACTTCATGAACCGGCAAATCAGCTGCTGCTCTAGTGAAGAAACCCAAGGTTGAACCCAAACCCGAGACTAAGTGCTTCTGTAATGAGGGGAACAACCACTGGAGCGGAATTACCCTAGATACTTGGTAGATGAGAAGGCTGGCAAGGTCGATAGAAGTATATTGGATATACATTATGTTAATGTGTATTTTACTAGTACTCCTAGTAGCACTAGGGTATTAGATACCGGTTCGGTTGCTAAGTGTTAGTAACTCGAAATAAAAGCTACAGAATAAACAGAGACTAGCTAAAGGTGAGCTGACGATATGTGTTGGAAGTGTTTCCAAGGTTGATGTGATCAAGCATCGCACGCTCCCTCTACCATCGAGATTTGGTGTTTTGCATTGAGCATAGACATGATTGGATTATGTCTATCGCAATACGGTTATTCATTTAAGGAGAATAATGGTTACTCTATTTGAATAATACCTTCAGTGGTCTTGCACCTAAAGGAATGGTTTATTGAATCTCGATCATTGTGATATACATTTTCATGCCAAAAGATATAAGATAGTAATGATATTACCACTTACTCGTGGCACTGCCATGTAAGTCATATTGGTGTAAAACGCATGAAGAAGCTCCATGTTGATGGATCTTTGGACTCACTCGTTTTTGAAAAGTTTGAGACATGCGAACCATGTCTATTGGTGTATACGCATGAAGAAACTCCATGCAGATGGATCGTTTGGACTCACTTGATTTTGAATCACTTGAGATATGCAAATCATACCACATGGGCAAGATGACTAAAAAGCCTCGTTTTTCAAAGAAATGGAACAAGATAGCAACTTGTTGGAAGTAAACACATTTTGATGTGTGCAGTCCAATGAGTCTTTGAGGCATCTGATGAATATCATTATGTTCTTACTTCACAGATGATTCGAGTAGATGTTGAGTATATTTACTTGATGAAACACAAGTCTGAATTATTGAATGGTTCAAATAATTTCAGAGTGAAGTTGAAGATCATCGTGACAAGAGGATAAAATGTCTATGATATGATCATAGAGATGAGTATCTGAGTTACTGAGCTTTGGCATAATTAAGACATTGTGGAAATTGTTTCATAATTAATACCGCCTGGAACGCCATAGTTTGATGGTGTGTCCGAACATCATAGTTGCACCCTATTGGATATGGTGCGTACCATGATGTCTCTTATCGAATTACCACTATCGTTTATGGGTTAGGCATTAGAGACAACCACATTCACTTTAAATAGGACACCACGTAATTCCGTTGAGATGACACCGTATGAACTATGGTTTAGAGAAACCTAAGCTGTCATTTCTTAAAGGTTTGGGGCTGCGACGCTTATGTGAAAAAGTTTCAGGTTGATAAGCTCGAACCCAAAGCGGATAAAATGCATCTTCATAGGACACCCAAAACAATTGGGTATACCTCCTAATTCAGATCCGAAAGCAATAGTGATTGTTTCTTGAATCGGGTCCTTTCTTGAGGAAAAGTTTGTCTTCAAAAGTTGAGTGGGAGGATGGTGGAGACTTGATGAGGTTATTGAACCGTCACTTCAACTAGTGTGTAGCAGGGCACAGGAAGTTGTTCCTGTGGCACCTACACCAATTGAAGTGGAAGCTTATGATAGTGATCATGAAGCTTCAGATCAAGTCACTATCGAACCTCGTAGGACGACAAGGATGCGTACTGCTTCGGAGTGGTACGGTGATCCTGTCTTGAAGGTCATGTTACTAGACAACAATGAACGTACGAGCTATGGAGAAGCGATGGTGGGCCCAAATTCCAACAAATGGTTAGAAGCCATGAAATCCGAGATAGGATCCATGTATCAGAACAAAGCATGCACTTTGGTGGACTTGCCCGATGATCGGCAAGCCATTGAGATAAATGGATCTTTAAGAAGAAGATGGACGTGGACGGTAATGTCACCGTCTATGAAGCTCGACTTGTGGCGAAGAGTTTTTCACAAGTTCAAGGAGTTGACTACGATGAGATTTTCTCATCCGTAGCGATGCTTAAGTCCGTTGGAATCATGTTAGCATTAGCTGCATTTATGAAATCTAGCAGATGGATGTCAAAACGAGTTTCCTTACCAGTTATCGTAAGGAAAGGTTGTATGTGATACAATCAAAAAGGTTTTGTCGATCCTAAGGATGCTAAAAGGTATGCTGGCATCCTTCTAAGGACTGGAGTAAGCATCTCGGAGTTGGAATATGCACTTTGATAAGATGATCAAAGATTTTGGGTTTATACAATGTTTATGAGAAACTTGTATTTCCAAAGAAGTGAGTGGGAGCACTATAGAATTTCTGATGAGTATATGTTGTTGACATATTGTTGATCAGAAATGATGTAGAATTTCTGGAAAGCATATAGGGTTATTTGAAAAGTGTTTTTCAATGGAAAACCTGGATTAAGCTACTTGAACATTGAGCATCAAGATCTATGAGGATAGATCCAAAAACGCTAAATGGTACTTTCAAATGAGCACATACCTTGACCTGATCTTGAAGGTGTTCAAGATGGATCAGTCAAAGAAGGAGTTCTTGCCTAAGTTGTAAGGTATGAAGTTCAGAGTTAAAGCTCGACCACTGCAGAAGAGAGAGAAAGGACGAATGTCGTCCCCTATGCTTCAGACGTAGGCTCTATAGTATGCTATGCTGTGTACCGCACCGGAAGTGTGCCTTGCCATGAGTCAGTCAAGGGGTACAAGAATGATCCAGGAATGGATCATTGGACAACGGTCAAAATTGTCCTTGTAACAAATAAGGACATGTTTCTTGATTATGGAGGTGATAAAGAGTTCGGCGTAAAGGGTTACGTCGATGCAAGCTTTAACACCTATCCGAGTGACTCTGAGTAGCAAACCGGATACGTATAGTGGAGCGACCATTTGGAATAGCTCCAAGTGGAGTGTGGAAGCAGCATTTACAATATGACCTCGAGATTTGCGAAGTACATACGGATCTGAATGTTGCAGACCCGTTGACTAAAACCTCTCTTGCAAGCAAAACATGATCAAACCCCAGAACTCATTGAGTCTTAATCACATGATGATGTGAACTAGTGAGCTCTTTGGATGTTGGTCACATGGCGATGTGACCTGTGAGTGTTAATCACATGGTGATGTGAACTAGATTATTGACTCTAGTGCAAGTGTGAGACTGTTGGAAATATGCCCTAGAGGCAATAATAAAAGTATTATTAGATTTCCTTGTTCATGATAATCGTCTTTTATTCATGCTATAACTGTATTATCCGGAAATCGTAATACATGTGTAAATACATAGACCACAATATGTCCCTAGTGAGCCTCTAGTTGACTAGCTCGTTGTGATTAACAGATAGTCATGGTTTCCTGGCTATGGACATTGGATGTCGTTGATAACGGGATCACATCATTAGGAGAATGATGTGATGGACAAGACCCAATCCTAAGCATAGCACAAAGATCGTGTAGTTCGTTTGCTAGAGCTTTTCCAATGTCAAGTATCTCTTCCTTAGACCATGAGATCGTGTAACTCCGGATACCGTAGGAGTGCTTTGGGTGTATCAAACGCCACAACGAATCGGGTGACTATAAAGGTGCACTACAGGTATCTCCGAAAGTGTCTCATTGGGTTGACACGGATCGAGGCTGGGATTTGTCACTCCGTAAACGGAGAGGTATCTCTGGGCCCACTCGGTAGGACATCATCATAATGTGCACAATGTGACCAAGGGGTTGATCACGGGATGATGTGTTACGGAACGAGTAAAGAGACTTGCCGGTAACGAGATTGAACAAGGTATCGATATACCGACGATCGAATCTCGGGCAAGTATAATACCGCTAGACAAAGGGAATTGTATACGGGATCGACTGATTCCTTGACATCGTGGTTCTTCCAATGAGATCATCATGGAACATGTGGGAGCCAACATGGGTATCCAGATCCCGCTGTTGGTTATTGACCGGAGAACGTCTCGGTCATGTCTACATGTCTCCCGAACCCATAGGGTCTACACACTTAAGGTTCGATGACGCTAGGGTTATAAAGGAAGTTTGTATGTGGTTACCGAATGTTGTTCGGAGTCCCGGATGAGATCCCGGACGTCACTAGGAGTTCCGGAATGGTCCGGAGGTAAAGATTTATATATGGGAAGTCCTGTTTTGGTCACCGGAAAAGTTTCGGGTTTTATTGATAACGTACCGGGACCACCGGGAGGGTCCCGGGGGTCCGCCAAGTGGGGCCACCGACCCCGGAGGGCTGCATGGGCCATGTGTGGGAGGTAACCTGCCCCAGGTGGGCTGGTGCGCCCCCCACAAGGGTCCCAAGGCGCAGGGGAGAGTGGGAGGGGGCAAACCCTAGGGCAGATGGGCCCTAAGGCCCACCCCAGCGCTCCTCTCTCCCCTCGCCGCCACCAGATGGGATCAGGGGCTGCCGCCACCCTTGGGAGGGAACCCTAGAGGGGCGCAGCCCTCCCTCCCACTACTAGGGAAAAGGCTAGCAGCAGTGCTGGGTTTCAGTTAGCAGCAGCAGCTGGTGGCAGCGCTACTAATAAGACGCTATGACTAACTTCATAGTAGTAGCGCGCCCCAACCAGCGCTACTCTTGTTGAACGATATCGCAGCGCTTTTAGGAACAGCTACTATTAACTAGCTGTAGCGATTTCTTCATCCCATGCTACTGCTATATCTTTCATCATTTTCCCTTTCAGTTCTCCTTTCAGATGCTAGAAACTAGGTACTATCTTTCATCAAATTCATAAACCATTACTAGGAAACTAGGTACTATCTTTCATCAAATTCATAAACCATTACTAGGTACGGTAGTACTCCCTTCGTTCCAAATTACTCGTCGTGGTTTTAGTTCAAACCACGACGAGTAATTTGGAAACGAAGGAGTACTAAGATAACAATTTCATGCATAGCCAACATGCATCCTCAAGCGATACATGGTCATATCAACGGCCATCATCATATGTAGTTCTAGATGATATCGACGACGATCATCATATGTAGTTCTAGATGATATAGCCACACACACATATGTAGTTCTAGATGATATAGCCACACACACATATGTAGTTCTAGAAGATATCAAGACAATCATCATCCTCAAGCACGGGCGGTTGGTGTTCTGATAGTAATTAGGATGGCCTGTCCAACACGAAGATTCTTGCCATCGAGGAATTTCTTCCACCCAACCGAGCTTAAGTGTGTGCGACCGTCCGTCTCCACGCGGTAAGTACAGGTTGTGACGGAGCCCCTTGCGAAGGCGTAGTCCAGTGAGCCTTCTTCATCGGGCTCGATACCATAACTCACAGATATGCTCTTTGCCAATTTCTGAATAAGAAAAACATATCAATTAATAAGCATGTGATCGAACTCTACACTAAAACATATATATCATCGACTAGATTCCACACAACATATACCATATCATTGGACTGTACACTAAGTAATTCACACTATTAATTTGCATTTGTAAGTATAACATACCATATCATGTCGATCAACCATGGTATTTGTCAAGCGGGTCACGAATGGCACCCCGACAAAGTCAGCACGTGGCGGAATTATGTCCCACAGGTTGGACACCTCCTCCTCACTTAGACTTGTTCTTTGAGCTACGATGGCTTCATGAAGTGGGTCCTCATCATCTTCATTGAGTGGGTCCTCATTATCTTCATCATCTTCATCATCTTCGTCATCTTCATCATCTTCCACCAGGTTGAGATAAATGACAGCTAGCTTGGGTCTTTCTGCTTGGAAGTTGAAGTTGATCAACTCACCACCAGTAAGATGCATGCGAAGCGATTTAAACGGGCCCGCCCATCTCCTCCAATCTCGACATATTGCGTCCTTTCTCGACCTCCATAGTGTACGGCCCCAGAGCCTCAAATGTCACAGTGTCTCCTCGTCACTTGTTGAATTTCAATCTCACATTGCATGGGACGATCTGTGTAAACTAAGCAAAATGACACAATGCAGTAAACTAAGCAAAATGACACAATGCAATAATTTCATCTAATTTCTTACCTCCGCATGACGAAAACTCGGCCGGAAGTAGATGCCGAACAGCTTGCTGGGTTGCAAGGCTCTTTGGCGCATCTTGACTTGCACAGTTGACATAGTGGTGGTGGTGGTGGCGCCATTCTTCCTAAAGCAATATGAGCAAAGGATTACTAAATCAACTAAATCAAAATGTTCCTAAGTCAACTAAATGAATTAGCCTAGTAAATCAACTAAATCAAAATGTTCTAAGTCAACTAAATCAACTAACCTACTAAGTCAACTAAATCAAAATATTCTAAGGCAACTAAATCAACTAGCCTACTAAATCAACTAAATCAAAATGTTCTAAGTCAACTAAATCAACTAGCCTACTAAGTCAACTAAATTATATCAACTAAATCAAAATGTTGCATATGAGCAGGAGGGAGAAGGAGGGCGACTCGAGGAGGGAGAAGAGAGTAGGATGGAGGAGGAAGGCGGAGCGCGGAGGGGCCGGCCGGCGCGGCCAGTTGAGGGAGGACGAAGGAGGAAGGCGGAGCGAGGAGGGGCCGGCCAGCGGCGAGTGGAGAGGGAGGACGGAGGAGGAGGCCGGTACCGAGTCCAGCAAGGAGGAGGAGGTGACGGCGCGCGGCGCAGACGGAGGAGCGGCGACGGGGGCGCGCGGCGCAGACGCGCGGAGGAGAGGGGCGACGGCCGGGGCGGCTGGCGAGACGGAGGAGCGGCGACGGGCGCACGACGCAGACGCTGGAGGAGGGGCGACGGCGGGGGGCGGGCGCAGAATTTGTGGCTGTGTGTGTGAGTGGATCCGAAGGAGGAGATCAGGAGATGGATGGCTTAGCAGCAGCGCTCTCAAAGAAAACGCGCTACTACTAAGCTATCTAGCGAGAGCGCTTTTTGCGATAAAGCGCCATCGCTATATGTCAAGATGCAAAATACACATTGATCATCAACGATCTTTTTGTGTACAATCTGATTCGACAATATGAGTCCTCACGGTTTAGGAACAGGTGAAGACTCATATTGCAGCCACAAATTCTACACATAGATTTCAATGAAGATCAAGTGCTTGTCAAAGTGTGAGAAGTAACATATTTAAGGTGGTATAAACTCTCTTGAGAAGCGAGGTGGGACTAAATTTTGTAGGAAACTTAGCGAGAGCGCTTGTTCGGGAAATGCGCTGCTACTATGCTACGAAAGCGATAGCGCGCGTCGTGTTAACGTGTTGCTGCTATAACTAGCCTCGCGGCAGCCTCAGAATTATAGCAGCAGCTGCGTCTTTGGGTGGACGCGCCATCGCTATATTTGTATCAGCAGCGAAGTTTACGTGGCCCGCCATCGCTAGTTAGCAGCAGCGAGTTATTTTGAGACGCGCCATCGATAAGATTCTGTGTATAGGCTTTTCCTAGTAGTGTCCCCTATAAATACTTGAGGTCCGGGGCTGCCAATACGAGAACTTCTCCTCTTGGCACAGCCCTACCTCTCTCCCTTCTCCTCATATCTCGCGGTGCTTGGCGGCTCTGCTGGACTACCACGCTCCTCCATCACCACCACGCCACAGTGCAGCTTCCGGATGGAGTCTTCCTCAGCCTCTCCTCTCTCCTTGCTGGATCAAGGCCAGGAGACGCCACCGGCTGTACGTGTGTTGAACGCGGAGGTGCCGTCTGCTCGGCACTAGGATCTCCGTGATTTGGATCACGACGAGCACGACTCCTTCAACCCCGTTCTCTTGAACGCTTCCGCTTAGCGATCTACAAGGGTATGTAGATGCACTCTCCTTCCCCTCGTTGCTAGTCTCTCCATGGATAGATCTTGGTGACTCGTAGGAAAATTTTGAATTTCTGCTACGTTCCCCAACAGTAAAGATACTTGCCGGTAACGAGATTGAACTAGGTATGAAGATACCGACGATCGGATCTCGGGCAAGTAACATACCGGTGACAAAGGGAACAACATATGTTGTTGTGCGGTTTGACCGATAAAGATCTTCATAGAATATGTAGGGGCCAATATGAGCATCCAGGTTCTGCTATTGGTTATTGATCGGAGATGTGTCTGGATCAAGTATACATAGTTCTTGAACCCGTGGGCTCCGCACGCTTACGTTCGATGATGATTTGTATTATGAGTTATGTGATTTGATGACCGAAGTTTGTTCGGAGTCCCGGATGAGGTCACGGACATGACGAGGAGTCTCGAAATGGTCGAGACATAAAGATTGATGTATTGGACGATGTTTACGGACAACAGAAGAGTTCCAAGAGGTACCGGGTAAAAACGGAGTGCGGGAGGGGTTATTGGAACCCCCGGGGAAGCAATGGGCCAACATGGGCCATAGGGGAGAGAGAGAGAGAGGACAGCCCACAAGGGGGTGGCACGCGCCGCCCCATGGGGAGTCCGAATAGGACTAGGGGTGGGGGCACGGCCCCCCTTTCCCTCTTCATCTCCCTCTCCCTTCCTTCTTCCCCCCTTCCACCAATGGGAATCCTACTAGGACTTGGAGTCCTAGTAGGACTCCTCCCTCTTGGCGCGTCCTACAAGGCCGGCCGGCCTCCCCCTCTCCTCCTTTTTATATGGGTGCAGGGGGCACCCCAAAGCACAAAAGACAATCTCTTAGCCGTGTGCGGAGCCCCCTTCCACAGTTTAACACCTTGGTCATATCATCGTAGTGCTTAGGCGAAGCCCTGCGCCGGTAACTTCATCATCACCATCGCCACATCGTTGTACTGACGGAACTATCCCTCGTCCTCAACTGGATCAAGAGCACGAGGGACGTCATCGTGCTGAACACGGATGTGCCGTATGTTCGGTACTTGGATCGGTTGGATCATGAAGACGTTCAACTACATCAACTGCGTTACTAAACGCTTCCACTTTCGGTCGACGAGAGTACATGGACACACTCTCCCGTCTCATTGCTATGCATCTCCTAGATAAATCTTGTGTGATCGTAGGAATTCTTTTGAATTACTACGTTCCCCAACAGTGGTATCAGAGCCAGGTCTATGCGTAGATGATATGCACAAGTAGAACACATAGAGTTGTGGGCGATAATAGTCATACTGCTTACCACCAACGTCTTACTTTGATTCGGCGGTATTGTTGGATAAAGCGGCCTGGACCGATATTACATGACCGCATTCATGAGACTGGTGCTGCCGACGTGCTTTGCACGTAGGTGGCTGGCGGGTGTCTGTTTCTCCAACTTTAGTTGAATCGATTTTGACTACGGCCGGTCCTTGTTGAATGTTAAAACAACACACTTGACGAAAAATCGTTGTGGTTTTGATGCGTAGGTACGAACGGTTCTTGCTAGAAGCTCATAGTAGCCACATGAAACTTGCAAAACAAAGTAGAGGACGTCTAACTTGTTTTTGCACGACTTGTTGTGATGTGATATGGTCAAGACATGATGTGATATAAATTGTTGTATGATATAATCATGTGTTGCAACAAAGTTATCGGCAACTGGCAGGAGCCATATGGTTGTCGTTTTATTGTATGAAATGCAATCGCAATGTAATTGCTTTACTTTATCACTAAGCGGTAGCGATAGTCGTAGTAACAATAGTTGGCGAGACGACAACGATGCTACGATGGAGATCAAGGTGTCAAGCCGGTGACGATGGAGATCATGATGATGCTTCGGTGACGGAGATCATGATCACAAGATGATGGTGTCCATATCATGTCACATATTTTGAGTGCATGTGATGTTTATCCTTTATGCATCTTATTTTGCTTAGTACGACAGTAGCATTATAAGATGATCCCTTATTAAATTTCAAGGTATAAGTGTTCTCCTTGAGTATGCACCATTGCTACAGTTCATCGTGCCGAGAGAGCACGTGATGATCGGGTGTGATAAGCCCTACGTTCAGATATAACGGGTGCAAGCCAGTTTTGCACATGCAGAATTCTCGGGTTAAACTTGACGAGCGTAGCATATGCAGATATGGCCTCGGAACACTGAGACCGAAAGGTCGAACGTGAATCATATAGTAGATATGATCAACGTAGAGATGTTCACCATTGAAAACTACTCCATCTCACGTGATGATCGAACATGGTTTAGTTGATATGGATCACGTGATCATTTAGATGACTAGAGGGATGCCTATCTAAGTGGGAGTTCTTTAGTAATATGATTAATGGAACTTTAATTTATCATAAACTTAGTCCTGATAGTATTTGCAACTTATGTTGTAGATCAATAGCTCACGTTGTAGCTTCCCTGTGCTTTTTGATATGTTCCTAGAGAAAACTAAGTTTAAAGATGATAGTAGCAACGATGCGGACTGGGTCCCTGATATGAGGTTTATCCTCATTATTGCACAGAAGAATTATGTCCTTGATGCACCGCTAGGTGACAGACCTATTACAGGAGCAGATGCAGACGTTATGAATGTTTGACTAGCTCAATATGATGACTACTTGATAGTTTAGTGCACCATGCTTTACGGCTTAGAACTGGGACTTCAAAAATGTTTTGAAACGCCACGGAGCATATGTGATGTTCCAAGAGCTGAAATTGGTATTTCAGACTCGTGCCCATGTCGAGAGGTATGAGACCTCTGACAAGTACTTCGCCTAAGAGGATGGAGGAGAATAAATCAGCTAGTGAGCATGTGCTAAGAATGTCTGGGTACTACAATCGCTTGAATCAAGTGGGAGTTAATCTTCCAGATAAGATAGTGATTGACAGAGTTCTCTAGTCACCATCACCAAGTTACTGGAACTTCTTGATGAATTATAATATGCAAGGGATGACAAAAGAGATTCCCGAGCTCTTCGTGATGCTGAAATCAACGAAGGCAGAAATCAAGAAAAAGCATCAAGTGTTGATGATTAAACAAGATCACTAGTTTCAGGGAAAGGGCAAAGGGAAGGAAAGGGAACTTCAAGAAGAATGGTAAGCAAGTTTTCACTCCCGTGAAGAAGCCCAAAGCTGGACCAAAGCCTGAAACTAAGTGCTTCTACTGCAAAGGAAATGGTCACTAGAAGCGGAGTTACCCCAAATATTTGGTGGATAAGAAGGATGGCAAAGTGAACAAAGGTATATTTGATATACATGTTATTGATGTGTACCTTACTAGTGATCGTAGTAACCCCTGGGTATTTGTTACTTGTTCAGTTGCTAAGATTAGTAACTCGAAACAGGAGTTGCAGAATAAATAGAGACTAGTTGAGGGTGAAGTGACGATGTATGTTGGAAGTGGTTCCAAGATTGATATGATCATCATCGTACACCCCCTATACTTTTGGGATTAGATCTCAACCTAAATAAATGTTATTTGGTGTTTGCGTTAAAGCATGAATATGATTAGATCATGTTTATTGCAATACGGTTATTCATTTAAGACAGAGAATAATTGTTATTCTATTTACATGAATAAAACCTTCTATGGTCATACACCCAATGTTGATGGTTTATTGAATCTCAATCATAGTGATACACATATTCATAATATTGATGCCAAAAGATGCAAAGTTGATAATGAAAGAGCAACATACTTGTGGCACTGCTGTTTAGGTCATATTGGTGTAAAGCGCATGAAGAAACTCCATGCTGATGGGCTTTTGGAATCACTTGATTATGAATCATTTGGTACTTGCGAACCATGCCTTATGGGCAAGATGACTAAAACTCCATTCTACGGAACAATGGAACAAGATAATGACTTATTGGAAATAATACATACCGATGTATGTGGTCCGGTGAGTGTTGAGGCTCGTGGCAGGTATCATTATTTTCTGACATTCCGAGATGGTTTGAGCAGATATGGATATATCTACTTAATGAAACTAAAGTTTGAAACATTTGAAAGGTTCAAAGAATTTCAGAGTGAAGTGGAGAATCATTTTAACAAGAAAATAAAGTTTCTACAATCTGATCATGGAGGTGAATATTTGAGTTACGAGTTTGGCCTTCATTTAAAACAATGTGGAATAATTTCACAGCTCACGCCACCTAGAACACCACAGCGTAATGGTGTGCCCGAACGTCGTAATCGCACTTTATTAGATATGGTGTGATCTATGATGTCTCTTACCGATTTGCCACTATCGTTTTGGGATTATGCATTAGAGACAGCTGCATTCACGTCAAACAGGGCACCGTGAAAATCCTTTGAGACGACACCATATGAACTGTGGTTTGGCAACAAACCTAAGCTGTCATTTCTTAAAGTTTGGGGCTGTGATGCTTATGTGAAAAAGCTTCAACCTGATAAGCTCGAACCCAAATCAAAGAAATGCGTCTCCATAGGATACCCAGAAGAAAATGTTGGGTACACCTTCTATCACAGATCCGAAGGCAAGATATTTTTTTTCTAAGAATGGATCCTTTCTAGAGAAGGAGTTTCTCTCGAAAGAAGTGGGTGGGAGAAAAGTATATCTTGATGAGGTATTGGAAAGTATTTATCACAGAAATCAGTTCCAGTGATTCCTACACCAATTAGTGAGGAAGCTAATGATGATGATCATGAAACTTTAGATCAAGTTGCTACAGAACCTCGTAGGTCAACCAGAGTATGGTCCGCACCAGTGGTATGGTAATCCTATTCTGGAAGTCATGTTACTAGACCATGATGAACCTATGAACTATGAGGAAGCGATGATGAGCCCAGATTCCGCGAAATGTCTTGAGGCCATGAAATATGAGATGGGATCCATGTATGAGAACATAGTGTGGACTTTGGTGGACTTGCCCGATGATCGGCAAGCCATAGAAAATAAATGGATCTTCAAGAGGAACGTGGACGCTGATAGTAGTGTTACTATCCATTGTTGAGGAAATCGGTAAGTGGTAGGTGCTCGGTTGGCTTGCGAGTAGGGGATTAATAGGATAATCAGCCATTTAATCAATTAATCGGATGATTTATTTGTTTATCGGCTACTCGGTGACCCTATGAGTTGTGGTTAATCGGCATGTTAACGAGTTAATCGGACGAATTCTTGAACAGGGTTACTATCTACAAAGCTCGACTAGTCGCAAAAGGTTTTCGACAAGTTCAAGGTGTTGACTACAATGAGATTTTCTCAACTATAGCGATGCTTAAATCCGTCCGAATCATGTTAGCAATTGCCATATATTATGAAATCTGGCAAATGGATTTCAAAACTGCATTCCTTAATTGGATATTTCTTCAAGAAGTGTTTTATATGATGCAACCTGAAGGTTTTGTTGAACCTAAAGCTACTAACAAGGTGTGCAAACTCTAGCAATCCATCTATGGACTAGTGCAAGCATCTCGGAGTTGGAATATACTATTTGATGAGTTGATCAAAGCATATAGTTTTATATAGACTTGCGGTGAAGCCTGTATTTACAAGAAAGTGAGTGGGAGCACTACAACCTTTATGATAAGTATATGTGAATGACATATTGTTGATCGGAAATGATGTTGAATTTTCTGGAAAGTATAAAGGAGAGTTTGAAAGGAGATTTTCAAAGAAAGACCTTGGTGAAGCTGCTTACATATTGGGCATCAAGATCTATTGAGATAGATCAAGACGCTTGATAAGATTTTTCAATGAGTACATACCTTGACAAGATTTTGAAAGAGTTCAAAATAGATCAGTCAAAGGAGTTCTTGCCTGTATTACAAGGTGTAAAGTTGAGTAATACACAAAGCCCAATCACGGCAGAAGATAGAAAGAGAATGAAAGTCATTCCCTATGCCTCAGTCATAGGTTATATAAAGTATGCCATGCTATGTACCATAGCAGTTGTGTGCCTTGCTATGAGTTTGGCAAGGCGGGTACGATAGTGATCCAGGAGTGGATCACTGTATAGCGATCAAAGTTATCCTTAGTTACCTAAGACGACTAAGGAAGTATTTCTCGGTTATGGAGGCGATAAAGAGTTCGTTATAAAGAGTTACGTTGATGTAAGCTTTATACCAATCCAGATGACTCTGAGTCTCAATCTGGATACATATTGAAAGTGGGAGCAATTAGCTAGAGTAGCTCCATGCAGAGCATTGTAAACATATAATATTTGCGAAATACATATGTTTCTGAATTTAGCAGACCCGTTGACTAAACTTCTCTCACAAGCAAAACATCATCACACCTTAGTACTCTTTGGGTGTTAATCACATAGCGATGTGAACTAGATAATTGACTCTAGTAAACCCTTTGGTTGTTGGTCACATGGCGATGTGAACTATGGGTGTTAATCACATACAGATGTGAACTATTAGTGTTAAATCACATGGCAATGTGAACTAGATTATTGCCTCTAGTGCAAGTGGGAGACTGAAGTAAATATGCCCTCAAGGCAATAATAAAGTTGTTATTTATATTTCCTTATATCATGGTAAATGTTTATTATTCATGCTAGAATTGTATTAACCAGAAACTTAGTACATGTGTGAATACATAGACAAAACAAAGTGTCCCTAGTATGCCACTACTTGACTAGCTCGTTAATCAAAGATGGTTATGTTTCCTGACCATTGACATGTGTTGTCATTTGATGAACGGGATCACATCATTAGAGAATGATGTGATGGACATGACCCGTCCATTAGCTTAGCATAATGATCAATAAGTTTTATTGCTATTGCTTTCTTCATGACTTATACATGTTTCTTTGACTATGAGATTATGCAACTCCCGAATACCGTAGGAACACCTTGTGTGCTATCAAACGTCACAACGTAACTGGGTGATTATAAAGATGCTCTATAGGTGTCTCCGAAGGCCTTTGTTGGGTTGACATAGATCGAGATTAGGATTTGTCACTCTATGTATCAGAGAGGTATCTCTAGGCCCTCTCGGTAATGCTCATCACTATTAGCCTGGCAAGCAATGTGACTAATGACTTAGTTGCCGGATGAAGCATTACGGAACGAGTAAAGAGACTTGTCGGTAACGAGATTGAACTTGGTATGAAGATACCGACGATCGAATCTCGGGCAAGTAACATACCGATGACAAAGGGAACAACGTGTGTTGTTGTGCGGTTTGACCGATAAAGATCTTCGTAGAATATGTAGGAACCAATATGAGCATCCAGGTTCCACTATTGGTTATTGAACGGAGACGTGTCTCGATCATGTCTACATAGTTCTCGAACCCGTAGGGTCCGCACGCTTAACGTTCGATGATGATTAGTATTATGAGTTATGTGATTTGATGAACGAAGTTTGTTCGGAGTCCCGGATGAGATCACGGACATGACGAGGAGTCTCGAAATGGTCGAGACATAAATATTGATATATTGGATGATGTTATTCGGGCACCGAAAGAGTTCCGAGAGGTACCGGGTAAAAACGGAGTGCCGGAGGGGTTACCAGAACCCCCCGGGGAAGCAATGGGCCAACATGGGCCATAGGGCAGAGAGGGGACAGCCCACAAGGGGGTGGTGTGCGCCCCACCATGGGGAGTCCGAATAGGACTAGGGGAGGGGGTGCGGCCCCCCTTTCCCTCTCCCTCTCCCTTCCTTCTTCCCCCTTCCACCAAGGGGAATCCTACTAGGACTTGGAGTCCTAGTAGGACTCCTCCCTCTTGGCGCGCCCTACAGGGCCGGTCGGCCTCCCACTTTCCTCCTTTATATACGGGGACAGGGGGCACCCCAAAGCACAACAAACAATCTCTTAGTCGTGTGGGGTACCCCTTCCCCAGTTTAACACCTCGGTCATAACGTCATAGTTCTTAGGCGAAGCCCTGCGCCGGTAACTTCATCATCACCGTCACCACGCCGTCGTGCTGACGGAACTCTCCCTCGTCCTCAATTGGATCAAGAGCACGAGGGACGTCATCCTGCTGAACGTGTGCTGAACACGGAGGTGCCATACATTCGGTACTTGGATCGTTGGATCGTGAAGACGTTCGACTAAATCAACCGCATTACTAAACGCTTCCGCTTTCGGTCTATGAGGGTACGTGGACACACTCTCCCATCTCGTTGCTATGCATCTCCTAGATAGATCTTGCCTGATCGTAGGAATTTTTTTGAATTACTACGTTCCCCTACACAAACAAAACAAAGTTTGCAATATGTTGATCTGCACTCGCGCTATAATATGATGCGATGCAATGTGTGTGGTCTATTTCGGAGATGTGTGTGAGAGTTCTCATTTTTCCTCTCTTCTCAAGAAGTGGATATGACACGTGAGTTGAATTTAGTCACGTAGGCGCAATTTGTCACGCTGGTGAAATTGCGGCTATTCAAATAGTTTTTAAATCCAGTGGAATTTGAGCTATTCAAGTCACTGGTCACACGGGATTCCGTGAGACTTGACGATGGTCACCCATTGCAATGCTTGGGTAGTCAAACTCTTTCCTCTTCATCGCGGCTCACTGCTTGAGGGTTCGACTGGCCTTTACTTGTGCTCCCTGGTTTGCCAACCATGACGGCGATCATCAACCCTCATACTCTTATGGTTGTGTGCATCAGAGGCCAAGAGTGATCCTCCTTTTCTAAGAAAAAATCCTCCTGCACTTACCATCATTTGACAATTGCTTGCAACAACCCAATTGCTTGTGTTGTTGTTACAGTTTATAGGTGATGATGGGTTTGTCAGACACTTCAATTAAATGGAAAAACGAAATTAGCAATATGTTGATGTGTACTCACGCTTTAATATGATGGGATGCTATGTGTGTGTTTCATTTTGGAAGTGTTTGTGGGAGTCTTCGCCTTTGCTCTCTTCTGAAGAAGTCTAGATGACACATGAATTGAGTTTAGTCACATACTCGCACTTTCTCGCGTTTGCGAAATTTGAGTTAGTCAAATAGTTTTTAAATCTAGCAAAGTTTGAGCTATTCAAATAAGTGGTCACGCGGGGTCCCGTGAGACTCACGGTGGTCACCCATCACAATGCTTGGGCAATCGATTTGCTTTCTCCTCTACCGCGGCTCACAGGTTGTGGGTTCGCCTGGCCTTCAAGCGCTCCCTGGTTGGCTAAACATGACAGCGATCATCAACCCGCATACTCATATGACTATGTGCATTGGAGGACAGGGGTGATCATCCGTTTCTAAGAAAAAATCCTCCTACACTTACCATCATTTGGACATTGCTTACAACAACCTATTTGCAAAATCTACAAACAATAAATGTGTGCGTGCTGATGGTAACATCCTGTGGCCTTGATATATTTTTACATCTGGAGGAGAAGATGATGGAATAGTCCAAGCAGGATGTCAACGCCAAGAAGCGTGGCACCATGTTGGGGCACTGCAGCAACTGCATCTAGTGAATGGTGATCCACCTTTCAACTTCCATAGTTGTACTGGCAGGAGGATGAGGAGGACTTTCATTCTGGACATTTTGTGTGTTTGATGCGACCGCAACGACAACTGCGGTGTTGATAGTAGTTACCATTTCTCTTTGGAGAAGGATGGTATAGTAATTTACTAGTAGTACCTAAAACCCGCAAGGACCCAAATGTCAATGTTTATCTGGTCAAACAAGTGAACTTGAGTTGTTGTTATTGTTTATAGGTGATGATGGGTTTGTCAGAAACATCGGACAAACGGAATTAAAGAAAATTAGTAATATCTTGATATGTACTCGCATTTTAATATGATGCGATGCTATGTGTGTGGTCCATTTCAGATGTATGTGTGGGAGTCTTCACCTTTGCTCTCTTCTCAAAAAGTGGAGATGACACTCGAGTTTATTTTAGTCACCTAGGTGCACTTTGCCGCATCGGTGAAATTTGAGCTATCAAATAGTTTTTAAATCTGGTGAAATTTGAGGTATTCAAATCAGTTGTTAAATAGGATCCCATGAGACTAGACGATGGTCACCCGTTGCAATGCTTGGGTAGTCGATCCTCTTTCCTCTCCGTCGCGGCTCGCTACTTGAGGGTCCGGCTAGCCTTTAGTTGGGCTCCCTCGTTTGCCAACCATGACTGCGAGCATCAACCTCGTACTCTTATGGCTGTGTGTATAGGAGGCCAGGGTGATCCTCCTTTTCTTATTAAAAGCCCTTTTACGCCTACCATCATTTGCCAGTTACTTGCAATAACCTAATTGACAAGTCTTAAAATCATTAATGTGAGTGTGCTGATGGTAACACCATGTGGTTGTGATTTTATTACAACTAGGGGACAACATGATGGAATATTCCATAGTAAAAGTCAATGCACACAACTTTCATGGTAACACCCTGTGGTCGTAATTTTCTAATCCTCCAATTTTCTGTTCATTTTCCTCTCATGGAAGGGACATATATATGGTTTACATGTTTTTTGATCTCACATGGATATTTCCTACTAACATCGTCCCAGGGGGCAATAGGTGATGGTAGAAAAAGAAGATTCTCATCCACATAGCCCAACACCGAAGGTAATTAGTCTATGCACACAGTTCCTTCATCTGCATGCTTTATTCACATGTCTTTGGCAACTATTTCTGACATTAAATTAATTCCTAGTTTACGTTTGTGTGTCCTATTTTACATAGATTCAATTGCCATTTCCTTGATATAACCCAACAATTTTTATTTGCTCCTCATTTTGTGACTACACATGACAACTTTTGTTGTGCACATATGGATTTTGTGTTATTACCTGTGAGACACATTTCACTTTTTTCGTGGTAACTTTTTGCTATGGAACACAATGTCATTCTCTATATATGCATGCCTACCAACTTATTCCTGATTGTTTTGGTCACAGATATATTTCAAAAATTTTGTAGTGTCTTTATATGGTATTTTATTACATTCTCCCATATGTGCATGCTATAAATTTATCTCATGACACTCCTTTGCAAAGGGGTGGCGATTTTTTCTCTCTTGAGGTGTGGATACACATTTCTTGAGTGAAAACATTGTTGTTCATAAATGGATTTACATATTTCTTTGGCGTGTGGCAATTTTTCTTTACTTAACTCTATAGGGCAAAGCTCCACAGCCAAACTTTTCTTTCACACCCCATGATTTTGTTGATTTTTCACGCACACCCTCTCGACTTTTGCATTTTATTTGTCTTGTAGCTACTCCATGTTAACAACTTAGACATTGGACATCAATGACTTGAAATAAATATATCATGTGAACCTTTCGTTGATAGTAGTTACCATTTCTTTTCGGAGCAGATGGTATAGTAATTTATTATTTGTACCTAAAACCCACAAGGACCCAAATGTTGGTGTTTATTTGGTCAAGCAAGTGAACTTGAGTTGTTTTTATTGTTTATAGGTGATGATGGGTTTATTAGAAACTTTAGACAAACGGAATAAATGAAAATTAGTAATATGTTGATGTGTACTCGCGTTTTAAATTGATGCGATGATATGTGTGTGGTCCATTATGAAGTGTGTGTATGTGTGTGTGTGTGGGGGGGGGGGAATCTTCACCTTTGCTCTCTTCTGAAGAGGTGCAGATGACACTCGAGTTGAGTTTAGTCACATAGTCGCACTTTGCCGCACCGGCGAAATTTGAGCTATCAAATAGTTTTAAATCTAGTGAAATTTGAGGTATTCAAATGAGTGGTTATGCGGGATCCCGTGAGACTAGATGATGGTCACCCGTTGCAATGCTTGGGTAGTCGATCCCCTTTCCCCTCCATTGCGGCTCGCTGCTTGAGGGTCCCGCTAGCCTTAAGTGGGTCTCCTTGCTTTCCCAACCATGACCGCGATCATCAACCCTCGTACTATTATGGCTGTGTATCGGAGGCCAGGGTGATCCTCCTTTTCTCGGAAAAAACCCTTCTACAATTACCATCATTTGCCAATTACTTGGAACAACCTAATTTCCAAGTATTAGAACAGTTAATGTGAGTGTGCTAATGGTAACACCCTGTGGTCGTGAGTTTATTACAGCTGGGGGACAACATGATGGAGTATTCTATGGTAAAAGTCAACGCACACAATTTACAAGGTAACACCATGTGGTCATGATTTTATAATCCTCCAATTTATATTGATTTTCCTCTCATAGAAGGGGCATATATATGGTTTACAAGTTTTTTGATCTCACATGAATCTTTCCTACTAACATCGTCGGAGGGGGAAATAGGTGATGGTAAACAAAGAAGGCATATTCTCATCCACATAGCCCAACGCCGAAGGTAATTAGTTGACGCACACAATTACTTCATCCGCATGCTTTATTCACATGTCTTTGGTAACTATTTGTGACACTAAATTAATTCCTAGTTCGCTTATGTGTATCCTATTTTACATAGATTCCATGGCAATCTCTTTGGTACACCCCAACAATTTTTATTTGCCCCTAATTTTGTGACTACGTAGCATATATGTCAACTTTTGTTATCCACATCTATATGGATTTAGTATTACCTGTGAGACATGTTTAACTTTTTTTGTGCTAAATTTTTTCTATGAAACACAATGTCATTCTCTACATATGCATGCATGGCAACTTATTCCTGATTTTTTTGGTCACGCAATATCTTTCAAAATAGTGTCCTTATATGGTATTTCTTTTTACATTCTCCCATCTATGCATATTGTAAATTTAACTCGTGGCAACCCTTTGCAAAGGGGTGGCACTTTTTTCTCTCTTGAGGTGTGGATACACATTTCTTGAATGACAATTTTGTTGTTCATAATGGATTTACATATCTCTTTCGTGTGTGGCATGTTTTTTTACTTAACACTATAGGGAAAAGCTCCACAGCCAAACTTTTCTTTCACGACCCATGATTTTGCTGATTTTTCACGCACACCCTCTCCACTTTTGCATTTCTTTGTCATTTGCAGTACTTCATGGTAACAACTTAGACATTGGACATCAATGGCTTGAAATAAATATATCATGTGAACCTTTCCTTGATAGTAGATACCATTTCTTTTCGGAGCGGGATGGTATAGTAATTTTAGTACCTCAAACCCGTAAGGAACCAAATGTCAGTGTTTATCTAGTCAAGTAAGTGAATTTGAGTTGTTGTTATTGTTTATAGGTGATGATGGATTTGTCGGAAACTTCAAACAAACGGAATAAAAGAAAATTAGTAATATGTTGATGTGTACTCGCATTTTAATATGATGCGATGGTATGTGTTTGGTCCATTTTGGATGTGTGTGGGAGTCTTCACCTTTGCTCTCTTCTGAAGAAGTGGAGATGGCACTTGAGTTGAGTTTAGTCATGTAGGCGCACTTTGCCGCACCGGTGAAAGTTGAGCTATCAAATAGTTTTGAAATCTAGTGAAATTTTGAGGTTTTCAAATCAGTTGTTATGGGGGATCCGATGAGACTAGACTATGGTCACCCATTGCAATGCTTGGGTAGTCGATCCCCTGTCCCCTCCATCGCGACTCGCTGCTTGAGGGTCCGGTTTGCCTTCAGTTGGGCTCCTTGGTTAGCCAACCATGACTGTGATCATCAACAGTCATACTCTTATGACTGTGTGTATCGGAGGCCAGGGTGATCCTCCTTTTCTCAGAACAAACCCTTCTACACTTACCATCATTTGCCAATTACTTGCAACAACCTAATTCCCATGTCTTAAAACAATTAATGTGAGTGTGCATATGCAAAAACCATGTGGTCGTGATTTTATTACAGCCAGGGGACAAGATGATGGAATATTAAATGGTAAAGGTCAATGCCAAGAACGATGGTGCCCTGTCGCGGCATTGCGGGAGCTGCATCTGGTTAAGGATGACCCGCCATTCAGCTTTTATAGCCGTGCCGGAAGGACGATCAGCAGGACAAGCATTCTGGTCATTTTGTGTGTTTGATGCAACTACACTAACAATTCTCGTGTCGATAGTAGCTACCTTTTCCTTTCGGAGTGGGATGGTATAGTAATTTACTAGTAGTACCTAAAACTTGTAAGGAGACGCTGGAGTAGTTCCTTGTCAAGGTCGGCGTGGTCCGGGGATCTAACGCCGGCGGCCAGGCACCTGTGCCAGTCGGCCTAGTCCATGGACAGATGAACCCCGCGCAGCAGGAGCAGCAGCTTGGCCGAATGATGTACCCGATGGCACTAGCCAACAACATGTTCTAGGTGATGGGCGACGACATGGGGTTTGTCCCCAACGGGTACGCAGTGATTGTCTTGGTGCCGCCATCACCACCTTCTCAAGGCGGTGTGGGTATTGTGAGCCCCGGGTTGTCAGACGGGAGGAGCGCCATGACGCAAGCTGACATGATGAACTGCATGGGTGATGGAGCGATGATGGAGAACGACGGCGCCCGGAAATGCGGTGCCCCGGATGATCAGTCCTACGAGAGGAGCATCGAGCGTTGCCACTGCCTCATGATCAAGAACCGCCAGTCAGCCACACGATCGTGTGCCAGGAAGCAGGTACTTACCTTGCTGCCAAAATTGTTGGTTTTCATGCAATGCCATTTCTGCAACGGTGGTAACAATGTTGGTGACACTTGCAGTCTCTGCCTTTCTCAATCCTACAGGCTTATACCGTGGAGCTTGAAGCTGAACTGAACCACCTCACGGAGGAGAATGCACATCTGGAAGCTGAGGAGGTACGGAGCTGCTGACCAGTGAAAACCTTGAGAAAATTCAGTTTTCATGTTCTTTTCAGTTCTCATAGTTACTAAACTGTTTCAATGTTTTGTTGCAGAAGACAATTCTGCTGACCAAGAAAAAAAATGGTATTTACATTTTCCCACCATCAACTGGAACACTCGCCACCACTTGCCAATTGTTTCTACCAATCTAATTTCTAAGTCTTAAAACAAGTAATGTGTGTGTGCTGATGAAAACACCTTGTGGCCATGATCTTTTTTATTACAGCTGGTGGAGAAGATGATGGAGTGGCCCAAGGAGAACGTGAACGCCAAGAAGGATGGCGCCCTATTGTGGCGCTACGGTAGCTGCATCTGGTGAAAGGTGACCCGCCATTCAACTTCCATAGCCATGCTGGCAGGAGGATTAGAATGAATTGTGGTTACCTTTCCTTTGTGGAGCGGGTGGTATCATAATTTACTAGAAGTACCTAAAACCCGTAAGGATCCAATGTTAGTGTTTATCTGGTCAAGCAAGTGAACTTGTGTTGTTCTTACTTGTAAATGCGTTTGTCAGTGGTATCATAATTTCTACTAGTAGTACCTAAAACACGTAAGGATCCTTCACCAGCTAGTGGAGTACTGTTTATAGGTATATGGGTTTGTCAGAAACTTCGGACAAATGAAAGCTGAGGTGGTACGGAGCAGCTGACTAGTGAAAATCATGAGAAAATTCAGTTTTCATATTCTTTTTCAGTTCTTACCATTACTAAACTGTTTCATTGTTTTTTTTGCAGAAGAAAATTCTGCTGACCAAGAAACAAATGGTATGTACATCTTCCCACCATCACCTGGAAATCCTCCAACACACGCCACCACTTGCCAATTGCTTGCAACAATCTACTGTAATTGCTAATTCGTAAAACAGTTAATGTGTGCATGCTGATGGAAACGCCTTATGGCGGTGATCTTTATTTTTTTGCAGCTGGTGGAGAAGATGATAGAACAGTCCAAGGAGAACGTGAACGGCAAGAAGGGCGGCGCCCTCTCACGGTGCTGCGGCAGCTGCATCTGGTGAACGGTGACCCACCATCCAGCTTCCATAGCTGTGCTCGCTAGAGGATGAGGAGGAATTGTGGTGTATATAGCAGTAACCTTTTCTTTCTTGAGTGGGGCCGTTTAGTAATTTACTAGTACTACCTAAAACCATAAGGACCTAAATGTCAGTGTTTATTTGGTCAAGCAAGTGAACTTGTGTTGTTGTTATTGTTTATAGGTATATGGGTTTGTCAGAACTTCAGACAAATGGAACAAAAGAAAATTAGCAATATGTTGATGTGTACTCGCGCTTTAATATGATGCGATGCAATGTATGTGGTCAATTTTTTTTGGTGTGTGTGGGGGGTAGGGGTCGCCTTTTCTCTCGAGTTAAGAGATTAGTTACGTATACATACTTTACTACGTCTGTGAAATTTGAGCCATTCAAATAGTTTTTAAATCTAGTGAAATTTGAGCTATTCAAATAAGTGGCCACACAAGATCCCGTGAGACTTGACGGGTGGTCACCCATCGCAATGCTTGGGTAGTCGATTCCCTTTCCCCTCCAGGCCTCCACCATAGCTCGCTACTTGAGGGTCTATCTAGCCTTCAGTTGCGCTCCTTGGTTGGCCAACCATGACGGCTATCATCAACCTTCATATTCTTACGGCTCTATGCATCGGAGGCCAGGGGTGATCCTCTTTTTCTCAGAAAAAATACTCCTACACTTACCAACATTCGCTAATTGCTTGCAAGAAGCTAATTGCCAAATCTTAAAGCAGATAATGTGTGTGTGTGTGCGCACGCTGATGGTAACACCCTGTGGTCGTGATTTTTTATTACCGATGAAGAAGATGGAATAGTCAAAGGAGAATGTCAACGCCAGGGAGGGTGACGCCCTGTCATGGCGCTGCGGTAGCTACATCTAGTGAACGGTGACCCGCCATTCAACTTCCATAGTCGTGCTGGCAGGAGGAGGAGGACTTGAAGTCTAGCTGTTTTGTGTGTTTAATGGAACTGCAACAACAACAATTGTAGTGTTGATACTAGTTACCTGTTCTTTTCAAAGTAGGATGATATATTAATTTAGTAGTGGTAACTAAAATCCATAAGGACCCAAATATAAGTGTTTATCTGGTCAAGCAAGTAAACTTGTGTTGTTGTTACTATTTATAGGTGATGAGGGGTTTGACAGAAACTTCATCCAAATGGAACAAAAGAAAATTAGCAATATGTTGATGTGCACTCCGAAAGTCCCCTTCTACTTCTACGCTTAGTTGAGTTCAGGATGAATAGTAAATTCAAAAAAATGATAAAGAAAACTTCAATAATTTTTGAATTTTTTGGGTGTAAAATTTGACAAATGTTCTCGGTGCTTGCAAATTTCATCCTGAATAACATTCGTGGAACTCATGAAGAAAACATAACACTCCAAAATGCTTTCGAAAATTGCATTTCTGGAATGTCGATTTTGTTTTTTTACTATGACTTCCAAGAACATAATTTCAGGATAAAATTTGCAAGCATTGAGAATATTTGTCAAAGTTTGCACCAAAAAAATCTGTTTTTTGTACTTTTTTTGATTTTACTGTTCATTAGAGAGCATATGAGCTCGGGACCATACTTTGCGTCATGTGTACTCGCGCTTTAATATGATGCAATGCTATGTATGTACCTGTGTATGCTGGAGTCTTTGCCTTTGCTATCTTCTGAAGAAGTCGAGATGACACATGAGTTGAGTTTAGTCATGTAGTTGCACTTTGTCGCGTAAGTGAAATTTCTTCCATTCAAATAGTTATTAAATCCAACGAAATTTCAGCTATTCAAATCAGTGGTCAGACGAAATCCTGTGAGAGTTGATAGTAGTTAGCTTATCTTTTCGGAACGGCATCGTATAGTCATTTCCTAGTGCTACCTAAAACCCATAAGGACCAAAATGTCAGTGTTTATCTGGTCAAGCAAGTGAACTTGTGTTGTTGTTAGTATTTATATATAGGTGATGATACGTTTGTGAGAAACATTAGACAAACGGAACAAAAGAAAGTTAGCAATATGTCAATGTGTACTCGCGCTTTATTATGATGCAATGCTATGTGTGTGGTCTACTTCAGAGGTGTGTGTGAGACTCTTCACCTTTGCTCTCTTCTCAAGAAGTGGAGACACACGAGTTGAATTTAGTCACGTGGATGCACTTCTCGCGTCCGTGAAAGCTATTCAAATAGTTTTTAAATCCATTGGAATTTGAGCTATTCAAATCACCGGTCAAATGGGATTCCATGAGATTTGACAGTGGTCATCCATCGGAATGCTTGGGTAGTTGGTCCCCTTTCCTCTCCATTGCGGCTCACTGCTTGAGGGTCCAGCTAGCCTTTTGTTGTGCTCCCTGATTGGCTAACCATGACGGTGATTGGTACGTCCATTTTGCATCTTGCTTTTATATTGATATTTATTGCATTATGGGCAGTTATTACACATTATAGCACAATACTTATGCCTTTTATCTTTTATTATACAAGGTTTACATGAAGAGGGAGAATGCCGGCAGCAGGAATTCTGGACTGGAAAAGGAGCAAATCTGAGGAACCTATTATGTACAACTCCAAAAGTCCTGAAACTTCACGGAGAATTATTTTGGAATTAATAAAAAATATTGGGCGAAGAAAGTACTAGAGGGGCCCCACCAGGAAGCCACAAGGGTGGGGGTGCACCCCCTATCTTGTGGGCCCACCAGCAGGCCTCCGGTGCCCATCTTCTTCTATATGATGTGTTTTGACCTGGAAAAAATCAAGAGGAAACTTTCGGGACGAAGCGCTGACGTCTCGAGGCAGAACCCGGGCAAAAGCAATCTAGGGCTCCATCGGAGCTGTTCTACCGGGTAAACTTC
The DNA here is from genome assembly GCA_021437245.1 of Aegilops speltoides. Lineage (NCBI taxonomy): Eukaryota > Viridiplantae > Streptophyta > Magnoliopsida > Poales > Poaceae > Aegilops > Aegilops speltoides. Next base: position 451,267,652 of record CM038143.1, on the reverse strand, counting down.
CCTCCGGGAGGGGGAAATCGGAGCCATCGTCATCACCAACGGTCCTCTCACCGAGAGGGGGTCAATCTCCATCAACATCTTCATCAGAACCATCTCCTCTCAAACCCTAGCTAGTTCATCTCTTCTATCCGATCTTTTTCTCAAAACATCAGATTGGTACATGTGGGTTGCTAGTAGTGTTGATTACTCCTTGTAGTTGCTGCTATTTGGTTTATTCGGTGGAAGTTCAGATCCTTAATGATAATTAATACTCCTCTGATTATGAACATGAATATACTTTGTGACTAGTTACGTTTGTTCCTGAGGACATGAGAGAAGTTTTGTTATAAGTAATAATGTGAATTTGGTATTCGTTCGATATTTTGCTAAGATGTATGTTGTCTCTCCTCTAGTGGTGTTATGTGAACATCGACTACATGATATTTCACCATGATTTGGCCCTAGGGGAAGGCATTGGGAAGTATTAAGTAGATGATGGGTTGCTAGAGTGACAGAAGCTTAAACCCTAGTTTATGCGTTGCTTCGTAAGGGGCTGATTTCGATCCACATGTTTCATGCTATGGTTAGATTTATATTAATTCTTCTTTCATAGTTGCAAATGCTTGCGAGAGGGGTTAATCGTAAGTGGGAGGCTTGTCCAAGTAAGGATAGCACCCAAGCACCGGTCCACCCACATATCAAATTATCAAAGTAACGAACGCAAATCATATGAGCATGATGAAAACTAACTTGACAGTAATTTCCATGTGTCCTCGGGAGCGCTTTGCATTCTATAAGAGTTCGTCCAGGCTTGTCATTTGCTACAAAAAGTATTGGGCCACCTTGCTACACCTTAGTTACTTTTGTTACTTGTTACCCGTTATGAATTATCTTATCCCAAAACTATCTCTTACCGATAATTTCAATGCTTGCAGAGAATACCTTGCTAAAAACCGCTAATCATTTCCTTCTGCTCCTAATTGGGTTCGACACTCTTACTTATTGAAAGGACTATGATATATCCCATATAATTGTTGGTCATCAGTGATCATCAACCCTCATACTCTTATGGCTGTGACAATCAGAGGCCATGAGCGATCCTTCTTTTCTAAGAAAAAAAACCTCTTGCACTTACCATCATTTGGCAATTGCTTGCAACAACCCAATTGCCAAGTCCTAAAACAATAAATGGGTGCATGTTGATGGTAACACCCTGTGGTCGTGATTTTTTTACACCTGGTGTTGAAGATGATGTAAGAGTCCAAGGAGAATGTCAACGCCATGAAGGGTAGCGCCCTGTCGCAGCACAACGACAATTGCTTCTAGAGAATGGTGGAACTCCATTTAGCTTCCATTGTCGTGCTGATAGGAGGATGAGGAGGAACGGCATTTTGGTCGTCTTGTGTGTTTGATGCAACTACAATGACAAATGTGGTGTTGATAGTACCTTCTCTTTTCATAGTGGGATGGTATAGTAATTTACTAGTAGTACCTAAAACCCATAAGGACCCAAAAGTTAGTGTTTATCTGGTCAAGCAAGTGAACTTGCATTTTTATTACTATTTATAGGTGATGATGGGTTTGTCGGAATCTTCAGGCAAATGGAAGAAAAGAAAATTAGCAATATTTTGATGTGCACCCGCGCTTTAATATGGTCTGACGCTATGTGTGTGGTCCAATTCAGATGTGTGTGTGGGAATCTTTGCCTTTGCTTTGTTCTGAAGAAGTGGAGATGACGCACGAGTTAATAACATAGGCACACTTTGCTGCTTTGATGAAATTTGAGCATTTAAGTAGTTTGAAATTTGAGCTATTAAAATCAATAGTCACCTGGGATCCCATGAGACTTGACGGTGGTCACCCATTGTAATGCTTGGGTAGTCGATCCCCTTTACCCTCCATCGCGGCAAGCTGCTTGAGGGTCCGACGACCTTTAGTTGTGCTCCCTAGTAGGCCAACCATGAGAGCGATCATCAACCCTCATACTCTTAAGGATGTGTGCATCGGAGGCAAAGGGTGGTCCTCCTTTTCTGGAAAAAAGCCTCACACACTTACAATCATTTACCAATTGCTTGCAACAACGTAATTGGCAAGTCTTAAAATAGTTAAGGTGTGCGTGCAGATGGTAACACCCCGAGGTTGTGGTTTTTTTTACAGCTGGTGGAGAAGATGATGAAACAGTCCAAGGGGAACGTGAACGACAAGAAGGGTGGAGCCCTGTTCCGGCGCCGCAACAACTGCATCATGAACAATGACCCACCATTCAGCTTCCATAAACATGCTGGCAGGAGGATGAGAAAGCCTTGCATTCTTGCCTTTTTGTGTGTTTGAAGCAACTACAACAACATTTGTGGTGTCGATAGTAGAGTTACCTATTCTTTTCGGAGCGGTGTGGTATAGTAAATTACTATAGTAGCACTGAAGACCCATAAGTACCCAAATGTTAACAAGTGAACTTGTGTTGTTGTTACAGTTTATAGGTGATGATGGGTTTGGTAGAAACTTTAGTCAACGGAAAAAAAATAAACAATACGTTGATATGTACTCACGCTTTAATATGATGGGATGTTATGTGTGTGTCCCATTTTGGATGTGTGTGTGGCAGTCTTCGCCTTTTCTCTCTTCTAAAGAAGTGGAGATGACACACGAATTGAGTTTAGTCACATAGGCGCACTTTGCCGCGTGTGTGAAATTTGAGTTATTCAAATAGTTTTTAAATACAATGAAGTTTGAGCTATCAAATTAGTGGTCAGGCGGGATCCCGTGAGACTTGATGGTGATCACCCATTGCAATGCTTGGGTAGTCGATTCCCTTTCCCCTCCGTCGTGGCTCATAGCTTGAGGGTCCAACTAGCCTTCAGGTGCTCCCTGGTTAGCCAACCATGATGACGATCATCAACCTGCATACTCATATGGCTATGTGCATCGGAGGCCAGGGGTGATCATTCTTTTCTAAGAAAAAACCCTCCTACGCTTACCATCATTTGCCAATTGCTTGGAAAAACCAAATTGCCGAGTCAAAAGGCAACTAGTGTGTGTGTGCTGTTGGTAACACCCTGTGGTCATGATATCTTTTTTATAGATGGTGGAGAAGATGATGGAATAGCCTGACGAGAACATCAATGCCAAGAAGGGTGGCACCAGGTCACGGCACTGCGGCAACTGCATCTGGTGGACGGCGACCCACCTTTGAGATTCCATAGCTGTGCTGGCAGGAGGATGAGGAGGACTTGCATTTTGTCTATTTTCTATGTTTGATGCAAGTTCGGCGACAATTGTGGTGCTGATAGTAGTTACCATTTCTTTTCGGAGCGGGATGGTATAGTAATTTAGTGGTAGTACCTAAAACTCGGAAGGACCAAAATATCAATGTTTTTCTGGTCAAGCAAGTGAACTTGAGTTGTTGTTATTGTTTATAGGTGATGATGGGTTTGTCAGAAACTTCAGACAATCGAAAGAAAAGAAAATTAGTAATATGTTGATGTGTACTCGCACTTTAGTATGATACGATGCTACGTTTGTGATCCATTTCGAATGTATGTGTGGGAGTCTTCACATTTGCTCTCTTCTGAAGAAAGGAGAGGACACACGATTTGAGTTGAGTCACGTAGGCGCAATTTGTCGCGTCGACAAAATTTGAGCTATCAAATAGTTTTTTAATCTGGTGAAATTTGAGGTATTCAAATCAGTGGTTACGTGGGATCCTTTTACGTGGTCGCCAATTACAATGCTTGGGTATTTGATACCCTTTCCCCTTCATCGCGGATCGCTGCTTGAGGGTCTAGCTAGCCTTCAGTTCGGCTCCTTGGTTTGCCAACCATGACTACGATCATCAACCCTTATACTTTTATGGCTGTGTGCATCAGAGGTCAGGGGTGATCCCCCTTTTTTTTAGAAAGAAACCCTCCTACACTTACCATCATTTCCCAATCGCTTGCAACAACCAAATTGCCAAGTCTTAAAAAAGTTATTGTGAGCGTGCAAATGGTAACACCCTGTGGTCGTGATATTTTTACAGCTAAGGGAGAAGATGGTGGCATATTCCATGGTGAAAGTTAATGCCAAGAACGGTGGTGCCCTCTCGCCACACTGTGGTAGCTGCATCTGGTGAACGCTAACCCGCCATTAAGCTTGTATAGCTGATCTGGTAGGAGGATGAGGAGGACTTGCATTCTGGCCATTTTGTGTGTTTGATGCATCTACAACGACAATTGTGTTTTTGATAGTAGTTACCTTTTGTTTTCTGAGCGAAATGGTATAATAATTTACTAGTAGTGCCTAAAACCCATAAGAACCCAAACATTAGTGTTTATCTAGTCAAGAAAGTGACTTGTGTTGTTGTTACCACTGGTGGAAAAACAGGCTTCCGTCCAGCCCCATAAGTCGCGAAGCTATAGGAACCGCGATTAATGGGACCTTTAGTCATGATTCGAGTGAACCGCGACCAAAGGCTGGGCCAGGCGCTCGGTGGCCAGTGGTGCACGTGAGGGCTTTAGTCGCGGTTGGCCAGACAACCGCGACTAAAGGTTTTCGGCACTTTTTAGTCACGGTTTGCCGTGCCAACCGCAACTAAAGCCCCTCCCTATATATACCCATCCAGCAGCCAACACTTAGCCATTTGGAGCCATTCTCTTCACAAGTGAGTGTAGGTTTGCTTTTGGTTCCTCTTATGCACATAAGGTGTTTGATGAAATGCCCCAAGAGCATGAAACAAACATGACATGAAGTGTTGGAGCCACACTCTTCGATCATGGTTAGCAACTTGATGAACCTTTGATGTGTCAATATGCATGTGTGTAGTTCATTGTTTAATTTATATTGTTTGTAGCTAGTTAGTTTAACAAATGCATGATGGTTAATTATATATTTTATATTATAATAATGCAGATGAATCGGCAATGGATGTACGGTAACCGACTCTCCATGAGTTCACTACGGGTTTGAAAGATTTCCTCGTAGTGGCTAATGCGAACAAGCGGGGGGTTTTGTTATCTGTCCATGTGTTATCTGAAGAATGAGAAGGGTTACTCTTCCTCAAGAGTTGTTCACATGCATACGCTTGAAGGGTTTCATGCCAAGCTATAATTGTTGGACCAAGCATGGAGAAAGAGGGTTATAATGGAAGAAGATGAAGAAGGGATGATTTCATCGATGAAAGCTATCTTGCTCATTTCGGTGATACTTTCATGGAGGATGTGAAGGTGAAGGGAAGGTGAAGAAGAGGCACGTGATGATCCCGTTGATGATCTTGGTCGGACCATTCTTGATGCACGGAGACGCTGCTAAACCGAAAAGGAGAGGAGAATTTGGATTGCATGTTAGAGGATCACGTAAAGGCGCTGTACCGGATGCGATGATGGTCGAAAAAGCTGGGCTGCTAATCGGATTTGCTGAAATGGAAGGCGAGGCAGGTGTAGCTGACTCGGCATTTGAAAACTTGCTGAAAATGTTGAAGAATATGTTTCCAAAGGATAACGAGTTGCCCGCCAAGACGCATAAAGCAAAGAAGGTTATCCGCCCTCTAGGTTTAGAGGTTACGAAGATACATGCATGCATCAACGATCGCATCCTCTACCATGGTGAATACGAGAATTTGAATGAATGCCGGTATGCATTGCATTGCGTTATAAGGTCGAGGCGATGACCCCGGTGACGATGTTGAGGGCCGAAACCCGTGAAGAGGGTTCCGCCAAGGTGATGTGGTATGCTCCTATAATACCACGGTTGAAACGTCTGTTCAGAACAAAGAGCATGCCAAGTTGTTGCGATGGCACAAAGAGGACCGTAAGTCGGACGGGAGTTGAGACACACCGCAGATGGAACGCAATGGAGAAAGATCGACGATGGTTCAAAGATTTTGCAGGTGACGCAAGGAACATAAGATTTGCTCTAAGCACGGATGGTATGAATCCTTTTGGCGAGCGAGCTCCAGCCATAGCACTGCCCGTGACTCTATGCATCTACAACCTTCCTCCTTGGTTGTGCATGAAGCGGAAGTTCATTATGATGCCGGTGCTCATCCAAGGTCCGGCAACCCGCAACGACATCGATGTGTACCTAAGGCCATTAGTTGATGAACTTTTACAGCTGTGGGGTGGTGTCCGTGTGTGGGATGAGCACAAACAAGAGGAATTTGACCTCTGGCGTTGCTTTTCGTAACCATCAACGATTGGCCTGCTCTTAGTAACCTTTCGAGACTGTCAAATAAGGGATACAATGCATGCACGCACCGCTTACATGAGACTAAAAGTGTACATTTGCCAAATTGTAAGAAGAACGTGTACCTTGGGCATCGTCGATTTCTTCGAAAATTCATCCAAGAAGGAAGAAAGGCAAGCATTACAACGACAAGGCAGATCACCGGCGAAGCTCGGAACGACCGGTGCTGAGGTATTTGATATGGTCAAGGATTTGAAAGTCATCTTTGGAAAGGGTCTGGCGGACAATCAGTTCAAGGGAGCCGACGGGCACGCAGCCATGTGGAAGAAGAAATCTATATTCGGGAGCTAGAATATTGGAAAGTCCTAGATGTCCGCTCTGCAATCGACGTGATGCACGTTACGAAGAATATTTGCGTGAACCTCCTAAGCTTCTTGGGCGTGTATGGGAAGACAAATGATACAAAGGAAGCACGGCAGACCAAGAACGTTTGAAAGACCACGATGACCGCATCCGAATGGTTTCAAGGTCATGCCACTACGCTCGACCAAAGAAGAGAAGGTCATCTTTTTGAATGCCCGAGCAGTATGAAGGTCCCGTCTGGATTCTCGCCCAATATAAAGGGAATAATAAACATGGCGGAGAAAAGTTCCAAAACACGAAGTCTCACGACCGCCACGTGATTATGACGCAATTGCTTCCGATTGCTTTGAGGGCTCTGCGGAAAATGTTCGAGTAGCCATTGTGAAGCTATGTGCATTCCTCAATGCAATCTCTCGAAGGTAATCAATCCGAAGTTCTACCACGGTTACTGAACGATGTGATCCAATGTCTTGTCGGTTTCGAGTTGGTGTTCCCGCCATCCTTCTTCAATATTATGACGCACCTCCTGGTTCACCTAGTCGAAGAGATTTTCGTTCTCGGTCTGTATTTCTACACAATATGTTCCCCTTCGAGAGGTTCATGGGAGTATTAAAGAAATATGTTCAGAAACGTGTGCTAGGCGAGAAGGAAGCATCGCCAAGGGCTATGGAAATGAGGAGGTAATTGAGTTTTGTGTTGACTTTGTTCCCGACCTTAAGCGATTGGTCTTCCTCGATCGCGCACGAGGGAAGACTAAGTGGAAAAGGCACGATCGGAAGGAAATCAACGATATGTATGGACGGCCATTCTCTCGATCAAGCACACCACCTCGTCTTGACCAATTCCAGCTTGGTGGCTCCGCACTTTGAGAAACACAAGAATATTTTACGCTCGACAACCCGGGAAGCCTGAATCCCGGATTAGGAAGGCCCACATGGAGACTTTCGCGGTTGGTTGAGAAAACATTTAATGAATGACAATGATGTTGTAGATCAGTTGTACATGTTGGCCAAGACACCATCTTCGACTATAACGACTTTCCAAGGGTACGAGATAAATGGGAATACATTTTACACGATCGCCCAAGATAAAAAGAGCACCAACCAAAACAGTGGTGTCGCTTTGATGCAAAGAACCGATAATGGGCAAAAGGTCACATATTATGGTTACATAGAGGAGATATGGGAACTTGACTATGGACCCTCCTTTAAGGTCCCTTTGTTCCGGTGCAAATGGTTCAAGCTAACAGGAGGTGGGGTAAAGGTGGACCAGCAATACGGAATGACAATGGTGGATTTCAACAATCTTGGTTACCTTGACGAACCATTCGTCCTAGCGAAAGATGTCGCTCGGGTTTTCTATGTGAAGGACATGAGTAGCAAACCGAGGAAACGGAAAGATAAGAAAACGATCAAGACATCATGCGATGATTCAAAGCGCCACATTGTTCTTTCGGGGAAAAGAAACATCGTGGGAGTGGAGGACAAGACAGACATGTCAAGATTATAATATGTTTGCTGAAATTCCGCCCTTCAAAGTGAACACCGACCCAAGCATTAAGTTAAATGATGAGGATGCTCCATGGATACTGACAATCGTAAGCAGCGGGGACACAAGGGAAGAATTGATGTGTAATAATTTATTGTACCAAACTTTGTATTTGGTCGATGAACTGAATGATGTATCAAACCTTTGTCAAACCTTCAAGGATTAGTTTTATTTTTCTGATTTTTTGATATATAATTGTATTTTTAAGATTTTAAATGAATTAGTTTTATTTTTCTGATTTTAAAAGGAAAAAGGAAGAAGAAGAAAGAAGGAAAAAGGAAAAAACAGAAGAAAAAAAAAGAAGAAAAAGGAAAAAAGAAGAAAAAAGGAAAAAGAAGAAAAAAAAAAAATGTAAGAAAAACATAAGAAAAAAACAAACGAGAGAAGAAAAACAGAAGAAAAAGGAAAAAGGAAGAAAGGAAGAAAAAAGAAGAAAAACAAGAAAAGGAAGAAACAAAGCAGAAGAAAAAAAAGAAGAAGAAAAAGGAAGAAAAAAAACAGAAGAAAAACAAGAATTTAAAATGAATTAGTTTTATTTTCTGATTTTTTGATATATAATTGTATTTTTAAGATTTTAATAACATAAATAAATAAGTAATTAGAAACTTTAATAGCAAAAATAATTATCATAATGTAAAATAAATAAGTAATTAGAAACAAAATAAAATAAAATAAATAAGTTTTTTGTTGTAAGTAGAAACAAAACAAAATAAATAAAGCAAAAATGAAAACAAAAAACAGGCAAAAAATAAAAAATATGCCACCTACTGGGCCACCACGGCCTGAATACGACTAGAAACCCATTAATGGGCCAGGATTCAGGCCCGCAGAAGGCCCAATAGGCCCACAGGCTCATAGTAACAGAATAGGCCCGTAAGCCTGCATTTGAGAGGAGCTCGAAGTGGTGGCGCAGCCGCTTATAAACCACTGTCGAAGCCTCTCGGCTAGCGAGTGGGACTAAACATCCCACCAAGACTGGCGCCAGTTCCAAAGAGACCCTTTAGTCCCGGTTGGGGAGGCGGACCGCGACTAAAGGGTACCCTTTAGTCGCGGTTGTTGTCCCCAACCGCGACTAAAGGGTCTTTCTGCGCGGGAACGAAAGCGGCGGCAAAACCCTTTAGTCCCGGTTGGGGAGGCGGATCGCGATTAAAGGTACCTTTAATCGCGCCCGCCTCCCCAACCGCGACTAAAGGTGTGTCTATAAATCTGACTTAGCAGTTTGCCACTTCCCATTCTCTCTCTCTCGACGCTTGGCGCTGCCCGACGCCGATCGGCCGACGCCTGACGCCGACGCCGAAGCCCTGCCCTGACGCCGAAGCCAAGCGCGCCGCCGCCCGTCCCGTGGCGCCGCCTCCGCCCGTGCCTGCCCTTGCCCGCCGCCCATGCCTGCGCCCTTGCCCGCCCCCCGCCGCCGCCGCCGCCCGCCCGCCGCTGCCCGCCCCTGCCTGCCGTCCTCTCGGCAGAAGAAGAAGAAATAAGAAGAAAAGGAAGAAGAAGAAGAAAGAAAAAGGAAAAGGAAGAAGAAGAAAGAAGGAAGAAGAAAACAAAAGAAAAACAGATGAAAAACAAAAAAAGGAAGAAAAAAGGCCACCGAATATTTTCTTTTTTTTTTTTTGTTCTTTTAATTTTAACTAGTTAATTAGTTTAACAAAACGGTAAATAACTTAAAACTTGATAATTAACAAAAAACCGTAAAATTTGATAATTAACCAAAAACGTATATAAAACTTGATAATTAACAACAAAAAAAGTAAAACTCCGCGGTTTTTTTTTGGGATCGAGAGGGGGCGGCGAGGGTTATACATGTGTGTTGTCCTCGCCTCCCTCTCCGTGACGCCGTCGTCTGCCGCCCGTCTCGCTCTACCGCGACACCCTCTCCCACCCCTTCTCGCCCCTCCTTTTGCCACCGCCTTTCGCCACCGCCACCGCCACCGCCCCTTCTTCACTTAATTAATTTGTTTTACTACATGTTTCGGGATGACATAATGGCGACGATAGAGTGACCCGATTATGGACAACTATGATCCGGACGGTGAAGCACATATGCTCGGCATCATAAACGGCGATATTCTATATGTGCCGACCGGAGAAGAAGAAGATGATATCTCTTCTTATCTCGAACCTTGACGGTGAAGATGAAGGGCCGTCAACAAGATGATGTCGAACAAACGCCGATAAAGCATTTATCTTCAAATGGAAGTAGCAACCACCTCCGGCGCCGAGGTATATATATACATTGAGCCTCTGGTGATACAAACTAACTGATTTGAATAAATATGTGTGTACTAACGCGCACGACTCTCTTTCTTATTTTAGCCCTCGGCCGGATCATCGAAACAATCGAGTACGTCGTCAAAGCGTGGCGCAACCAAGACGATGAAACAAGGAGAAACATGCACCATCGAGGTTGTCGACAGTGCAACCGGCAGGCCGCTGGAGCCCCGCAAGAACGCCACCAAGTTTGTCAGCCAATGCGGAGCCATTGTTAGAGACAACATCTCGATCACCGTCCAGGAGTGGAATGAGCCAAAGAAGGCACGAATTGATGGTTTCACTTTTGTCGATAAGAGAACAAAAAGATTGCTTCAAGAAGCTTATGGAACATTTCGCTCTACCTCCGGAATATAACAAATTCGATGAGGAGGGTAACAAGATTGAGGAAAACAAGGAGAGGAGGAGGCTAGTCAAACAGTTCGCTCTTCATAAGATGGCCGACGATTCGAAATTCAAGCAAAATCTAGCCCGTGACTTTGTCAAGCGTAACAAGACTCCGGATTTCAAAGGACAATATGAGAAACTGAAACATGATTGGCCAGAATTTGTGAAGCAAAAGAAATCGGAGCAGTTCATTCAAATATCGAAAAAAATAAGGAAAATGCGGCTAAGAAGGAGTACAATCATGTTATGGGGCCAGGAGGGTATCGCATTTGGGTGCCTAGGTTGGAGAAGATGGAGAACGAGCTGAGGCGCGAGGAATCCGTCCAGTGCACGGAGGATGGGACCCAAGGGCCAAAAGCTGGTGGTACGGGCATGGGGAACGCTGAACCCGGAGACAGGGGAGTGTGTTTACCGGGCAAATTAATTAAACCCACCCAAGCCCTTATTGACGCAATGAAGGATGCTCAACAGGGAAGATCAAGTTCAACAGAGAGAACGACGCTACCGGCAAAAGCCCTCGAATCCTGAACACGGAGGACGTGTACGAGGCATGGGGCACATTCCGTGGAAAATAGGGTTCCCCTGAGCGATGACCCGTGCGATTCTGAAGCCGAAGAGAAAGATGGATCGGGAAGCAGATGTTGTGGCGCGGTTGGCATCGGAAATGGATGTGATGAAGAAAACCATGAGTGTACTAGTAGCGAAAGAGATGCAGCTCGGGTGGAGCATGAAGATCATCCAGCGGATCTCGGAAGCCAAGGCGGAGAAGCAGCGTGGCTTCCACGGAGGCCCCACCGGCTGGTGCGGATGCACCGACGATTGAAATTATCTGCACCGGAGCCTCGGTGATCGAAATTACTGCACCGGAGCCTCGGTGGTCGAAATTACTGCACCGGAGCCTCCTCGCTACCCGTGGGCGATATAAAGGAGATGAAAGAATGTCATCTCAGATATCCTATCGGGAACATGTCCATGAAGGTAGCCATCGGTAGTGCTTTACCATGTTTACTCGAGCACTCCACCACAACAACCCCATTCAAGATGGCTATGCTCGTGTCACGGTGGAGGACATAGTCCAAGGGTTTGAGGACACTGAGATTGACATTGCTACACCAAGGGGGAAAAGACTTGAGATGTCAAGCGCCATTTCATTCTATGGCAAAAGAAGTTTATCAAGTTTCAGCGAGGCGCCAAGGACAACAAGTCCACCCCTCACGGTGGTGGTGGTGGCGGTGGCGGTGGTGGTGGTGGTGGTGGTGGTGGCGGTTCACCTACACCTCCGCCACATCAGCCGATGCCGCCCCGATCCACAACGTCCGGCGGGTGATCATCCGCCGCCCCGATCCTCGTCCGCGGGTGATCGACGCCGCCCCAATCCACCTACGGCAAAGAAGGTATAGCAGTCTGGATTATTAACCCGGACCCTTATGTACCTAAGACCACAAAGGTACGGAGCCATCATCAAGCCTCTCCCACAAGGCCTTGGGAACGAGTGCCGAGGAAGTCGACGCTGACATGGCTGCTGATTTGGAGAAATGGAAGGCGGACTGCAAGAAGAAAAGAGAGCCCGAGCCCAAGCCAAGATTTTCGATGAGCAAAAGAAGTGGGCTAAGTCATTTTGAGCACACCGTCCCAAGCCGCCAAGAATCGCCTAACGACTATGCACGTGAACTTGCAGCAGGCACTCATGTTCAAGGAGAACAAAGAGCGGAGAAGGCCGAAGTAAAAAAGCGGAAACAAGTTGCCCAGCTCGGGAACAAAGTAAACAATCGATTGCCCGCTTATAGTGGAAGCCTTCGTCCGGATGCCCCGAGATCATACAAGCTGCGGCAACACAGGATTGATCAGAACGAAGTGCGAGAACAAGCGCCCAACTTAGGTATTACTCTTCGTGAACTATTAGGCCTTGATGAGGCGCGCCATGAAGGAGGTAGTAATTACATATGTCAAGAATGGGCCTCTCGTCGAGCTCTGCGAGAAAAGGATCTACCCGACCAAATGAAAGGTCTGCTGAATTGGTACAAGGGTTACATAAAAATAAAACGCCAAAGAATATATTTATGCGGAAGTTAGACATGAGCATCACTTCAAACATTACTATGTACAAATTGCAATTGAGTGAATTGTTCCGACTTTTCAATCATGTGAGCTCGACAAATCTATCATCGTTGCTACGCTCGTAAGTGATTTATTAATTTCTACCCCATCTCGCTCATATTGCCTCGCACTATATATATGTCCTAACTATATTGTTGTGTCCGCTATTATACATGCGTAATGAAGATTAAGGAATGCGAGTAAGGAACATTCATGATGTTGGGTTCATTGACCCACACATCGTTAATGGACATGTGTTGGAGCGCCACCCGACGACGTGGAGGCGCACTGTGGCGATTTCTTACAAAGCAGGAACTCAAAAGTGATATTCTATTTCCTTACCATTTTGGGTGAGTGTTTCATCTTGAGCACATTCTCTTTTGTTTACTCCATGCATGGTATGTGGCGGCTAATCGATGAGTTATGCATGACGTCTTGTGCATGTATCGTGTCCGCAGGTTCCTTTGGATTCTCGCTAGTAATTAAAGTTAACACCTCGTAATGTCTCGCCCACGACTCTCGAATATGGATCCAAAGCTTTGGGGCGACATGAGAAGAATGCTGCAGAAGTAATTATTTTCATTCATTTGCGCTCTATATCGATCGGCCTATTTCGTTCATTTCCTAATATCAAGTAACTAATAACTCTCTTGTTCATTTAATTTTCTTTGCCTCGTAGGGTTTGGAGACGGTTCGTAGATACAAAGGTCGGTGAATTCAAAAAAGAGCTAGAATTCAAAAGGTTAAAGCCTAAGAATGCTGGGGATATTCAGCCACCGGAGACCAATCTATGTGGATACTATGTCTGTGAGATGATCCGGAGATACACCTCTGAGCGGGTTCCGAGTGATACCAATGCTTAGAGGAATAACCTCCGGTGGATGCTTAGTCCAGAAGCTCGCTTCCGACCACTTCAAGAGGAACTAGCTGGATGGTTCAGCAGGGAAGTCCTCCATCCTAAAGGAGAACACTATTAAGAGGACGTAGAACTTTATATGGATTAAATCATGTATGGAAACTTGTTCAAAATTGTATATGGTCATCCGATGATATTGAATATATATTGTATATTCCTCTTGAATTTTTTTGGTTCTAATTTCAAATTTATTTGAAATTGTACATTCATATGCATGTATGTAGTACCGTAGAATATATGAAACTCCTTCAAAATTAAAATAAAGCACAAAAGAAATAAAACAATACAAATTAAGCAGAAAACAGGTTTGGGGGGCTAAAACCCTAAACCTGGGCGGCCTTTAGTCGCGGTTGGCCGAAGAACCGCGACTAAGGTCCTCCGCCCGACGGCCACTGGCGCCCACGTGGACGGGCCGTTAGTCGCGGTTCTTAAGCAGCCGCGACTAAAGGTGGGGGGCTTTAGTCGCGCTTATTTGGTCGCGGTTGCGCAGCCGCGACTAATGGCAGTTGCGAACCGCGACCAAAGGCCTTTTTTCCACCAGTGTACATTAATACGTGACTTCAGACAATAGGAGCAAATGGAAATTAGGAATATGTTGATGTGTATTTGCGCTTTAATATGACACGATGTTATGTGTGTGGTCCATTTCGGAGTGTGTGTGGGAGTCTTCACCTTTGCTCCCTTCTAAAGAAGTGGAATGACAAACGAGTTAAGTTTAGTCACGTAGTCGCACTTTGCCACGCTGGTGAAATTTGAGCTATTCAAATAGTTTTTAAATCAAGTGACATTTGAGTTATTCCAAGCAACGGTCGCGCGAGATCCTGTTAGAATTGATGGTGGTCACCAATTGCAACGCTTGGTAGTCGATCCCCTTTCCCCTCTGTCGTGACTCGTTTCTTGAGGGTTCGGCTAGCCTTTAGTTGCACAACCTGGTTGGGAAACCATGACGGCGTTCATCTACCCTCATACTATTGTGGATGTGCGCATCGAAGGCCAGGGGTGATCCTCCTTTTCTAAGAAAAAGACCATCCTACACTTACCACAATTTGCCAACTCGGTCCAACAACCAATTCCTTCCAACAACCTAATTGCCATGTCTCACAAAGTTAATATGTGCATGCTAAAGGAAACACCTTGTGGTCATGATTTTTTTACAATTGGTGGAGAAGATGATGGAACAATCCAAGGAGAACGTAAACACCAAGAAGGGTGGTGCTCTCTCGCGGCACTGCAATAGCTACATCTGATGAACGGTGACCCGCCATTCAGCCTCTATAGCCGTGCTAGCAGGAGGATCAGTAGGACTTGCATTCTAGCTATTTTGTGTGTCTGATGCAGCTGCAACAACAATTCTGGTGTTGATAGTGGTTACCTTTTTTGCAGCCAGATGGTATAGTAATTTACCAGTAGTACCTAAAATCCATAAGGAATAAAATGTCAGTATTTATGTGGTCAAGCAAGTGAACTTGTATTGTTTGTTACTGTTAATAGATGATGATGGGTTTGTTAGAAACTTCAAAAAACGGAACAAAAGGAAATTAGCAATATGTTGATGTGTACTCAAGTTTTAATATGACGTGATGCTATGTGTGTGTGGTCCATTTCAGATATGTGTGTGGGAGTCTTCGGCTTTCCTCTCTTCTGAAGAAGTGGAGATGACACTCGAGTTGAGTTTAGTCACGTAGCCACACTTTGCCGCATCGGTGAAATTTTAGTCACTAAAATAGTTCTTAAATCTAGTGAAATTTGATCTATTCGAATGAATGGTTACGTGGGTATCCTTGAGACTTATTGGTGGTCACCCATCGTAATGCTTGGGTAGTCGATCCATTTTCCCCCTCGTCACGACTTGCTGATTGATGGTCTGACTAGCCTTCAGTTGCGCTCCCTCGTTGGCCAACCATGATAGCGGTCATCAACCCTGATACTCTTATGGCTATGTGCATTGGATGCCAGGGGTGATCCTTCTTTTCTAAGAAAAAACACTCCTACACTTACCATAATTTGCCAATTTCTTGCAACAACATAATTGCCAATTCTTAAAACTGTTAATGTGAGCGTGCTGATGGTAACACTTTGTGGTCATGATTTTTCTATAGCTGAGAATATGATGTAATAGTCCAAGGAGAACATCAAAACAAGAAGGGTGGCGCCCTGTCCTGGCGCTGCGGTAGCCGCATCTTGTGAATGTTTGGCGCTTTGGCAGCACCCTATTTATCCAGTACGAGACGCACTATCTATTCTGTATCGATATATCTATAGCTGACCTTTTTCATCAATCACGTGAATTTAATAGCTATCTAATGCTTTAATTGATGCTTATTTCTTGCATGCGGTAGGCTATAAATAGGGGGGTGGCGCACAAGACTGAACCACACACCGCAAGCAAGAGCGTACATAGAGACCACAATGGAGAGATATGATGGCTTCGGAGATGAGCAAGGACGTGAAGTTCTCCGAGGAAGAAGTCACCTCACACCCTCGCATTCTCAAAGGTGAGGAACAAAATGGTTGCGCCTGCGCAACAGTCTTCAATCTTCACGCTGATGCTGGACGAGCTGCAATAGTCGGTGTGCAAGGCGGGACACAATTTTGGGTCCATGAACATGGATGAGTTCATGAGCGACATATGGAATGCCGAGGAGTTCCATGCGGCGCCCGACCGTGGCTTGGTGGACAGCGAGGAGGCTCGTGGTGGGTGTTGGTTGAAGCGAAGGTGGTGGGGATGCTGGAGTAAGCGGCCTATGCCGGTTGGGATCCTTCTCCTTGCCTCCTCGGCTGTGCCGAGAGACGGAGGAGGAGGTGTGGGCTGAGATCAATAGGGAGCCCCAACCGGTGCATGCCCAGCCTCTGGCCGTGCCTCTGTCACCGCAGCTTCTTGTCTAGCCAATGGTGGGGAATGGGAGAAAGTCTTTTTGTGCGGTGATGCTACCTAGCGGCAACAAATCCGCCATTCATTGCTTGCGTCAACATGCGTGCAGATGGGACGACTTTATTCTCATTTTCTCCTATACACTAGTATACATCATCAAAATACAACTAGTGGTCCCCATTATTTGTCTTTGGCATGGATGCATGGCAGAAATATGATAGTGCTCTCTCTCTCTTCGGTTAAATCCAACCTTTTATTTCACCTTTACTAAATTTAATCATCCATATCTTTTAAAGCATAAGTTCATATTTGATTTATTTTTATATATTTGAACTCCTTGTGCCAAGGCCTTTTAAACAAGACCGATCTTGACTACATTTCGAAAACATTTAAATTTCAACGTTTCACATTCCATATGTGAACCAAATCTATATCACTAAATTTTATAAAACACTATTTCAATAGAAATATTTAAAACCATCGTATTTTACTAGAAACCAATGACTTTTTGAAATTGATTTTTTGAAATGTGTAATAGTTTATTTCGAAAGAGTGAAAATGTTTTTTAAAAAATGTGCAATTGAAATAGATGTGATTTTTGTAAAACACACCAGTGAAATATAACATGTAGGTTTTGAATTGTGAAATAGTAACCACAAAATGTGAAAATGGTTTTTTGAAAGAGTGAAATATGCTTTTTTTTTAAAAAATATGTAACTAAAATACATGTGATTTTTGTGAAACATAACTGTGAAACGTAAAAATGTAGGTTCTGAATTGTGAAATACTAACCACAAAATGTGAAATTATAATGTACAAATGTGAAACTGATTATTTCAAAAGAGTGAAATATGTTTTTCCAAAAATGTGTAACTAAAATATATGTGATTTTTGTGAAACATGATAGTGAAATGTAAAATGTAGGTTCTGAATTGTGAAAATATCAACCAAAAAATGTGAATTACAATGTATAAATGTGAAACTGATTATTTCAAAAGTGTGAAATCTGTTTTTTCAAAAATATGTAATTGAAATATATGTGCTCTTCGTGAACCTAGCCAGTGTGAGTGAAATGTAGGTTCTGAATTATGAAAGAGTAACTACAGAGAGTGAAATTCTATTGTATCATTTCTGAAACTGATTGTTTGAACATGTGTAATAGTTTTCTCAAAAGAGTGAAATATGTTGTTTGAAAAATGTGCAATTTAAATAGTTTTTTTATTTGTGAAGCAAGCCTGTGAAAAGTGAAATGTAGGTTCTGAATTGCGCAATAGCCACTACAGAAAGTGAAACTGTAATGTATCATTGTGAAATAGATTATTTTGACATGTGAAATATATGTTCAAATTTAAATATGGTTAAAAAATATTCAAGATTGATCTCATTTTAAAGGTTTTGGCGCAAGGAGTTCAAATATAAAAAAAATTCATAAATGAATATATATGGTTTAAAATATATTGATGTTCTAAATTAGCTAAGGAGGAAGAAATGGTTGGATTAATTGTGTGGGAGAAGAAAAAGTGTTTCTGCCACACTGTCATGCATGCATGTGAAGTACACCAGTGGGGGTTAACTGTTGAAGAGAGATAGTGGAAATACGACGATGGGAAATTCAAAAAAGAAATGTAATACAAAGATACTTGGCCCACATAGTGTTAGATGGCAGCTCCCTATTGGAGACCACCTAGCCGGTAGGTAGCGCAACCTCGCAATTTTACATTCCGTGGAGAATGGCGGTTCCGTTGCGGCCAACGACTGGCAGGGTGTGCTTGGAGAGATCAAGTTGTAGCAGGTCCTTGTCAAGGCCAACATCGTCCGGAGATCTGCCGCCGGCTAGGCACCTCTGCCGGTCAGCCTGATCCATGGACAGATGGACCCCGCGCAGTAGCCTGGCCCAATGATGTACCCGATGGTACCGACCAAGAGCATGTTCCCGGTGATGGGCGATGACATGGGGTTCGTCCCCAATGGGTACGCAGGGATGACCATGGTGCCGCCACCACCACCTCCTCATGGTGGGGTGGGTATCGAGAGCCCCAGGTCGTCAGACGGGAGGAGCACCATGACACAGGCTGACATAATGAACTGCATGGGCGACGGGCCGATGATGAATGGTTACGCCTGGAAATGCGGCGCCCTGGAGGATCAGTCCTGCAAGAGGGGCATCGAGCGTCGCCACCGTCACATGATCAAGAACCGTGAGTCAGCCGCATGATCACGTGCCAAATAGGTACTTACTTTGCTGCCAAAACTGTTTGTTTTTATGCAATGCCATTTCTGCAATGGTAGTAACAAGGTGGTGACATGTACACACTATCTTTGTTAATCCTAAAGGATTATACTATGGAGCTTGAAGCTGAACTGAACCACCTTAAGGAGGAGAAAGCATGTCTGAAAACTGAGGAGGTACGGAGCTGCTGACCAGTGAAAACCATGAGACAATTTAGTTTTCTTATTCTTCTCAATTCTTACCGTTACTAAACAGTTTCATTGTTTTTTTGAAGAAGACGATTCTGCTGACCAAGCAACAAATGGTACGTACATTTTCCCACCATCGCCTGAAAATCCTCCTATACTCGGGATCACTTGCCAATTGCTTGTAACAATCTAATTGCTAAGTGTTAACACAGTCAATGTGTGTGTGCTGCTGAAACCACCTTGTCGTCATGATGTTTTTTTCTTACAGCTTGTGGAGAAGATGATGGAACTATCCAAGGAGAACGTGAACCCCAAGAAAGGTGGTTGTTGAGGATATTCCCCACGACCAGGATCCGGCTCATAAGGATAAGCCGCCCTGAAGCTTAAGTCATCTCTGGGCTTAATTCGCATGACATTAAGTCATCTCTGGGCTTAAGCAGCCATGTTAAGTCCTCTCTAGACTTGAGTAGCCATGTAAGTCCTCTCTGGAGTTAAGAAGACATTGTAACCATCCATCTTAACCTGCCATGATGAGTCAAGGAGATGAGTCTCGGAAGATGAGATGCCTGAAGATAAGACCTGAAGATAAGTCCTGAAGGTAAGCTGCCCAGCTGTAAGCTGCCCGGCTGGAGATAAGAAGACCGGATTTAGAAGCCCATGGTGAGAAGCCCGTGATAGGAAGTCAGAAATAGGCTAATTCCTAATCCTACTAGGACTCTACATGTAAACCCGCCCCTTCAACTTATATTAGGAGGGGTAGGGCACCCCAAGAGGGTCAAGTTCTTTACAAGTTAAGATTGCCAGGGCTTAGACAGACAAATCTTAGACAAGATCAAAGTAGATGCTCTCGAGATAGAGGTAGAGAAACACCGCTCTTGTAACCGAGATCGTCATCATAATCATCAATATCAATGAAGCAGGATGTAGGCTTTTACCTCCACCACGCGGGGCCAAATCTGGGTAAAATCTCGTGTCTCTCGTCCCGCTTAACCGCGTTCAAGCTACAACTTAGATGCGTTGGCCTCACGACTAAGTCCTTGCAGAAGGACATCTTGTCGGATTACGGGTTCCACAAACCCTTGAGAGGTTCGAACTCTGGGGTGCGTGCGAAGATATCACTCTCCCCAGTCTGCTGACTCGCTAATCTCACAGCCTAACGCGTTGAGCTTGAAGGAAAGGCGACACAACAATTTACACAGGTTCGGGCCAACTTGTGGTGTAAAACCCTACTCCTTCTTTGTGGTGGATTTCCTCGAGGGGCTTAGGAAGAACCAGTACAGTGGGGAACAACCCCAGGAGGTGAGTTCTTGGGCTCAAGTGAGCTGGTGAGCTGGTGAGGATGGAATGGATCCGATCTCTCCCCCCTATGGTGGTGGCTAGGTCCTATTTATAATGGCCTTGGTCCTCTTCCCGAATGGAGGCGGGAAGGGATCCCACAATGGCCAAATTTGAAGGAAGACAACAAGTACACCTTATCCTGACTAAAGTGGTGTTCACCTGCAAAAGCCTTTGGTCGTGACGCTGTGGTGGGCTCGGTGATGACCTTCGTCCTGCCGTCCTGGCGGTCTTGGTATTGTTGCACGGGAATGGAAAGCTTTGGTTGCTTCATCTGGACCCCGCGCCTGTTGCTTGCCTCCTTTGCACCGAAGAGGAAACTGGGACGCTACATGCACTGGCGCCCGCCTGGCCTCGATCATCATGGCTCACGTCACCCGAACCTCACAATGTGAGCCTTGCATAAAAATCTCCGCTCCTCGGGAGCCAGCCAAAGGAGGCTAATCCCCTTGGAGGTCTTGGTGTCGTCCGCCTCGTGAGGCTTGGCCCCTTGCGAGGGTCTCAAGTAGTTGATGTTGAAATTGGGCCTTACCAGGCCGTTGATGGAGCCACGCCGTAGGCCGCAGGCAGGCAAGTCTGGGTACCCCCGTATCCAGAACGCCGACAGTAGCCCCCGGGCCCAAGGCGCGCTCGGACTTGGCTTCTAAGCGAAGCCAAAGGGCAAGTGCGGAGCACCGCAGGCCCTAACCGCCTGCAACCTTGGATGACGTGTGGGGATTGATGGGACATGGATGTCTCCACTTCCCATGCTGCCTCGGCAACTGTTCCTAGTTGACAAAAAGGCTGGCACCTACAGCAAAGCCTCCATCGCCCTCCTTCCGTCTTGCTCCAGATCCCCTTTTCTCTCTGCGCCAAAAATCCTCTAGATCTGCCGGTTTCCCCCACCAATCTTGCGCCCAATGGCCTCCGACAAGGCGAAGTCTCCGGCCCCGACCGCATGCTCGGCCCCCCTAGTTCGAGCCAGCCCTGGGTGCGTCCACCATCACCGAAGAGAAGCACCTTGCCGCCGCGCTCCAACTGACGGCGAGCAGCGATAGCGAGGGAGGAGAGTCGGCACTCCGGGTTGGCTCTGCCAAACTGGAATCCTTGGCCGGTACCTTCTACCCCTTCTTACTGCACAGTGTTTACGCCGGGCTGGTCCCACCTTTCTCCCGCTTCTTCTAGGCCGTCCTTCTCCATTACGGGCTTCACGCCCTCCATGTTAACCCCAACTCCATCCTCCTCCTGTCCATCTTAGCCTTCTACTGCAAGGCATTCGTGGGGGTGATGCCCTCCGTTGTGCTGCTTCGCCACTTCTTCTACCTCCGGGTGAACGACAACCAGCGCACAGGATGCTCCTCCTTCATTGCAGCCAATGGCAGCAACGCAATCTCCCGCACCGGAAAGAAGGTGGCGGACTTCTGGAACAAGTGGATCTTCATGGACGCCAAGCGCTCGCACGCCCTATTGGAGCTGCCAACTGGGCTTCCAATGTCCACAGAAGGGTGGTCTCACGAGAATCTCACCGACCCCCTGGCGAAGCCACTTCTGAAGAAGATGGCGGCTGACTTGAAGGCAGAGAAGCCGACGGGGGCCATGATCGTTAGGGAGTTCCTCACGCAGCACCTAGCGCTGCTCCAGGAGCAATCCCGCCCCTTGTGGAAGCTTGGGGGCGCAGAAGACAAGCTCCGGCTGCGCCCGGACAGCCTTTCGACATGGAGCTGAACATGGTCATGCACTCCTTGCTCGGGAAGGACCAGGGCGGCCCCCCGGACGACCACCTCCCGCTGTACCGCTGAGATTATAGGGAGGGGATAGTCGCCGCCATGCCTATCTTTAATGAGTGCGGGCTCGTGTCGACGGAGCCTTCCCTACCGGCAGGCTCCCTAGTGGACATGTCCTCCGGAGACCACTCCTCCGAAGCCGCCTGGGAGGGGGAGGGGGAGACCTCTCACTCACGGCGGAGCAACCTCCTTCGCGACTTCTCCGACGATGAGGACACTTTTGTGCACCCGGTCAGGCAGTCGGTGCACTCTGCCAGGGTCACCACAAGTTCCCGGGGGACCCCTCCGAAGAAGCAGAGATGAGGGGTCCTGAAGAGGGATAGGTCGGCGCTGATTCACCTGAGTAGCTCTCTTGCTTCTCCGCCATCATCCAGCGCGGGGCCGGACATGCGCTCGTTTGCTCCTAAGAATGCAGCACTGCCCGTGCCCGGGAAGTTTGCGCTTGAGGGTCTGAAGAGGAACTACGTCACCATGGATTGGTAAGTGCACCTCATCACCTTTGTTCTTGGTTTCGAGGTAGTGCTCAACATCTTCATCTGATGTCAGGCCACCGCCGGTGTTGAAGAGGAAGAAGGGGGACGCTGGAGCCGCCGAGGCCAAGCGCGCCGGCGTGGTTGCTGCAGCTCCGGCTTAGAGGGGCATAGTAGCTCCCGTCGCTCCTGCAGCGGCACTGCCCTCCCGAAGCTCTGGAGCCCAGCCTCAGGAGGAGTCGGCTCCCGTGGAAGAGCTGACCCCGAAGGTGCCTGTCCCCGACTAGCTTGCCGGGACCCAAGATCTCCAGAGCCCCTGGTCCTCTCTGCAGCTGCTGCTCCGCCGGTCTTGGTGCTGGCAGCGCCTCCTCTTCCATCCACCACGCCATCGAGCCGTGGTGCTTCCATCGCGTCTGAAGCCCTGGAGGAGGCCTGCTCCATGCTGGACCGGCTCCGGGATGATCATCACGGTCTGGACCGGCACAGGGCGTCGGGGCGCCTAGAGCTGGTCTTGGGATGGCTTCATGCCGATACGTCTATCAGGACGGCCTGGGGCCAAGCCGTGGCGTCCGCGGAGGAGGGCCAGAGGGTGGCTGGCTTAGCCGCCATCGCCGTGACGTGGCACTGAAGGAAGCCAAGGACGCGCAGGAGCCTTGCCGCGTGGTGGAGGCCGAGCTGAAGACCCTCCGGGATCAGCAGACCACCCAGGCCAATCAGCTCAAGGTGCGGGAGGAGGAGCTGAAGGCCCAGGATGCTGCGGGTGCCGATCGTGATGCAGAGTTGGCGCAGGCAGCCCAGGAACAGGCCACAAAGTGTAGCCGCCTGGAGAAGTTGAAGGCGGAGGTGGAGGGGGCCTAGGCGTCCCATGCGAAGGCCAAGGAGGTGGCCACCATGGAGCGCGTCGCCTTCGTCTCTCTTGAGGTGAGGTCCCACAAGGCGCTGCAGGATCTCTTCGGGAGCGAGCGCTAGGAGCCAGCGGTGACCCCGAAGTAGGGTCCCACCGTACTGCTCCCCAAGCTCATTGCTGCACTCGAGAGCTTCGTCGTTTGGTTCGGCCTCATGGTGGAGGGGGAGGCCCGTATGCTCTCATCCTTGACCATGACACGCGTCTTCAGCCATCTCTATCTTCGGGACACCAACTTCGACTTCGGCGCCTTGCTCGAGCCCATGGACCCTGAGTCCTGTGCCACCGCTGTGGAAGCCGTGAAGGGTCATGTTGTAACGCCCAAAGACCGACGCTCTAGACGCCTTCCTTGTTTTGCGAGTCAGCTGTGTTATTTATTTGTTTGTTGCATCTCATCTCATAGCATCATGCGCATTGCATTTGCATGTTTTCGTAAAGCTTGCATCGTTCGTAGTTGCCGCTCCTCGCTTGCCTCCGTTGACCTTTTGACATGCCCCTTTGTCGTTGTCGACCCCTCTCAGACAACCTCGTGTGCCACTCTCTCCTTGGGATCCTCCCAGATCCCCTCCTCACAAACCCACACACAACTAGTCCCCTCTTTCCTAGCTTTCAGCGCGCTCAATCGCCCCAGCCATCCATCCTTCCGCTCCAGGCGCAGCTCTCCCTCCATGGCACCGTCGCCGCCAGCGAACCCCACCACCTGGACTGCACCCCATCTTCCCCGTCGACCAGGACTAGCCTCCTTCCCCTGCGCTCCCGTTCCTCCCCTGCAGACCTCCCCACTGTTCTTAGTGTTGCCTATTTCCGCCGGCGACCAGCAGGTTTGCCTTAGGCTGTCGCGCCCTTGCCATCTCCCTGTCGTCTCTCCCTTCTTCCCGTCCGCGTCTCGGCTCTAAATTCTTCTCTGTCTTTTTCTTCAGGCATTAGTTGCAGCCTCTAGTTCTGCATCCCCTGGACCAGCCGAAGCACGCCTCTGTGAGCTTCAGGCCGTGCGCGTCCTTGTTGGCACCGCTCCTCCTCTGCGCGCCCCGTCTTCCTCGTCGACCAGGACTGGCCTCGTCCCTCTCTATCTCTCTCTCTCCCTTCATTCTCCTCCTTCTGTCTCCCTCGCTCTCTCAAATTCTCTCTCTCTCGCCAGGTACAGGAGCAACAGGAGGTCGCCCCTGCTGCCATGACCACTGTCCCGTGCTGTCGGGCCTCGCCAAGTCCTCCCCCGCGCCCGGATCCGCGCCCCTCCGTTCCCTGCGCCACCAAGTCCCTCGCTGGAGCGCTCGTCCCCAAGTTCCGCGCCGCTGCCTCCCCTGCTTCTGCTTCGAGCAGGAGAAATCACTCGCAGCACTGCCCGCTCCCATTGATCGCGATGCCCAGGGCCCAGCAACCTCCCCTGCTGCGCCTGCTCGTGGGCCACATCGCCGCGCCAAGGCCAGCCTCCTCCGCCTCCTCGTCTGGGCCTTGGACCATGGTTAGCTGCCCCCAGCTCCTGTTCCTGTTAGGCCCGCAATCAGTCTCGGCCCGACCCATGTTTTTTTCCTGCCTGCGATTTTACCAATTATCCAGTGATTTGCTATTTTACAGGAAAAACCCTCCATGTTCATGCATATAATAACTCATGAACCGTGCATCGGATTAAAATGATTCAAACATGTAAAATGCTTAGTTTTTCATGTAGTTTCATAATCTGCTACTTTCATCCATGTTTAAAATGTTTAAACTTGTTGTTTGTTTAATTTGCTAAAATGCCAAGTTAAAATGATTTATTTCATAACTAAATAACCGTAGCTCCAATTTTAATAAAATTTATATGTAAATGGGGTGGGAAAATGCATAGAATAACATGGTCCACTTTATTTTCCTGTTTAACAAACTTAAATTATGGTTTAGGGCAGAACAGTACCAAATTCGAATATTGCATATGGGGATTTTCCGGAATTGTTGTTTGTTGTTCCGGCCTCATTTAAAATTGCCTAGATAGTTAGTTTACTTATGCTTCACCTCCTGCCATGTTTTACAACATTTAATATTGTTGGGTACATAAACGAGAGCGGACTAAATAACTTGAATGTGGTGTTTCGTCAATATGCAACTCGTTGCATATTGAGCTCCACTTAACTTGTAGTGTTGTTTGTTGCATATTGCCATGCCATGCCTCACTAAACCGGACATGCATCTTACTTGATTGTGCATCATGCCATGTTTATGCTTGTGTGTTTACCATGTTGTTTGCTTCTATCATTAGCTCCGGTTTCGTTCCGGAGTTGTGAGGATTCATTCGACTACATCCGTTTGTCTTCTTCATGGACTCGTTCTTCTTCCTATCGGGATCTCAGGCAAGATGACCATTACCCTCGATATCACTTCTATCTTTGCTTGCTAGTTTCTTCGTTCTATCACTATGCTGCGCTACCTATCACTTGTTTACCATGCCTCCCAAGTTGCCATGTCAGCCTCTAACCTTTTCACCCTTCCTAGCAAACCGTTGCTTGGCTATGTTACCGCTTTGCTCATCCCCTCTTATAGCGTTGTTAGTTGCAGGTGAAGTTGAAGATTGCTCCATGATGGACATGATTATGTTGGGATATCACAATATCTCTTATTTAAATTAATGCATCTATATACTTGGTAAAGGGTGGAAGGCTCGGCCTTATGCCTGGTGTTTGGTTCCACTCTTGCCGCCCTAGTTTCCGTCATACCGGTGTTATGTTCCTTGATTTTGTGTTCCTTACGTGGTTGGGTGATTTATGGGACCCCCTTGATAGTTTGCTTTGAATAAAACTCCTCCAGCAAGGCCCAACCTTGGTATTAACATTTGCCACCTAAGCCTTTTTCCCGTGGGTTCTGTAGACTCAAGGGTCATCTTTATTTACCCCCCGGGCCAGTGCTCCTCCGGGTGCTGGTCCAAACCAAGCGATGTCCGGCGCCCCCTGGGCAACCAGGGTCTATGCCAACCCGACGTCTGGCTCATCCAATGTGCCCTAAGAACGAGATACGTGTGACTCCTATCGGGATATGTCGGCACATCGGGTGGCTTTGCTTGTCTTGTTTTACCATTGGCGAAATGTCTTGTAAACCGGGATTCCGAGACTGATCGGGTCTTCCCAGGAGAAGGAATATCCTTCATTGACCGTGAGAGCTTGTGATGGGCTAAGTTGGGACACCCCTGCAGGGTATAAACTTTCGAGAGCCATGCCCGCGGTTATTTGGCAGATGGGAATTTGTTAATATCCGGTTGTAGAGAACTTGACACTTGACTTAATTAAAATGCATCAACCGCGTGTGTAGCCGTGATGGTCTCTTTCCGGCGGAGTCCGGGAAGTGAACACGGTCTTGGTGTTATGATTGTGCGTAAGCAGTTTCAGGATCACTTCTTGATCACTTCAAGCTTCCCGACCGTTCCGTTGCTTCTCTTCTCGCTCTTACTTGCGTATGTTAGCCACCATATTTGCTTAGTGCTTGCCGCAACTCCACCTCATTACCACTTCCTACCCATAAGCTTAAATAGTCTTGATCTCGCGGGTTTTGAGATTGCTGTGTCCTCGTGACTCACCAGATACTATCACAATAGTTGCAGGTGCCGATGATACCAGTGCAGGTGATGGAACCGAGCTCAGATGGGAGCTCAACGAAGATCTTGGTTGTTGCTATGTTTCATTTCATGTTGATCAGTAGTAGAGCCCAGTTGGGATGATCGGGGATCTAGCAGTTGGGTTATCTTCTTTTCTTTTGGCTTCGTCCGTAGTCGGACTATGTGTGTACTCTGATTGATGTATGGATTATATGTTCATTGTGTGAAGTGGCGATTGTAAGCCAACTCTTTATCCCTTTCTTGTTCATTACATGGGATTGTGTGAAGATAACCCTTCTTGCGACCAAACCACAATGCGGTTATGCCTCTAAGTCGTGCTTCGACACGTGGGAGATATAGCCGCATCGCAGGTGTTACATATGTGGAGGCCCTGCTGAAGAAGTTCCTTGCTGTCGGCCCTGTGGCTGGGGCTGAAAGCAAGGATGACAGCGACATCATCAACGACGGGGCTCCCAAGGCGGGCGATGGCGACGTCCAAGGCTGAAGAAGAGGCTTGATGGCAGCTCCTCTCCCTGTTTTCAACCTACAACATGTATCGTGCCTCACGGAGGTGTAAGAACTTGGGCTTGGTACTTTTTTAAGAGACAATGTGTTTTGTAATAGTTTGCTAAAGTTTCGCGATCTCTTTTCCATTTGCTTTAGCGTTCTACGTCGGCAGGGCCCGACCCCACGCATACCTCAGCCGCCGTTGGGTCATCCAGATTGCCAGGACGAGGCCAAGGGGTGAGGGGCTACGTGGTCAGTTAGGCTCCTGATGACGCAATGCTCAGGAGTCCCCCTTGACGTATGAACAACTTTTGGAGAGGAGATGCGAGGGTAGGTCTTAGTGTTCTGCGTCGGCAGGGCCCGGCCCCGCGCATACCTTAGCCGCCATTGGGTCGTATGGATTGCCAGGACGAGGCCAAGGGGTGAGGGGCTACGTGGCCAATTAGGCTCCTGAGATGCGATGCTTAGGAGTCCCCCTTGACGTATGAACAACTTTTGGAGAGGAGATGCAAGAGTAGGTCTTAGTGTTCTGCGTCGGCAGGGCACGGCCCGCGCATACCTCAGCCGCCGTTGGGTTGTCCTGATTGCCAGGACGAGGCCAAGGGGTGAGGGGCTATGTGGCCAGCTAGGCTCCTAAGATGCGAGGCTCAGGAGTCCCCCTTAATGTATGAACCGACCATCATACTTTTCCTCACCGGGCTCTCGCTCGGGAGGGGTGCGCGAAGACCAGGTCCGTGGGACCTGGCAGGGTGGCATATGCCAGGCGTGACCTAATGATACATCTCCAACGTATCTATAATGCCCTAGGTCTTCGTGAGCAAGCGAGTTGGATGCACACCCACTTAGTTTCTTTTGTTGAGCTTTCATATATTTATAGCTCTAGTCCATCCGTTGCATGGCAATCTCTACTCACTCACATTGATATCTCTTGACGGGCATCTCCATAGCCTGTTGATACGCGTAGTCGATGTGAGACTATCTTCTCCCTCTTTTTGTCCTCACAACCACCATCTTTTACCACCTTAGTGTTATGTCCATGGCTTACGCTCATGTATTGCGTAAGAGTTGAAAAAAAGCTGAAGCGTGTTAAAAAGTATGAAACAATTGCTCGGCTCATCATCGGGTTGTGCATGATGGGAGTATTTTGTGTAATGAAAATGAAGCATGGCCTAACTATATGATTTTGTAGGGATAAGCTTTCTTTGGCTATGCTATTTTGATAGGACATGCTTATTTGTTAGTATGCTTTGAAGCATTATTATTTTTATGTTTTATAAGCTTTTATCTTGAATCATTTGGATCTGAACATTCATGCCACAATAAAGAAAATTACATTGAGAATTATGCTAGGTAGCATTCCACATCAAAAATTCTGTTTTTATCATTTACCTACTTGAGGACGAGCAGGAATTAAGCTTGTGGATGCTTGATACGTCTCCAACGTATCTATAATTTTTGATTGTTCCATGCTATTATATTACCCCTTTTGGATGTTTATGGGCTTTATTTTACACATTTATATCATTTTTGGGACTAACCTACTAACCGGAGGCCCATCCCGTATTGCTGTTTTTTTTCCTATTTTAGTGTTTCAAAGAAAAGGAATATCAAACGGAGTCCAAACGGAATGAAACCTTCGGGGGTGTGATTTTTGGAACGAACGTGATCCAGAGGACTTGGAGGGCAAGTCAAGAAGCAGCCAAGGCGGCCACGAGACAGGAGGGTGCGCCCACCCCCTCTTGGCGCGCCCCCTATCTCGTGGGCCCCTCGGGCGGCCACCAACGTACTCCTTCCTCCTATATAAGCCTACGTACCCCAAAAACATCCAGCGAGCCAACGAAACACAATTTCCACCACCGTAACCTAATGTATCCGTGAGATCCCATCTTGGAGCCTTCGCCGGCACTCCGCCGGAGGGGGAATCGACCATGGAGGGCTTCTACATCAACACCATAGCCCCTCCGATGAGTTGTGAGTAGTTTACCACAGACCTTCGGGTCCATAGTTATTAGCTAGATGGCTTCTTCTCTCTTTTTGGATCTCAATACAATGTTCTTCCCCTCTCTTGTGGAGATCTATTCGATGTAAACTCTTTTTCTTGTTGTGTTTGTCGAGATCTGATGAATTGTGGGTTTATGATCAAGTTTATCTATGAGAAATATTTGAATCTCCTCTGAATTCTTTTATGTATGATTGAGTTATCTTTGCAAGTCTCTTTGAATTATCAATTTGGTTTGGCCTACTAGATTGATCTTTCTTGCCATGGGATAAGTGCTTAGCTTTGGGTTCAATCTTGCGGTGTCCTTACCCAGTGACAGAAAGGGTTGCAAGGCACATATTGTATTGTTGCCATCGAGGATAAAAAGATGGGGTTTATTCCTATTGCTTGAGTTTATCCCTCTACACCATGTCATCTTGCTTAATGCGTTACTCTGTTCTTTATGAACTTAATACTCTAGATGCAGGAAGGAGTCGGTCGATGTGTGGAGTAATAGTAGTAGATGCAGGCAGGAGTCTGTCTACTTGTTGCGGACGTGATGCCTATATACATGATCATGCCTAGATAATCTCATAATTATTCTCTTTTCAATCAATTGCTCGACAGTAATTTGTTCACCCACCGTAGTACTTATGCTATCTTGAGAGAAGCCTCTAGTGAAACCTATGGCCCCCGGGTCTATCCTTTATCATATAAGCTTTCAATCTACTTTTATTTGCATCTATATTATAAAATACCAAAAATATATTTATCTTATCATACTATCTCTATCAGATCTCACTTTACATGAAGTGGCCGTGAAGGGATTGACATCCCCTTTATTGCGTTGGTTGCGACTTCTTTGCTTGTTTGTGTAGGTGCGTGGGACTTTTGAGGAGCCTCCTACTGGATTGATACCTTGGTTCTCAAAAACTAAGGGAAATACTTATGCTACTATTGTTGCATCACCCCTTCCTCTTCAAGGAAAACCAACGCAAGCTCAAGACATAGCACCTAAGCGTAGCCCCCATGCCCAGCCCCCTCGCGCTACTCTCCCGAGGGAAAGCGGCGCGGTGAGGCTAGGCATTGATCTCGGAGGTTTCTTGAGGTTGCTGCAGCGCGGTGAGGCCGCCCTCAGTTGTTTATCACCAGCGCGGAGCATGGCACTTCCGCTCTTGCATGGGCACACCTGCTCCTCGGCAGTGTTGACTGCCAGCAAGGAGCATGGTGCTTCCATTGGTATGTGGGGGGGGCTCCCTTTGAGGAGAGCCCCCGGGGCGTGTACAGCCGTGCCCTGACACGTGGCTTGCACGGCAGGGCTAGAGGAGGTGTGTCTGGGCACTCGTGAGCCAGCGCGGGACTCACGAAGCCCTACATCAAGGCGGGTTGCACCTGAACTTGACTGGTAACATTTGTGATAGTCCTGCGAGATGGTTAGGCAACCTGCGCCTAGTGAATCTCCTGAGGTCTTCACATGAGAAGGCCAGACACCAACGACCCCAGGAGGTGACGTGAACGGGACCGGCCCGCCAAACAGAGCTCAGCCATTGAGTTTATCGATGCTGCAGGGACGGACCCGAGCACAGACACCGTGCCCAGTCTTCTCATGTGACAGTCCTGAAGAAAGACAGCCGGTGCGCGGCTCCCATGGTGACGAGGCACCGGGTCACGCTCCCTCACTTATCCTCCCGTGATTAGCTCATGCGAGAACAAGGTACCAAGGGCCATGGGAGGTGACATGTGCGGGAGCTGGCCCATGAGCCAGAGCTCCGCCTCTTGGGTTTAGCGACGCTGCAGGAACGGACCCGAGCACAGACGCCATGCCATTCCTTAATCATGAGGCGGCCGCGGGTAGGCTTGCAAGGGCGCAAGACATTCATGGCAATGAAGCGCCAAACAGGAAAATGATAATCATAAGGCAATTCATGGAAGACGGTTAGCCAACTTTGATAAATGCAAGGATACATGCTGCAAGGACAGACCCACACGGCTTGGGGATACGGAAGCCCGGGGGGCGCCCCCAACTGAACGAACTAGAAAGATGTCACCTGGCACCATAGCTGAAGAGGTGTTGGGGTAGTGGAAGACGCGCGCTGCAGAAGTCGCTCCTCATGAGCCGCCCTGGCCTTGAACCTCGGGAGGCTCCGGAGGTCCGGGGGGCTCATGAGGATCCATCGCCATCTCCGTCTGGATCGCCTGGCGCCGGGCCTCCTGAGCTGCCAGGACACCCCGCATGCGGCGCTGGGATGCAACAGCTGCGTTCAGCAGACCAAAGGGCATGTAGACGTAGCTGTGAGGGGGGCCCTCGCATCGTCCTACACGGGACGGCCAGAAAAGCTCCTGACACGCGACCCTGTTGAGCCCCGGGATGTCGACGCAGACGGCAACTCCTCGTCTTCGCCTGGGCCAGGAGCCACACGTAGTGGTGGGCGGCGATCGCCCCGCATTACTCTTGCCTCCTGAATCTCCTTGACTATCTTGTCGACGAACTCATGAGTGCCAGGCGCCTCGCGCCCAGCGCCCTCTCCGCGGATGCGTGCGTTGAAGCATGCCTCCACATGGTGCCCGAGCGCCTCCGTCGTGACGCTGGCCAGGTCAGAGGCCCTCTAGAGAAGAGCCCCCGAGCCTAGCTTGAGAGGGGCGTCGGGCGCGCATTCCTATGCGAGAGGGGAAGGTGCCCCGTCCATAGACGCCAGGCTTGAGGCGGCACCGGGGATGCCCCATCCTCCTGAGATCCCTGGTGGAGCTGCTGCTTCTTCTTCTTGGGAACGAATTCACGAGGGTGGACGGCGCCCTCGTTGTCGGGGTTCTTGACCGCTACAGCCTAGTTGGCACGCTCGAGAGAGCACACATCGTCCTTTTCTTCGCAAGCGACCATGATGATGCCGCAGTTTCCTGGCATCTTGTGGACATTGCAGCCATGGTGTGTTGCCGCCATTAGCTTGGCGAGAGCTGGGTACCCGAGGATGACATTGTATGGCGGGCGAATGTCGGCGATGTCGAAGTCGATGAGCTCGGTGCGGTAGCTGTCGCGCTTGCCGAAGGTGGCGGGGAGGCGGACCTGCCCGATCGAATGTGTGGAGCCGTCGGTCACTCCTGAGAAGGGCTTGGCAGGCTGAAGCTGGTGATACGGCACTTGGAGCCTGTTGAACGTCTGGATAGAGAGAACATTGAGCCCTGCGCTGCCGTCGATGAGCGTCTTGGTGACGAGCACGTTGCTGATGATTGGCGAGTAGAGCATCGGGAGCGCGCCAGCCATGGCCGCGTACTTGAGTTGGTTAGAGGAGTCGAAGGTGATGGCGTACTTGGACCATCTGAGCGGGCGCGTCGCCTCGAGCTTTGGAAGGGATGCGTTCACCTCACGCGCGATCTGCTTGAAGATGCGATGAGAGGCTGGGGCCTGGGAGCCGCCCAAGATGCAGGCGATGGCACGAGGCTCTTGGAAGCCCCCAGCCCCCTCGTCCAGATGGTGGTCTTCGTTCTTTCTTGGCAGCGGTGACAGTGGAGGAAGACCAGCCTTACCATGACGCCGATCCTTGCGAGGCTGATCCCTCCAGGCGCCCTCGCAAGGCTGGCCCTACCAGCAGTCCTCCCGAGGCTGGTCGCGCCACTCCTGACGATGGCCGCGGCCGTCCCAGCATCCTCCACCTTGGCCTCCTCCGCGATCGTAGCCTCGATCGTCGTGCTCGGGGCAATGACCAAGGCGCCCATCCCGGATGGCCCTGAGTTCCTGGCAGTCGTTGGTGTTGTGGCTATGCACGTTGTGGAAGAAGCAGAACGAGCGGCTGCCCTTGGATGACTCTGGGTGATCACAGCCGCACTTCATCTCTGGCTCGGCTGTGAGCACGGCCAGTCCCTTGCGCTTCACGTCCTTGGCCTTGGCCTTCTTGTCTTCTGGGTCTGCATCGGGGAGCTCGAGGAGGGAGAGGTGTCCCTCCTCAGCTCTCGCGCACTTGGTTGCCATGTTGAACATCTCCAGGGCCGTGCATAGGTCGTCGTGTATGGCGAGCTACTCCTTCATCTTGACATTGCAGACGCCGTCGGTGAACACCGAGATGATGGCTTCGTCCGACACCTTGGGAATCTTGAGGCGAACGTCATTGAAGCACTGGATGTACTTCTGCAGGGTCTCTCCCGGTTGCTGCTTGACGCGTCGCAGGTCACCCGCGGATGGCGGGCAGCCGCGAGTGTCCTCGAAGTTGGTGATGAAGCATTCCCGCATCTCGTCCAAGGAGGAGATCGATCCTACGGGAAGGTTCAGGAGCCAGGAGCGTGCACTGTCCTTGAGGGCCATGGGGAACCAGTTTGCCATGATCTTCTCGTCGACACTGGCCGCCTCGATGCTCAACTCGTACAGCTGCAGGAACTCGGCAGGGTTGGCGGTGCCGTCGTACCGAGGAGGCAGGCCGGGCTTGAACTTCCTTTGCTAGACTACGCAGCACAACTCCAGAGTGAACGCGCGGCACCCCGCTGTGGTCACAAGAGCCCGCCGGGGAGGCGGAACCTGGTCTTGGCGTTCGCACACCGCCACCGCAGGCGGCGCGCGGTCTTGACGTGGCGCCAGGAGCGCGCACGCATCTTCTTATGGCAACTGGACCACCTGGCAGCTTGCTTCATCGCGCGCGGGCGTCTGACACCGCAGATCACGCTGAGGTGCCACCCGCGTGGGCTCGATGATGGCATCTTGCCTTGGGGGCGGAGGAGGAGCTCCGTGAGCTACATCTCCCGCAGCAAGGAGCGGTTGAGGCAGCGAGCGAGCCGGTGGAGCAGAGTCCCCAGCGGCGCTAACGAGCTTAGTGATGCGTTCGAGCCAGTCCTCGTAGAGGTCGTCGACCGAGCGGTAGCGCAGGTGCTCACGCGCCATGAGCACAGCAGCCTGCGCGTTCGCCGGGCCACCACGACCATGAAAGGACGAAGGAGCTGGAGTCAACGATGGAGTGGCGGTGCGCCCGTCGCGGCGCATAGACGGGTGCAGTGAAGAGGCTTGTTGCTCGTGGCCTACTGGGCCCGTGGCGGCGTTCACCACCGGCGATGGGGGTCGGCGAGGGCAGCCGTCGCCTACCGGTGCTGTCTGAGCAGCGTGGGTGGCAAGGGCATCCCGGCACTCAGCACGAGCTCGACGCATGTCAGCCATGGAAGCGGTGGAGCAGTGGCGAGTCGATCAACGCAAAAGAAGCTCCGATGCACCCCTACTTGGCGTGCCAAATGTCGGATTACGGGTTCCGCAAACCCTTGAGAGGTTCGAACTCTGGGGTGCGTGCGAAGATCTCACTCTCCCCAGTCTACCGACTCACTAATCTCACAGCCTAACACGTCGAGCTTGAAGGAAATGGGACAGGGTAGTTTATCCAGGTTCGGGCCACCTTGCGGTGTAAAACCCTACTCCTGCTTTGCGGTGGATTTGCCTCGAGGGGCTGAGGAAGAACTAGTATAGTGGAGAACAACCCTAGGAGATGTGTTCTTGGGCTCAAGTGAGCTGGTGAGCTGGTGAGGGTGGAAAGGAACTGATCTCCCCCCCCCCGCTGTGGTGGTGGCTAGGCCTTATTTATAGTGGCATTGGTCCTCTTCCCGAATGGAGGCAGGAAGGGATCCCACAACGGCCAAATTTGAAGGGAGACAACAAGTACATATTATCCTGACTAAAGCGGTCTTCGCCTGCAAAAGCCTCTGGTCGTGACGCTGCAGTGGGCTCGGCGATGACCTCCATCCTGCCGTCCTGGCCGTCTTGGTCTTGTTGCATAGGAATGAAACCTTTGGCTGCTTCCTTGATACATCTCCAACATATCTATAATTTTTGATTGTTCCATGCTATTATATTATCTGTTTTGGATGTTTAATGGGCCTTATTATGTACTTTTATATTATTTATGGGACTAACCTATTAACTGGAGGCCCAGTGCAAATTGCTGTTTTTTTGCCTATTTTAGTGTTTTGCAGAAAAGTAATATCAAATGGAGTCCAAACGGAATGAGATCTTCGGGAGAATCGTTTTTGGAACAAACGCAATCCAGGAGACTTGGAGTGTATGTCAAGGAAGCAATGAGGCGGCCATAAGGTAGGAGGGCGCGCCCAGGGGGGTAGGCGCGCCCCCCACCCTCGTGGGCCCCTCGTGGCTCCACCGACCTACTTCTTTCGCCTATATATACTCAAATACCCTGAAAACATCTAGGAGCACCACGAAACCCAATTTCCACCACCGCAACCTTCTGTACCCGTGAGATCCCATCTTGGGGCCTCGACCATGGAGGGCTTCTACATCAACTCCATAGCCCCTCTGTTAAAGTGTGAGTAGTTTACCTCAGACCTTCGAGTCCATAGTTATTAGCTAGATGGCTTCTTCTCTCTCTTTGGATCTCAATACAAAGTTCTCCTCGATCTTCTTGGAGATCTATTCGATGTAATACTTTTTGCGTTGTGTTTGTCGAGATCCGATGAATTGTGGGTTTATGATCAAGATTATCTATGAACAATATTTGAATCTCCTCTGAATTCTTTTATGTATGATTTGTTATATTTCCAAGTCTCTTCGAATTATTAGTTTGGTTTGGCCTACTAGATTGATCTTTTTGCAATGGGAGAAGTGCTTAGCTTTGGGTTCAATCCTGCGGTGTCCTTTCCTAGTGACAGCAGGGGCAGCAAGGCATGTATTGTATTGTTACCATCAAGGATAAAAAGATGGGGTTTATATCATATTGCTTGAGTTTATCCCTCTACATCATGTCATCTTGCCTAATGCGTTACTCTATTCTTATGAACTTAATACTCTAGATGCATGCTGGATAGCGGTGGATGCGTGGACTAATAGTTGTAGATGCAGAATCGTTTCGATCTACTTGTCGCAGACATGATGCCTATATACATGATCATGCCTAGATATTCTCATAACTATGCACTTTTCTATCAATGGCTCGACAGTAATTTGCTCACCCACCGTAATACTTATGCTATCTTGAGAGAAGCCAGTAGTGAAACCTATGGCCCCCGGGTCTATTTTCCATCATATAAATTTCCGATCTATTTTATCTTGTAATCTTTACTTTTCAATCTATATCATAAAACTAACAAAAATATTTATCTTATTGTCTCTATCAGATCTCACTTTTGCAAGTGGCCATGAAGGGATTGACAACCCCTTTATCGCGTTGGTTGCAAGGTTCTTATTTGTTTGTACAGGTACGAGGGATTTGAGTGTAGCCTCCTACTGGATTGATACCTTGGTTCTGAAAAACTGAGGGAAATACTTATGCTACTTTGCTGCATCTCCCTTTCCTCTTCAAGGGAAAACCAATGCATGCTCAAGAGGTAGCAAGAAGGATTTCTGGCGCCGTTGCCGGGGAGTCTACGCACAAGTCAAGACATTCCAAGTACCCATCACAAACTCTTATCCCTCGCATTACATTATTTGCCATTTGCCTCTCGTTTTCCTCTCCCCCACTTCACCCTTGCCGTTTTATTCGCCCTTCTTCTGTTTGTCTTTTCGTTTACTTTGATGCCTTAGTTGCCTCGTTTGCTTGTTTCTTTGGAATAGTTATTTATTTATTGCTAAACAGATAACCTAAGATCTATGGATCCTCATCCGCCTGCCAATCTTTTTAAGAGATCAAATTATGATGAACCAAATTCTAGTGATTTGAGTGCACTAGATTATCTTTATGAGGTTTTGCTTGAAATTCGTGAATCTGAAAATTGTGATGAAGAAATTTATGAAGAGATTCACGATAGCTCCTTGAATAAAAAGCATGATTGCAATGATTTTATTTTAAATTCTCTTGATGTCAATTGTGCTAATAATATCCAAAACCCTAAGCTTGGGGATGCTAGTTTTGCTATGTCTACTACTTGTTCCAATGATCATGATTGGGGTGACTCTTCTTATGACCTTGAAAATTTATTTAAGCCCCATGATGAATATGAGATTGATTATAGTGTTTGCAATAATATTTAAAGTGGGTTTGGAAGAGTGTCAACTTTAGATCCCACATATTTGGAGAATGTTCAATCTTATGGTATTTTTGATAAAAGTGGGTTTGGAGAGGTCATGACTTTATTTAATGATAATCCCACTATTTTGGAAGAGTGTCAACTTCACATACATGTCGATCGTGTTGAGAATATGTTATGTGATAGCTATTCTGTTGAATTTTCCTATGATCCTACATGTAATAATTATGAGAGAGGAAAATATGGTCGTAGTAATTTTTATCTTACTAAATTACCTCTCGTCATGTTGAGATTGCTATCGTCTCTTTCTTCTTCCTTGCATATGCTAGTTCTTGCTTGCCTTGCAAATTTGTTTGCATATAAAATGCCTATGCATAGGAAGTATGTTAGACTTAGATGTGTTTGTCACGTGTTTCATGATGCTCTCTTTGCGCTTCAATTCTTGTCTTTCATGTGAGCATCATTAAAATTATCAATGCCTAGCTAAAAGGCTTTAAAGAAAAGCGCTTGTTGGGAGACAACCCAATATTTTCCATTGCTCTTATTCAATAAATCTAGCCTCTGGTTAGATGTGTTTTTATTTTTTAGTTAGTGTTTGTGCCAAGTAAAACCTATAGGATCTTCTTGGGTGATAGTTAATTTGATCTTGCTGAACAACAGAAACTTCTGCAAGCACGAGATAAATTTTCATAAATCACAGAAACGTGATTTTCAGTTGATTCTTTTGGCAGAGGATTAATAAACAAATTATCTAGGACTTCCTAATTTGGGAGAATTTTGGGGGTTCCAGAAGTATTCGGGAGTTACAGATTTCTACATACTGTTCTGTTTTTGACAGATTCTGTTTTTCGTGTGTTGTATGCTTATTTTGATGAATCTATGGCTAGTATCGGGGGTATGAACCATAGAGAAGTTGTAATACAGTAGGTTTAACACCAACATAAATAAAGAATGAGTTCATTACAGTACCTTAAAGTGGTGGTTTGTTTTCTTCCACTAACGGAGCTCATGAGATTTTCTGTTGAATTTTGTGTTGTGAAGTTTTCAAGTTTTGGGTAAAGGTTTGATGGATTTTGGAATAAGGAGTGGAAAGAGCCAAGTCTTGGGGATGCCCAAGGCACCCCAAGGTAAAATTAAAGGACAACTAAAAGCCTAAGCTTGGGGATGCCCCGGAAGGCATCCCCTCTTTCGTCTTCGTCCATCGGTAACTTTAGTTGAGGCTATATTTTTATTCACCACATGATATGTGTTTTTCTTGGAGCGTTTTGTATGATTTGAGTCTTTGCTTTTTAGTTTATCACAATCATCCTTGATGTACACACCTTTTGGAGAGACACACATGAATCAGAATTTATTAGAATACTCTATGTGCTTCACTTATATCTTTTGAGCTAGACAATTTTGCTCTAGTGCTTCACTTATACCTTTTTAGAGCATGGTGGTAGTTTTATTTTGTATAAATTATTGGTCTCTCATGCTTCACTTATATTATTTTGAGAGTCTTTTAGAACATCATTGAGGGAGTCCTGGACTAGGGGGTGTCCGGACAGCCGGACTATCATCGTCCGCTAGACTCCAAGACTACGAAGATACAAGATTGAAGACTCCGTCCCGTGTCCGGATGGGACTTTCCTTGGCGTGGAAGGCAAGCTTGGCAATACGGATTTGTAGATCTCCTACCATTGTAACCGACTCTGTGTAACCCTAGCCTCCTCCGTGTCTATATAAACC
Source organism: Aegilops speltoides (assembly GCA_021437245.1). Classification (NCBI taxonomy): domain Eukaryota; kingdom Viridiplantae; phylum Streptophyta; class Magnoliopsida; order Poales; family Poaceae; genus Aegilops; species Aegilops speltoides. The sequence goes on along the minus strand of CM038143.1, from coordinate 451,228,451 downwards.
GGGGGGCTTTAGTCCGTAGGACACAACATACATTACAACAATCATACCATAGGCTAGCTTTAGGGTTTAGCCTCCTTGATCTCGTGGTAGATCCACTCTTGTACTACCCATATCATCAATATTAATCAAGCGGGGCGTAGGGTTTTACCTCCATCGAGAGGGCGAAACTGGGTAAAACATCGTGTCCCTTGTCTCTTGTTACCATCCGCCTAGGCGCACAGTTCGGGACCCCCTACCGAGATCCGCCGGGTTTGACACCGACATTGGTGCTTTCATTGAGAGTTCCTCTGTGTCGTCACCGATAGGCTCGATGGCATCTTCAACCGACAACGCTGTCCAGGGTGAGGCTTTTCGCCCCGGACAGATCTTCGTATTCGGCGGCTTCGCACTACGGGATAATTTGCTTGGCCATCTGGAGCAGATCGAAAGCTACGTCCCTGGCCGTCAGGTCAGATTCGGAAGCCTAAACTTCACGGCCGACATCCGCGGGGACTTGATCTTCGACGGGCTCGAGCCACAGCCAAGCGTGTCGCACTGTTACGATGGGCATGATCTAGCTCTGTCACCGAACAGTGCTTGGGGGCCGCACAAGAATCCGCTCCGACCCTTAGACCGGAGCCGACCGCCCAGATCGAGGACCGGTGGTTGGACACCGCCTCGGGGGCTTCAACTTCCACGGCGATGGGCGAACACGCCCTTGTCCTCGCGGCTCGTGACTCTGAGTGCGGACTCCTTGCGGACTCCGGACCTCCACGCCCGCCAATCGAATCGATTGGGCGCGGTTATAAATTCACCGCCACGGACATCTTCAACACTCACCCTTTGGCGACATCCTAAATTAGCTAAAGCATCTCTCGCTATCCGGAGAGTCTGGCGGATTATGGCGGAGATAGTTGGGATGCGGACAACGAAGAAATTGAGCCCACCCACCACCCACTTTGTAGCCAGCGTCGGCGATCTAACCGACATGCTAGACTACGACTCGAAGACATCGATGCTATGGGCGGCGATGCGGAGGCGAATAGGAACCAGCGCCTACTGAGGGCATTGGAAGACCACCTCGTCATCGACATATACATGGTGGACACCCCAAAAGATGGGGGCGGCGAAGAAGCGGTGGCAGATTCTTTAAAGAAGCAGCCCAAGCGAGGCGTCGTGGCGCCGCTCTAAATCCGCCATAGCAAGAATGGAGATTCCGGCACAGGAGATAATAATACCCCAGAGAGTGCCGAAGATAATCCCGTCCAGCAAGACTCAGCGCAGGAGGACGCAGAAGCAAGCCCTCATGAGAGGGCGGCAGACGGAGAGGTCGAGGATTATAACTATATGCCTCCCTCCGAAGACGAGGCAATCCTCAACGACGACGAATTCGTTGTGCCCGAGGATCACGTTGAACAAGAGCGTTTCAAACGCAGGCTTATCGCCACGGCAAATAGCCTAAAGAAAAAGCAGCAGCAGCTTCAAGCTGATCAGGACCTGCTGGCGATGAATGGACCGAGGTCCTCGCGGCGAAAAGTATAAATCGAGCGCCCTCAAAAGCTACCCAAGGCGCAAGTTGCTCCCCGACTAGAGGAGGAAGCGTACATACCTTCATCACCGGCGCACGATACGGCGGACCGACCACCCGTGGTCGCGGAAGAGGCATCCGGGCCCTCAACCAAGACCGTACCCGGCATCGCTCTAAAAGTCACGAAGCCAAAAGGGAGCAGCGGGACTTGCGAGGCGTATTGGAGGACAAAGCAAGGCAATCCAGATCCATCTACGGATCACGAGGCGCCCCGACCCGCGGCGAATACCGTCGCCCGGATACAATAACCCGGCGGGCGAACACAGAACAACGCGCTCTCGAGCTGCGTCGTGATATTGCTCATTCTGGCGCTGCACACCGCTATGCTTCAGCGGCGAAGTAATGGATCATCAAATCCCTGAAGGGTTTAAACCCGTAAACATCGAATCCTACGATGGCACAACAGACCCTGCGGTTTGGATCGAAGATTATCTTCTTCACATCCATATGGCCCGCGGAGACGATCTCCATGCCATCAAATACCTCCCACTCAAGCTTAAAGGACCAGCTCGGCACTGGCTTAACAGCTTGCCCGCCAAAGTCAATTGGGTGTTGGGAAGACACGGAAGCCGCATTCCTCGACAATTTCGAGGAACGCGTATGTGCAGCCACGAGCGCCGATGACCTAAGCCACATAATTCAGCAGCGGAGGAATCGGCGGACAATTACGGACACGGTTCTTGACAAAGAAAAACCAAATCGTCATTGTCCGGATCACGAGGCCCTCGCAGCCTTCAAACATAACATCATGACGAGTGGCTAGCCCGGCACTGGGACGGAAAAGCTGAAATCGATGGCAGCACTCACATCATTAATGACCGGCTTTTGCGGCGGAGAGGATAGCTGGCTAGCTCACAGCAACAACCTCAATAAAAATTCTGGCAGTCCGGATACTAAGGACCACAGCGGCAGGTCACGTCGAAACAAAACAAAGCGCCGCGTGCGGCGGCGATAAGGAGGATCTGGCGGTCAGCGCCCGGATTCGAGGCTCTAAACCGGTCGCGGAAGAAGCCATTTAAAGAACTACTCGGGTCCGTCCAACTTGGACCGAATACTCGACGTGATGCGGATACATGGCACCCGAAAAGCCAGCCAATCACACCAGCAGAGATTGCTGGGTGTTCAAGCGAGCGAGCAAGTTAATTGCGAAAACAATCACAAGGGGTAAACAGCGACGGCGAGGAGGAGACCCGACCGCCCGAACAATAGAGGACGAAGGTTTCCCCCACAAGTGCGGACGGTGAACATGATTCACATAACCCATATACCCAAGAGGGAGAGAGCGCGGACTAAGGGGCGTCTATGGGATGGAGCGATCGCCCAAGTTCAATCCATGGTCCTCTTGTGCGATCACTTTCGATCGAAGAGACCACCCGACCAGCATCGCCATGGCGGATTTGCGCGTGGTTTTAGACCCAATCATCGATGGATTTCACCTCACGAGAGTCGATGGATGGCGGTAGTAGCCTAAACTTGCTTTATCGGGATACGGTCGCCAAGATGGGCATAGACCCTCAAGGATTAAACCTACAAAGACAACCTTTAAAGGTGTCATACCAGGTGTGGAAGCCAATTATGCGGGCTCGGTCACAATGGAAGTGGTCTTGGATCCCGGATAATTTCGGGCGAAGAGTTAATCTTGACATAGTCCCATTTCGCAGCGGCTATCACGCTCTGCTTTCGGACGAACAGCGTTTGCAAAGTTCAACACGGTGCCACATTATGCATACCTCAAGCTCAAGATGCGAGGCCCTCGTGGATTCATCACGGTCAGCGGAAATACGGGCAGCTCCCTCGAGCGGAGGAACATCTGGCTCTCGCGGCGGAAGTACAAAGCAGCCTTTTAAGGTAATTCTCGAGTCCGGCCGTTAAGCGGTCGGATCAACAAACGCACCAAGCAATACCAGCAAGACAACCTGAGTGCGATCGAACGCAGCGTAGCAATGCGGCCCTAACCCCGCCCTCGCATGATTGCAGAACAACCCTCTGTGTACATCATTACGCTTTGGAGATACCATGGGCGCGGGGAAGGGCACGATCACAATGGACCCAGTGCGGCTCGACCACACCGGGGCTCGCAAGTCGCCCCCTTTTTTATTATTTTCCTTCTTTGTATACACAGGACTCCGTTAACGGAGGCCTGTCCGTGATGAACCTGCCGAACTCATGATGCAACAGCCAGGGGAGAAAGAAGGCTGCGACGAACACTCAGGTGGTCTCAATTACGAGCATTAAATTCGATTATATACACCAAGTCCGCAGCTCATCCCTAGAGGGGGACATGTTTAATTAGTCCAAATCCGTTGCTTACCGCACTATTTGTATCAGTCCGCACTCATAGCAGACTTCCTTTAATAAATAATGCAGCACTTTTCGACTGCAATTACATCACTTTTTATATATATGTTCATTACATGACATCCTGCACCCGTATATTTTGGTACGGCCTAATACACCAGGGGCTTATGTTCCCCACATTATGGTGTGATAAGTCGAACACTTTCATAAGTCGGCACCCGAACTTATAGCATTGTATGAATCGGCTCGAATCATGTCTTGGGTCAATAGTTGGGTTTGCGGCTCCCCGTTTTGGTGCCTTCGTTCCATTCAGTCGGCTAAGGTGGCTTGGGAGAACCACTGCGATTGCGCCCGGTTGAGCAGGCGGCGCCTCGATGGAAAGCTAAACTGACCCGGCATGATAAGGCGAGGCTGGTCGCTGTTCGAGAGGTCTTTTCGGGTCATAAAGACTCACGCCGCTTGGCGAAGTTCGGATAATGTCCGGCGAAGGCGTGGATAAGCGCCCGGATTCGGTCTTCGAATACCGGGGCTTCGCGAAATTAAAATTATAGAATTCTATGGCTAAGTGAGAGTGTTCAAGCATTATAAGTCTGGTTGCCTTGTTACGTTGTGTTGGCGCCTCCTAGATGGACCCAAAATGGGAACAAGAGTGCTCAAGTTTATCCCGAACACCCCAGCGCTCGCGGCTCGGGGGCTGAAGCCAACGACTTGCCATCTCTCAGATTTTATAAACGGCCGCACAGAAGGTAATATTTTAAATTAAACAAGCGTTGCTTAATGCGCATATGAACATAGTTTTCAGCGCACAAGATAATACATAGCGAGTTTACTCAAAAATTACATCTCTGGGGCATTCATCCGCAATATCGCGGGCTCCCTTCAGGATAGTTTTATAATACATTTCGGGCGTGCGATACTCCTTGCCCGGTGGCGGCGGGTCAGTGAGAAGCTTCTCCGCATCCAGCCTGCCCCAGTGCACCTTTGTGCGGGCAAGGGCCCGACGAGCACCTTCAATACAGGCGGGGCGCTTGATGACCTCCACCCGAGGCACGCATCCACCAGCCGCCGCCGCAGGCTGAAGTAGCTCCCGGCATGGCTGTCGAGGCCACGGCCAGACTATAAGGCCCTTCATGGCCTCCTCGGCTACCTTGGAGTTCGACCAGCTGCCCGGTTTGGTCGCTTGAAACACCGGATGGCTGGCCTCGGCGTCTTGAGACGAAGACCTTCTCCGTCGAGCTCCCTCCTTGCCCACGATAGAATCTGGTGACATCGGACACACTACATGGCAGATCTGCAGCGCCCACAGAGAGCTCGAATGCGGGTATGTGTCGGGTAGTTTACATTAACATGCACCTTTGCATGCAAAATGCCTTACCGCCGCTATCTTCTTTAAATCTTCAACCTCCTAAAGGGCCTTACGGGCCTCGGCCTTGGCGGACTTGGCACTTTCGAGCGAGGCAAGCTCGAGACTCTCGAGTCTTGGAGTCACGCTCAAGCTCGATGCTTCTCCATGAGAGCCCGAAGCTCTTGCCGTACTTCCGCCACCTGTGCCTCCTGCTTTTCTCGCTCCGCTCTTTCCGCGGCCGCACTGCGTTCGGCCGCGGACACAGCCTCCTTCAGGGATGCCACCTTGTTTGTGGCCCCTGCAATACCCATATTATCCTTGTTAATTTCATTGCAACCAAAATCCTTTTCTGTAAGGTAATTATTCAAAGTGGTGTTACTCACCTTCTTTGTCCTCGAGCTGCTTTTTGGCATGGCCGAGCTCTTGCTCGGACCGCTCGAGATCCTGCTTCAATGCACCGACCTCCGCAGTTAGTGCGACAGAGGTCAGCAGCGCAGCCTACAAACCCAAAATGACATATTTCAAGCAACCCTGCGTGTATCTTTTTAGATCCTCAGTCTGGCTTTTCTTTCGAACACGGAATGAGCATCGAAACTCTTGTCTATGCGGTATTACATTACGTAATTTCAACTTCTTACCTCAAAGCTGTTAGAAGGCTGCTGCAGAGCTTCGGTCGGCCCGCTCTTGGCGAGTGAACCTACGAATCACCGCACTCATGATAGTGCGGTGTTCTTCCTTGATGGAAGCGCCTTTGAGCGCCTCAAACAAGTTGTCCGGCGCCTCCGGTTGGACGGAGGCCGCCGGCGTCACGGTCTTGCCCTTCTTTCGAAGGGGCCGCCTGCCGGACTCTAGAACCACTGCAGGTTCCGTCGTAGAGTCCAGCGCAAAGTCCGGGAGGCTGCCCTGCGGCACCTCCGGAGCCTCCTCCTGATGGGTCCCTTTCCGGGACCCCACCTCGGCGTCCTCATCGGCGCGGGGAGTAGAGGCCGTCGGAAGTGAATCCACATCCGACGGGGCCAACGACCCTTCGAAAAAGCAGGGAGATCATCATCGGCGGACTGCGGACGATTATCTGCGGCATCGATGGGACACTATGTGACACGAAAGAAATTTCAGATTATCTTGGGATCCGGATACTTACGATCTCGCGGAGGCTGGCCCTCGAAGCCCTCCTCTCCCCAATGTTGGTGTTGGCGGAGCTGTCCGGGAATAGTTCTCCCCCTCTTGGACCCTTGGCCTCCCCTATCGGGAAGCCTTTCTCTTCCTCTCTCCTCCTCCGGAGAGAGTCTTCTTCCTCCTCCTCATCTTGGGGAGAGTCCGCCTCGTCGTCGGACGCCTGATTCTGGGAACTCTTCGAGTTCCGTGGCTCTTCTTGGCCTTCTTCTCCGGCACCACGTGCGGTGCGGAACCAGCAACCCTGCTAGGCAGGCGTTCACTGGGTCTTCGGCATGGGGCGGACGGATGAGCTGCTCGGCCTTCTCCATCCATTCTGTCAAAGGAAAAGAAAGATTGAGACCCTCCTAGAATGAATCTATTTATCACAAGTGTCCCATAAAGGGTTGAATCACTGACCTCGTCGGTGGATCTGCGGCGAAATCCGCGATCTTCCGTCGGCGGATGCGGGAACCGGCGTATAAGCACAGCACCCTCAAAAGCGCCTTCATCGTGGGTGTCGAATAGCCGCTTAGCGCTGGTGCTGTTCGGATTGAACTCCACAGATTGAATGCCCGTTCTTGGCATGGGAGAATCCGGCGGATGAGCATGACTTGGACCACGTCGGCGAGCTGAGCTTATTGCTCACCGGCTTACGGATGCAGGCTCGGAGTCCGTCGGCTCGCCGGATTGCCCACAACAAGCCCTTCTCTTTCCGGGAGGTGAGCTGCGTGGGGATGCGAGATCTAAACTTCGGGGCGCCGCCCACGTGGGTTAGCGGCTCGGTGATGTAGAACCACCCGATTGCCATCCTTGGCGGAGTCCACGAAGCCCGCCGAGCCAAAGAGCGTTGGGCGACTTGCCCAACATGGCGCCTCCGCATTCGCTTGCGTGCCCTTCACAACCTTGACAGCGTTGAAGGTCTTGAGCCACGAGGCGAAGTGGGGCGGATCGGAGGAAGGCCTCGCACCTACGACGATAAGCGCCGAGATGTTGAGGATGAAGTTGGTGCGAACATGGAAATCTAGGCCGTAGTAAAACGCAGGCCCCGGACAAAAGGGTGAAGAGAAAGCCCAGTCCGCGGAGGAAGTGGGGAGGAAAGCGACCCTCTCATGGGGCCGGGGGTGGGGATGAGCTGCCCCTCGTTGGGCAGCCGATCGTGATGTCCTCGAAGGTATCCGGCGCTGCGCAGCTTGGTGATGTGCTCCTCCTTAGCGGTCGAGGCCAACCATTTGCCTCCGCTCCGGACATGGTCGGAGAAGGTCGGCGAGATCTTGTGAGCTTGAGCGTTGGAGCTTGAGTCTTGTGAGATGGATAAGCAAAGGAGGAAGAAGGCGTGGGTGAGAAGGTAAATCCTTATCCCTTATATATAGGTGGGACGAGACTATCGTCCCCACCAGCTGGTAAAACTCGCTTATCTCCCAAGCGCCACCATCAATGGCGCGGTTGGGTTCTACGTCCGTATTGATGAGAATCCGGAATAAAGGGAACACGATCTACGCTTGACGGGGCGTGCCAAGAAACCGCTTCGCTAAGCGTCTTTGAGGTGGTATAAAAATGATTCAAATAAAGGCTTGGTAGCGGTGTGATGTCATGCCGCATAATCGTCGTGATTGGACTTGTGTACATTTTATTCTCTCTACGGAGGAATGTGGAATTTATTTTGCGAGCGGACACTATCACGGTGTTCATGATCTTCTCTGGATTATTCAAGGGAGGAACCCGCCTTGCAATGCCGAACATTATGCGGCGGACTTATCGTCATTGAAGCTTTGGTTAGGGGAGCTCTTGAGGAGTCTGGACTAGGGGTGTCGGACAACGGACTATCATCATCCGCGGACTCCAAGACTACGAAGATACAAGATTGAAGACTCCGTCCCATGTCCGGATGGGACTTTCCTTGGCGTGGAAGGCAAGCTTGGCAATATGGATATGTAGATCTCCTACCATTGTAACCGACTCTGTGTAACCCTAGCCTCCTCTGGTGTCTATATAAACCGGAGGGCTTTAGTCCGTAGGACACAACATACATTACAACAATCATACCATAGGCTAGCTTTAGGGTTTAGCCTCCTTGATCTCATGGTAGATCCACTCTTGTACTACCCATATCATCAATATTAATCAAGCAGGACGTAGGGTTTTACCTCCATCGAGAGGGCGAACACAGGTAAAACATCGTGTCCCTTGTCTCCTGTTACCATCCGCCTAGACGCACAGTTCGGGACCCCCTACCCAAGATCCGCCGGTTTTGACACCGACAATCATGGTTATTTGCTTTGGTTATAAAATTAGTCCTAATATGATGGGCATCCAAGTTGGGTAAAATAAAAACTTTCATATGGAGTGCATTAAACACTATGATAAATTTGATACTCAATAGTTGTTTTGAGATATAAAGGTGGTAATGTTAGAGTCATTCTAGTTGGGTAATTATGAAATTGAAATACTTGTGTTAAATTTGGCATGTCCCATAGCATGCACGTATGGTGAACGTTGTGTGACAAATTTGAAGCATGGGGTGTTCTTTGATTGCCTTCCTTATGAGTGGAGGTAGGGATCGCGCGATGGTTAACTCCTACCAACCCTTCCCCTAGGAGCATACGTAGTAGTACTTTGCTTCGAGGGCTAATAAACTTTTGCAATAAGGATATGAGTTCTTTATGACTAATGTGAGTCCATGGATTATACGCACTCTTACCCTTCTGCAATTTGCTAGCCTCTACGGTATGGTGCATTGCCCTTTCTCACCTTGAGAGTTGGTGCAAACTTGCGGTGCATCAAACCCGTGATACGATATGCTCTATCACACATAAACCTCCTTATATCTTCCTCAAAACAGCCACCATACCTACCTATTATGGCATTTCCATAGCCATTCCGAGATATATTGCCATGCAACTTTCCACTGTTCCGTTTATTATGAAATGCTCCATCATTGTCATATTGCTTTGCATGATCATGTAGTTGACATCGTAATTCTGGCAAAGCCACCTTTATAATTCTTTCATACATGTCGCTCTTGATTCATTGCATATCCCGGTACACCGCGAGAGGCATTCACATAGAGTCATATTTAGTCCTAAGTATTAAGTTGTAATTCTTGAGTTGTAAATAAATAGAAGTGTGATGATTTCCATTATTAGAGCATTGTCCCATGTGAGGAAAGGATGATGGAGACTATGATTCCCCCACAAGTCGGGATGAGACTCTAGACGAAATAAAAAAGGAGAGAAAAGAAAAAAAGAATAAAAGACCAAAGAAGCCCAAATAAAAAAATGAAAGAAAAAGAGAGAAGGGACAATGTTACTATCCTTTTTCCACACTTGTTCTTCAAAATAGCACCATGATATTCATGATAGAGAGTTTCTTATTTTGTCACTTTCATATACTAGTGGGAATTTTTCATTATAGAACTTGGCTTGTATATTCCAATGATGGGCTTCCTAAACATGCCCTAGGTCATTGTGAGCAGGCAAGTTGGATGCACACCCACTTAGTTTATTTTTTATGAGCTTTCATACATTTATAGCTCTAGTGCATCCGTTGCATGGCAATCCCTACTCCTCGTATTGACATCAATTGATGGGCATCTCCATAGCCCGTTGATTAGCCGCGTCAATGTGAGACTTTCTCCTTTTTTTGTTTTCTCACATAATCCCTATCATCATACTCTACTCCACCCATAGTGCTATGTCCATGCCTTACGCTCATCTATTGCGTGAGGGTTGAAAAGGCTGAAGCACGTTAAAAAGTATGAACCAATTGCTTGGCTGAAACCAGGGTTGTGCATGATGGGAGCATTTTGTGTGACAAAAATGAAGCATGGCAAAACTATATGATTTTGTAGGGATAAGCTTTCTTTGGCTATGCTATTTTGATAAGACATAAACTGCTTGGTTAGCATGCTTGAAGTATTACTATTTTTATGTCAATATTAAACTTTTATCTTGAATCTTTTGGATCTAAACATTCATGCCACAATAAAGAGAATTGCATTGAAAATTATGTCCGGTAACATTCCACATCAAAAATTCTATTTTTATCACTTACCTACTCGAGGACGAGCAAGAATTAAGCTTAGGGATGCTTGATACGTCTCCAACGTATATATAACTTTTGATTGTTCCATGCTATTATATTATCCCTTTTCGATGTTTAATGGGATTTATTATGCACTTTTACATTATTTTTGGGACTAACCTATTAACCGGAGGCCCGGTGCAAATTGTTGTTTTTTGCCTATTTCAGTGTTTCACAGAAAAGGAATATCAAACGGAGTCCAAATTGAATGAAACCTTCGGGAGAATCGATTTTGGAACAAACGCAATCCAGGAGACTTGGAGTGGACGTCAAGGAAGCAACGAGGCGGCCACAAGGTAGGAGGGCGCGCCCAGGGGGGTAAGTGTGCCCCCCACCCTCGCGGGCCCCTTGTGGCTCCACCGACCTACTTCTTTCGCCTATATATACTCATATACCCCGAAAACATCCAGGAGCACCACGAAACCCTATTTCCACCGCCGCAACCTTCTATACCCGTGAGATCCCATCTTGGGGCCTTTTCCGGCGCTCCGTCGGTGGAGGAATCGATCACGGAGGGCTTCTACACCAACACCATAGCCTCTCCGACGAAGTGTGAGTAGTTTACCTCAGACCTTCGGGTCCATATTTATTAGCTAGATGGCTTCTTCTCTCTCTTTGGATGTCAATACAAAGTTCTCCTCGATCTTCTTGGAGATCTATTCGATGTAGTACTTTTTGCGGTGTGTTTGTAGAGATCCGATGAATTATGGGTTTATGATCAAGATTATGTATGAACAATATTTGAATCTCCTCTGAATTCTTTTATGTATGATTTTTTATCTTTGCAAGTCTCTTCGAATTATCAGTTTGGTTTGCCCTACTAGATTGATCTGTCTTGCAATGGGAGAAGTGCTTAGCTTTGGGTTCAGTCTTGCGGTGTCCTTTCCCAGTGACAGCACGGGTAGCAAGGCACATATTGTATTGTTGCCATCAAGGATAGAAAGATGGGATTTATATCATATTGCTTGAGTTTATCCATCTACATCATGTCATCTTGCCTAATGCATTACTCTGTTCTTATGAACTTAATACTCTAGATGCATGCTAGATAGCGGTCGATGCATGGAGTAATAGTAGTAGATGCAGAATCGATTCGATCTACTTGTCGCGGATGTGACGCCTATATACATGATCATACCTAGATATTCTCATACCTATGCACTTTTCTATCAATTGCTCGACAGTAATTTGTTCACCCACCATAATACTTATGCTATCTTGAGAGAAGCCACTAGTGAAACATATGGCCCCCGGGTCTATTTTCCATCATATAAGTTTCCGATCTATTTTATTTTGCAATCTTTACTTTTCAATCTATATCATCAAAATACCAAAAATATTTATCTTATTATCTCTATCAGATCTCACTTTTGCAAGTTGCCGTGAAGGGATTGACAACCCCTTTATCACGTTGATTGCAAGGTTCTTATTTGTTTGTGCAGGTATGAGGGATTTGAGTGTACCCTCCTACTGGATTGATACCTTGGTTCTCAAAAACTGAGGGAAATACTTATGCTACTTTGCTGCATCACCCTTTCCTCTTCAAGGGAAAACCAACGCATGCTCAAGAGGTAGCATTCCTCGGGACCCTGCACCCGCTACTTGCCTCCTTTGCACCAAAGAGGAAATTGGTACACTGCGCCCGCTGGCGCCCGCCTGGCCTCGATTGTCATGGCTCACGTCACCTGAACCTCACAAGGTGAGCCTTGCATAGAAATCTTCGCTCCTCAGGAGCCAGCCTAAGGAGGCTGATCCCCTTAGAGGTCTTGGTGTCGTCCGCCTCGCGAGGCTTGGCCCCTCGCGAGGGTCTCAAGTAGTTGATGTCGAAAATGGGTGTCGGTGTACTAAAGTAGGGGGGCCCCTTAGTACCCCGAACTTCTGCACGTGCAGTCGTAGCACCCCGCGGCAAGGCCCGCCTGATGTCCGGCAAGGCTCCCCACCACTCCTTATCACTGCCATTCAAGAGCAAAGTACTAGCTAAGAACACGAAGGCCCCGGCAAGAGGAGCTTGCCGGGAAGGCTAACCAGGACACCACCAGAAAACTTGCGCGGCGCCCGCGCCCGGCAAACCCGATCGCCGGCAAGCTTGCGGCACGACAAGGACATGACAAGGCACTTGCAGCGCAAGACTGCCACCAACTCCAGCGCACCTGTGGCGCATCATCACCGAGCCATCCCAAAACGCGTGGCGAGATACTACGCAACCATGCGAGCGAGGTGGCAAGCGGAGCTCAAAGAGCGCCATCGTGGCACCGGAGGCTCACTTAAGCGGTCATTCCACCTGCCTTTGTTGGACGACCGGACGGACATTAATGCCCTTGTCCCTGCCGTCGAGTTAGGTAGGGCCTTTGTTGTGCACTGTTGTACCAACATGCGCTTTACGTTTCTACCCCTCTCCCTCGCTGCCACTGTGGGTACCCCTTCGGACTATAAAGGGAGGCCCATGCGCACGTAGAAGGGGTTCGGTCCATTCGACACCCACAACACTACCTTACGCTCGCACGTTCGAGCTAGATCAAATAACAACACAGAGCAGCAGTAGGGGTGTTATCTCTCCGGAGAGCCCCGAAGCTGGGTAAAGATCGCCCGTCTCCCCGTGCGCGCCCGACCTCTATCTGCTCTGCGCACGGCCCCGCTCCCCCGCCGAACCAGAAGGGGCCCCCGAGTGCCCCATAGGTGCTCGAGGCCACGGATACGCGTCCGGACCCCGACATCTTTGGCGCGCCAGGTAGGGGGGCGTCGAGGTCGTGAGCATCTGATCCGGTCTCCACGCGCACTATGTCAGCGTCATCGTCAACATGCCACCGAAGAAGAAGCCTTTGGAGGTGGCCGCTCCGTCTACATCAACTCTACCGCCACCGCCGGAGCAAGCAGGCGGTGAGGTGGACGCCGGCGGGGCAGCGGGTGCCGCCGGTGGGTCTCGTGTCGTCACGAGATCCAGAACAAGGCCCATAGCGTCGGCGGCGGTGCGACGCCGCGCCCGTCCCAAAGTTCAAGGCCAACAACGCCCGGTGCTCCAAGCACCGTGCTCGCGATGGAGCAAGGCCAAGCCGGTGGAGTCGCGGGGCGCTTCGCGGGCAGCATGCCGAACGCATCTTTGGTGCGAGTGAAATCTGATCGCTGGACGAGGTGTTGCTCCTCCCAACCCGATTGGGAGTCGAGCACGTCTCGCTCCTCGCGCCGCCCATCACCACCGCTGCCCAAGGCTGCAGAGAAGCGCGGCCCGAGCCCAGCTGCTTCTAGACTTCCCTCGGCGCCACACAAGATCGGCGGCGGAGGATGGCCATACACAGCCTTGTCAGCCGCCAATGGCGACAAACCCAGCGACGAGCAGCGTCGAGGCCCGACAAAACGCCCGGCGCAGGGCGGCGCCGAGCAGGGGGCTGGGGTGCCGCTTCGTGCGCTCCCAGCCCCACGAGCCAAGATCGCCAGCTCGCCGGACCAACCTTGATGCCGACTCCACGCGTCGCCGGACCCGCGAACTTCGCGGGATCAGCGCCACGTTCTCCAAACGGCAACGCGAAAACGCTTCCTTTTCGCATCGGCGCGGAGAAAGCGGCGTCAATCGACCAGCGCGCGGGCCGCTGTCGACGCAAGACGCACCGGAGAACCATGCGACTTGCCGTATCGGCAGGTTGCCCTGCGTTCACCGCGAGCTGCGGCAAGTCGATGGCCCAAAACTAAAAACTTCAAGCGGATGTGCCGAGAAGTATGATGGCAGGATACACCGTCGGAGTTCCTCGGCATCTACACCATCGCGGTGCGAGCTGCGGGAGGGCGCGACGAAGATCTCGCCAACTACTTCCCGCCGGTACTCAAGCCCAGCGTCGAGATCTTGGCTCATGCACTTGCGGACGGCTCCATCTCTTCATGGGCGGACCTGTGTCATCGGTTTGTCGGCGCCTTCATGGGCGACCACAAGCCTCATGGCCAGGAAAGTGACCTCCATTTACTCGTCCGAAGGAGGGGAGCCCTGCGCAAGTATATACAAAGATTCAGCCAGGTGCAGCGCAACATTCCCGACGTCCACCCTGCCGCGGTTATCAGCGCGTTTCATCAAAACGTGTGTAACCGCAGGATGAGGGAGGAGATGGCGATGATAAAGATCAGAGATGTCAGCGGGCTCTACGCTCTCGCCGACAAGTGTGCACGGGCTGAAGAGGGGAGGAAAGTCCCCGGAGAGGTTGCCGGAGTAGAAGGATCGACGAGGACACCGCCCGGCAAGAAGGAACGGGCGGAACAATAGGAAGAGAAAGCTAAGGATGTGCTAGCTGTTGAGCATTCCGGCAGCGGAGGCGGCTCCGACAAAGCCAAGACCGGCGACTCGGCGAGGCTGTAGCGACGCCGACAAGCGAGGATAGCTCGCAAGCGTTATTGCAAGATCCACCGCACCAAAGGCCATGACCTCCAAACCTGCAAAAAGTAGAGCGGATGGCGGAGCTGCAGAAAGCTGAGTCTGGCGCCCGCGATAAGGAGAAACCCGAGGAGGTGGCGGCGGATCCGGCAAGAAGTTTCCCTTGGGGAGGGACATGGCAAGGCCAAGGCGCGGCAGGAGACATGCCTCCCGTGGCGCGACAAGGAAGAGGAGGAAGATGAAGATGATGAGATGGAGGAAGATGAGGCGAGGATCAAGAGTTTGAAGCGGCAGAGGTATTGTGCGTCGACGGCGGCGCCTCCTGCACACCTCGCACCGCCAACTCAAGCGATGGGTGCGAAGTGAATGCAGCGGAGCCATCCGTCGGCGCGCCGAGCCTCTGAAGTGGTCCAACCGCCCCTCGTCTTGACGTTGAGGATCACCCGACCGCATCACTGCGGTCGGTGCTTCCGCTGTTGGTCTCACCAGCGATCCGCAACCTCAAGGTCACGAAGATGTTGGTTGGCGGCGGGCGGCCTGAACTTGATTTCCTCCGCGATGCTCAAGAAGCTCCGGATCCCCGACAGCGAGCTTGAAAACTGGCACCTTCAAGGAATAAATCCGGGAAGGAGCCAACCTAAGGGAAGATCACATTGCGGTGGCGTTGGCAGCGAGCTGAACTTCGGGCCGAGAGGGTCACATTCGGCGTGGCTGATATCCCTTTACCCTACAATGGGATACTCGGCCGACCCGCTTTTCGCCAAGTTCATGGCGGCCTCTCACCACGCATACAATGTGCTCAAGATGCTGGCCCGATGGCGTCATTTCTATCCAAGGCGACAAGAAGGATGCACTCATCTGCGCCGATAAGATATCTGGGAAGCAGTTGTTGCGGCGAGCGCGAGCCACTTGCGCTGAAGCTCCCCGGGAAGAAAAAGACCAAGTCCGGCAAGGACAGCTCTGGCGCTCACTCGGCGGCGCATCTCCCCGGAGCGCTGCGCCACCGTCGAGGACGCGCCATCGAGCTCCACCGGCAAGTGCGAGAAGGCGGAGACAGACCAGCCGAAGACTAAGCCCGGCAAGGACGGCTCCGGCTCTGGTGCACACTCCGGCAGGCGCATCTCCCCGGAGCACCACGCTATCGTCGAGGGGCGCCATCGAGCTCGCCAAACAGTCCACCGGCCAAGAGGGCGAGAAAGATGCCAACCGAACTTTGGGTCGTATTCACGAAAATCCATACCTTGTATGCGAGAACACAGGCACGGGGGGGCGAATCGTGGTTGAGTTGCGCCATTGATTCGTCTTGAGCCCGCTCGATGATAAAAGCACGCCGCAACCAGCCCGACAAGTTCTCCCCGCCGGAGGCAACACCGCCAGCGAACCGCTGATGCCCTGCGCTCAGCAAGCGTGTTTGCGCCGGTAGATTCCCCAGCAGCGTAGGGACAAGAACATACAAGGGGAAAGGATCGGGGAAGAAGTACAGCCTCAGCGGGACGTTAAAAGAAAAAAAGAGCTAAGTCATCCAAGTTTTTTTACATAACACCCATTAGTTCCATGTTCCTTTTATGTTACGCCCTTTTGCGCGTTCGTCCTTTGTATGCAATGCCTGCACGCAGAAGGAGCCAACTCGTGGTTAAGTTGCGTCCTTACTTTGTTTCCGAGTCCGCTCAACAAAGCAAGTGCCTGAACCGGCACGAGAAGGTTTCTTGCGGGAACAACACCGCCCGGTGGCTCTGATGTCTGTACTCAGTAAGTGTGTTAGCGCCGGCAAGTTCCCTAGAAGTGTAGGGTAAAAACGCTCAAAGGATATAACAGGTAGAGGGCGTAACCTAACAAGCCTTGCCGTAAGGCGCCCTTCGTATGAGAAACTTGTGCGCGGAGGAGCCAACTCACGGCTGAGTTGCGTCCTCGATTTGTTTCCGAGTCCGCTCAACAAATCGAGTGCACTGCAGCTGGCCCGAGAAGGTTTCTTGCCGGAGAAAACACCGCCAGCAGGCTGCTGATGTTCCGTACTCAGCAAGTGTGTTAGCACCGGCAAGTTCCCTAGCAGCGTAGAGTATAAACGTACGAAGGGCAAGGCACGGCATCGTCTTGCGAAGCCGCATGAAAAGAATTTATATATATACAAAAATGAAATTATTGCAGACATATCTCAGCTGTCTTCATGGCCGTAATTACGATAAACGGAAGAGTGTCGGCCCGGCAAGCCAACCATTGGGGCTGCAAGTACCGAGAGACCTTCAGAAATTGCGGGCCCCGGCGGCCGCGGCGTCAGCGACGAGGGCCAAAGAAAGCACGCCAGCATCTGGATCTCGGCGGGGCCGAGGCGACGGGTGAAGTAACTTCACCCTGCACCACGATCACGGGAGTGGATGCCCTAAAGACCGCGCGCGCCGCCCGTCCCCCGACACCGCAATCGACGCGTGCCATTACAGGAGAGCGGTGTGGGCGCGGGCACGTTCTGGCGGACCAAGGCCCGCGCGTGCCGTGCCTTTGCTTTGGGCCTGGCCCAACAACGCTCGGCACCGTGTATGGCCCAGGCCCGGGGGCTCGTGTCGGTGTACTAAAGTAGGGGGGCCCCTTAGTACCCCGAACTTGTGCACGGGCAGTCGTAGCACCCCGCGGCAAGGCCCGCCTGACGTCCGGCAAGGCTCCCCACCACTCCTTATCACTGCCATTCAAGAACAAAGTACTAGCTAAGAACACGAAGGCCCCGGCAAGAGGAGCTTGCCGGGAAGGCTAACCAGGACACCACCAGAAAACTTGCCGCGGCGCCCCGCGCGCCCCGGCAAGGCCCAGTGGCCGGCAAGCTTGCCGGCATGACAAAAGGACCGCGGCAAGGCACTTGCCGCGGCAAGACTGCCACCCAACTCCAGCGCACCACAGTGAGCGTCATCACGAGCCATCCCAAGAGCACGTGGCGAGATACTACGCAACCATGCAGAGCGAGGTGGCAAACGGAGCTGACAGAGGCGCCATCATGGCACCCGGAGGCTCACTTAACGGTCATTCCACCTGCACTATTGGACGACCGGACGGACATTTAATGCCCTTGTCCCGTGCCGTCAGAGTTAGGTAGGGGCACTGTTGTGCACTGTTGTACCAACCTGCGCTTTTACGTTTCTACCCCCTCTCCCTACGCTGCCACCTGTAGGTACCCCCTTCAGACTATAAAAGGGAGGCCCATGCGCACGTAGAAGGGGTTCGGTCCATTCGACACCCACAGCACTACCTTACGCTCGCACGTTCGAGCTAGATCAAATAACAACACAGAGCAGCAGTAGGGGTGTTATCTCTCTGGAGAGCCCCGAAGCTGGGTAAAGATCGCCCGTCTCCCCGTGCGCGCCCGACCTTGATCTGCTCTGCGCACGGCCCCGCTCCCCCGCCGAACCAGAAGGGGCCCCCGAGTGCCCCATAGGTGCTCGAGGCCACGGATACGCGTCCGGACCCCGACATTGGGCCATAGCAGGCCATTGATGGAGCCATGCCGCAGGCCGCAGGCCGCAGGCAGGCACGCCTGGGTACCCCTGTATCCAGAACACCGACACATCTCCCGTGACAAAACCATGATAGTTGGCACCCACCGTGGGGACAACGCACGGTGGTGTTGAGTTCCTGAAGGGATCTCTTCAGGGATCGAGAAACTTGCGATGTGCTGGATAAAAAAGAGTCGGCGCAGAAGACCACATTATAAACAAATAGTCAAAACAACATAGACGAGATTTAAGATCAAGAGAGTTAGGGTTGCAATGTTCAACGTCTGCTACACGCATCGTGGTAACCCGCCGAGTCCGAGAAGAGAGTTTTTTTATGAAGGGTCAGGGATCCATCGGTCTCAGGTTGCACCAAGAGGGACCAGAAATTTCTGTTGCAGTCGTTCTTTGCAATCGGCCAAGTTGTGGCTATGTTTTCATATCTCTTGAGTTGGTGGATGATGAAATTGCCAAAGAAGGTCTTGACCCTGGAAGGAATACAAAAGAAAAATCAGCAGGTCAAACCCCGGATAAGGGTCTGGTCGTGGAGACGGCCTCACCTCACTCCATGGCCGACTCACCCTCGACGAAATAGGTCTCCAGCTGCCCGCCTCCAAGCAATCACCATCCTCCCTCTGTGTAAGAGGCCGCATCTCAGGCCGCTAGCCATCCCCGACTGTGTCGATGTTTTCCGCTTCAACAGCAGACCCGCCGGCGCCTCGGCTCGCCACTGCCACTTCCACTGAAAGCTGCCCCCGCAGCCATGATTCAAGTTGACCCGGCCGCACCAAGTGGGCATCTCCCCAGCCCACCTCCATGACTTGACCAGCCGTCGTTGCCTTGATCTACTTCAGCTGCCATGACCTGCCGCGGGCGAGTTGGCTTATCTGTCGTGGTTGGCCGATACGTCTCCAACGTATCTATAATTTTTGATTGTTCCATGCTATTATATTACCCCTTTTGGATGTTTATGGGCTTTATTTTACACATTTATATCATTTTTGGGATAAACCTACTAACCGGAGGCCCAACCCATATTGCTGTTTTTTTTGCCTATTTCAGTATTTCGAAGAAAAGGAATATCAAACGGAGTCCAAACGGAATGAAACCTTCGGGAGCGTGCTTTTTGGAACAAATGTGATCGAGAGGACTTGGAGTGCAAGTCAAGAAGCAGCCGAGGCTCCCACGAGATAGGGGCGCACCCCCACCCCTGAGGGCGCGCCTGTCTCGTGGGCCCCTCAGCGACCACCGACGTACTTCTTCCTCCTATATATACCTCACGTACCCTGAAAACATCCAGGGGCACCATGAAACACAATTTCCACCACCGTAACCTTCTGTATCCGCGAGATCCCATCTTGGAGCCTTCGCCGTCGTTCTGCCGGAGGGGGAATCGACCACGGAGGGCCTCTACACCAACATCCTTGCCCCTCCGATGAGTTGTGAGTAGTTTACCACAGACCTATGGGTCCATAGTTATTAGCTAGATGGCTTCTTCTCTCTTTTTGGATCTCAATATAATGTTCTTCCCCTCTCTTGTGGAGATCTATTCAATGTAAACTCTTTTTGCGGTGTGTTTGTCAAGATCCGATGAATTGTGGGTTTATTATCAAGTTTATCTATGAATAATATTTGAATCGTCTCTGAATTCTTTTATGTATGGTTGAGTTATCTTTGCAAGTCTCTTCGAATTATCAGTTTGGTTTGGCCTACTAGATTGATCTCTCTTGCCATGGGAGAAGTGCTTAGCTTTGGGTTCAATCTTGCGGTGTCCTTACCCAGTGACCGAAAGGGTTGCAAGGCACGTATTGTATTATTGCCATCGAGGATAACAAGATGGGGTTTATATCATATTGCTTGAGTTTATCCCTCAACATCATGTCATCTTGCTTAATGCGTTACTCTGTTCTTATGAACTTAATACTCTAGATGCAGGCAGGAGTCGGTCGATGTGTGGAGTAATAGTAGTAGATGCAGGCAGGAGTCGGTCTACTTGTTGCGGACGTGATGCCTATATACATGATCATGCCTAGATAATCTCATAACAATGCGCTTTTCTATCAATTGCTCGACAGTAATTTGTTCACCCACCGTAAAACTTATGCTATCTTGAGAGAAGCCACTAGTGAAACCAATGGCCCCCGGGTCTATCTCTTATCATATTTGCTTCCAATCTACTTTTATCTGCATGTTTACTTCTTGCATCTATATTATAAAATACCAAAAATATATTTATCTTATCTTACTATCTTTATTAGATCTCACTTTCGCAAGTGGCCATGAAGGGATTGACAACCCCTTTATTACGTTGGTTGCGAGTTCTCAGTTTGTTTGTGTAGGTGCGTGGGACTTTTTAGGAGCCTCCTACTGGATTGATACCTTGGTTCTCAAAAACTGAGGGAAATACTTACGCTACTCTGCTGCATCTCCCTCTCCTCTTCGAGGAAAACCAACGCAAGCTCAAGACGTAGCAAGAAGGATTTCTGGCGCCGTTGCCGGGGAGGCTTCCACCAAGTCAAGTGAAGATTCGACCTCCCACCAACGTGCAATTTCTGGCGCCGTTGCCGGGGAGGCTTCCACCAAGTCAAGTCAAGATTCGACCTCCCGCCAACGTGCGATTTCTGGCGCCGTTGCCGGGGAGGTCTTCGCTCAAGTCAAGACACACCAAGTACCAATCACAAACCCATCTCCCTTGCATTTACATTATTTTCCATTTGCCTCTCGTTTTCCTCCCCCACTTCACCCTTGTCGTTTTATTCGTCCTCTCTTTCCCAATCTCCTCCTCTCTCTTCCGCTCGCTCTCTTCCGCCTTGCTTTTGTTTGCCGCTATGTCTGAAATTGGGGAGATTATTATAGATATGGACAATAATGATAACATGGAAAATTCCGAGGCTCCGGCCGATGAACCCCTATCTTGCACACTAAAAAGTTTGGAATCGGTAGTGGTAACATCATTGGCAAAGGTGTTATTCAAGATTTCTTTACTTGTGCCGGTTCTTTACCTTCCATGGGTGGTTCTATTCTTCATAGAACTAGTAGTCTTGCGGATGCTATCGATATGCTTGTAGTTGAGCTTGAAAGACAATTTATGCATATGCATCCTTGCATACAAAGATTTTTTCTAGAATTTTCCAATATTGAGCATTCTTTTGTTAAACGTGATGTCACTATCTTTTTGGCTCATTAGTTTAGATTTATCATAAGAGAGGCCAAAGAAATCTTTGCGCACTATAGGGTGGACGCCGGTCGTCCTCCCATAGAGGCGATCCTCTATGATCAAGAGGAATTTAGGCGTTTTCAATCTTCGGACTATGTTGCTTTTAATGAAAACCTTAGAAAAAAGGTTCCTACCAATGTCTTTGTTGATAGCATTAACGAGCTTAATAATGAGTTTGCCCTTCAAAACATTGAGCTAGGATACTCTCTTGAGTATAGGCTCACAAGATTTTGCCAAAACAATGCTTTTAGTGATGAAATAGTTGTGCACTATGAAGGGCCAAAGGAGGAACCCGTTCCTCCTGTGATCGATCTTGGGGACCTTTGTCCCACTAAATTTAGCCCTTTTGATTACTTTTGCTTGCCTCAAAGAAAACTTGCTGCCGAACATAGAGAATATGAGATGAGCTTTCAAGATCTATCTTATTATTATGGCACTACTTAGATCTATCTTTGCTTTTATGCCTAGCTAGGGGCGTTAAACGATAGCGCTAGTTGGCAGGCAACCCAATTTTCTTTATGTTTTTTGTTTTTGATACTGTTTAGTAATAAATCTTGCATCAACCCTCTGTTAGATGTGTTTTTATCTTTTAATTAGTGTTTGTGCCAAGTAGAACCTATAGGATAACCTACGATGATAGTTGATTTGATTCTGCTGAAAAACAGAAACTTTGCGCGCACGAATATAATTTTGTTAAATAACAGGAACGTGCTTTTAGGTTTATTCTTTTTTCTACTGATCAATAAACAAATTTTCCAGGACTTCCTATTTTGGTAGGATTTTTAAAGTTCCAGAAGTTTGCGTTAGTTACAGAATGCTACAGACTGTTCTGTTTTTGACAGATTCTGTTTTTCGTGTGTTGTTTGCTTATTTCAATGCATCTATGGCTAGTAAAATAGTTTATAAACCATAAGGAAGTTGGAATACAGTAGGTTTAACAACAAAATAAATAAAGAATGAGTTCATTACAGTACCTTATGTGGTGGTTTTGTTTTCTTTCGCTAACGGAGCTTATAAGATTTCCTGTTGAGTTTTGTGTTGTGAAGTTTTCAAGTTTTGGGTAAAGCTTTTATGGACTATGGAATAAAGGGTGGCAAGAGCCTAAGCTTGGGGATGCCCATGGCACCCCAAGATATTCAATAATAGCCAAAATCCTAAGCTTGGGGATGCCCCGGGAAGGCATCCCCTCTTTCGTCTTCGTTCATTGGTAACTTTACTTGGAGCTATATTTTTATTCTCCACATGATATGTGTTTTGCTTGGAGCGTCGTGTATTATATTAGTCTTTGCTTTTTAGTTTACCATAATCATCCTTGCTGTACACACCTTTTGGGAGAAGCCTATTTGATTAGAATTTGCTAGAATACTCTATGTGCTTCACTTATATCTTTTGAGGTTGATAGTTTTTGCTCTAGTGCTTCACTTATAATTTTTAGAGCACGGTGGTGTATTAATTTTGAAGAAATTGCTGGTCTCTCATGCTTCACTTATATCTTTTTGAGAGTCTTTTAGAACAGCATGGTATTTGCTATGGTTTTAAAGTTGGTCCTAGAATGATGAGCATCCAAGTTGGGTATAATAAAAACTATCATAGAAAGTGAATTGGATGCTATGATCAACTTGATGCTTGATAATTGTTTTGATACATGGAGGTAGTGATATTAAAGTCATGCTAGTTAGGTGATTATGGATTTAAAGAATGCTTGTGTTGAAGTTTGTGATTCCCGTAGCATGCACGTATGGTGAACCGCTTTGTGATGAAGTTGGAGCACAATTTTATTTATTGATTGTCTTCCTTATGAGTGGCGGTCGGGGACGAGCGATGGTCTTTTCCTACCAATATATCCCCCTAGGAGCATGCGCATAGTACTTTGGTTTTTGATTACTTCTAAATTTTTGCAATAAGTGCATGAGTTCTTTCGACTAATGTTGAGTCCATGGATTATACACACTCTTTCACCCTTCCATCATTGCTAGCCTCTCTTGTACAGCGCAACTTTCGCCGGTACCATACACCCACCATTTACCTTCCTCAAAACAACCATCATACCTACCTATTATGGCATTTCCATAGCCATTCCGAGATATATTGCCATGCAACTTTCCACCGTTCTGTTCATATGCCACGCATTACTTTTTTCATATTGCTTTTTGCATGATCATGTAGTTGACATCGTATTTGTGGCAAGGCCACCTTCATAATTTTCATACATGTCACTCTTGATTCATTGCATATCCTGGTACACCGCCGGAGGCATTCATATAGAGTCATATCTTGTTCTAGCTTTGAGTTGTAAATCCATAAAAGTGTGATGATCTTCATTATTAGAGCATTGTCCTAGTGAGGAAAGGATGATGAAGACTATGATTCCCCCACAAGTCGGGATGAGACTTCGGACTTTACAAAAAGAAAAAAAAGGGCAGACAAAGAAAAAAAAGAGAAAGGCCAAAAAAAAGGAGGGCCAAAGAAAAAAAGGAAAAAGAAAAAGTAAAAAAATAAAATGAGAGAAAAAGAGAGAAGGGACAATGCTACGATCTCTTTTTCCACACTTGTGCTTCAAAATAGCACCATGATCTTCATGATAGAAAGTCTCATATGTTGTCACTTTCATATACTAGTGGGAATTTTTCATTATAGAACTTGGCTTGTATATTCTAATGATGGGCTTCCGTAAAAGTACCCTAGGTCTTCGTGAGCAAGCAAGTTGGATGCACACCCACTTAGTTTCTCTTGTTGAGCTTTCATATATTTATAGCTCTAGTGCATCCATTGCATGGCAATCCCTACTCACTGACATTGATATCTATTAATGGGCATCTCCATGGCCCGTTGATACGCCTAGTTGATGTGAGACTATCTTCCCCTTTTTGTCTTCTCCACAACCACCATTCTATTCCACATATAGTGCTATGTCCATGGCTCACGCTCATGTATTGTGTGAAAGTTGCAAAAGTTTGAGATTATTAAAGTATGAAACAATTGCTTGGCTTGTCATCGGGGTTGTGCATGATTAAATACGTTGTGTGATGGAGATAGAGCAATAGCCAAAATATATGATTTTGTAGGGATAACTTTCTTTTGCCATGTTATTTTGAGAAGACATGATTACTTTGATTAGTATGCTTGAAGTATTACTATTTCTTATGTCAATATGAACTTTTATTTTGTATAATTTGGATATGAACATTCATTCCACAATAAAGAAAATTACATTATAAATTATGCTAGGTAGCATTCCACATCAAAAATTTATTTTTTATCATTTACCTACTCGAGGACGAGCAGGAATTAAGCTTGGGGATGCTTGATACGTCTCCAACATATCTATAATTTTTTATTGTTCCATGCTATTATATTACCCCTTTTGGATGTTTATGGGCTTTATTTTACACATTTATATCATTTTTGGGACTAACCTACTAACCGGAGGCCCAAACATATTGCTGTTTTTTGCATATTTCAGTATTTCGAAGAAAAGGAATATCAAACGGAGTCCAAACGGAATGAAACCTTCGGGAGCATGATTTTTGGAATAAACGCGATCCAGAGGACTTGGAGTGCAAGTCAAGAAGCAGTCGAGGCTCCCACGAGATAGGAGGGCGCCCCCCTGTAGGGCGCGCCCCCTGTCTCGTGGGCCCCTCGAGCGGCCACCGACGTACTTCTTCCTCCTATATATACCTACGTACCCTGAAAACATCCAGGGGCACCACGAAACACAATTTCCACCATCGTAACCTTCTGTATCCGTTAGATCCCATCTTGGAGCCTTCGCCGGCGTTCTGCCGGAGGGGGAATCGACCACGGAGGGCCTTTACATCAACATCCTTGCCCTCCGATGAGTTGTGAGTCATTTACCACAGACCTACGGGTCCATAGTTATTAGCTAGATGGCTTCTTCTCTCTTTTTGGATCTCAATACAATGTTCTCCCCCTCTCTTGTGGAGATCTATTCGATGTAAACTCTTTTCGCCGTGTGTTTGTCGAGATCCGATGAATTGTGGGTTTATGATCAAGTTTATCTATTAATAATATTTGAATCTTCTCTGAATTCTTTTATGTATGATTGAGTTATCTTTGCAAGTCTCTTCGAATTATCAGTTTGGTTTGGCCTACTAGATTAATCTTTCTTGCCATGGGAGAAGTGCTTAGCTTTGGGTTCAATCTTGCGGTGTCCTTACCCAGTGACAGAAAGGGTTGTAAGGCACGTATTGTATTGTTTCCATCGAGGATAACAAGATGGGGTTTATATAATATTGTTGCAGTTTATCCCTCTACATCATGTCATCTTGCTTAATGCGTTACTCTGTTCTTATGAACTTAATACTCTAGATGTAGGCAGGAGTCGGTCGATGTGTGGAGTAATAGTAGTAGATGCAGGCAGGAGTCGGTCTACTTGTTATGGACGTGATGCCTATATACATGATCATGC
Organism: Aegilops speltoides; assembly: GCA_021437245.1. Lineage (NCBI taxonomy): Eukaryota > Viridiplantae > Streptophyta > Magnoliopsida > Poales > Poaceae > Aegilops > Aegilops speltoides. The sequence continues at coordinate 451,202,533 of CM038143.1, read as the reverse complement.
CTAAATAATCTCATAACTATGCGCTTTTCTATCAATTGCTCGACAGTAATTTGTTCACCCACCGTAATACTTATGCTATCTTGAGAGAAGCCACTAGTGAAACCTATGGCCCCCCGGGTCTATTTCTTATCATATTTGCTTCCAATCTACTTTTATTTGCATCTTTACTTTTTGCATCTATGATAAAATACCAAAAATATATTTATCTTATCTTACTATCTTTATTAGATCTCACTTTCGCAAGTGGTCGTGAAGGGTTCACAACCCCTTTATTGCGTTGGTTGCGAGTTCTCAGTTTGTTTGTGTAGGTGTGTGGGACTTTTGAGAAGCCTCCTACTGGATTGATACCTTGGTTCTCAAAAACTGAGGGAAATATTTATGCTACTCTGCTGCATCAACCTCTCCTCTTCGAGAAAAAGCAACGCAAGCTCAAGACGTAGCATTGGCCTTGAGCCACCTGTCTGCTACTCTCTCTATTTCCTCGCTCCGTCGAGCCGCCCCGGCTACACTGCAACCTGGGCTGCCGCTTCGACGACTTCGCCCCTGCCATGGCCGGCATCAAGCCTCCATCATGACGAGTCGTCAGCCCTGAGTGTAAGCCAACTCCACCGGGGCTCAGTCGTCTCCACTACACTTCGCCTTTGCCTGCGCTTTTAATTCACTACTGTGGCCTCACTTTGCCTTCAACCTACAGCCGTCGCTGCTCGTGGCGCCACCTCAAGCCACCTTCATGCGCGAGTCGCCAAGCGGATTTAAGCCGTCGCTCTACGAAAAGTCGCCTCCGTGGCTGGCCCCGCCCTCCGCCTCTGTTGGGCGTGGCCACGACCTCGAGCCACCGCTTCCGTGGCCGGCCGCACCCTCCTCTTCTGCTGCGCGTCCGAGCCGCCATCGTGACCCACCGCAACAAGCCGTCGCATGCCTCTGTTGTCTGCCATTGAATCGTCCTGGCCCCGAGCTACATCCGCGTCAAGTTGCCCCTGTTGAGTTGGTCGTTCGCCGTGGCGGTCACTCGTGCCTGTCGCCGCAAGCCGTCGCGGCCATCCATCGCTCCTGTCTCAGTCGCGTTCGTGCCCTCTCCAGGTCAGGCCACCTCGCCTCGCGCCTCACCAAGCTGGCCCTGCCTCCGCTGTCAGCCCTGCTCCTCCTTTGTCTTCAAGACACCCCGGTTGCGGGCCTCACCTCCGCGTCTCAGGCCGCCAGCCGCCCCGCACTAAGCCGCCTCCTCATCGCAGTTTCTATCACCGTGCCATGAGCCATCGTTGTGGCCGTGGCTGGAGCCGCTCGGTCTCTTGAGTTGTCAGGCGTTCAAGCCGCCACCCGACCTTCAGCTCGGCCACATTGGGTCGCTGGCCTCGCTCGTGGCCACTATCATCGTGCTCGTTTTCCATCGCTAAGTCGATACCACCGTGAGCCACCATTGCCGAATTTGGCCCCGAGCCGCCCAGCCTCAGGGTGCCTCTGCTCCACCGCTGCATAATGGCATGCCAACTTGCCATCTTTGAGCCGACCATCTCCATAGCTATGCTCTTGCTTCAGGAAGCCACCACGAGCCATTGCCTTGCCCGGCCTCTCTCAACATTTGCCGCACCATGGCACCCCTCTTGAACTCGCCTACATCTCCAAGTCGCCTCCTTTGCCGCACACTGGCCGTCGTCCGCCCCCAAGACGCGGACCATGCGCGCCCGCCTTGCCTTTGAAGCATATCGCCATTTTCCTCCGTCATAGCCTCGCTTGAAATACGCCGCCACCTGGAGTTGCTCCTGCCGAGCCAAATAGCCTCTGCCTCAATGCTCGCAGCCCCTGAGTCACCCGTTTTGCCTCAAGCCGCTGCTTCCAAGGCCAAGCCTCTAGCCGCCTCGCTAGCACTTCCGCTGCAGCTTCACCACTGTCACTTGTTTGCGCCTCCAACCCACCGGCCCCTGTCGAGCCGCCGTTCCCACATCCTTGCCTCAACTACCACCAGAGTCTTGTCCTTCTTTATGTCCCCCTGGAGGATGTGAGCTCGAGCAGCTGCTCTATGGAGTTTAGAGTCAGGGGGTGTTCAACAAAAAACAGATATTAGAAAACTTTGACACATCCAGCTTTCCAATGCTATTGTTCGACTATGAGAGGACGTGAAGCTACTATTCTGCATCACAAACAAACCGATATTGCTACAGAGCTGGAATTTATATACTTGCTTCTACAGAGTTGCACTTACTTGTCTAAAGTAGCACTTGATGCTACCCAGAGGGCATCACTTGGTCAAACTGAAACTGGTAATAGTATGGTGTTAGTACAACTATTACTTACACCAGAGATATCCTATGGGTATGGACTCCAGAAGAGAACAAAGGACCAAGGAGTTTGACTGGGTAAAAACAAAAAGTGGATCCATCTGCGTGTCAAAATTTAGCTTGCTCCATCTGCAATCATCCGAAAAAAGTATCAGGTGCTATCCACCCATTTATTTTATCAATACACTTTTCCCCTGAGAACAATTATACTGTCTTTGATTTTTTTATATGCAGGACAGTTGTTCATTGGGCACGGAGGACACGACAAAGTGAAATCCAAAAACCACATGTCCAATATACATCAGACACGGAGTTTGTTCCAGTGTCTGCACATGCCAGATTGCCTGACAAATAGGCGTACAAGCCACCATCATCATGGTCCGGTCTACTTCAGCATATTGAGAAATCAAAAGGGTAGGTCATGGATGAACTATCCCTGGAGAGGCTGGGTGAGCTTGCCACTATTTGACCCAGTGATTCAAAAACCAGCAAAAGAAAAAAGAGAAGAAAATGGTCCTCGAAGAACTAGATGAGCCGTACCAAGAGAGAATAACAAGCAATGGGAGGACATATGATGCGCATAGCAAAGATCATTAAACTCGCCATCTTACCTCCAGCTTCAAACAAATTCCAGTGTTCCGCTGTTCAAACTCTCTATGCCGGTTTATATCACGGTCAAATATGGAGAATCTCAAGCCAACTCCTCTAGTCATCTTAAGACTCGGGGGCTACACAGACATGACTCAGCAGAATTGGCCATTGTCATAAATTAAAGAACCCCGTTCATCAAGGGGAAGCCAACCCGGTACTGGAAGACTGCTGCCACATAAGTGAAAATTTCAAAGTTGTCAGAAAATTTCCAGCTCAAAAAGTACTGAGCAATCAGATAGTTCCGGTTCAAAAGAAAAATTCCGGATTGTCAGAAAAAATTCCGGTTTAATATCTGGCTCAAGGGAAATCTATCTCTCACAAAGTTTTGAGCTCTCAATATCCGGTTCAGCATTCAGTTCAAGAGGAATTCATCTCTCACAAGTTCGAGCTTAAAAAAATTATGGTTGCCAAAGAGAACTTGCTGCCATGATGTGCGGTTCAAACATGGGTATCCTGCCTTATTGGCTTATCATATTATGATCAACGTAATAAAGCCAGCATCCCCGAATACTAAGCATGAGCCTTTATTAATTGATCATAAGGGCGCCAGGGGGCTTCCAACTCAATGAGTTTAGCTTACAAAACCCTTGTGACCCGGCAAAACACCACATTAGTGGTTAAATCTACATGTATGCTTGATGCTACTCCGAACAAGATGACCCGCCGTACTCTGGACAAGTCAATCTTCATGACCTTGAACTTGTCAAGGTTTAAAAAATGGCTTAAGTCATGTGAGAGACAGCTTACCGATAGCGAGGATAAACCAAGCACTACAAAAAAATACATTTCTGTGATGATACATGTTTTTGTCACAGTAGGTCACGTTTTCTGTCATGCATGTACATCCATGACGATTTTATGACAGAATCAAGATAGTCATACCTGTGCTCTCATAGAAGTGTTCCATGACATTACCAAAATTATCATCACGGAAGTGTCCACTTCCATGACGACAAATTGCGCGTCATAGAAGTGCTTTCATCAAGGGTGAGGAACACGTGGCATCCACTGTAATGGGTCATCGTTAAGCTATCGGGTTCCGGTTTGGATCCGATAACCCGTTAATATCCCAGATCAATGGGGGATTTTCCACATGTAAAATTCTCAATGGCCAGAGGAACCACGTGTCTGCTCACCGTTAGGACAGATGTCATCCACTCATTGGACCGAAGGCGCCTATCATACATCGACATGTGGCACGACCCAATAGAGGCCCATTCCGGTGAAAAGGCCAGCCCGTTTGACTTGGTCAAAAGGTAGCGGGTGATACATCTCCAACGTATCTATAATTTTTGATTGTTCCATGCTATTATATTACCTCTTTTGGATGTTTATGAGCTTTATTTTACACATTTATATCATTTTTGGGACTAACCTACTAACCGGAGGCCCAGCCCATATTGCTGTTTTTTTGCCTATTTCAGTATTTTGAAGAAAAGGAATATCAAACGGAGTCCAAACGGAATGAAACCTTCGGGAGCATGATCTTTTGAACAAACGTGATCCAGAGGACTTGGAGTGCAAGTCAAGAAGCAGCCGAGGCTCCCAGGAGAATGGAGGGCCCCCCCTGTAGGGCGTGCCCCCTGTCTCGTGGGCTCCTCGGGCGGCCACCGACGTACTTCTTCCTCCTATATAAGCCTACGTACCCCGAAAACATCCAGGAGCAAGACGAAACACAATTTCCACCACCGTAACCTTTTGTATCCGCGAGATCCCATCTTGGAGCCTTGGTCGGCACTCTACCGGAGGGGAATCGACCATGGAGGGCTTCTACATCAACATCCTTGCCCTTCCAATGAGTTGTGAGTAGTTTACCACAGACCTATGGGTCCATAGTTATTAGCTAGATGGCTTCTTCTTTCTTTTTGGATCTCAATACAATGTTCTCCCCCCTCTCTTGTGGAGATCTATTCGATGTAAACTCTTTTTGCGGTGTGTTTGTCGAGATCTGATGAATTGTGGGTTTATGATCAAGTTTATCTATGAATAATATTTGAATCTTCTCTGAATTCTTTTATGTGTGATTGAGTTATCTTTGCAAGTCTCTTCGAATTATCTGTTTGGTTTGGCCTACTAGATTGATCTTTCTTGCCATAGGAGAAGTGCTTAGCTTTGGGTTCAATCTTGCGGTGTCCTTACCCAGTGACAGAAAGGGTTGCAAGGCACGTGTTGTATTGTTGCCATCGAGGATAACAAGATGGGGTTTATATCATATTGCTTGAGTTTATCCCTCAACATCATGTCATCTTGCTTAATGCGTTACTCTGTTCTTATGAACTTAATACTCTAGATGCAGGCAGGAGTCGGTCGATGTGTGGAGTAATAGTAGTAGATGCAGGCAGGAGTCGGTCTACTTGTTGCGGACGTGATGCCTATATACATGATCATGCCTAGATAATCTCATAACTACTTGCTTTTCGATCAATTGCTCGACAGTAATTTGTTCACCCACCGTAATACTTATGCTATCTTGAGAGAAGCCTCTAGTGAAACCTATGGCCCCCGGGTCTATCTCTTATCATATTTGCTTCCAATCTACTTTTATTTGCATCTTTACTTTTTGCATCTATATTATAAAATTCCAAAAATATATTTATTTTATCTTACTACCTTTATTAGATCTCACTTTCGCAAGTGGCCGTGAAGGGATTGACAACCCCTTTATTGCGTTGGTTGCGAGTTCTCAGTTTGTTTGTGTAGGTGCGTGGGACTTTTGAGGAGCCTCCTACTGGATTGATACCTTGGTTCTCAAAAACCGAGGGAAATACTTACGCTACTCTACTGCATCCCCCTCTCCTCTTCGAGGAAAACCAACGCAAGCTCAAGACGTAGCAAGAAGGATTTCTCGCGCCGTTGCCGGGGAGGTCTTCGCTCAAGTCAAGATATACCAAGTACCCATCACAAACCCATCTCCCTCGCATTTACATTATTTGCCATTTGCTCTCGTTTTCCTCTCCCCCACTTCACCCTTGCTGTTTTATTCGCCCTCTCTTTCCCAATCTCCTCATCTCTTTTTCGTTTGCCTTCCCATTGCCATGGCCGAATCAAAAAGAACTAAGGGCCCTTTCCTAGGTTCTAGTACCTTGGATAACCCCTCTATCCTCTCTAAGCTCATGAATAATGACGCCATAGAAAGACCCACCGGGGTCTCCAATGAAAGCTTGAATAATTTTGATGAGGATGACTTTGAATTTTTTTGCTATTTACTTGATGAGTCTTTAAAAGATGCTTGGGATAGGTTATTAAGGATTCGGGCTAGCTATGTGCCACAATATCAAATTGAAGATTACTTAAAAAGTTTTTATGTTGGCTTGCCCGCTTCTTTTAAACAAGTTTTAGATTCTATTTTTGAAGGAAGTTTTCTTGAAAGGGATGCTATAGATACTTATGGAAAAATGAAAACTATATTTGGGCACCCTATGAATGATAATGTTGAATCAACTACTCTCTTGTGCTTTCATCAAAAGGAAATTATTAAAGAGATGAAGTCTAGTTTAGAGGCAAACCTCCGTAACGTGCTTCATCTTACTTCTTCCATTAATGGCCATGTGCTTACCTTAAATACAAGAATGAACGCTATAGAGAAGATATCCTCCTATCCTAGTGCCAAAGATGGCACTCGTTAGATCTACCTTTGCTTTTAAGCCTAGCTAGGGGCGTTAAACGATAGCGCTAGTTGGGAGGAAACCCAATTTTCTTTATGTTCTTTGTTTTTGCTCCTGTTTAGTAATAAATCTTGCATCTACCTTCTGTTTATATGTGTTTTTATCTTTTAATTAGTGTTTGTGCCAAGTAGAATCTATAGGATAACCTATGATGATAGTTGATTTGATTCTGCTAAAAAACAGAAACTTTGCGCCCACGAATATAATTTTGTTAAATCACAGGAACGTGATTTTCCGTTTATTCTTTTTTCTGCTGATCAATAAACAAATTGTCCAGGACTTCCTATTTTGGTAGGAGTTTTAAAGTTTCAGAAGTTTGCATTAGTTACAGATTACTACATGACTGTTCTGTTTTTGACAGATTCTGTTTTTCATGTGTTGTTTGCTTATTTCAATGCATCTATGGCTAGTAAAATAGTTTATAAACCATATGGAAGTTGGAATACAGTAGGTTTAACACCAAAATAAATAAAAATGAGTTCATTACAGTACCTTATGTGGTGGTTTTGCTTTCTTTCACTAACGGAGCTTATAAGATTTCCTGTTGAGTTTTGTGTTGTGAAGTTTTCAAGTTTCGGGTAAAGCTTTTATGGACTATGGAATAAAGGGTGGCAAGAGCCTAAGCTTTGGGATGCCCAAGGCACCCCAAGATATTCAAGGATAGACAAAAGCCTAAGCCTGGGGATGCCCCGGGAAGGCATGCCCTCTTTCGTCTTCGTTCATTGGTAACTTTACTTGGAGCTATATTTTTATTCGTCACATGATATGTGTTTTGCTTGGACCGTCGTGTATTATATTATTCTTTGCTTTTTATTTTACCACAGTCATCCTTGCTGTACACACCTTTTTGGAGAAGCCTATTTGATTAGAATTTGCTAGAATACTCTATGTGCTTCACTTATATCTTTTGAGCTTGATATTTTTTGCTCTAGTGCTTCACTTATATTTTTTAGAGCATGGTGGTGTCTTAATTTTGAAGGAATCACTAGTCTCTCATGCTTCACTTATATCTTTTTGAGAGTATTTTAGAACAGCATGGTATTTGCTATGGTTTTAAAGTTGGTCCTAGAATGATGAGCATCCAAGTTGGGTATAACAAAAACTATCATAGAAAGTGAATTGGATGCTATGATCAATTTGATGCTTGATAATTGTTTTGAGATATGGAGGTAGTGATATTAAAGTCATGCTAGTTGGGTGATTAATGCTTGTGTTAAAGTTTGTGATTCCCGTAGCATGCACGTATGGTGAACCGCTTTGTGATGAAGTTGGAGGACAATTTTATTTATTGATTGTCTTCCTTATGAGTGGCGGTTGGGGACGAGCGATGGTCTTTTCCTACCAATCTATCCCCCTAGGAGCATGCGCATAGTACTTTGGTTTTTGATGACTTCTAAATTTTTGCAATAAGTGCATGAGTTCTTTTGACTAATGTTGAATCCATGGATTATACGCACCCTTTCACCCTTTCACCATTGCTAGCCTCTCTTGTACCGCGCAACTTTCGCCGGTACTATACACCCACCATATACCTTCCTCAAAACAACCACCATACCTACCTATTATGGCATTTCCATAGCCATTCCGAGATATATTGCCATGCAACTTTCCACCATTCCGTTCATATGACACACATTACTTTTGTCATATTGCTCTTTGCATGATCATGTAGTTGACATTGTACTTGTGGTAAGGCCACCTTCATAATTTTCATACATGTCGCTCTTGATTCATTACATATCCCGGTACACCGCCGAAGGCATTCATATAGAGTCATATCTTGTTCTAGCTTTGAGTTGTAAATCCATAAAAGTGTGATGATCTTCATTATTAGAGCATTGTCCTAGTGAGGAAAGGATGATGAAGACTATGATTCCCCCACAAGTCGGGATGATACTTCGGACTTTACAAAAAAAACAGAAAGGCCAAAAAGAAAAAAAGAAGGCCAAAAAAAATAAGAGAAGAAAAAAAGGAAAAGAAAAATATAAAATGAGAGAAAAAGAGAGAAGGGACAATGCTACTATCTCTTTTTCCACACTTGTGCTTCAAAATAGCACCATGATCCTCATGATAGAGAGTCTTATATGTTGTCACTTTCATATACTAGTGGGCATTTTTCATTATAGAACTTGGCTTGTATATTCCAATAATGGGCTTCCTGAAAGTGCCCTAGGTCTTCGTGAGCAAGCAAGTTGGATGCACACCCACTTAGTTTCTTTTGTTGAGCTTTCATACATTTATAGCTCTAGTGCATCCGTTGCATGACAATCCCTACTCACTCACATTGATATCTATTAATGGTCATCTCCATAGCCCGTTGATACGCCTAGTTGATGTGAGACTATCTTCTCCTTTTTGTCTTCTCCACAACCACCATTCCATTCCACATATAGTGCCAAGTCCATGGCTCATGCTCATGTATTGCGTGAAAGTTGAAAAAGTTTGAGATTATTGAAGTATGAAACAATTGCTTGGCTTGTCATCGGGGTTGTGCATGATTAAATACTTTGTGCGATCAAGATAGAGCAACAGCCAGACTATATGATTTTGTAGGGATAACTTTCTTTGGCCATGTTATTTTGAGAAGACATGATTACTTTGATTAGTATGCTTGAAGTATTACTATTTCTTATGTCAACATGAACTTTTATTTTGTATCATTTGGATCTGAACATTCATGCCACAATAAAGAAAATTACATTGAGAACTATGCTAGGTAGCATTCCACATCAAAAATTCTCTTTTTATCATTTACCTACTCGAGGACGAGCAGGAATTAAGCTTGGGGATGCTTGATACATCTCCAACGTATCTATAATTTTTTATTGTTCCATGCTATTATATTACCCCTTTTGGATGTTTATGGGCTTTATTTTACACATTTATATCATCTTTGGGACTAACCTACTAACCGGAGGCCCAGCCCATATTGCTGTTTTTTTGCCTATTTCGGTATTTTGAAGAAAAGGAATATCAAACGGAGTTCAAACGGAATGAAACCTTCGGGAGCGTGATTTTTGGAACAAACGTGATCCAGGACTTGGAGTGCAAGTCAAGAAGCAGCCGAGGCTCCCACAAAATAGGAGGGCCCCCCCTGTAGGGCGCGCCCCCTGTCTTGTGGGCCCCTCGGGAGGCCACCGACGTACTTCTTCCTCTTATATAAGCCTATGTACCCCGAAAACATCCAGGAGCAAGACGAAACACAATTTCCACCACCGTAACCTTCTGTATCTGCGAGATCCCATCTTGGAGCCTTCGCCGGCACTCTGTCGGAGGGGGAATCATCCACGGAGGGCTTCTACATCAACATCGTTGCCCCTTCGATGAGTTGTGAGTAGTTTACCACAGACCTACGGGTCCATAGTTATTAGCTAGATGGCTTTTTCTTTCTTTTTGGATCTCAATACAATGTTCTCCCACTCTCTTGTGGAGATCTATTCGATGTAAACTCTTTTTGCGGTGTGTTTGTCGAGATCTGATGAAATGTGGGTTTATGATCAAGTTTATCTATGCATAATATTTGAATCTTCTCTGAATTATTTTATGTGTGATTGAGTTATCTTTGCAAGTCTCTTCGAATTATCAGTTTGGTTTGGCCTACTAGATTGATCTTTCTTGCCATGGGAGAAGTGCTTAGCTTTGGGTTCAATCTTGCGGTGTCCTTACCCAGTGACAGAAAGGGTTACAAGGCACATATTTTATTGTTGCCATCGAGGATAACAAGATGGGTTTTATATCATATTGCTTGAGTTTATCCCTTTACATCATGTCATCTTGCTTAATGTGTTACTCTGTTCTTATGAACTTAATACTCTAGATGTAGGCAGGAGTCGGTCGATGTGTAGAGTAATAGTAGAAGATGCAGGCAGGAGTCGGTCTACTTGTTGCGGACGTGATGCCTATATAGATGATCATGCCTAGATAATCTCATAACTATTCGCTTTTCTATCAATTGGTCGACAGTAATTTGTTCAGCCACCGTAATACTTATGCTATGTTGAGAGAAGCCACTAGTGAAACCTATGGCCCCGGGGTCTATCTCTTATCATATTTGCTTCCAATCTACTTTTATTTGCATCTTTACTTTTTGCATCTATATTATAAAATACCAAAAATATATTTATCTTATCTTACTATCTTTATTAGATCTCACTTTCGCAAGTGGCCGTGAAGGGATTGACAACCCCTTTATTGCGTTGGTTGCGAGTTCTCAGTTTGTTTGTGTTGGTGCGTGGGACTTTTGAGGAGCCTCCAACTGGATTGATACCTTGGTTCTCAAAAACCGAGGGAAATACTTACGCTACTCTGCTGCATCACCCTCTCCTCTTCGAGGAAAACCAACGCAAGCTCAAGACGTAGCAGCGGGCCAGCCCACAAAAAGCCTGTTAACGGCCTGTTCGCATATAGTCCATTTATAGGCCGCTAAGTCACGGCCCGTTCCGGCCTATCTGAATTAGGCCCAGTAGCGTCATCTGGGCTGACCAATATGATTCCAGCCCGTTGTAACTTCCTGCCCATGTATGGCACATGACGTCTTTCAACCCATATGAGTCCCTTTGTTACTCTTGGCCCATTAACCTCCCGTGGTGAAACTGGCCCCTAATGAACAGTGTAACGCTTTATACCCATTAACGGCTCATTATTCCATTTGGCCGTTTCCAGTCCATGTTACCTTTTGGCCTTCTTAGGGCCCATTTATTCTTGGGCTCATTTCCAGCATTCGGTTACTTACGGCCCGTTACTGGCCTTTTCTGCTTATGGGCGAAATTTGGCCAGTGGTTACAGTTAGCCTGTTTGTGGCTCGTTAATCCGTTGGGTCGTTTTCATAGCGTCATCAAATATGGCCGATTAACAACGGCCCATTATGGTCGGCCCATGAACGGACAATCGGTGTAACAGACCCAGGGTCTGTTGACCTGACTGTTGTGACACCCCAAAATTTTAACCTTGTTTTATTAATTAAAATTTTGCCAGGAAACTTAAACTTTTATTTTCTGGATTTTCTTTTGATTTTAGCACCATTCTTTTCTTTATTATTATGTAGTTTTACCCCAAGTGAAAACTTTCCAATTATATTATTGGACTTGATTACCCTCTCAAGAAAAACATTTCTATTATCAGTAGATTTATTTGCATGATTATTGCTCTCTGAGCTTTATTCCTTAGTGACTTTTCATTAGTTTTGGAGCTCTATTTGAACTACAACCATTTGATAAATTTATTTAAAATTCCAACCAAAATTTGGAGATGTCATGTGATGTTTTTAAATCACTTTTATGCAAAAATATCTTCTGTTCATTGGAGATATTGAGCTCTACACCAAGTTTTCAAATCTGGTCCAGTGGGCAATTTTGCACTACAACCTATTTGAATATTTCTTAAAAACTTCCACCAAAATTAGGGGAGGTCAGTAGGAGCATATTATTCATCTTTATGCAAAAACCTAGTTATGTCCTTTGAAAAATTTGAGTGAACCAACCTCATTTCCATTCTGGCCCAGTTGGGTTTTTTTGCTGCATCCCTAATTATTTGTGCTCTAGTGACCTTGAGTTTCCTCCTGCTTGTAGTACACCTTACCAAACCCTTCAGTCCAGGAGGTTGGACTCATTGGAGCATTTTTGATACATGATATTATGCCCTTTTCCTTATGTCCAGAACTGGAGTTTTGCAAAACTTACACTAGCAAGTTTCTGGTTTTGCCCAAATGTCCTTGCCACCCCCCTCTATCACCTAAAGAGACACTGGACTGGAGCTTTTGGCCACCCCAAGAGTTGCCTAGATGCACATGGCATTCTGTCATACACCTTGAGTGCACGAACAGATTTGGCATGACGTTTAGCTTGCATTGTGAACCTGATCCCATGGCCTAACCAACATGTCCCATAGCTTTACCCTGGCCTATAGCCCCACCCTGCTAACCCTCATGTGATTTGGAACCTCCTAGCATGCCCTGGCATTTTGCTGAACAGTTGGCGTGCACGCTCTAGGCGTGGCCAGAGCGCGCGTTTTGCACGTGCGTGCGCCCGAGCCGCCGCGTCTCACTATCGCCTCCCCGCGCCTGTTTTGGTCCTCTCCGGTTCCGGTGGCGACCTGCCCCTCCTCGCCGCAAAGCCACCCCTGGAGCCCCACGGCGCCGCCGTCAGGTCGGCCGTGGCCACTAGCGGTCGACCACAGTGGGCCCCGGCCCTGGACGGCACCACCCGAGCCTCCCGCGCCCGCCAGCTCGCCCCTCGAGCAGTGCCAGCTTGTCCGCAAGCGCCCGTCGCCGCCATGATGCCCTGCAAGCTACAGAATGGCGGTCGCCGATGATCCTATCCACAGCCGCCGCGAAATGACCTCAACCGCCTATACAAGGGCCCCGAGCTCAACTAAGTCCTCAAGCAACCTCAAGCCATCCCCTAGATCTACCATGGCCAGCAATCGAGGAGAGGAAGGCCGTCTTCCCCATCTCTGGTCGGTTCGGCTGCCACCAAGTCCCAGCCTATTTCGTCGCAACCAAAGCCCCTCCCGTCCATCCAGCGCCACCACCCGACTCCACGTGATCGTGCGGAGCCGCCCATCATCTCAGCCCCGACCGGGAACCACCATAGCCCGAGACCCCAATTCCTCCCGAAGCTACCTTCGCCGCGGAGCTCGCCGCCGGTGACTAACATCACCCCCGCCGACCCAACAACCACCGGAGGACCGCCCCGGCCTGGCGGATCCATCCCTGCCCTTGGATCCCCGTGGGGAGCTGCCGTTCGTCGGTGGCGATCGCCGGAACCCCGCCCTCGCTCGGACAGAGGAGGGAGAAGACGCGGGCGACTGGTCAAACCAGATCAGTGGGCCCAAGGGACCCACCGTCAGTGACCAGCGCCGTCGCCACGTGTTTTAAGTGGAAGCGTAAAAGCAAAGTACGCCTTCGACGTGTTCAATTTTTGAAATGTTTTCTTTTCTTTTTCTGTTTTATTTAAAAACAAGAAATTTGACTAATCTTTGACTGGCTATATCTTTTTAAATAAAACTCCAAATGAGTTGATTCTTTTTCTTGCCTCTCTCAAATTTAGTCTAGTTTATTTTAAGATTTATTTGAAAAAATTTCAAACAACTTTTTTTGTACTGTTTTTAAAGTATGTGTTTTTTGAATATTTTTGAAAATAGGAATTTGGAGGGGGAGATTATAACTTTCAAAAGTTTTGGAGTGCACCTCACCCCTCCACAACTTGAAGGGAAGCATTCTGAACCCTGGCATAATATTGTCGTGCGTTGTTTGATATGATTGCAACACCTCTCGTCTCGGAGTTTTCGTTATTTTTTTGTGATGATATGTTCAAACTCATGACTGCATATTGATGATTCATGCTGTTGGAGTTTGATATGCTTGGGATAGTAGTCACCATCACATGCCTTTCATCCATACCGGAAGGAACCCGGGAAAGCCTCTGTCTTGGGTAGACATGAGCTTGTCTCCGGTCGTCGTCGAGACGATTGTGTCCGGTATGGCATAATGAGACATGATGAGTGGTGATTGTGCCTGTTGGTTGAAAACATATTTGTGATGCTGAACGTGCAGGTAACACCTAAACCTCCTGAGTCAACCATAGATCGATTCTTGTCCCAGTAACCCCCATACTTTTTTCGTGCTACCACTTGTCCCTACCGTAGGTAGGGTACGGTTCAGTAAGTTGTCAACCCCTTTCTTGGCACACACCGTACAGAGAGGCCATGGTGGAAGATACCGACTGCAGCCGGTAGGCAGGCCACCTGGTCCGGGGGAATGGGTGTTTCCAGTTGGGACCGAGTGGGGGGCACCCCATAGAGCGCGCGATATAAATTTGATCCCATGCTATTCGAGGTTGTAGCCTCCCCACTTAGAGTTTTGCTTGACAGGTGTCGTGGGTGATTCCAGACACCGGTAAGTTAAGCTGGTGTGTGCAAGTCAGGTGTGTTTTCAATTAAAAGACCATGGACGGAATTTGTTCCGATGGACTAAAGAAATCTGTTACTCATGGGTAAAGAGTACACCCTCTGCAGAGATTATATCTATTCAAATTAGCCGTGTCCATGGTTAAGGACTACAGTCTGGGTTGAGTCAAGTGTCAATCTTAGTGTTGGTCTTCGGAGGAGAAACTACTAAACCAGAACATGGATCACGACGTGTGACTTATGATGATTATGATTATTATTATTATGGACTAACCCCTTATTATTATTTGAAGTATTGAGTATCCCTGGGACGGTTCTACCTCCTGGATATTCATTGTGATCATCTTCTTATAAGCCCTTTATGTGGTGTCGCACAGACGCCCGACTATGGCATGTTTGTTATTTATTTACCTTATAAGCCCTTTATGTGGTGTCACACAGACGCCCGACTGTGGCATGTTTGTTATTTATCTACCTTATAAGCTCTTTATGTGGTGTCGCTCAGACGCCCGACTGAGGCATGCTGCATATCATGATCCTTTCGAGGCGTCGCTTCAGACACCCAATCGGTGCATTTTATTTCTGCTCCATTATTGCATATTCATGTTGCATATAAATAACCTGCTTGCATGCATCAGGGATTTTATTTTATGACTGACATTGTGATCATAGTACAATTCAGAGCATGATTATCGCTATTATATTATACCCGTGTTCATAATTTTTGCGAGTACATTCAATGTACTCACTGGCTTGTCCCTGGCTATTGTCTTGGCCAGATTTCTTGCATGGAGAGGAGCGTTGCGATGACAGCCCCGGAAACTAAGCAATGGTGATAGCAGCCTCGCGAATATAGGAGTTAACCTGGTCAGCTGTTCCTGTGGGAAATGGAGTCCCATAGACCCTGATGATCCCTAAACCGCTTCCGCCATCAACCACTAGAAACCAGTTGTTGTACTCATAGGCCAAAATGGTCTTGTACTACATATTATGTATTTTGCTTGGAATTTCTGTATCAAGTTGGTGCCTCATCAGCTAATAGTAATCCTGGGGCTGGTGAGCACAAGGGCCATTTTCTGGAAATTAATATCCCCAAAATCTGGTCCTGACAAACTTGGTATCAGAGCCAGGCTGACCATTGGCTAATACTATCTTAGCCAGGTCGAAAAACCTAGGTTAACCAACCCACCAGACCTTAACCTAACCCCGGCCAAGCTTCCCGTCCAAGATAACCACACAGTGACCCGGACACCTTTGGCAGTCGGTGCCCAACCTATCAGCCTAGCCTGTCGATCATGTGCCAGTGACCGACCCCTAAATTTTCCCATTCACAAGCGTGCGAAGGAAGGCTCCGTCCCCTTTTTCTATAAAAAGGGCACGCTAGCCTCAGCACAGCACAGCACAAACTCTTTCCCCAGATCGAGCTATAATGCCTGGCCCCGTCGTGCACAATGAGACCACAGTAACCAACCTTGGAGGTTTTGTGGCCGTGCTCGCGAACCTCACCCGCCGTGCCTTTGCATTAGAAGAGCCCCCAGAATATGTGGTGTACCAAGGACCCATGAGCGGTGAGAGCCGTCAATTCTGGGCCACCGTGCACATCTATGGTAGGGGTCTATCTCTAGAACGCCCCTACAGGTTCACTGGAAGGACAACTTCCTTTGAGCCACAAACCATCCAACTAGCTGCTCGAGAGGCTGTAGTTCAACTCCGGCACTTGTCACCCAGAGTTAACTGCCGCTCATTCTACTATTACCCCAGATGTGACGGGTATGGTAGGCCACCCCAGGTTGCCAACGGAGATCATGAGACGGATCCTGCATTGTTGCATCTAGTGCGCTATGTAAGTGCACTAGAGGATCTATTCGATCAAATCACTCTTGATCTGATCGCAGCTCGTGGAGAACTGATCCGCCGAGCCCCGGCAAGAGGAGAAGATGAGCCCAACACCGACAACCCAGTCGTGCTGTTCGGAAAACCGATTGAGTCCTTGAGGTTAGCCCCAGTCATCGACCAAAATACCTTGATGACCCTAGAAGTGCTTCGTCGCCTTTTGGGAACACGCTCCTGTCACATCCCTAGCCTTGCTATGCACTTGGCCTAGCTTGTTGCTGCATTATGTTTAAAATTTCATTTAAACCAGAAATGGGGATTGTTCAAACCCTAGCAATAGATCAAATCAAATAGGTTCAACCTAAAATAATCTTCAATGATCCCAAAATGGCCTTTAGAAAAGTTCATTAATTTTGGAATGGGTGAAAACTTCTTTCAAAAATGATGCACACATTTCTAGGACATTTCTGGAGCTCAGAGTTAATTCATGCGTATTTGAATTTGGCCAATTAAATCTTATATAATATTTTAAATGTCCAAATAATTCTGAATTTAAGTGGGGCTGTTGGAAATATTCCAAACAGAGCCCACAATTATTTTCAGGGTTTTTGAAAATGCCTTAGCATTTTAATTAAGTCAAAACAATTGCAGAAAAATAGAAAACAGAAACTAAATTAGAAGAGAGAGAGAGAGAGAGAGAGAAGTTACCTGGCCACCTACCTGTCGCGGCCCAGCTGGCTAACCCACCTGGCGGCCCAGCCACTAGCCTCCTCCCTGTCGTCTTCCTCCCCTGCCAGGAGGACGAAGGCGCGTGCTCGCCGCGCGCGTCCACGCGCGAGGCCACCTCCGGCCTGTGTGCTAGCTTCTAGAGACGGCGCCGAGCGCCACGACACCCCCTGCATCTTTTACCCCCACCCCCTCTCTGGTTCCTCCCACTCCCCCAAGCGCCCGCGCCCGCAGCCACCCGAGCGAGCCCGTCACCGCCGTTCACTGCCATCGTGGCCACCATCCACCCCTAGCCTCGCCGATGCTTCCAGAAGAACCGCAGCGCCGTCCTCGTCCTCTCCGCAGAGCCACGCGTCGTCGGACGCCTCCGAACGCCGCCACGGCCTCATCTTCAGCCTCCCGACGGCGAGATCAACTTCGCCGCCCCGCCAACTCCAACCCTTCCCCGAGCCCGTTTCAACGCCGTCTGCACTTGACGTGAGCCCCTCTTCCTTCCCCCTCTTCTCTCGTGCTCGCGCTCGTTCCCTAGCTCCGTTTTCCACCGCGACCGGGAGCATCTCGCCGCCGGCCATGGCGTAGCCGTGGCCACAACCGCGCAAGCTCACAACAGAGAGCGTCACCGTGCTCAGGGCACCCCCAGGAGCACGTAGCACACACCAGCGCCTCCCCTAGTGCCTGCAGACGCTTAAACTCGCTGTTGCCGAACTCCGGCCGCCGCCGCCGTCGTCGTGGTTGCCGTCTCCTTCGGGCACCCCAGCTCTTCCCGCTTGCCCTGCTGGATGCGCGCGAGCCCCAGCTACGCATAGGACCAAACCACGGTCGATTTGGTCGACCGTGGGCAAAACCCGAGCCACTCCAGTGCGCCTCCGCCGCGGCTTGAGGTCGCCGCCGGCCAAACTCCGGCGTGCCGACATGGCCACGTATTTAGTGCTAATCACCGCCAGCTAAACCACCCACAGACACTGACAGTGGACCCCACCACAATAATTAAGTATAAGATTATTTCAGTTTAGGATTAGATTAATTAAAGTGGGCCCCGATCGTCGTGGTTGACTCGCCTGATCGGCGTTGACTGGTCCCACCTGTCATCCACCCAAACCAGCCCTGTTACACTGACCCATGGGTCCCAGCCGTCAGGTTTGACCTGGCTGGCGTTGTTGACCTGCTGAGGTCAGCATGACCTAATGCTGACGCAGTAAACATTTTCTGGTATTAAAATAAATCAGAAATGATTTATAAATTTCAGAAAATGATCTAAACTTCTAAAATTCATAGAAATTCAACCGTAACTCCAAATTAAATAAATTATATATGAAAAATGATCAGAAAAATCCAATCTATCCATCTATACCATTTTCATGCATGATAGAACAACTTAGGGCTGCCATTAAGGCCAAATTTTATAATGGCATTTAAACCTTCACCTATGGAGTTTGAATTTGAACCTAGGGTTCAAACCAACTCCATTTAACTTGCTGCTAGTTGCATTAGCTCAAATCACATCATATTGCCATGTCACACTCATGCATCATATTGTTGCATTGCATTGATTGTGTTCTTTCTCTGTTGTCGGTGTTTGTTCCCCCTTAGTAGACGTGGTTCCGACGATGAGTTCGATGACACCGATGAAGAACTATATTATCTTCAGAAGTGCCAGGCAAGCAAAACCCCCTTGTTCATTCTGATACAATCCCATTCTCTCGCTCCTGCTCTCTTTTGCTGCATTAGGACTACAACGATTCAACTGTTACATGCTGTGGTAGTTGAACCCCTTTCCTCTGCATGACCTGTCATTGCCACAGTAAATAGATGAAACCCACTAGCATGAGTAGGATTTGTTTGAGCCCTGATGTGCCTACTCATTCATGCTTGTTTGTCATGCCTGCTACTGCTTAGAGTTGAGTCAGGTCTGATTCATCGAGGATGAATCGGAGGTGTGTGAACATGTCCTACTGTTGAGAGCTAAGTGTATGAACACAATTTGGTAAACGTAGCGGTGAGAGGCCATGTAGGAGTACATGGTGGGTTGTCTCATTGCAGCCGTCCTCAGGAACTGAGTTCTGTGTTTGTGATCCATGAACAGCTACTAACACACATTGGGATCCTTAATTGACTCTCTCGACTTATTAATCGACTTGATCTCTGTCCAGGAGTCGCAACTAGTTTCTGGTGTTTGTAGGTAGTGTTAGTAGTCTACCAAGTGGCACCCAAGCAGGTGGGCGTGGGGATGACTAGGCACCATGGCACGGTGTACCAGCGAGATCCACTCGTCGAGGTGGGCTTGGGAACCCTGCACACATTGTTTGGGGCCGTGAGCGACACCCCGGCCGGATCTCCTTGCGGATGGAACCCGAATAGGCGGTAAACCTGGACGAGAGACTTGTGTGGTTAGTCAGGTCGTGGCCGACACCCTCGCCAGGCTTCCGCTTGAAGGTTGCCGAGATACATGATGTGTACATGGCGGTAAGTGGCGAGAGCGTGTGTGAAGAAGTACACCCTGCAGGTTAACATCATCTATTGAATAGCCGTGTCCGCGGTAAAAGACTTCGGGTTGCTGTGCGACAGTTCATAGACAAGTGAAAGTGGATACTCTAAAATGCGCAAGATAGCGTGAGTGCTATGGATGGCGTTCTCGTGAGGGAGACGGAGCGGATCCATAGTGGTGTATTGATATGGTGAATATGTGGACTCGCAGCGCCACCTCAAAAGAGTTACATTGCAAATGTAGTTCAGATAGCCATCGAGTCAAAGCTGGCTTGTTGCAGTCAAACTCCACCATCCCCTTTGTTGATAATGATGCATATGTAGTTAGTTCTGATGTAAGTCTTGCTGGGTACATTTGTACTCATGTTTGCCTATTTTACGTTTTTGCAGAGAGACTTCAGTCCCGCTAGTAGTTCCGCGTGGACTTCGACGTTTAGCTTGTTACCTCAGCTACGATCTTGTGCCCTCGGCAGGATCTGGTAGATAGTTAGGCTTCTCAGCCTTTTCCATTTGTAGATGTCTATACTGAGACATGCTAAGCTTCTGCTTGTGCTTTGACTTGTATGCTCTAAATGCTGGGTCGAGAGACCCATGTTTGTAATATCTCGCTCCTCGGAGCCTACTGAATAAAATACTTGAGTTGTAGAGTCATGTTGTGATGCCATGTTGTATTTGCACATATCGAGCATATTGTGTGTATGTTATTGAAATGCTTGGTATGTGTGGGATCTGACTATCTAGTTGTTTATCCTTAGTAGCCTCTCTTACCGAGAAATGTCTCCTAGTGCTTCCATCGAGCCATGGTAGCTTGTGCTGCTCCGGAACACTTAGGCTGGCGGCATATGTCCTTCCTCGTTCTCGTGTGCGTCGCTTCGGGAAATGTCACGCGATGAATACCGAGTCTGTTAGCCGCTCTGCCGGTTCACGGAGTCTGCTAGCCAGTGCTACAGCCTGGATTCACCCGATGATGACCGACACGCTCGATCTTTGGGTCATGGATGCTGTCCTGTAAGTTTGTGCCCCTTTGGGTTTACGACTAGCCATGTCACCGGGCTCCTTATTATATGGATGCTAGCGACACTATCATATACGTGTGCCAAAAGGCGCAAACGGTCCCGGGCAAAGGTAAGGCGACACCCGTGGGAATACCGTGCGTGAGGCCGCAAAGTGATATGAGGTGTTACATGCTAGATCGATGTGGCATTGAGTCGGGGTCCTGACAGCTTTGGTATCAGAGCTTGACTGCCTGTAGGATTACCAAGCCAAATTAGTCGAAGTTGAGTATAGAAATGCTTTAGCTATATGTAGGGGAATTGATTGTGGGATGGAACGTAAGGCTCTTTTTACTCCTTTACCTTATGTCCTTCTGATCTGAGTCACCCTCTTCTTCTCTACGGGGTTAAGAACTAGGCCTTCTCTTCTTTCTATCAGGATCACGTGTTACTAATCCGTAGACTTATAGGATTGATGGATTTAAGCCTCAGTTCAGCTCCAACTATCTTCTGTATGTTCATAGTTGCTCTCAGAACCTTGATATTATGATGATCGAGTGGTTATGCCACCATTTTTGTAGCATGTCTCAAATCTTTTCGAGCATTTACAGCTGTTATGCTGTCCGAGTCATCCCAGGTTTCTAAACAATCTGATGCATTTGCAAAATCCTTTCCCTCTGGTTTCGATGTTCCTTTAGGCCAGGTTAATCACACTAATTTTTGAGTTGAGGTATTCTATTGCCTCGACAAATATGTTGGAATTATTATTATGACCCTAGGTGTCTTAGGGGATCATCTAGTAAGCTAGCCATGATTTGTGTTCCCAGTATGAGGATTCTGGCCTTTATTCTCGAAAGCATCCCGTGATGCCACTTAGTAGTAGGTATTCTACTCCTTGGGTTTTGAACCCGAGATTCACTCTACTTACCTTCTAATGATAGTGTTTGCTAGTTCCTTTAGGATATTAGTAACCTTTGCATTAGTCCTCGAAGTCCGTGGTATTTCCTTCTTCCAAATACTATGAACCACTTGTGGCAGAAGATTGTTGGATCAAAAGGTCACAACAAGAGTACTCTTGAGGAGTTCTCCATTTAAAATTGTGATTCTGACAGTTCTACCTTTCTGCATGGGTTATCTGGAAGAAACCTGTTGAATTTTGTTCGACATATTAATCTATGCATCCACAACTCAGAAAATCATATGTTCCTTTGAGTTGTCCCTCTTTACTTGTCATCTGACCTTCGTCTATTAATGGATAGTCAAGAGTATGCGTGCATTCGTTTATCGGTGCCTATCATTCTTGTGGTCCGTCAAGCCATTCTAGTTCAGAATGACTAGGAGAAACAAACTCTAGTACCTCATCCATTTCTAGGATTGGGTCAAAGCAGTTGTATTCCGAAGATCAAATGCAATCAAGATTTTGGTCTGTTCCACCTTGGAGTGTTACCCTCTTTACGTCGGGATTGTCATGAGAATTGCACCATCTCTTGTGAATTCTTGACATAGTGATACTTCTCGCCATCCTTATTCATTCCTCGGTTCCGTGTTGTTGCAGCCGGAGTGCCGACAACTGAATCGTGATGTGTGAACTCAATACTCCTAGCAAATCCGTTGCTTGGTAGTTAAAGGACAAAAATTTCATTCTTAGCATGTTGGTTATTGAATCATCATTCTAATATTGATCGTGCTACCTAGTCCATTCTCCTGGTGCACTCTTCGATCAATGAGTTAGGAATGTGTCAATCCTTGCTTATTTGATCATATCGCCTTGCCCTGAAAAGCAAGATTGGTCTCGAGCTTAGAAACATACCGGTGGCTCGTGATTTTCCGATTATCTTCCCGGAAGTATCACCAGGTTGTCCCCCTGACCAATGCATTGAGCTCGTGATCAAGTGGGTTTCTTGTAAACCAATCTTCTCCAAGAATCTGTGCAGGATACCCCTGAGCTAGTTGGTTAAGCTAAACAACAACTTGGAGAGTTGGAAGATAAAAGCTTGTCCGGTTTAGTTCATCTTAAGGGATATCTTGTATGTGTGTTGAAGGAAGATGGTATATTCATCGATTGACCGTCGTGGTCAGTTAATGGACCTATCATCTTATCCAATCTTTGATTTGAGTATGGGCTATCCTCAAATCAAATCAGAACCAACGATATTCGTAATGTTGTCTTACTCGTGGTTGTTTCTTCGAGCATACACCATTATATCTTTTGGGTCTGACCAATGCTATCACCTTGTTCACATAATTGTGGAATTCCACTTATATGGAAACCTAGATGAATTGTTGTTGAGCCCATCGGCAACATTTTTATCCCCTGCATGATTCATCTTGAACATTGAGCTAGTCTTGGAAACTTTGTGAACATTGTCGTCCTGTTCCGCTCATGAGGTATATGTTTGGAGAAAGAAGTGACTTTCTTTAATTCACGTGCACTTGATGTAAGTTGTCGCCATGGATCCAAGAAAGATTGTTTTTGCTTCCTCTGGAACTGTCCCAAGTTAGTCACGCCTATATGCGAAGTACTCTATGGTTTGATAGGTTGGCCGCCTCCATTCCATATGTGTTTCCTAGCACACCAAGCCACTGATTGATTTGTTCAAGGAGAAGAAGTTCCTTCTTAAGAGTATACCTTATGCAAGGACTTCGATATCCTCGATGATGATTCCCCACCGGAAATCGGTAGTGTTTTATTGTAAGACTACCATGTGATCATGTTTGTCTGAGACAACATGTTCACATGTGTGTAGTGAGAACCAGCTCATGTTTTGGAGCTTGCTATCCTAGTTCATTTCGAGAATCTCATAGCGTCATCTCGTCGGTTTGTGTTGCAAACTTTCATTTTTCTTTCTAGACTTGATGAGTCTGGAATATCAAGTTACCAACCAGATCTGAATCTCAGGCAGATATGATGGTTGGAACCTTTCCAAGATCTATGATGTAGGTCCCGACAAGGTTGATGTTCTGGCCGACACACCTAGCCGGAAGATCTATCATTGTAGTATCTTGATTGAGCAAATTGACCATCTTCTTCATGAGGATTTCGAGTGACTTATTTAGAAGTTGTTCCTTATGGATCCGTTGTTCTCCTGAAGCCAGACCTTTACTTGATGTTCCAAATACCGATTGGTATTGGGTTAAGCTGGTACATCAAGGAGAACATTAGAAGAGGAGCGCTAAATGTCTCTCGGTCAATCATTCAGATTTCGTCCCTTGGCCTCGCTAAGGTGAAATCTGAGAAGGTGTTATCTCCTTTTGCATCAGCATCGTCCATCACCATTCATCATGGTGGTATGTTGTCTTGCCAGGATCTTTGACACTGATATTGGTAAAACCTTGATGAATATGGAGATGCTCAAGTTCTGGAGAGCACGCACAAGCGCTAGGTGTTATCATCGGCACTAACTGGGCTTGCTCTCAGTTTCCTCGGTTATGCTATAACTTTTGAAACAGTGGACTCACTCTCTACTGTTGAGCTTCTCTTCAGTTACTAAAATCATCCCTTGTGTTGTTTTCAACAAGGTAATCCACATCATCCATTCTAATCTGGGTATGCCATTCTACCGAACCCCTCCAAATGATCGCTCGAGAATTGCCTTAGGCTGGTATAAAGAGTTTCAATGATATCTGAATCAAAGGTAATTCTTTTTTCCACTTAAGGGGATATTTCTACGAGTTACCTTCCATAAGGTGCCCTGTTATGGTATCATGGCAACCCAACTCCTCGCTATGTTGACAACGGTTCACCACCTTCTTAAGTGTGGAATTGTTGCCTACCTGCTGAACCTTTGTCATCTGTCTTACACCATCACTCTAGTTTTATGCTCCGTGTCTCAGCTTGAGAGATGTTTCCATGTCTCAATCCATGAGTTGATCCTAAGTTGTTCGAACATGGAGGAGATCGATCCTTCTAGAGTTTTCCTTTCTTCTTGTCATCATGTTGAATGAAGATCTCGAAAGCAAAGACGTCAAGATCGATTTGAAGCAATGAGTCAACATCTTCAAGAAGGGCAAATGGATCATGAAGATTGTGATAGTTTTGTGACCCCCTTTCCTCTTACCTCACGTCTTGAATCTCGGGGTGAGATTCTTGTTTAGTGGGGGTGAGTTGTCACGTCCCTAGCCTTGCTATGCACTTGGCCTAGCTTGTTGCTGCATCATGTTTAAAATTTCATTTAAACCTGAAATGGGGATTGTTCAAACCCTAGCACCAGATCAAATCAAATAGGTTCAACCTAAAATAATCTTCAATGATCCCAAAATGGCCTTTAGAAATGTTCATTAATTTTGGAATGGGTGAAAACTTCTTCCAAAAATGATGCACACATTTCCAGGACATTTCTGGAGCTCAGAGTTAATTCATGCGTATTTGAATTTGGACAATTAAATGTTATATAATATTTTAAATGTCCAAATAATTCTGAATTTAAGTGGGGCTGTTGGAAATATTCCAAAAAGAGCCCACAATTATTTTCAGGGTTTTTGAAAATGCCTTAGCATTTTAATTAAGTCAAAACAATTGCAGAAAAATAGAAAATAGAAACTAAATTAGAAGAGAGAGAGAGAGAGAGAGAGAGAGAGAGAAGTTACCTGGCCAGCTACCTGTCACGGCCCAGCTGGCCAACCCACATGGCGGCCCAGCCCACTAGCCTCCTCCCTGTCGTCTTCCTCCCCTGCCAGGAGGACGGAGGCGTGTGCTCGCCGCGTGCGTCCATGCGCGAGGCCACCTCCTGCTTGTGTGCTAGCTTCTGGAGACGGCCCCGAGCGCCACGACACCCCCTGCATCTTTTACCCCCCTCTCTGGTTCCTCCCACTCCCCCCAGCGCCCGCGCCCGCAGCCACCCGAGCGAGCCCGTCGCCGCCGTTCACTGCCACCGTGGCCACCATCCACCCCTTGCCTTGCCGATGCTTCCAGAAGAACCACAGCGCCGTCCTCGTCCTCTCCGCAGAGCCACGCGTCGTCGGACGCCTCCGAACGCCGCCACGGTCTCGTCTTCAACCTCCCGATGGCGACATCGACTTCGCTGCCGCGCCAACTCCAACCCTTCCCCGAGCCCGTTTTGACGCCCTCTGCACTTGACGTGAGCCCCTCTTCCTTCCCCCTCTTCTCTCGTGCTCGCGCTCGTTCCCTAGCTCCGTTTTCCACCGCGACCGGGAGCATCTCGCCACCGGCCATGGCGTAGCCATGGCCATAACCGCGCAAGCTCACAACAGAGAGCGTCACCGTGCTCAGGGCACCCCCAGGAGCACGTAGCACACACCAGCGCCTCCCCTAGTGCCCTGCATTGCCTAACCTGCCGTTGCCCGAACTCCGGCCGCCGCCGTCGTCGTGGTTGCCGTCGCCTCCGGCCACCCCAGCTCTTCCCGCTTGCCCTGCTGGATGTGCGCGAGCCCCAGCTACGCATAGGACCAAACCACGGTCGATTTGGTCGACCGTGGGCAAAACCCGAGCCACTCCAGTGCGCCTCCGCCGCGGCTTGAGGTCGCCGCCGGCCAAACTCCGGCGTGCCGACGTGGCGCCAGATTTAGTGCTACTCATCGCCGGCTAAACCACCCACAGACACTGACAGTGGACCCCACCACAATAATTAAGTATAAGATTATTTCTGTTTAGGATTAGATTAAGTAAAGTGGGCCCCGACCGTCAGGGTTGACCTGGTCCCACCTGTCATCCACCCAAACCAGCCCTGTTACACTGACCCGTGGGTCCCAGCCGTCAGGTTTGACCTGGCTGGCGCTGTTGACCTGCTGAGGTTAGCATGACCTAATGCTGACGCAGTAGACATTTTCTGGTATTAAAATAAATCAGAAATGATGTATAAATTTCAGAAAATGATCTAAACTTCTAAAATTCATAGAAATTCAACCGTAACTCCAAATTAAATAAATTATATATGAAAAATGATCAGAAAAATCCAATCTATCCATCTGTACCATTTTCATGCATGATAAAACAACTTAGGGCTGCTGTTAAGTCCAAATTTTATAATGGCATTTAAACCTTCACATATGGAGTTTGAATTTGAACCTAGGGTTCAAACCAACTCCATTTAACTTGCTGCTAGTTGCATTAGCTCAAATCACATCATATTGCCATGTCACACTCATGCATCATATTGTTGCATTGCATTGATTTTGTTCTTTCTCTGTTGTTGGTGTTTGTTCCCCCTCAATAGACGTGGTTCCAACGATGAGTTTGATGACACCGATGAAGAACTATATTATCTTCAGAAGTGCCAGGCAAGCAAAACCCCCTTGTTCATTCCGATACAATCCCATTCTCTCGCTCCTGCTCTCTTTTACTGCATTAGGACAACAACGATTCAACTGTTACATGCTGCGGTAGTTGAACCCCTTTCCTCTGCATGACCTGTCATTGCCACAGTAAATAGATGAAACCCACTAGCATGAGTAGGATTTGTTTGAGCCCTGATGTGCCTACTCATTCATGCTTGTTTGTCATGCCTGCTACTGCTTAGAGTTGAGTCAGGTCTGATTCATCGGGGATGAATCGGAGGTGTGTGAACATGTCCTACTGTTGAGAGCTAAGTGTATGAACACAATTTGGTAAAGGTAGCGGTGAGAGGCCATGTAGGAGTACATGGTTGGTTGTCTCATTGCAGCCGTCCTCAGGAACTGAGTTCTGTGTTTGTGATCCATGAACAGCTACTACCACACATTGGGATCCTTAATTGACTCTCTCAACTTATTAATCGACTTGATCTCTGTCCAGGATTCGCAACTAGTTTCTGGTGTTTGTAGGTAGTGTTAGTAGTCTACCAAGTGGCACCAAGTACAGGTGGGCTTGGGACAGACTAGGCACCGCGGCACGGTGTACCAAGCGTAGATCCACCCATCGAGGTGGGCTTGGGAACCCTGCACACATTGTTTGGGGCCGTGAGCGACACCCCGGCCGGATCTCCTTGCGGATGGAACCCGAATAGGCGGTAAACCTGGGCGAGAGACTTGTGTGGTTAGTCAGGTCGTGGCCGACACCCTCGCCAGGCTTCCGCTTGAAGGTTGCCGAGATACATGACGTGTACATGGCGGTAAGTGGCGAGAGCGTGTGTGAAGAAGTACACCCATGCAGGGTTAACATCATCTATTCGAATAGCCGTGTCCGCGGTAAAGGACTTCTGGGTTGCCTGTGCAGTTCATAGACAAGTGAAAGTGGATACTCTAAAATGCGCAAGATAAGCGTGAGTGCTATGGATGGCGTTCTCGTGAGGGAGGCGGAGCGGATCCATAGTGGTGTATTGATATGGTGAATATGTGGACTCGTGCGCCACCGAAAAGAGTTACATTGCAATCGTAGTTCGGGATAGCCACCGAGTCAAAGCTGGCTTGCTGCGATCAAACTCCACCATCCCTTTGTTGATAATGATGCATATGCAGTTAGTTCTGATGTAAGTCTTACTGGGTACATTTGTACTCACGTTTGCCTATTTTACGTTTTTGCCGAGAGACTTAAGTCCCGCTAGTAGTTCCGCGTGGACTTTGACGTTTAGCTTGTTACCTCAGCTACGATCTTGTGCCCTCGGCAGGATCTGGTAGATAGTTAGGCTTCTCAGCCTTTTTCATGTGTAGATGTCTGTACTCAGACATGCTAAGCTTACGCTTGTGCTTTGACTTGTATGCTCTGAATGCTGGGTCGAGAGACCCATGTTTGTAATATCTCGCTCCTCGGAGCCTACTGAATAAAATACTTGAGTTGTAGAGTCATGTTGTGATGCCATGTTGTATTTGCACATATCGAGCATATTGTGTGTATGTTATTGAAATGCTTGGTATGTGTGAGATCTGACTGTCTAGTTGTTTATCCTTAGTAGCCTCTCTTACTGGAAATGTCTCCTAGTGCTTCCATCGAGCCATGGTAGCTTGCTACTGCTCGAACACTTAGGCTGGCCGCATATGTCTTTCTTCGTTCTCGTGTCTGTCCTTCGGGAAATGTCACGCGATGAATACCGGAGTCTGTTAGCCGCTACAGCCCGGTTCACGGAGTCTGCTAGCCCAGTGCTACAGCTGGATTCACCCGTTGATGACCGACACGTTCGATCTTTGGGTCATGGATGCCTGTCCTCGTAAGTTTGTGCCACTTTGGGTTTACGACTAGCCATGTCAGCCCGGGCTCCTTATCATATGGATGCTAGCGACACTATCATATACGTGTGCCAAAGGCGCAAACGGTCCCGGGCAAAGGTAAGGCGACACCCGTGGGAATACCGTGCGTGAGGCCGCAAAGTGATATGAGGTGTTACATGCTAGATCGATGTGGCATTGAGTCAGGGTCCTGACAGCTCCAGCGGGATTGTGGCCAACAATCCCCGAGATGGTCATCATCGCTACCCCGACCCTGCAGTCCCACAACCCCCTCCAGCTAACCCCGACGGTGAAAACCGGGGAGAAACCTCGACGTCCACGAGGCAAGCCCGATTAGATATTAACGGGGTAGACTAAGTCACTCGAGTAGTACCGAGTCTTAGTATGTCCTCACCTTGTAACCGTGTGATCCTGTATCGCCGTAATTAAATGTTGTTACTTGTGCACCCCTATAATAGTCGTGCATGAGTATGTTGGTGTGCGATTGCATTTTTAACCCGGGCATAGCTGCCAACCCCGATGACTCAAAGTTTGTGCTATGAGTAAACTTTTAGTTTCAACTGACAGGAAAAATATTTTCAAAGACAACTCTTAACAAATCTCGAGGACGAGATTTTTTCTTAAGGGGGGTAGTGTTGTGACACCCCAAAATTTTAACCTTGTTTTATTAATTAAAACTTTGCCAGGAAACTTAAACTTTTATTTTCTGGATTTTCTTTTGATTTCAGCACCATTCTTTTCTTTATTATTATGGAGTTTTACCCCAAGTGAAAACTTTCCAATTATATTATTGGACTTGATTACCCTCTCAAGAAAAACATTTCTATTATCAGTGGATTTATTTGCATGATTATTGCTCTCTGAGCTTTATTCCTTAAAGTGACTTTTCATTAGTTTTGGAGCTCTATTTGAACTACAACCATTTGATAAATTTATTTAAAATTCCAACCAAAATTTGGAGATGTCATGTGATGTTTTTAAATCACTTTTATGCAAAAATATCTTCTGTTCAATGGAGCTATTGATCTCTACACCAAGTTTTCAAATTTGGTCCAGTGGGCAATTTTGCACTACAACCTAGTTGAATATTTCTTAAAAACTTCCACCAAAATTAGGGGAGGTCAGTAGGAGCATATTATTCATCTTTATGCAAAAACCTAGTTATGTCCTTTGAAAAATTTGAGTGAACCAACCTCATTTCCATTCTGGCCCAGTTGGGTGTTTTCTACTGCATCCCTAATTATTTGTGCTCTAGTGACCTTGAGCTTCCTCCTGCTTGTAGTACACCTTACCAAACCCTTAAGTCCAGGAGGTTGGACTCATTGGAGCATTTTTGGTACATGATATTATGCCCTTTTCCTTCTGTCCAGAACTAGAGTTTTGCAAAACTTACACTAGCAAGTTTCTGGTTTTGCCCAAATGTCCTTGCCAGCCCCCTCTATCACCTAAAGAGACACTGGACTGGAGCTTTTAGCCACCCCAAGAGTTGCCTAGATGCACATGGCATTCTGTCATACACCTTGAGTACACAAACAGATTTGGCATGACGTTTAGCTTGCATTGTGAACCTGATCCCATGGCCTAACCAGCATGTCACATAGCTTTACCCTGGCCTATAGCCCCACCCTGCTAACCCTCATGTGATTTGGAACCTCCTAGCATGCCCTGGCATTTTGCCGAACAGTTGGCGTGCATGCTCTGGGCGCGGCCAGAGCGCCCGTTTTACACGTGCGTGCGCCCGAGCCGCCGCGTCCCACTGCCGCCTCCCCGCGCCTGTTCTGGTCCTCTCCCGCTTCCAGCCAACGCACCTACCCCCTCCCTCGCCGCAGAGCCACCCCTGGAGCCCCACAGCGCCGCCGTCAGGTCGGCCGTGGCCACTAGCGGACGACCACAGCGGGCCCTAGCACTGGATGGCGTCGCCCAAGCCTCCCGCGCCCGCCAGCTCGCCCCTGGAGCAGTGCCAGCTTGTCCCCAAGCACCCGTCGCCGCCATGATGCAGTGCAAGCTACAGAACGGTGGTCATCGACGATCCTATCCACGGCTGCCACGAACCGACCTCAACCGCCTATACAAGGGCCCCCGAGCTCAACCGAGTCCTCAAGCAACCTCAAGCTATCCCCCTAGAGCTACCATGGCCAGCAATCGAGGAGAGGAAGGCCGTCTTCCCCATCTCCGGTCGGTTCGGCCGCCGCCAAGTCCCAGCCTATTTCGTCGCAACCAAAGCCCCTCCCGTCCATCCAGCGCCACCGCCCGACTCCACGTGATCGTGCGGAGACGCCCATCACCTCAGCCCCGACCGGTAACCACCATAGCCCGAGCCCCCAATTCCTCCCGAAGCTACCTCCGTCGCGGAGCTCGCCACCGGCGACTCCCTTCACCCCCGCCGACACAACAACCACCGGGAGGACCGCCCCGGCCTGGAGGATCCATCCCTGCCCTTGGATCCCCGTGGAGAGCCGTCGTTCGTCGGTGGCGATCGCCGGAACCCCGCCCTCGCTCGGACAGAGGAGGGACAAGACGCGGGCGACTGGTCAAACCTGACCAGTGGGCCCAAGGGACCCACTGTCAGTGACCAGCCCCGCCGCCAGGTTTTTTAAGTGGAAGTGTAAAAGCAAAGTACGCCTTCGACGTGTTCAATTTTCGAAACATTTTCTTTTCTTTTTCTATTTTATTTAAAAACCAGAAATTTGACTAAACTTTGACTGGCTATATCTTTTTAAATAAAACTCCAAATGAGTTGATTCTTTTTCCTTCCTCTCTCAAATTTAGTCTAGTTTATTTTAAGATTTATTTGAAAAAAATTCAGACAACTTTTTTTGTACTGTTTTTAAAGTATGTGTTATTTGTACTGTTTTTAAAGTATGTGTTATTTGACCATGTTGGAAGATACCGATTGCAGCCGGTAGGCAGGCCACCTGGTCCGGGGGCATGGGTGTTTCCAGTTGGGACCGAGAGGGGGGCACCCCTTAGAGCGCGCGATATAAATTTGATCCCATGCTATTCGAGGTTGTAGCCTCCCCACTTAGAGTTTTGCTTGACGGGTGTCGTGGGTGATTCCAGACACCGGTAAGTTAAGCTGGTGTGTGCAAGTCAGGTGTGTTTTCAATTAAAAGACCGTGGACGGAATTAGTCCCGATGGACTAAAGAAATCCGTTACTCGTGGGTAAAGAGTACACCCTCTGCAGAGATTATATCTATTCAAATTAGCCGTGTCCATGGTTAAGGACTACAGTCTGGGTTGAGTCAAGTGTCGATCTTAGTGTCGGTCTTCGGAGGAGAAACTACTAAACCAGAACATGGATCATGACGTGTGAGTTATGATGATTATGATTATTATTATTATGGACTAACCCCTTATTATTATTTGAAGTATTGAGTATCCCTGGGACGGTTCTACCTCCTGGATATTCATTGTGATCATCTTCTTATAAGCCCTTTATGTGGTGTCGCACAGACGCGCGACTGTGGCATGTTTGTTATTTATTTACCTTATAAGCCCTTTATGTGGTCTCGCACAGACGCCCGACTGTGGCATGTTTGTTATTTATCTACCTTATAAGCCCTTTATGTGGTGTCGCTTAGACGCCCGACTGAGGCATGCTGCATATCATGATCCTTTCGAGGCGTCGCTTCAGACACCCGATTGGTGCATTTTATTTCTGCTCCATTATTGCATATTCATGTTGCATATAAATAACCTGCTTGCATGCATCAGGGATTTTATTTTATGACTAACATTGTGATCATAGTATAATTCAGAGCACGATTATCGCTGTTATATTATACCCGTGTTCATAATGTTTGCGAGTACATTCAAAGTACTCACTGGCTTGTCCCTGGCTATTGTCTTGGCCAGATTTCTTGCATGGAGAGGAGCATTGCGATGACAGCCCCGGAAACTAAGTAACGGTGATAGCAGCCTTGCGAAGATAGGAGTTAACCTGGTCAGCTATTCCTGTGGGAAATGGAGTCCCATAGGCGCTGATGATCCCCAAACCGCTTCCGCCATCAACCACTAGAAACCATTTGTTGTACTCATAGGCCAGAATGGTCTTGTACTACATATTATGTATTTTTCTTGGAATTTCTGTATCAAGTTGGTCCCTCGTCAGCTAATAGTAATCCTGGAGCACAAGGGCCATTTTCTGGAAATTAATATCCCGAAAATCCAGTCCTGACATCTATGCACAAGCACGAGATCAAGATTGAAGTACCAGAACCAGAAACCAAGAGACTCAAAGAACCAGCTAATGAATCAAGAGGAACAGAGGCTATGAACTAAAACTCATCTTTTTTAGTGAGCCGGTCCCTTTACATATTCTTATTTCAAGAGTTTAGCCTGAATAAATTCAAAGTTAAACTGGGGGCTAATGTTGGGGATATTCCCCATGACCAAGGCCCGGCTCATAAGGATAAGCCGCCCTGATGCTTAAGTCATCTTCGGGCTTAAGTCACCCTGACGTTAAGTCATCTTTGGGCTTAAGCAGCCATGTTAAGTCCTCTCTGGACTTGAGCAGCCATGTAAGTCCTCTCTAGACTAAAGTAGCCATCATAAGCAACCATCTTAACCCGCCATGATGAGTCCCGAAGATGAGTCTCGAAAGATGAGACTCCTGAAGATAAGCCCTGAAGATAAGTCCTGAAGGTAAGCCACCCTGCTGTAAGCCGCTCGTCTGGACACAAGAAGCCCGGGATTCAGAAGCCCATGCTGAGACGCCCGTGATAAGAAGCCCGCGATGGGAAGTCAGAAATAGGCTAAGTCCTAATCCTACTAGGACTCTACATGTAAACCCGCCCCTTCAACTTATATATGGAGGGGCAGTGCACCCCAAGAGGGTCAGGTTCTCTACAGGTTAAGATAATCAGGGCTTAGTCAGGCAAGTCTTACACAAGATCAATGTAGATGCTCTCGAGGTAGAGGTAGCGAAACACCACCCTTGTAACCAAGATCGTCATCATCATCAATATCAATGAAACGGGATGTAGGCTTTTACCTCCACCGCGAGGGGCCGGACCTGGGTAAAATCTCCATCTCTCGTCCTGCTCAACCCTGTTCAAGCTACCACTTAGATGTGTTGGCCTCACGACTAAGTCCTTACACAAGGACATCTGCCGTGACAAAACCACGACAGTGCCGCCCTGTCACGACGCAACAGAAGCTGCACCTGGTGAATGGTGACCCACCATTCAGCTTCCATAGCCATGTTAGCTGGAGGCTGAGAATGAATTGTGGTGTTGATAGCAGTTACGCCTTTTCTTTTAGGGTGGGGTAGTATAGTAATTTACTAGTAGTAGTTAAAACCCATAAGGACCCAAATGTGAATGTTTATCTGATCAAGCAAGTGAACTTGTGTGTTATTGTTACTGTTTATAGGTATATGTGTTTGTCAGAAGCTTCAGACAAATGGAACAAAAGAAAATTAGCAATATGTTGATGTGTACTCGCGCTTTAATATGATGCGATGCAATGTGTGTGGTCTATTTCGGATATATATGTGGGGGAGTATTCTCGTTTTCTCTCCTCTGAAGAAGTGGATATGACACACGAGTTGAGTTTAGTCACATAAGCGCTCTTTGCCGCGCCAATGAAATTTGAGCCATTGAAATAGTTTTTACATCCAGTGGAATTTGAGCTATTCAAATAAGTGGTCACACGGGATCCCGTGAGACTTGACGATGGTGACCCATCGTAATGCTTGGGTAGTCAATTCCCTTTCCCCTCCATCGTGGCTCGCTGCTTGAGGGTCCGACTAGCCTTCAGTTGCGTTCCCTGGTTGGCCAACCATGACAGAGATTATCAACGTTCACAGTATTACGGTTGTGTGCATCGGGGGCCGGGGTGATCCTCTTTTTCTCAGAATAAATCCTCCTATGCTTACCATCATTTGCCAATTGCTTGCAAGAATATAATTGCCAAGTCTTAAAAATGTTAATGTGTGTGTGCTGATGATAACACCCTGTGGTCATGATCTTTTTACAGCTGGTGCAGAAGATGGAACAGTCAAATGAGAACGTTAATGCCAAGAAGGGTGACGCCCTGTTGAGGCGTTGCGGCAGCTCCATTTGGTGAATGGTGACTTGCCATTCAACTTCCATAGTCATGCAGGCAGGAGGAGTACATGAAGTCTGGTTGTTTTTTGTGTTTGATGCAAGTGCAGCAATAATCGTGGTGTTGATAGTAGTTACCTTGTCTGTGGTGATATGTTAATTTACTAGTGGTACCTATAACCCACAAGGACACAAATATCAGTGTTTATCTAGTCAAGCAAGTGAACTTTTGTTGTTGTTACTGTTTATAGATGATGATGGGTTTGTCAAAAACTTCAGACAAATGGAACAAGAGAAAATTAGCAACATGTTGATGTGTAGTACGAAAGTCCCCTTATACTTCCAAGCTCAATGGAGCTCGAGGTGAATAATAAATTAAAAAATTTCAATAACTTCAGAATTTTTTGGGTGTAAACTTTGACAAATGTTCTCGGTGCTTGCGAATTTCATCTTGAAATAATGTTCGTGAATGTCATGGCAAAAAATGCTCCAAAATGCTTTCAAAAATAGCATTTCTGGAGTGCCGAGTTTGTTTTTTTATGAAGACCTCCAAGAATGTTATTTCGGGATAAAATTTGCATGAACTAAGAATATTTGTGAAAGTTTTTACCAAACAAAATTCTGATTTTTTTTTTACATTTTTGGATTATAATGTTGAGTAATGAGCATATGAGCTCGGGACTAGATACTCTGCGTCCCGTGTACGCTCTCTTTAATATGATCTGATGCTATGTGTGTGTTCCATTTCCAGTGTATGATGGAGTCTTTGCCTTTGCTATGTTTTGAAGAAGTGCAGATTACACAAGAGTTGAGTTTAGTCATGTAGGTGCACTTTCTTGCGTAAGTGAAATTTAAGCCATTCAAATAGTTATTAAATCTGGTGAAATTTTAGCTATTCAAATCAGTGGTCACACAAAATCCCATGAGAGTTGATAGTAGTTAGCATTTCCTTTCTGAGCGGCATGTCATAGTCATTTACTAGTTGTACCTAAAACCCATAAAGAACTAAATGTCAGTGTTTTGTCAAGAAAGTGCACTTGTTTTGTTGTTACTATTCGTATATAGGTGATGATGGGTTAATCAGAAGGTTCAGAGAAATGGAACAAAAGAAAGTTAGCACTATATTGATGTGTACTCGCGCTTTAATATGATGCAATGCTATGTGTGGTCTATTTTGGAGGTGTGTGTGAGAGTCTTCGCCTTTGCTCTCTTATGAAGATGTGGAGATGACACACGAATAGAGTTTAGTCACATAGGTGCACTTTATCTCACCTGTGAAATTTGAGATATTCAAATAGTTTTTAAATCCAATGACATTTGAGATATTCAAATTAGTGGTCACGCGGGATCCCATGAGACTTGACGGTGGTCACCCATTGCAATGCTTGGGTAGTCCATTCCCTTTTCCCTCTGCCTCGTCTCACAACTTGAGGGTTCGTCTAGTCTTCACGCGCTCATTGGCTGGCTAACCATGACAGCGAGCATCAACACGCATACTCATATGGCCGTGTGCATCGGAGGCCAGTGGTGATCATCCATTTCTCAGAAAAAAGCCTCCTACATTTACCATCATTTGTCAATTACTTGCAACAATCTAATTACCAAGTCTAAAAACATTTAATGTTTGTGTGTTGATGTTAACGCCTTGTGGTCATAATATTGTTTAAAGCTGGTGGAGGAATGATGGAATAGTCCAAGGAGAACATCAACGCCAAGATGAATGGTACCATGTCGAGGCACTGTGGCAACTGCATCTGGTGAACGGTGACTCACATTTCAACTTCCATAGATGTGCTGGCAGGACGATGAGGAGGACTTGCATTCTAGCCGTTTTGTGTCCGATGCAACTTCAGAGACAATTGTGGTGTTGATAGTAATTAACATTTCTTTTTGGCAAAAAGTGTATATACCCCCATAAACCATGACGGTTTGGGCACATCACTCCCTCACATCGAAAACCAGTGTCTTAATCCACTAACTAGCCCAAACCGGGCAAATCACCCCTCCCCCCCAAAGATGTGTTGACCAAGAAAGCGACCGGATGCATGAGGGGAAGGAAGGTGTAGGACGAGGACGGCGACCTCCATGGCTCCGCCTCCCCGACTACTATCATTTCTGAAGCATGGGAAAAGATGACCCTGCTCGCCACCTACCTTGGCCCCTCCAATTCTTCTCATTCCAACCATGGCCGAGAGCGACAATGGCACCATACCTGGTGGCCTCGAGACCCCGGTCTGAAGCACGTAAGATGTCCCCCACCGACTCCTTCGACTGCGACGCCCTACCATTAGCAGACAACATACTCAAGCTCATCGAGCTGGCACAGGATGCGGACGATGGGCATCCTACCCATATGCGCATAGTGGTGCCACCCTCGTATGTGGAAGATTGTGAGAACCAGGAGGATATTATTGAGGCCATGGATGGCGGAAATGGTGGCTCCATCGTGTTACATGCTCTATTTCGGTCAGAGAGGATTTTAGGAGGGAGAAATGGTTGATTACACTTAGACATGGGACCCTATATGCCTTAGTCAACATCTCCTATTCGTTAAAACACAAAACCACTCTTTAAAAGCACCTACCAAGCTTCTAGGGGGGTGATATGTCTGGTTTAAGATAGCTGAGGGGACTAAGATCCCGGTTTTCGATGCTAGGGGGCGATGTGACTGAAACGTGATAGTTTAGGGGGTATATATATATATACTATTTTTGGGATGATATAGTAATTTACAAGTAATACAAAAAACCAGCCAGGACCCAAGCAAGTGAACTTGAGTTGTTGTTATTGTTTATACGTGTTGATAATAGTTACCTTTTTTCGAAGCGAGATGGTATAGTAATTTACCAGTAGTACCTAAAACCCATTAGGAATAAAATTTCGGTATTTATATGGTCAAGCAAGTGAACTTGTGTTGTCGTTACTGTTAATAGATCATGATGGGTTTGTTAGAAACTTCAAACAAATGGGACGAAAGGAAATTAGCAATTTGTTGATGTGTACTTAAGTTTTAATATGACATGATGCTATGTGTGCGGTCCATTTCTGATATGTGTGTGAGAGTCTTCGCATTCCCTCTCTTCTGAAGAAGTGGAGATGACACAATCACGTAGGCACACTTTTTCGCATCGGTGAAATTTTAGTCATTCCAATAGTTCTTAAATCTAGTGAAATTTGAGATATTCAAATTAGTGGTCACGTGGGTTCCTTAGAGACATGTCAGTGGTCACCGATCTTAATGCTTGTGTAGTCGATCCACTTTCCCCCTTCGTCGTGACTTGTTGTTGATGGTCCGACTAGCCTTCAGTTGCGCTCCCTCGTTGGCCAACCATGATAGCAATCATCAACACTCATACTCTTATTGTTGTGTGCATCGGATGCCAGGGGTGATCCTTCTTTTTCAAGAAAAAACACTCCTACACTTACCATAATTTTCCAATTGCTTGCAACAACATAATTGCCAAGTCTTAAAACAGTTAATGTGAGCGTGCTGATGGTAACACCTTGTGGTCATGATTCTTTCATAGCTGCTGGGGAAGATGGTGCAATAGTCCAAGGAGAACATCAATGCCAAGAAGGGTGGCGTCCTGTCTCAGTGCTGGGTTAGCTGCATCTTGTGAACATTTGGCGCTTTGACAGCACCCTATCTATCGAATATGAGATTAACTATCTACTCTGTATCTATCTATCTATAGCTGACCTTTTTCATCAATCATGTGACATTAATAGCTATCTAATGCTTTAATCAATGCTTACCTCTTGAATGCGGGAGCTTATAAATAGGGGCGCACAATGCTGAAACACACACCACAAGCAAGAGCATACGTAGAGACCACAATGGAGTGATAGGATGGTGTCGGAGATGAGCTAGGACGAGAAGTTCTCAGAGGAAGAAGTCCCCTCACACTCGCGCATTCTTGAAGGTGAGGAGCAGACGGTTGCACCTGCACGGCAGTCTTCAATCTTCGCGCTGACGCTAGACGAAATGTAATAGTCGGTGTGCGAGGCGGGGTGCAATTTTGGGCCATGAACATGGACAAGTTCATGAGCAACATACGGAGGGAATGGAGGAGGCTCCTGTGGTGGGTGCTGGTGGAAGCAGAGGTGGTGGGGATGCAGGAGGAAGCGGCCTATGCTGGCAGGGGCCCTCCTCCTTGGCTCCCTGGCTGTGCCGGAAGATGTTGGAGGAGGTGTGGGCTAGGATCTATAGGGAGCCCCGATCGGTGCATGCCCAGCCTCAGGCCACGCATCCCTCACCGTAGCTTCCTGTCCTTCCAACTGTGGGGAATGGCAGAAAGTCCTTTTGCGCGGTGATGCTACCTAGCGGCAACAAATCCGCCATTCATTGCTCACGTCAATATGCGTGAAGGTGGTACCACTTTATTCTCATTTTCTTCTATACACTAGTATACATCATCAAAATACAGCAGGTGCCCCATTATTTGTCTTTGGCATAGATGCATGGCAAAAATATGATAGTGTGCTCTCTCTCTCTTCGGTTAAATCCAACCTTTTATTTCACTTTTACTAAATTAAATCATCCTATCTTTTAAACCATAAGTTCCTATTTGATTTTTTCATATTTGAAATTCTGGCGCCAGGGCCTTTTAGACAAGACCAATCTTGAATACATTTCGAACACATTTAAATTTCAATGTTTCATATTCCATATTTGAACCAAACCTATACCACTTGAAATTTTTAAAACACTATTTCAACAGAAATATTTAAAACCATCATGTTTTACTAGAAACCATTAACTTTTTGAAATTGATTTTTTGGTGTAATAGTTTATTTCAAAAGAGTGAAAATATTTTTTCACAAACATGCAATTGAAATAGATGTGATTTTTGTGAAGCAAACCAGTGAAATGTAACATGTAGGTTTTGAATTATGAAATAATATAACTGATGACCCACATGTGTAGCGGATCAATCATAGTCCTTTTTCTAAGTAAGAGTGTCGAATCCAATGTGGAACAGTACGAAATGACAAGCGGTTTTCAACAAGGTAATTTCTGCAAGCACTGAAGTTGTAGGTAACAGATAGTTTGATAGCAAGATAATTTGTAACGAGCAAGTAACAGTAATAGTAAAAAAGTGCAGCAAGGTAGCCCAATACTTTTGTGGCAAAGGGCAGGCCAAAACGGTTTCTTATAATAGGCAAAGCGTTCTTGAGAGCACACGGGAATTTTAGCTAGTCACTTTCATCGTGTTGGTTTGATTCGCGTTCGCTACTTTGATAATATGGTATGTGGATGGACTGGTGCTTGGGTGTTGTTCTTACTTGAACAAGCCTCCCACATGTTTAACACCCTCGCAAGCATCCGCAACTACGAGAAAAGTATTAAGATAAAATTTAACCATAGCATTAAACATAGGGATCCAAATCAGCGCCTTACGAAATAACACATGAACTAGGGTTTAAGCTTCTGTCACTCTAGCAACCCATCATATAATAACTACTCCACAATGCATTCCCTTAGGCCCAAAATGGTGAAGTGTCATGTAGTCGACATTCACATGACACCACTTAGGGAATCACAACATACATACCATCAAAATATCGAACGAATATCAAATTCACACTATTACTTGCAACATGACTTCTCCCGTGGCCTAAAGAACAAAAGTAACTACTCACAAATAATATTCATGTGCAAGATTAGAGGGGTATTAAATAGCATAATGGATCTGAACATATAATCTTCCACCAAATAAACCATGTAGCAATCCACTACAAGATGTAATCAACACTACTAGTCACCCACAGGTACCAATCTGAGGTTCGGGTACAAAGATTGAACACAAGAGATGAACTAGGGTTTGAGATTAGATGGTGTTCTTGAAGATGTTGATGAAGATTGGCCTCCCAAAGATGAGAGGGTTGTTGGTGATGACGATGTCTTTGATTTCCCCCTCTAGGAGGGAAGTTC
Source organism: Aegilops speltoides (assembly GCA_021437245.1). NCBI lineage: Eukaryota > Viridiplantae > Streptophyta > Magnoliopsida > Poales > Poaceae > Aegilops > Aegilops speltoides. Next base: position 451,161,921 of record CM038143.1, on the reverse strand, counting down.
CCCCAGCGGAATGGCTCCGCTCACTACAAGAAATATGTCAACTTGTGACCATCACTATTGGTCACTCAAAGGTCATTGTTTTTCATTTGCGACCTATTTGTGACCAAAAACAGAAGGTCAAAAGTTGGCGGTCATAAACTGAAATTAACGGCCTTCTCTGTGAGAAGGTCGTAGACGTTTACGACCAAAACAAAAGGTCGTGGAACCCATGACCTTTTGTCTTGGTCACTGGCTGTCTGCCCAGGCCACGTCGGATCCGACGTGGCAATCTGACATGCCAAAATTGCGACCAATTGAAAAGGTCGTTGATAAGATTCACCCCGGTCCGATTAGGTGTCTATATGGGCCGAGCCCATTAATTCAGCCTTTCGATATATTTTTTCCTGTCAATTTTTTGTCGACTTCATGGGCCAGGCCCAACATTGCAGCGTTTTTATTTCCAGGGTCATGATTGTTTTTTGGACCGTTTCTTTCTTGGGTCGCATCTATTTCTCAATTGGGCCTCGGACTTTTTACAGTCCATTTCCTTAGTTTATAGGGTTTTTTTCCTGTGAATATTATTTGGAAAATGGCCTTTTTATATGCCAAATAATATTAGCTCCAACTTGTCAAGTCTTAATTAAAGACAACCAATGTTTCAATTTCCACACAATTATTTCAATCAGAATAGCAAACAAATGAGAATCATCGAACCACATGCCAATTTTGGCTAATAGCACAGTCTTTACATAATTCATTTCACCATTACATGTGATACTATCAGAACATATAACACCTACTACAAATACACTCCAGACTTCTTCTCTACACTTTCAGGCTGGAGCTCTTTAAATGAGAGGAAACACCATTTCTGGATATGTCCGTACAGGCTGAACAAAGGCATCTAACAATTAACCAAAAGAGTTATAAACAAAATAAAAACAAATATAGAAAGCAGCTAGGGGCTAAATCATGAAGCATCTCTACATGTAACATGTAACCATAATAACCACAAGGCATGAATACCAAAACTCCTAGAAATGGTTGTTCAGAATACACGAAGGCATAGTTGTTGCATGAATACCAAAACTCCCAGAATGGTTATAGATGTTTGAACACAGAAAATGATTCAATCTTTGAAGGTTCATTGAGCACGACACAAACGATTTAAGATAACAAGACATATGTTCTACACCAATTTTACACAAATCATTATCAATTACAATTTACAACATACTTAAAACAAAACACCATAGCTTCTGCATGACATAGGGAATCAACACAATAGTATATGTCATGGCATCATGGCCCATCCACAAAAGAACAAAAGAAAATAATGGGATAGACCTGTAACACCCCGGATGTAGCTTTCCATATCCGTAACCCCAACTCCTGCTTTTTCCGGAGATGCGATATATTATTTCCTTCGTGGTTGGGTTTTGTTGTTTTGTTTTGCTTTTGTTCATGTCATGCATTTCGTCTCATGCATCATGTGCATTGCATCGGCATCGTTTTCATAAAACTTGCACCCATTCGAAGTTGCCGCGTCCCCCCTTGCCTTCATTGACCGTTCCGAGACCAACCGTGTTTTTCGTTTCCCTTTTGTCAAACCACTTAACCCCTCTGCACAAGCACCCACCCCCTCTTGTGCGTGTCCGAAACTTGCCCGAACCCGAACCGATCTGTCGTGACCGTTGGATCCGGATCATCCCCTAACGTCTACAAAACATCATCGTTTTATTTATTGGACTCCCTAGCATATTTATTCTCGTCCGTCGAATTTCGATCGGATGATCCAAACTCCCCTCTTTTTCATATATAGTCCACCCCCTAGTCCATTTTTGTCAAACCCTAGAAATCCTCTCCTTTGTCCCCCCTAGCTGCCGCCGCCGCACTCATCTCCCACCTCGGGATCCTCCCAGATCCCCTTCGCTCCAACCAGCGCTGCCAAGCCTCCACTTTCTCCTCCAAAATTCCCGCGCCCGCAGCCATGCTCTGGATCGAGAGGAGCTCGATCCCAGCGCTCGCTAAATCTTCATCCGCCGTCCTCCTCGTGCCCGATCTCGACGCCGCAGCTCCCGTGGCGCTCCCCGCCCGAGCCGCCTCCACGCCGATTTATCGCCCTCCTCCATCGCTTCAGCCAGGCTGCCGCAAGCAGAAGACCACCGAGCTCCACCGCCGCCTCGCCCCGGATCCGCCGATTCCGTCGCTCGAGTCGCCACGCCAAGCCCTCGCCTCGCGGAGCTGCTGCAGCCCGTCGCGCCGACTATCTCCCTCTCTCGCCGCCGCCAAGTCCCACCGCCGCGCCCGTTCCTCGCTGAAAGCAGAGGACGAGACGCGCCCGACCCTGCCCGCTTTCGTTTCGCTGGTCGCTGTCTCACCGCTGGATTCCGCTGCTCGTCATCCCCGACATCCATCTCCGTCGCCTGGACTCCTGCCGCTGCTTCGTCCTGGGACGGATCCTCGTCGCCGGAGACTGCTGCAGCTCCGTCCCCGCCGCTGTTTTCCTCGCCGCCGGTCTGCTTCTCCTCGCTGCCCGGATCCGCTTCCTCCGGCCGCCTCCACCGCCCAGGTCCCCGGCGACCTCACCGTCCGGGCCTCCTCCGTCGCGCGCTGACCTGCAAGCTCCTCACCGCCGCTCCTTTGCACCCTGAACCCACTGCAGCTGTCATTGTTCTTCAGAAACGAGAAGGAGCCTCGCTCCCTTCGCGTTGACCACGGCCGGGCCACGTCTTGCGCCAGGCCGAGCCGGCCCAGCTACCCAGTCAGTCTCCCAGCGCCCTCTCCACCGACCGGCCCACGAGGCCTGGTGAGCAGCCCCCGCCCCTGTGCACTGTTGGGCCAGCCAGCAGATTTGGCCCGTTCATTTTTTTTCCTGTTCCTGCGAATTTCCTTTTATCCAGTGATTTACAGATTTGCAGAAACGTCCCTCTAGATCATGCATTTAATAACTCACAAACTATGCATCATATGTAAATAATTTATATATGTAAAATGCTTAGTTTTTTATCTAGTTTCACATTATGCCATTTTCATCCATGTTTAAAATGTTTAAAATTGTTTGATTAAATTTGCTTAAATGCCATGTTAAAATGATTTAATTCATAACTAATTAACCGTAACTCGGAATTTAATAAACTTTATATGTAAATGGGGTGGAAAAATGCGTAGATTTTCATGGTCCACTTTATTTTCCTGTTTAACAACTTTAAAATATGTTTTAGGGCAGAACAGTAGCAAATTCATAAATTGCATATGGGGATTTTCCGGACTTGTTGTTCGTTGTTTCCGGCCTCATTTAAACTTGCCTAGGTAGGTAGTTTTGTTATGCTTCACCCCTTGCCATGTTAATCAACATTTAATATTGTTGGGTAGCTTAAACACGAGAGAACTAAATAATTGCATGTGGTGTTTTGTCAATATGCAACTCGTTGCATATTGAGCTCCACTTAACTTGTAGTGTTGTTTGTTGCACTTTGCCATGCCATGCCTCATTAAACCGGACATGCATCATACTTGTTTGTGCATCATGCCATGATTGTTTACTATGTTGTTTGCTTCTTTCCGGATTGCTTCTCTCGTTAGCTTCGGTTTCGTTCCGGAGTTGTGAGGATTTGTTCGACTTCACCCGTTCGTCTTCTTCATGGACTCGTTCTTCTTCCTTGCGGGATTTCAGGCAAGATGACCGCTACCCTGGATCTCACTACTATCATTGCTATGCTAGTTGCCTCGTTCTTTCGCTATGCTGCGCTACCTATTACCTGTTTGTCCAGCCATCCCATATTGCCATGAACCTCTAACCTTTGACACCTTTCCTATGCAAACCGTTGTTTGGCTATGTTACCGCTTTTGCTCAGCCCCTCTTATAGCGTTGCTAGTTGCAGGTGAAGTTGAAGATTTCTCCATGGTGGACAGGATTTTGGTTGGGATATCACAATATCTCTTATAATATTAATGCATCTATATACTTGGTAAAGGGTGGAAGGCTCGGCCTTATGCAGTGTTTTGTTCCACTCTTGCCGCCCTAGTTTCCGTCATACCGGTGTTATGTTCCCGGATTTTGCGTTCCTAACGCGGTCGGGTGATTTATGGGACCCCCGACAGTTCGCTTTGAATAAAACTTGTCCAAAGAAGGCCCAACATTGACTTTTACCATTTGCCTCACCACCACCTATTTTTCCCTTGGGAGTCGCTCTCTCGAGGGTCATCTTTATTATAGCCCCGGGCGATTGCTTGTCTAAGCGTTGGTCCAAACTAGAGCCTTGTCTTGGGACCATCCCTTGGCAACTTGGGTTACGTCGGTACCAGATGCTTCGCTTATCCGGTGTTGCCCTGAGAACGAGATATGTGCAGCTCCTATCGGGATTGTCGGCGCATCGGGCGGCTTTGCTGGTCTTGTTTTACCATTGTCAAAATGTCTTGATGTACTGGGATACCGAGTCTGATCGGAGTGTCTCGGGTGAAGGTCTATTCCTTCGATGATCGCGAGAGCTTGCCATGGGCTATGTTGGGACACCCCTGCAGGGTATAAACTTTTGAGAGCCGTGCCCGCGGTTATGTGGCAGATGGGAATTTGTTAATGTCCGGTTGTAGACAACTTGACACTTGATCCGAATTAAAACGCATCAACCGAGTGCGTAGCCGTGATGGTCTCTTCTCGGCGGAGTCCGGGAAGTGAACGCGGTTTCTGGGTTACGTTTGACGTAAGTAGGTGTTCAGGATCACCTCTTGATCATTGCTAGTTGACGACCGTTCCGCTTGTTCTCTTCTCGCTCTTCTTTGCGTATGTTAGCCACCATACTTGCTTAGTCGCTGCTGCAACCTCACCACTTTACCCCTTCCTTTCCCATTAAGCTTTGCTAGTCTTGATACCCATGGTAATGGGATTGCTGAGTCCTCGTGGCTCACGGATACTTCAAAACCAGTTTGCGGTGCCTATGTTAATGAAAGGTGTGCGCAATCAAGCTCAAGGAGGAGCTCGATGAAGATCTTGCCCTTTGTGTTGTTTCGTTCTAGTTGATCATTAGTGGAGCCCAGTTGGGGTCGATCGGGGACCTTTTTTTCGCATTTGGGGTTCTTCTTTATTTTGGTTCCGTAGTCGGACCTTGATTGTATTTGGATGATGTAATGCTTTATTCATGTAATTGTGTGAAGTGGCGATTGTAAGCCAACTATGTATCTCTTTCCCTTATGTATTACTTGGGTTGTGTGAAGATTACCTCACTTGCGACATTGCTTTCAATGCGGTTATGCCTCTAAGTCGTGCTTCAACACGTGGGAGATATAGCCGCATCGAGGGCGTTACAAGACCGAAGACTTATCTAGTCAGAGAAGATAGCGTTGATGCAGTTGCAGCAGGGCTACCTCAAGACTGTGAATATGGTGCCATGGTCGGGGTTGATGCGCTCCAGCAAGGTAAGCATCATGGCCTCATCGGCTCTACGAGAATAAGAAAAGTATTAGTTATACTGCCCAGCAGGACTAGCTAGCATCCAGAGCATGCATTGACTGGACACATATTCCCATTAACAAAATGATAAGAGTATTATCAGGATCATTACCTTCCCTCTTGCTGAAGTAGCGATGTCCATTCTTTCTGCTCCATGGCTGGCCTAAACAAAACCGCCTTGAAGAATAGAAAGAAGTCTCAGGTTTATCAACCACAACAAAACAGCAGTGTGACCTTAAGAAGAAGAATAGAAAGAGGTCTCGTGTTTATCAAGCACAGCAAAACAGCAGTTTGACCATCAGTCATAGATCTGAATATAAAACAAAAGAGGTCTCTGGTTTAGACTAAAAAGGAAAAGCTAGTTATGCATGATGTCTCAGGTTTAAACAAAATATCAAGACCACAATTTTAACAAGAGATATGTAGTCAGTCCAATTGAACAAAATCGGGACAGTAGCATTATGAGTATTGAAGTGGAGATGTAGCAGGAAATCAAATGAAGCAAGTTAATTGTTTGCATGGCATTCACCATAGTAGGTAGTACTAACACCAGTACACATGTATGCAGAAATGATTTGCTCAAACAATGGCTAACTAAATTCACAATGAAGGAAATTTGGACTCAAGCTTAGTCAGCCAACATAATCCATGCTACCCAACCACCTCCATTTATACAGTTGTTATTCTTTATCTTATCAGCCATGCCTATGCAGGAACTGAAAACCAGAACACATGTCTGTAGAAGTGAAAATTGCTGAAACAATGGCTAAATAAGAGATGCTACTCATCAGCAGAACTTTTTGGTCGTGTACACTGTTATAGTCAAGCAGAAGCCTCTTGTACTCGAAGGCCTATAAAATAAAATGGATAAGTTTAGATTGATTACTGTAGGTGCAACACATTTTCTAGAACATGCATAAACATGACATGAAATAGATGTAGTATCATCACTACATGAAAGGAGCATTATACTTGGAAGGAAAAAACAACATTATGTCACCAAACAAACACTACTTGACAGGAAACTATGCATTTCGTCCTTGTATCCATTAGTAGCAGGTATTCAGCATCATGTTTTAATCTGTCTAAAAATCAGCATGGCAACTTGGTACATGACTCAATCTTTAAGCATGGCAAAAATTATTCTAACTCTATGATGGTATCGGGTAAACTTGTATATGGCCGTGGATAGTGAAACTCCAATTACAAAATCAGCTATGCGTCTACTGTGTCAAGGCATGACATGGCAAAACATTTCAGAAGATGGACCAAACAAAAATGAATGAAGGTTCAGCAACAGGCTACCTGTAGATAAATGAATCCAACAGCGGGGTCTTGTGATGAGCGTCGCCATGTGATCTAGCTCGAGCCGCGGCTGTGGCATTGCCACGGCGAGATCCCTCTTTGGGCTTGCATGAGAAAATCAGGGTGCGCCTCCGTCTCGCCATCAGCTTCTACCTACAGTAAGTGTTTGTAGTGTGAGGCCATGTATGCATTTGTCTAAATTTGTGTCTGACTGTTGCTCATTACATGATGTGGTGGCAGGCAACGCTTACGACCATTTGCAGATCAAAAAGGACCACTCTCTATATATGCAACAATTACATGATGTGGTCACACATCTCATACTGCATTATTTGTGCAGGGAAAAGGATAATGCATGCTGCATTATTTGAGTCTGTCAACTGAAAACAGTAGTATTTTTGGCCATTGCTAGCTAGCATGTGAAAGAAAGAAAGAAAGAAAGAAAAATCACTAGTATTTTGTCTGAAAAATCACTAGCTAGCATGATGCATTACTAGTCTGCCAATTATCCATGCCACAGAAACAACGTGAATCAAACCACAACAACAAATCAAATCCGGGGTTGACATGAGGACTAAGACGGCGCTCAGGGGGCGCTTGGGCTTGTTGGAGTCTTTCTTGGCCTTGCTCTTCTTCACCACAAGTTTGCATCGCCATAGAAACAATAGCAGCAAAGCGAATCAGAACCCAATGCGAAACAACATCAAGAAAACCCAGGCAAAACCACCATGGGAAATGAGTCCATCACCTAAAATGCATATATGCTCAATCCCCTTGCAGGCTACAGTTACAGAATATGCTCAGACATGAAAATGCCAGAACCGTTTTACATGTACCAAGCAGTGTCATATATTTGCAAGGAGCTGCAGTGTAAATGCTACTTCTGAAAATAAGTGCACCATTAACAAATTCACATGGTCAGAATGATATAACTTGTTCAGCGTCAGCTAATCGTCTTAAATCATCATGGCAACATATAATCATGAAGCAAACAAGTATTTGCGACTGTTGTTAACAGATTCAATGCGAATGAGTTGAAATACTTATTCACAGGCAATATATAATGGTGACCACTGCTAACAGATTAAAAGCAAAAGAGCTAAAATGCATATGAGCAGAGTGTCAACCCCATTGCAGGCTACAGTTACAAAATATGCTCAGAAATGACAATGCCAGAACCGTTTTACATGTACCAAACTCCATCCACCGGTCCAAATTGCTAACTAATCACTTCGCTTGAGGAGAGTGTCAACAAATAAAACTCGTACAGGCTACACTTTGAGAATATCAACAAATATGAACATGGCCAACTAAAAGCAGATCCCTTGGTCGGTCCCATGCATGGATTTGGCATGCACATAAGCAGTAAATGAGGCATCTATGCTAGGTGGGAAGGGATCGAGATAGGAGGAGGTTACCATCTGGAGATCCCGGCTCCCGGAGGTGTTCTCGACGAGGTTGGGTCACGCGCGGACGTCATAGATGATGGCCTCTTGAACCAGGGGATGACGATGTGAGTCCCCTCAGGGTAGACCTGCATGGAGCACGCACGCACACCCAAATATCAAATGCACGTAGAAGGGACCCGAAAAATCACTCAAAAAGAAAACCGGCCAATTTATCATGGCCACTGTGTTTTTTGACACAGCATCCCATTTGATTTGAGTTTATGCGATAGTTTTGGTGCTGCTAGTTATGTTAGTTAGACGCATAATAAAATTCATTCATCTCAATACCATAGAGCTAGGTCTGAAACAGGAACCAGCCAATTAAAGACGGCCTGACTGACCACCTACGCATGCTCGTTGCGGCTCCTCTAATCCAAACAGTAAGCAATGCACGGAATATTACTCAACACCATCTGCCTCCTTTTGGAAGTGATAAATACAACATGATACGAATAGCCAATGACTATAATTCTAACTACACGCTTGACAACCTCACAGGAAGTAGTACATGGCGTTTCATCCATGCTTGGTTAATTCTTCACTTGGATGAATCTAGTAGAGCATGGAATGAAGCTAACAGATAAGCCTGGTCTAGACAAGTTTGGGGGAAATGCACTAACCATTGATCAGACAGAATAATATTTGATCACATTTTTTTCACACAGCCAATGTAGTGCAGTAAGCAAATTGGACATCAAATTCAGGAGGAATTTGATCAGCTTCGACTGATTAGATTTGCAAGTATGAAATCTGCATCCTGATCCCCGTTACACATGCCCAATCGCCATCATGTGTCTAGTCTGTCCAAATCAAAATTAGGAACTGATCTCCACCGACCATGAAGACGTCATGGGCACATGAGAGAGTAGAGCGGAGGGTTTACATGAGAGAGTAGAGGCGCGGGCAGGGGAAGCCGACGAGGAGTTGGTGATGTCTGACGTTGGTGATGTCTGAGGCATGCCATGACCTGCCTGCGTGAGGAAGGGAACCAAATGAGGTGAGGAGAGGAGAGGGGAGGGGGGAAGGAGGGAAGGGAAGGAGAGCAAATCGAAGGTGGGCGAGACGAGAGAGTACCTACTGACGGAGAAGTCGGAGGAAGCTCCATGCGTGGGTTGCCCTTGGCGGCCGCACGGACGATCACAGCAGACAGAAGCAGATGGGGGGAAGCAGGGTTGCCATCGAGGCCCTTGACGACTGCGTCGTTGGAGGACTTTCCCCGGCACGCGGGAGAGCAATTGAGCCAACCTCCATCGAGGTCATGGGCGGCCATGGCGAATCTGGGCCGCCTCCTGACCTGCTAGCTCACTCGATCGATCGATCTCCCTCTTCTCTTCTCTTATCTTGTGATGAGGGGAGGGAAGGAGGAGAGGGTGGGGGCGGCGGCGGGGAGGGATTTCCGGCCATTTGATTTAGCTCCAATCAGAGAAGGTCGGAGCAGAGGAGGCGCAGCGAGCACGGGATCTTCGAGCGCCTCGAGGGAGGAAGGAAGGAGCGGGTGGGGGTGGCAGAAGAGGGGTGGTCGGGGCTGGGGGAGGAAGGGGCGGCGATGTCGGCGTGTCGATCTGGTTCGGGGAGGTGTGCGGGCAGCAGAGGGGCGATAGGAAGGAGAAGAGAGCGAGGCGAGAAAGAAAGGACGCGGGGGGTGGATGGAAAATGTGCACGAGGACTCATGAGAGCTAGGGTTTCGGCTTAGGTGAGGACCGTCGTTGGATCCGGGAGCATCCGACGGTGATCCATCCACGACCCGCGTGAAACGCCCACCGACCAATCAAAATGCAATACACGCGTACGATGTCATGACCATTTAAATTGGTTGTAGTTAACCAAAAACTTGGTCATGGTTGGCTAAAACTTCGTTTTCCATTTTTCAAGTGTTTAAAATGAGTTTTTTGTGAAGGACCTACAATATATTCATTGCAAAACTGGATGAAATCAATTTTATAAAATATTAGGACATATTTAATGTACAATTGACCAAATAGTTGGGTGTTAAATGTTTTGATTCACCTCTCGTGAAAAAGACAAATTTCTGCCGATTCAGTTGGAAGCGGGTCAAATTTGAACTGCGGCTGCCTCATAGTTTGTTATTTATTTTTCCCAAAAATCATTTCTAGTTATAAAAGTATCTATTTAATCAGAGAAACACCAAAAGTTTTCCAAGATTCAACCACTAGCTAGGAACGGTCATGCCCGTCGTTTTGACAGCATTTTGGAACGGGCATAAAAAATTCAAAAAAAAATAAAAAATTGGAAAACCTTCGCATTGTGTCATTATAAGTGGCCAAGTTACCAGAAAAAAATAATGAACTTGTAATACGGCAATTATTTTTAAAAAGTGTTCTCAGAAACGAGCTATCATGTGTGGAGATCAATGCCTTTCAAGCCAGATGATCAATCTTATGGCCACATTCATGACATAGTTTGTTCAAATGATCTAATATTGTGCACAAGGGTGCATATTGGAATGGCAAAAATGTTTCCTAAGGAAGTTTTCATTTTCTTTGGACGAAAAAATCATTTTCCATTTTCCGAGTGCCCAAAATTAGGCTTTTTGTGAAGGACCTACAATATATTTATTGCAAAATTGGACCAAATCAATTTTGTAAAATACTAGGACATATTTAATGCACAATCGACCAACTGGTTGGGTTTCAAAAGCTTTTATCCACCTCTCGTGAAAAAGACAAATTTCCGCCGATTTAGTTGGAAGCGGGTCAAATTTGAACTGCGGCTGCCTCATAGTTTGCTATTTATTTTTTATCAAAAATCATTTCTAGGTACAAAAGTATCTATTTAATCAGAGAAAAACCAAAAGTTTTCCAAGATTCAACCACTACCTAGGAACGGTCATGCCCGCCGTTTTGACCGCATTTTCAAACGGGCATAAAAAATTCAAAAAATTGGAAAACCTTCGCGTTGTGTCATTATATGTGGCCAAGTTACCAGAAACAATAATGAACTTGTAATACGGGAATTATTGTAAAAATTGTTCTCATAAACGAGCTATCATGTGTGGAGATCAATGCCTTTCAAGCCAGATGATCAATCTTATGGCCACATTCATGACGTAGTTTGTTCAAATGATCTCATATTATGCACAAGGGTGCATATTGGAATGGCAAACAATGTTGCCTAAGGAAGTTTTCATTTTCTTCGGACGAAAAAATCATTTTCCATTTTTTGAGTGCTCAAAATTAGGTTTTTTGTGAAGGACCTACAATATATTTATTGCAAAATTGTACCAAATCAATTTTCTAAAATACTAGGCCATATTTAATGCACGATTGACCACATGGTTGGGTTTCAAAAGCTTTTATCCACCTCTCGTGAAAAAGACAAATTTCCGCCGATTTAGTTGGAAGCAGGTCAAATTTGAACTGCGGCTGCCTCATAGTTTGCTATTTATTTTTCCCAAAAATCATTTCTAGGTACAAAAGTATCTATTTAATCAGAGAAACACCAAAAGTTTTCCAAGATTCAACCACTAGCTAGGAACGGTCATGCCCTCCGTTTTGATCGCATTTTGGAACGGGCATAAAAAAATAAAAAAATAAAAAAATTGGAAAACCTTCGCATTGTGTCATTATATGTGGCCAAGTTACCAAAAAAATATTGAACTACTAATACGGGAATTATTTTTAAAAAGTGTTCTCAGAAATGAGCTATCATGTGTGGAGATCAATGCCTTCCAAGCCAGATGATCAATCTTATGGCTACATTCATGACATAGTTTGTTCAAATGTTCTCATATTGTGCACAAGGGTGCATATTGGAATGGCAAACAATGTTGCCTAAGGAAGTTTTCATTTTCTTCCGACGAAAAAAATCATTTTCCATTTTTTGAGTGCCCAAAATTAGGTTTTTTGTGAAGGACCTACAATATATTTATTGCAAAATTGGACCAAATCAAATTTATAAAATACTAGGACATATTTAATGCACAATTGACCAAATGGTTGGGTTTCAAATGCTTTTATCCACATCTCGTGAAAAACAAATTTCCGCCGATTCAGCTGGAAGCACGTCAATTTTGAACTGTGGCTGGCTCATAGTTTGGTATTTATTTTTTCCAAAAATAATTTCTAGGTACAAAAGTATCTATTTAATCAGAGAAACACCAAAAGTTTTCCAATATTCAACCACTAGCTAGGAACGGTCATGCCCACCGTTTTGACCGCATTTTGAAACGAGCATAAAAAATTCAAAAAAATTCAAAAATTGCAAAACCTTTGCATTGTGTCATTATATGTGGCCAAGTAACATAAAAAATAATGAAATTGTAATACGAAAATTATTTTTAAAAAGTGTTCTCAGAAACGAGCTATCATCAATGCCTTTCAAGCCAGATGATCAATCTTATGGCCACATTCATGACATAGTTTGTTCAAATGATCTCATATTGTGCACAAGGATGCATATTGGAATGGCAAACAATGTTGCCTAAGGAAGTTATCATTTTCTTTGCACGAAAAATCATTTTCCATTTTTCGAGTGCCCAAAATGAGCTTTTTTCGTGAAGGACCTACCAAATACTTGTTGCAAAATTGTACCAAATCAATTTTCTAAAATACTAGGACATATTTAATGCACAATTGACAAAATGGTTGAGTGTCAAAAGTTTCGATCCACCTCTCATGAAAAAGACAAATTTCCGCCGATTCAGGTGGAAGCGGGTCAAATTTGAATTGCAGCTGCCTCATAGTTTGCTATTTATTTTTATCAAAAATCATTTCTAGGTACAAAATTATCTATTTAATAAGAGAAAAACCAAAAGTTTTCCAAGATTCAACCACTAGCTAGGAACGGTCATGCCCGCCGTTTTGACCGCATTTTCAAATGGGCATAAAAAATTCAAAAAAAATAAAAAATTGGAAAACCTTCGCATTGTGTCATTATATGTGGCCAAGTTACCAGAAAAAAATAATGAACTTGTAATACGGCAATTATTTTTAAAAAGTGTTCTCAGAAACGAGCTATCATGTGTGGAGATCAATGCCTTTCAAGCCAGATGATCAATCTTATGGCCACATTCATGACATAGTTTGTTCAAATGATCTAATATTGTGCACAAGGGTGCATATTGGAATGGAAAAATGTTGCCTAAGGAAGTTTTCATTTTCTTCGGACGAAAAAATCATTTTCCATTTTCCGAGTGCCCAAAATTAGGCTTTTTGTGAAGGACCTACAATATATTTATTGCAAAATTGGACCAAATCAATTTTCTAAAATACTAGGACATATTTAATGCACAATCGACCAACTGGTTGGGTTTCAAAAGCTTTTATCCACCTCTCGTGAAAAAGACAAATTTCCGCCGATTTAGTTGGAAGCGGGTCAAATTTGAAGTGCGGCTGCCTCATAGTTTGCTATTTATTTTTCCCAAAAATCATTTATAGGTACAAAAGTATATATTTAATCAAATAAACACCAAAAGTTTTCCAAGATTCAACCACTAGCTAGGAACGGTCATGCCCGCCGTTTTGATCGCTTTTTGGAACGGGCATAAAAAAATTGAAAAAAATCAAAAAATTGAAAACCTTCGCATTGTGTCATTATATGTGGCCAAGTTACCAAAAAAATATTGAACTTGTAATACGGGAATTATTTTAAAAAAGTGTTCTCAGAAATGAGCTATCATGTGTGGAGATCAATGCCTTCCAAGCCAGATGATCAATCTTATGGCTACATTCATGACATAGTTTGTTCAAATGTTCTCATATTGTGCACAAGGGTGCATATTGGAATGGCAAACAATGTTGCCTAAGGAAGTTTTCATTTTCTTCGGACGAAAAAAATCATTTTCCATTTTTCGAGTGCCCAAAATTAGGTTTTTTGTGAAGGACCTACAATATATTTATTGCAAAATTGGACCAAATCAAATTTATAAAATACTAGGACATATTTAATGCACAATTGACCAAATGGTTGGGTTTCAAATGCTTTTATCCACCTCTCGTGAAAAAGACAAATTTCCGCCGATTCAGCTGGAAGCACGTCAATTTTGAACTGTGGCTGGCTCATAGTTTGGTATTTATTTTTTCCAAAAATAATTTCTAGGTACAAAAGTATCTATTTAATCAGAGAAACACCAAAAGTTTTCCAATATTCAACCACTAGCTAGGAACGGTCATGCCCACCGTTTTGACCGCATTTTGAAACGGGCATAAAAAATTCAAAAAAATTCAAAAATTGCAAAACCTTTGCATTGTGTCATTATATGTGGCCAAGTAACATAAAAAATAATGAAATTGTAATACGAAAATTATTTTTAAAAGTGTTCTTTAAACGAGCTATCATCAATGCCTTTCAAGCCAGATGATCAATCTTATGGCCACATTCATGACATAGTTTGTTCAAATGATCTCATATTGTGCACAAGGATGCATATTGGAATGGCAAACAATGTTGCCTAAGGAAGTTATCATTTTCTTTGCACGAAAAATCATTTTCCATTTTTCGAGTGCCCAAAATGAGCTTTTTTCGTGAAGGACCTACCAAATACTTGTTGCAAAATTGTACCAAATCAATTTTCTAAAATACTAGGACATATTTAATGCACAATTGACAAAATGGTTGAGTGTCAAAAGTTTCGATCCACCTCTCATGAAAAAGACAAATTTCCGCCGATTCATGTGGAAGCGGGTCAAATTTGAATTGCAGCTGCCTCATAGTTTGCTATTTATTTTTATCAAAAATCATTTCTAGGTACAAAATTATCTATTTAATAAGAGAAAAACCAAAAGTTTTCCAAGATTCAACCACTAGCTAGGAACGGTCATGCCCGCCGTTTTGACCGCATTTTCAAATGGGCATAAAAAATTCAAAAAAAATTAAAAATTGGAAAACCTTCGCATTGTGTCATTATATGTGGCCAAGTTACGAGAAAAAATAATGAACTTGTGTCGGCAATTATTTTTAAAAGTGTTCTCGAAACGAGCTATCATGTGTGGAGATCAATGCCTTTCAAGCCAGATGATCAATCTTATGGCCACATTCATGACATAGTTTGTTCAAATGATCTAATATTGTGCACAAGGGTGCATATTGGAATGGAAAAAATGTTGCCTAAGGAAGTTTTCATTTTCTTCGGACGAAAAAATCATTTTCCATTTTCCGAGTGCCCAAAATTAGGCTTTTTGTGAAGGACCTACAATATATTTATTGCAAAATTGGACCAAATCAATTTTCTAAAATACTAGGACATATTTAATGCACAATCGACCAACTGGTTGGGTTTCAAAAGCTTTTATCCACCTCTCGTGAAAAAGACAAATTTCCGCCGATTTAGTTGGAAGCGGGTCAAATTTGAACTGCGGCTGCCTCATAGTTTGCTATTTATTTTTCCCAAAAATCATTTATAGGTACAAAAGTATATATTTAATCACATAAACACCAAAAGTTTTCCAAGATTCAACCACTAGCTAGGAACGGCCATGCCCGCCGTTTTGATCGCTTTTTAGAACGGGCATAAAAAAATTGAAAAAAATCAAAAAATTGAAAACCTTCGCATTGTGTCATTATATGTGGCCAAGTTACCAAAAAAATATTGAACTTGTAATACGGGAATTATTTTAAAAAAGTGTTCTCAGAAATGAGCTATCATGTGTGGAGATCAATGCCTTCCAAGCCAGATGATCAATCTTATGGCTACATTCATGACATAGTTTGTTCAAATGTTCTCATATTGTGCACAAGGGTGCATATTGGAATGGCAAACAATGTTGCCTAAGGAAGTTTTCATTTTCTTCGGACGAAAAAAATCATTTTCCATTTTTTGAGTGCCCAAAATTAGGTTATTTTTGTGAAGGACCTACAATATATTTATTGCAAAATTGGACCAAATCAATTTATAAAATACTAGGACATATTTAATGCATAATTGACCAAATGGTTGGGTTTCAAATGCTTTTATCCACCTCTCGTGAAAAAGACAAATTTCCGCCGATTCAGCTGGAAGCAGGTCAAATTTGAACTGTGGCTGGCTCATAGTTTGGTATTTATTTTTTCCAAAAATAATTTCTTGGTTCAAAAGTATCTATTTAATCAGAGAAACACCAAAAGTTTTCCAATATTCAACCACTAGCTAGGAACGGTCATGCCCGCCGTTTTGACTGCATTTTGAAACGGGCATAAAAAATTCAAAAAAATTCAAAAATTGCAAAACCTTTGCATTGTGTCATTATATGTGGCCAAGTAACAGAAAAAATAATGAAATTGTAATACGGAAATTATTTTTATAAAGTGTTCTCAGAAACGAGCTATCATCAATGCCTTTCAAGCCAGATGGTCAATCTTATGGCCACATTCATGACATAGTTTGTTCAAATGATCTCATATTGTGCATAAGGATGCATATTAGAATGGCAAACAATGTTGCCTAAGGAAGTTATCATTTTCTTTGCACGAAAAGTCATTTCCCATTTTTCGAGTGCCCAAAATGAGCTTTTTTCGTGAAGGACCTACCAAATATTTGTTGCAAAATTGTACCAAATCAATTTTCTAAAATACTAGGACATATTTAATGCACAATTGACAAAATGGTTGAGTGTCAAAAGTTTCGATCCACCTCTCGTGAAAAAGACAAATTTCCGCCGATCCAGGTGGAAGCAGGTCAAATTCGAATTGCAGCTGCCTCATAGTTTGCTATTTATTTTTTCCAAAAATATATTATAGTTACATAAGTACCTATTTAATCAGAAATACATGGTTTGGTGGCGATATGTCGAGGTTTGGACGGTGGCCGAGGGCCCCAACTCTAGAGCACGTAAACTCGCATGCCCGCCACGTGGTCACCGCGTGGCCGTGGCGTTGCCATGCGTTCTGGGCGGCCTAGGCATGTCTAGTGGGTTGGGCACTCTCCAGGTAGGTGCTAGGAAGAAAATTACAACATAAGATTCTCACGAGGAGACTGACCTATGCTCAAACATGAATCAGCAGCCAAGTGTTTGATTAGCGGTACGGGAAATGCACATGGCTAATGGGCGTGAGTTTTGGCTGAGGATGATCAGTTACTAAGAAGACTATCTTCACAAATTTTCAGCTCAAAAGAAGGAGCCTAGGTGGTACTTGCTTTGCAAAGTACCACACTGGGCATAACTACAAATGTTGAAGCTGGGCTCAAAATAATGAATGGATTGAGCTGGCATTTGGTGGAGGATGGTTATTTGGGCATAGGAAAGCACTATAGAAAATGGATACTATTTGGACATGCCAAATTGGTACTTCCTTCACAATGCTCTTCTCTAGACAAAAACTTCGGAAAATTAGTGCGAGAAATTGGCTAAATGAAATGAGTTCAAATTTGGTGTAGGTAAGTTACATAGGCATATAGAATATGTGGAAAAAATTCAACTCATTAGGGTATGCATAGCTAGTACTTCTTTCACAAAGGTTCTAGGTGGACAAAAACTTTGGAAATTTCCCGAGGAAGATTTACTGGGCAAATGGAGCTGAATTTTGTCATGAGGCAATGATTTGGATAGTAAAGAGTGCCCAGAAATTTTGAGGGCAACCAAGAATATATAAATTGCACTTCCTTCACAATGCTCTTCTTTGGACAAAAACTTCGGAAAATTAGTGAGAGAAATTGGATAAATAAACTGAGCTCAAATTTGGTGTAGGTAAGTTACATATGCATATAGAATATGTGGCAAAAACTCAACTCATTAGGATATGCATTGCTAGTACTTCTTTCACAAAGGTTCCAGGTGGACAAAAATTTTGGAAATTTGTCGAGGAAGATTTACTAGGCAAATGGAGCTAAATTTTGTCATGAGGCAATGATTTGGATAGGAAATAGTGCCCAAAAATTTTGAGGGCAATCAAGAATATATAAATAGCACTTCCTTCACAAAGTGTTTTTCTGAACAGAATAGGAAATGAATATTGTAGAATTATTTTTGAACTAGGCAAGGAAGGTTTTCTACATATTTGACGAAGATATGACCCAAAGAATTTATGAGAGTTTTTTTGGGAATTTTGGGAATGACAGAAGTATAGGTTGCTTCACAACCTAGGGCAAAAACTGACACATGGACATGACACATAGGCAAAACTGATGAGGTGGCGCCTAGTCATAGCAACCCACCACAATTTACAAGGTTATGACCATCTATATTGGTCATGATCAGCTAGAAATAAGGGAGCGGACCAGTGCTATCTGCTTTATGACCATTTCGTGTAAGGAAATTACGACCTTTCTAACCAAAATGGTCGTTATAGTTTAGGGTTTGGAGCCCCCCGAACAGCTTTTGACCAATTGGTCTCAAATGGTCATATATCTATGACCAATTCTTCCAGGGTCAGTGACAGAAGGTCACTAGTTGACATAGTTCTTGTACTGGCTGGAGGGCAAAAATGCTCTTGCCCAAGTTCCACCTCGAGACAACGGCGTTCTGTCCCGAAAGTCCTCTCCTTATTTTTTTTTCTAGGTCAAAAGACCTTATATAACAGAAGACGGGCACCGGAGGTGCGATGGGCTGCCCACAACCCACCAGGGCGCGCTTGTAGGGGCGGCATGCCCTGGTGTCTTGTGGGCACCAGGTAGCCACCCTCTGATAGTTCTTTCCTCCAATATTAATTATATATTCCAAAATAATTCTCCGTAAAGTTTCAGCTCATTTGGAGATGTGCAGAATAGGTATCTCTGACATAGCTTTTTCAGATCCTGAATTCTAGCTGCCGGTATTCTCCCTCTTTGTCTAAACATTGCACATTATGAGAGAAAATGCATTAGAATTACGCCATAAAGTGTTATTAAACATAAAAACATTATAAATAACAGTAGGAAAACATGATGCAAAATGGACGTATCAGTAACCACAAAATGTGAAAATATAATGTATAAATGTGAAACTAATTATTTCAAATGAGTGAAATATGTTTTTTCAAAAATTGGTAACTAAAATATATGTGATTTTTGTGAAACATAACAGTCAAATGAAAAAAGTAGGTTCTGAATTGTGAAAATATTAACAACAAAATGTGACATTACAATGTATAAATGTGAAACTGATTATTTCAAATGAGTGAAATATTTTTATTCATAAATATGTAATTGAAATATATGTGAATTTCCTAGATCAAGCCAGTGTAATGTGAAATGTAGGTTCTGAATTATGAAAGAGTAACTATAGAAAGTGAAATTTTATTGTATCGTTTGTGAAACTGATTGTTTGAACATGTGTAATAGTTTATTTGAAAAGAGTGAAATATGTTATTTGAAAAATGTGCAATTTAAATAGGTCTTTTTTATTTGTGAAGCAAGCCCGTGAAAAGTAAAAATGTAGGTTCTGAATTGTGCGATAGCCACTACAAAAAGTGAAATTGTAATGTATCATTGTGAAATAGATTATTTTGACATGTGAGATATATCTTCAAATTCAAATATGGTTAAAAATATATTCAAGATTGATCTCATTTTAAAGGTATTGGTGCAAGGAGTTCAAATATAAAAAAAATCACAAATGAATATATGGTTTAAAAGATAGGGTCTTTTACATCTGTATCCCTAACTAGAACCCACTACTCATATTTGCCCCTAATTTTGAAGTGTGCTCAAATTTGCCCCTCTGCCATTAGGTGCACTTATAGAAATGCCCTTCCGTGCAGTTTCCGTCCGGTCAAACGGGTTTGATCTATATCTATACGTTTCTGGAAAAGTTGCCCCTGACTCCATGTGTAAGTGAGAGATAGGTGATGGGAGAGATTTCTTTTTTCTCGGTAGGTCCCACCTGTAAGTGGCATGTCCATATAGGGGCAAAAATGTCCAACAAAAGTTCATATAGTGGTTAAAGCCCTTTGACTGGATGTTAACGGCACCAAAGGGCATTTCTATAAGTGCACTTAACGGTGGAGGGGAAAATTTGAGCATGCTTCGAAATTAGGGTCAAATCTGAGTAGGTGGTTTAAGTTAGGGATAGAAATGCAAATGGCCCTAAAAGATATGGATGTTTTAAATTAGCTAAGAGGAAGAAATGGTTGGATTTATTGTGTGGGAGCAGAAAAAGTATTTTTGCCACACTGCCAAGAATGCATGTGAAGTACAATAGTGGGGTCCAACTGTTGAAGAGAGATGGTGGAACTACGAAGATGGGAAATCCAGAAAAGAAATGTAATAGAAAGATACTTGGCCCACGCAGTGTTAGATGGAAGCTCCCTATTGGACACCACCTTGCCGGTAGGTAGTGCAACCACGCATTTTACATTTCGTGGGGAATGGTGGTTCGGTTGCGGCTAACGACCGACAGGGGGTGCTTGGAGAGAGGACATTGTAGCAGTTCCTTGTCAAGGTCGGCATGGTACGGGAATATGGCGTCGACCAGGCACCTCTGCCGGTCGGCATGGTACATGGACAGATGAACCTCGCGCAATAGGGGCAGCAGCTTGGCCCAATGATGTACCAGATGGCACCGGCCAACGGCATGTTCCCAGTGATAGGCGAAGACAGGGGGTTCGTCCCCAACGGGTAGGCAGGGATAACCGTGGTGCCACCGCCGCCTCCTCCTCCTCAAGGTGGGGTGGGCATCATGAGCCATGTGTCGTCGGACGAGAGGAGCGCCATGATGCAAGCTGACATGATGAACTACATGGGCCACAAAGTGATGATGGAGAATGGGGACGCCTGGAAACGCGATACCCCGGAGGATCGGTCCCGCAAGGGGAGCATCGAGCGTCGCCACCGCCGCATGATCAAGAACTATGAGCCAGCCGCACAATCGCGTGGCAAATAGGTACTTAGCTTGATGCCAAATTTATTGGTTTTTAAACAGTGCTATTTCTGCAACGGTAGTAACAAGGTTGGTGACACGTACGCACTATATTTTTTAATCCTACAGGCTTGTACCGTGGATCTTGAAGCTAAACTGAACCACCTCAACTATGAGAAAGCTCTTCTGAAAGGTGAGGAGGTATAGAGCTGCTGACTAGTGAAAACCATGAGACAATTTAGTTTTCTTATTCTTTTTAGTTCTTACCGTTACTAAATAGTTTCATTGTTTTGTTGTAGAAAACGATTCTGCTGACCAAGAAACAAATGGTACATACATTTTCCCACCATCGCGTAAAAATCCTCCTACACCCGTGATCACTTGCCGATTGCTTGCAACAATCTAATTGCTAAGTCTTAACACAGTTAATGTATGCATGCTGATGAAACCACCTTATCGTCGCGATCTTTTTTTATAGCTGGGGGAGAAGATGATGGAATAGTCCATGGAGATCGTGAACTCCAAGAAAGATGGCGGCCTATCGCGGCACAACAGAAGCTACACCTGGTGAATGGTGACCCGCCATTCAGCTTCCATAGTCGTTCTGGCAGGAGGATGAGAATGAATTGTAGTGTTGGTAGCAATTACCTTTCCTTTTAGGAGAGGGGTGGTTTAGTAATTTACTAGTAGTAGTTAAAACCCATAAGTACCCAAATGTGAGTGTTTATCTGGTCAACCAAGTGAACTTGTGTGTTGTTCTTACTGTTTATAGGTATATCTGTTTGTCGGAAGCTTCCGACAAATGGAACAAAAGAAAATTAGATGTGTACTCGCGCTTTAATATGATGCGATGCAATTTGTGTGATCCTTTTCTGATGTGTGTGTGGGGGGGGTCTTCTCATTTGCTCTCTTCTGAAGAAGTGGAGAAGACACATGAGTTGATTTAGTCATGTAAGTGGTCTTTGCCGTGTTGGTGAAATTTGATCCATTGAAATAGTTTTAAAATCCAGTGAAATCTGAGCTATTCAAATAAGTGGTCACGTAGGATCCCATGAGACTTGACGATGGTGACCCATCGTAATGCTTGGGTAGTCAATTCCCTTTCCCCTCCATCATGACTCGTTGCTTGAGGGTCTAACTAGCCTTCAGTTGCCTCCCTGGTTGGCCAACCATGACGGAGATTATCACCTTCATATTATTATGGTTGTGTGCATCGGGGGCCAGGGGTGATCCTCTTTTTCTCAGAAAAATCCTCCTATACTCACCATCATTTGCCAATTTGTTGCAAGAATATAATTGCCAAGTCTTAAAATAGTTAATGCTGGTGAAGAAGTTTGGAATAGTCAAAGAAGAACATCAGAGCCAAGAAGGGAGACTGATGTGGCTTAAACTGCGTAGGTATTCCCCCAATGTGGCAGGGATGATGCATCACAACTATGGCAAGTATTTCCCTCAGTTATGAAACCATGGTTCTCATACCAATAGGAGAACCAAGCAACACTATGTAAACGGTACCTGCACAAAAAGAACAAAACCTCGCAACCCAACGCGTAAGAGGGCTTGTCAATCCCTCCTCAGTAGAAGATAGATTAAATGGTATGAGTTTGGATAAATAGATCAGAATAAAACACGAAATAAAATATGCAAATAAAAAGTGCAGCAAGGTATTTTTGGGTTTTTGGAATAATAGATCTGAAAACAAATACGGTAAAATATAGATGGGAAAGCAATATGATAAAAGATAGACCCGGGGGGCATAGATTTCACTAGTGGCTTCTCTCGAGCAAATAGCATACAGTGGGTAAACTAATTACTGTTGGGCAATTGATAGAAGAACAAATAATTATAACGATATCCAAGGCAATGATCATTATATAGGCATCACATCCAAGATGAGTAGACTGAAATGATTCTGCATCTACTACTATTACTCCACACGTCGACCACTATCCAACATGTATCTAGTGTATTAAGTTCATGGAGAAATGGAGTAATGCAATAATGACAATGACATGATGTAGACAAGATCTATTCATGTAGGTATAGACCCCATCTTGTCATCCTTAATAGCAATGATACATACGTGCCTCGCTACCCTTTCTGTCACTGGGCGAGGACACCATAAGATCGAAGACATCCCAAAGTACCTTTTCCCACGGCAAGAAAAATCGATGGAGTTGGCCTGACTAAACTAAAAGATTTGAAAAAGAAATACGAGGTTATAAATAATCATGCATATAAGAGATCAAAGAAGACTCAAATAATATTCATGCATAGAGATCTGATCATAAACTCGAACTTCATCGGATCCCAACAAACACACCGCAAAAAGTCATTACATCAAAGAGATACCCAAGAGACCATTGTATTGAGAATCAAAAAGAGAGAGGAAGCCATCTAGCTACTGTCTGCGGACACGTAGGTCTATGGTGAACTACTCACGCATCATCGGAGAGGCACCAAAGAGGATGATGAACCCCTCTGTGATCGTGTTAGATTGGATCTCGTGGTTCTAGAACTTGCGGCGACTGGAATTGTGTTTCGTCTGCTCCCCTAGGGTTTCTAGAATATCTAGGTATTTATAGAGCTAAGAGGCGTTGGAGAGGACCTCCGTGGGCCCCACGATACATCAGGGTGCGCCAGGGGCCTCTGGCACGCCTTGGTGTATCATGGGCCCCACGGGCCTCCCCCAGGTGCTTCCTTGGCACCCAAGTTGTTTTCTGGTCCAAAAAAGTCTCCAAAAAGTTTTGTTGCATTTGGACTCTATTTGATAGGGATATTCTATGAAGTAAAAAACAAGCAAAAAAAGCAACTCGCACTTGGCACTATGTCAGTAGGTTAGTCCAAAAAATGATATAAAGTTGCTATAAAATGATTGTAAAACATCCAAGAATGATAATATAACATCATGGAACAATAAAAAATTATAGATACGTTCAGGACGTATCTGCATCCCCAAGCTTAATTCCTGCTCGTCCTCGAGTAGGTAAACGATCAAAAACAGAATTTTTGATGTGGAATGGCACCTAACATGTTCAACACATATTCTTTTCTTTTGTAGCATTGACATTTGGAGTTTTATATGGTTCAAAGCAATAGTCTATATTTAACATGAAGACTACAATACTCAAGCGTATCAATAAGCAACCATGTCTTCCAAAATATCAATACTAAAGAAAGTTATCCCTAGCCCATCATGCTCAATCATTGATCCATTCATGAAAAACACTCGAATATTATCTACATCCAATGCACAAGTATGATCATAGTGCCCCTCAGTTGGTGCTTTATAAGAGAAGATGGAGACTCAAATGAAATAAAAATTGCATAAAGTAAATAGATAGGTCCTTCATAGAGGGAAGCAGAGATTTGTAGAGGTGCCAGAGCTCAAATCTTAAACTAAGAGATAAAATATTTTGAGAGGCATGCTTTTCCCGTCAACGAAAACGACCGAGTGATTCCCAACACTTTACATGCTAGATATATCGTAGGTGGTTAGCAAACATAAAATAAAGTTTATTCCTTTTTATACCATTCTTTCACTCTCCACGGCTAGCCGTATCCACGGGTACCGTCCATACCAACACTTTCCAAGGAATCTATTATTTGACAACATAAAGTAAATTTCTTTTTCATTTTGGGAGTGGGCATACCTATTACCACCGTACCCTCGTGCAATGACAAGTGAATAAACACTCATCTTGAGAATAACACATCTAGCATGGAAAATATTGGCCACCCCCTGCCGCTTCATGAGCGGTACGGGCACACAAAAAGGAAAATCATTTTGAAAATTAGAGTCGGCACATACAAATTTACTTAGGACGGCATGGAAATACCTCATATGGGTAGGTATGGTGGACTCATATGGCAAAACTGGGTTTAAGGATTTTCGATGCACAAGTAGTATTTCTACTTAGTATGAGTGGCGGCTAGCCAATAGATTGAGAAGCACCCAACCAAGAAACAAAAATTCTCATAAACGGGCATTAAGAATAACTAACACCGAATAATGCACCACAAGTAGGATGTAATTTCATTACACAGCTATTGACTTTCCTGCTTGCATAGGGAATAACAACCCTTAACACCAATATTCTTACTAAAGCATAATTACTCACCAACATGACTCACATATTACTATCATCATATCTCAAAACTATTACAAGGAATCATGTTTATTTCGTCCAATGATCTTCATGAAAGTTTTTATTATATCCCTTTTGAATATCTATCACTTGGGTCTAGTTTCATATATTGCCATTGCTTTTGACAAGCTCAAATAAATTTTAGTGAAGAACATGAGCATAAAAATTTTCATCTCTCAAAATAATATAAGTGAAGCATGAGAGAATTTATTCAAAAATTTACTAACTCTCAAATAAATATAAATGAAGCATGAGAGTATTTCTTCAATAATAATAATAAAGCACATCCTGCTTAAAAAGATATAAGTGAAGCACCAGAGCAATTCCATAGCTCAAAAAAATTAAGTGAAGCATAAAGAGCAATTCTAACAAATCATAGCATAGTTTTGCCTCTCTCAAATAGGTGTGTCCAGCAAGGATACTTGTGACAAACTAAAAAAAGCAAAGACTCATATAATACAAGACACTCCAAGCAAAACTCATGATATGTGACGAATAAAAATATAGCTCCAAGTAAAATTACCGATGATCGTTAGAAGAAAGAGGGGATGCCTTGTGGGGCATCCCCAAGCTTAGTTGATTGATTCTCCTTGAATATAACCTTGGGGTGCCATGGGGCATCCCCAAGCTTAGGCTCTTGACACTCCTTATTCCTTCATCCATCGTGATCTCGCCCAAAACTTGAAAACTTCAATCACACAAAACTTAACAAAACCTTTGTGAGATCCGATAGTATAAGAAAACCAATCTTTACTTCAAGTACTGTTGCAAACCCATTCATAATTTGTTATTGCATTATACCTACTATATTCTAACTTTACCATGGCTTATACCCTCCAATACAGACCATAGATTCATCAAAATAAGCACACAATGCAAAGAAAACAGAATCTGTCAAAAACAGTATAGTCTGTAAAGATGTGAATTGTTCTCATACTTCTGTAACTCAAAGATTCTGAAAAATTAGGACAACATAGACAATTCGTATATCAATCTTGTGAAAAAATTAGAAGTTTTTATCGCTTCTGTGAATTTTAACAATTCTGCTACTGGACGTAAAAGTTTCTGTTTTCTAGCAAGATCAAATCAACTCTTACCCAACATGATCCCAAAGTCTTTACTTGGCACAAATACTAATTAAAACATAAAAACACAATCATAACAATATCATAATTGTGCAAACACTCAAGAACAGAAAAAAAGGCAAAAATAAAATTTATTCATTGGGTTGCCTCCCATCAAGCGCTATCGTTTTATCCCCCTAGCTAGGCATAAGATTTTATTGATGCTCACATGAAAGATATAGTTGAAACACGAATAGAGCATCATGTAGCATGCAAAAAACACATTTAAGTCTAACATACTTCCTATGCATAGGCATTTTATAAGCAAATAAAATATCAAGACAAGAAATATCTAGCATATGCATAGAAGAACAAAGAAACAATAGAGATCTCAACATGAAGAGAGGCAATTTAGTAACATGAAAATTTCTACAAACATATTTTCCTCTCTCATAATAATTACATGTAGGATCATATTCAAACTTAAGAATATAGCTATCATATGTAATTTTCTCTTCATGACCCACATGCATAAAAGTCTTATAATCTTCAAAGATAGTGGGATTAATATCAACTAAAGTCATGACCTCTCCGAACCCACTTTTGTCAAAATTTTCATATGATTGAACACTGTCCAAATATGTGGGATTATTTTTACCTAAAGTTGACGCTCTTCCAAACCCACTTCCAATATTATTGCAAACATTATTATCAATTTCATATTCATCATGAGGCTTAAATAATTTTTCCAAGATCATAAGAAGCATTATCATCTCAATCATGATCATTACAATGAGTAGTGGATATAACAAAATCATCATCCCCAAGCTTGGAGTTTTGCATATCATCAACACAATTGACATTAATAGAATTTATAGTAACATCATTGCAATCATGCTTTTCATTCGAGGAGCTACCGTTGTCGGTGTTCTGGGAACGCGTGTACCCAGACTTGCCTGCGTGCGGCCCACGGCGTGGCTCCATCAACGATCTGGTATGGCCCAGCTTCGACATAGACAACTCAAGACCCTCGCGAGGGGCCAATCCTCGCAAGGCGGACGACACCAAGAGCTCCAAAGGGAGCCGCCTCCACAGGCTAGCTCCCGAGGAGCGGATATTTCCATGCAAGCCTCACCTCACGAGATTCGGGTGAGCCAAGACGACCAAGGCCAGGTGGGCGCCAGCGGGCGTAGCGTACCCTTTTCCTCTTTGGTGCTAAGAAGGCAAGCGCAGGCGTGGAGTCCTGAGGAATCAGCCAAAGGTTTCCATTCCTATGCAACAAGACCAAGACCACCTGCTCGACAGGACGGAGGTCATCACCGAGCCAACTACGGCGTCATGACTAGAGGCTTTTGCAGGCGAAGACTACTTTCGTTAGGATAAGATGTATTAGTTGTCTCCCTTCGAATTAGGCCATTGTGGGATCCCTTCCTGCCTTCATTTGGGAAGAGGACCAAGGCCACTATAAATAGGACCTAGCCACCACCATGGAGAAGGGAGGAGAGATCGGATCCATTCCACCCTCACCAGCTCACTTGAGCTCAAGAACACACCTCCTGAGGTGGTTCCCCACTGTACTAGTTCATCCTCAGCCCCTCGAGGCCAATCCACCACAAAGCAGGAGTAGGCTTTTACACCACAAGGTGGCCCGAACCTGGGTAAACTGTTGTGTCCCACTTTCCCTTGAGTTCGACGAGCTAGGCTATGAGATTTGCCAGTAGGCAGACTAGGGAGGTTGAGATCTCCACACGCACCCTAGGGTTCAAACCTCTCAAGGGTTTGTGAAACCCAAAATCCGACAACCGTCAATCACTTCATAAATTTCTTCTTTTAACATTTCATCGCAATTTTCAGATTCACGAATTTCAAGGAAAACTTCATAGAGATAATCAAGTGCACTCAACTCACTAGCAATTGGTTCATCATAATTGGATCTTTTGAAAAGATTAGAAAGTAAATGAAGATCCATATCAATAGATTTTTTAGCAAGCGAAGATGCAAGCAAATAGAAGACACATGGCACACAAGCAAACATAGCGAACGAACAAAAAGGCAAACAAAAGGAAGGCAAGTAAAATGGCAAATATTTTTGTGCTTTTTGAAAAAACATTTTAGAAGTGGGGAAGATGAAAACAAGAGACAAATGGAAAATATTTTAAATTGCATGGAGATGAAATTTGTGATTAGGAACCTGATAGATGTTGATGATGTCTCCTCAGCAACGGCGCCAAAAATTTCCTTCTACGTGGCTTAAACTGCGTTAGTATTTCCCCAAGGTGGAAGGGATGATGCATCACAGCTACGGCAAGTATTTCCCTCAGTTATGAAACCAAGGTTCTCAAACCAATAGGAGAACCAAGCAACACTATGTAAACGGTACCTGCACACAAAGAACAAAACCTCGCAACCCAACGCGTAAGAGGGGTTGTCAATCCCTCCTCAGTAGAAGATAGATTAAGTGGTATGAGTTTGTATAAATAGATCTGAATAAAACAAGAAATAAAATATGCAAATAAAAAGTGTTGCAAGGTAGTTTTGGGTTTTTGGAATAATAGATCTGAAAACAAATACGGTAAAATATAGATGGGAAAGCAATATGATAAAAGATAGACCCGGGGCCGTAGATTTCACTAGTGGCTTCTCTCAAGCAAATAGCATACGGTGGTGAAACTAATTACTGTTGGGCAATTGATAGAAGAACAAATAATTATAACGATATCCAAGGCAATGATCATTATATAGGCATCACATCCAAGATGAGTAGACTGAAATGATTCTGCATCTACTACTATTGCTCCACACGTCGACCACTATCCAGCATGCATCTAGTGTATTAAGTTCATGGAGAAATGGAGTAATGCAATAATGACGATGACATGATGTAGACAAGATCTATTCATGTAGGTATAGACCCCATCTTGTCATCCTTAATAGCAATGATCCATACGTGCCTCGCTACCCTTTCTGTCACTGGGTGAGGACACCGTAAGATCGAACACAAGCACCTCTTCCCATGGCAAGAAAAATTGATCTACTTGGCCTAACTAAACCCAAGATTTGAATAAGAATCAAGAGGCTATAAATAATCATGCATACAACAGATCGAAGAAGACTCAAATAATATCCATGGATAGAGATCTGATCATAAACTCAAACTTCATCGGTTCCCAACAAACACACCGCAAAAAGTCATTACATCAAATAGATCTCCAAGAGAAAATTGTATTGAGAATCAAAAAGAGAGAGGAAGCCATCTAGCTACTGCCTACGGACCCGTAGGTCTACGATGAACTACTCACGCATCACCGGAGAGGCACCAATGAGGATGATGAACCCCTCTGTGATCGTGTTAAATTGGATCTTGTGGTTTTGGAACTTGCGGCGGCTAGAATTGTGTTTTGTGTGCTCCCCTAGGGTTTTTGGAATATTTGGCTATTTATAGAGCTGAGAGGCGCTGGAGACGACCTCCGTGGGACTCACAATACATCAGGGCACGCCAAGGGCCTTTGGCACCCCCTGATGTATCATGGGCCCCACGGGCCTCCCCCTAGGTGCCTCCTTGGCTCCCAAGTCGTCTTCTAGTCCCAAAAAATCTCCAAAAAGTTTTGCTGCATTTGGACTCTGTTTGATAGGGATATTCTGCGAAGTTAAAAACAAGCAAAAAACAACAACTGGCACTGGGCACTATGTCATCAGGTTAATCCCAAAAAATGATCTAAAGTTGCTATAATATGATTGTAAAACATCCAAGAATTATAATATAACAGCATGGAACAATCAAAAATTATAGATACGTTGGAGACGTATCAGTATCCCCAAGCTTAATTCCTGCTCGTCCTCGAGTAGGTAAATGATAAAAATAGATTTTTTTATGTGGAATGTTGCCTAACATGTTCATCACATACTCCTTTCTTTTGTAGCATGGACATTTTGAATTTTAGATGGTTCAAAGCAATAGTCGATATTTGACATGAAGACTTCAATACTAAAGCATATCAACAAGCAACCATGTCTTTCAAAATATCAACACCAAAGGAAGTTATCCCTAGCACTGAGAATATTTGTGAATGTTTGCACCCAAAAAATTTTAGAATTTTTTTAAAAAATACATTTTTGGATTTTCATGTTGACTAGAGAGCACATGATCTTGGGACTAGATACTCCTTGTCTTGTGTATGCGCTCTTTAATATGATGTGGTACTATGTGTGTGTTCCATTTCTAGTGTATGATGGAGTCTTTGCCTTTGCTATCTTCTGAAGAAGTGCAGATGACGCACAAGTTGAGTTTAGTCATGTAGATGCACTTTGTTGCGTAAGTGAAATTTAAGCCATTCACATAGTTATTAAATCTGGTGAGATTTTAGCTATTCAAATCAGTGGTCACACAAAATCCCATGAGAGTTGATAGTAGTTAGCATTTCTTTTCGGAGCGGCATGGTATAGTCATTTACTAGTGGTACCTAAAACCAATAAAGACCCAAATGTCAGTGTTTGGTCAAGCAAGTGCACTTGTGTTGTTGTTACTATTTATATATAGGTGATGATAGGTTTGTCAGAAAGGTCAAACAAACGGAACAAAAGAACGTTAGCACTATGTTGATGTGTGTTCGCGCTTTAATATGATGTGATGATATGTGTGGTCTATTTTGGAGGTGTGTGTGAGAGTCTTCGCCTTTGCTCTCTTATGAAGAAGTGGAGATGACACACGAATTTAGTTTAGTCACATAGGTACCATGTTTGTAAAATTTGAGATATTCAAATAGTTTTTAAATCAAGTGAAGTTTGAGCTATTCAAATAAGTGGTCACGCGGGATGCCATGAGACTTGACGGTGGTCACCCATCGTAATGCTTGGGTACTCCATTCCCTTTTCCTTCTGTCAAGGCTCACAACCTTAGGGTTTGGCTAGCCTTCATACACTACCAGGTTGGCTAACCATGACGGCGATCATCAACACGCATACTCATATGGTTGTGTGCATTGGAGGGCAGTGGTGATCATCCATTTCTCAGAAAAAAGCCTCCTACACTTACCATCATTTGTTAATTGCTTGCAACAATCTATTTACCAAGTCTAAAAACAGTTAACGTGTGTGTTGATGTTAACGCCTTGTGGTCATAATATTTTTTTTGGCTGGTGGAGAAAATGATGGAACAGTCTTAGGAGAACGTCAATGCCAAGAAGGGTGGCACCATGTCGCGGCACTTCGGCAACTACATCTGGTGAATGGTGACCCACATTTCAACTTCCATAAATGTGCTGGTAAGACGATGAGGAGGACTTGCATTCTGGTCGTTTTGTGTTTGATGCAACTGCAGAGACAATTGTGGTGTTTATTGTAATTAACATTTATTTTTGGAAAAAACTGTATATACCCCCCTAAACTATGATGGTTTGGGCAGATCACTCCCTCACATCGAAAATTAGTATCTTAACGCCCTAACTATCCCGAACCGGACACATCACCCCCTCCCCCCGAGGACCCACCTGGCAGTCTAAAAACATATGTTGGTGAAGGAATCGACCGCATGCACGAGGGGAAAGAAGGTGTAGGACGACGACGGTGACCTCCGCGGCTCCACCTCCCCGACTACTATCGTTTCTGCAACGTGGGAAAGGATGTCCCTACTCGCCACCTGCCTCGGCCTCTCCACTTCTTATCATTCCGACCATGGCCGAGAGCGACAATGGCACCATCTCTAGTGGACTCGAGACAACGGTCCGAAGCGGGTGGGATGTCCCCCACTGACTCCTTCGGCTGCGACGCCCTGCCGTTAGCAGACAACATACTCAAGCTCATCGAGTTGGCACAGGATGCGGACGCTGGGCATCCTCCCCATAGTCCCATAGTGGCGCCACCCTCGTCCGTGGAAGATGGTGAGAACCAGGAGGATACCGTTGCAGCCATGAATAAACAGTTAATGGGGATTTTAGGAGGGAGAAACAGTTAATTACACTTAGACATGGGCCCTGATATGCCTCAGTCAACATCTCCTATTTTTAAAAACGTAAAACCACTCTCTAAAACCACCTACCAAGCTTCTAGGGGGTGATCTGTCTGGTTTAAGATAGTTGACGGGATTAAGATCCCGGTATTCGATGCTAGGGGGTGATGTGACAGAAACATGGTAGTTTAGGGGCGTATATACACTATTTTTAGGATGAATAGTAATTTACTAGTAGTACCAAAACCCGCCAGGACCCAAATCTCAATGTTTATCTGGTCAAGCAAGTGAACTTGAGTTGTTGCTATTGTTTATAGCTGTTGATAGTAGTTACCTTTTCGGAGCGAGATGGTATAGTAATTTACGAGTAGTACCCAACACTCATAAGGAATAAAATGTCGGCATTTATGTGGTCAGGCAAGTGAACTTCTGTTGTTGTTACTATAAATACATAATATGGGTTTGTTAGAAACTTCAAACAAACGGAACAAAAATAAATTAGCAATATGTTGATGTGTACTCGATTTTAATGTGACGCGATGCTATTTGTGTGGTCCATTTCAGATATGTGTGTGGGAGTCTTCGCCTTTCCTCTCTTCTGAAGAAGTGGAGATGACACACGAGTTGCGTTTAGTCACGTAGGCACACTTTGTTGCGTCGATGAAATTTTGGGCATTCCAATAGTTCTTAAATCTAGTGAAATTTGAGCTATTCAACCAGTGGTCATGCGGGATCCCTAGAGACTTGTCAGTGGTCACCCATCATAATGCTTGGGTAGTCGAGTCACTTTCCCACTACATCGTGACTTGCTGCTTAATGGTCTGACTAGTCTTCAATTGTGCTCCCTGATTGGCCAACCATGATAGGGATCATCAACCCTCATACTCTTATTGCTGTGTGCATCGGACGCTAGGGGTGATCCTTCTTTTTTAAGAAAAAACCATCCTACACTTACCATAATTTGCCAATTGCCTGCGACAACATAGTTGCCGGGTCTTAAAACAGTTAATGTGAGCGTGCTGATGGTAAGACCTTGTGGTCGTGATTTTTCTTTTATAGCTGCTCGAGAAGATGATGGAATAGTCCAAGGAGAACGTCAACACCAAGAAGGGTGATGCCATGTCACGGTGCTGGGGTAGCTGCATCTTGTGAACATTTGGCGCTTTGGCAGCACCCTATCTATGCAGTACGATGCGAACTATCTACTCTGTACCTATCTATCTATAGCTAACCCTTTTCATCAATCACGTGAATTAAATAGGTATCTAATGCTTTAATCGATGCTAACCTCTTGTATGCGACAGGCTTTATAAATAGGGGGTGGCGTCCAAGACTAAAACACACAGCACAAGCAAGAGCCCGCGTAGAGACCACAATGGAAAGATAGGATGGCGTCGGGAATGAGCAAGGACATGAAGTTCTCCGAGGAAGAAGTCACCTGACACCCGCGCATTGTCGAAGGTGAGGAGCAGATGGTTGCACCTGCATAGAAGTATTCAATCTTTGCGCTGACGCTGGACGAACTGCAATAGTCGGTGTGCGAGGCGGGGCAAAATTTTGGGTCCATGAACATGGATGAGTTCATGAGCAACATATGGAATGCCGACGAGTTCCGAGCGGTGCCTGACGGTGGCTTGGTGGGCATGGAGGAGACTCCTGTGGTGGGTGCTAGTGGAAGCGGAGGTGGTGGGGATGCAGGAGGAAGCGACCTATGCCGACAGGGGTCCTTCTCCTTGACTCCCCAGCTGTGTCGGAAGACGGTGGAGGAGGTGTGGGCTGAGATCAATAGGAAGCACCGACCGGTGCATGCCCAACCTTAGGCCGCGCATCCCTCACCGCAACTTCGTGTCCAACCAGTGCCCCGAAATGGAAGAATATCTTTTTGTGCACTGATGCTACCTAGCGGCAACAAATCTAACATTCATTACCCGCGTCAAGATGCGTGAAGGTGGGACCACTTTATTCACATTTAAATTTCAACATTTCACATTCCATATGTGAACCGAACCTATATAACTTGCACTTTTTTAAAACACAATTTCAATAGAAATATTTAAGACCATCATATTTTACTAGAAACAAATAACTTATTGAAACTGATTTTTTGAAATGTGCAACAGTTTATTTCGAAAGAGTGAAAATGTTTTTTCACAAACGTGAAACTGAAATAGATGTGATTTTTGTGAAACAGACTACTGAAATGTAACATGTAGGTTTTGAATTGTGAAATAATAACCACAGAATGTGAAACTAATTTTTTGAAAGAGTGAAATATGTTTTTTTTCAAAAATGGGTAACTAAAATATTTGTGATTTTTGTGAAACATGACAACAAAATGTAAAAATGTAGGTTTTGAATTGTGAAATACTAACCACAAAATGTGAAATTGTAATGTATAAATGTGAAACTGATTATTTCAAGAGAGTGAAACATGTTTTCCAAAAATGTGTAACTAAAATATATGTGATTTTTGGAAAAGATAATAGTGAAATGTAAAAAGTAGGTTCCGAATTGTGAAAATATTAACCATGAAATGAGAAATTACAATGTATAAATGTGAAACTGATTATTTGAAATGAGTGAAAAGTGAAATGTAGGTTCTGAATTGTGCAATAGCCACTGCAGAAAGTGAAATTGTAATGTATCATTGTGAAATAGATTATTTTGACATGTGAAATCTATGCTCAAATTTAAATATGGTTATAAAATATTCAAGATGGCTCTCGTTTTAAATGTATTGGCGCAAGGAGTTCAAAATTAAAAAAAGATTCACAAATGGATATATGGTTTAAAAGATATGGATGTTTTAAATTAGCTAAGGAGGAAGAAATGGTTGGATTTATTGTGTGGGAGAAAAAAAGTGTTACTGCCACACTGCCATGAATGTATGTGAAGTACACTAGTGGGGGCCAACTATTGAAGAGAGATAGTGGAACTACGAAGATGGGAAATCCAGAAAAGAAATGTAATACAAAGATACTTGGCCCACATAATGTTAGATGGCAGGTCCCTATTGGACACCACCTTGCCGATAGGTAGCACAACCATGCAATTTTACATTTCATGGGGAATGGCGGTTAGGTTGCGGCCAACGACCGGTAGGGAGCACATGGAGAGATGACGTTGTAGCAGTTCCTTGTCAAGGCCAGCGTGGTCTGAGGATGTGGTGCTGGCCAGGCACCTCTGCCGGTCGGCATGGTCCATGGACAGATGAACCCCACGCAACAGGGGCAACAGCCTGGCCCAACGATGTACCCGATAGCACTGACCAATGGCATGTTCCCAGTGATGGGCGATGACATGGGGTTCGTCCACAACGGGTACTCAGGGATGACCATGGCGACGCCGCCACCACCTCCTCAAGGTAGTGTGGGTATCGTGAGCCGCGGGTCATCGGATGGGAGGAGCGCCATGATGCAGGCTGACATGATGAAATGCATGGGTGATAGGGAGATGATGGAGAATGGCGACGCCCGGAAACGTGGCACCTCGGAGGATCAGCCCCACAAGAGGAGCATCGAGCATCGCCACTGCCACATGATCAAGAACCGTGAGTCAGACGCACGATCGTGTGCCAAACAGGTACTTACCTTACTGCCAAAATTGTTGGTTTTTATGCAATGCCATTTCTGCAACGCTAGTATCAAGGTTGGTGACACGTACACACTGTATTTGTTAATCCTACAGGCTTATACCGTGGAGCTTGAAGCTAAACTGAACCACCTCAAGGAGGAGAAAGCTTGTCTGAAAGCTGAGGAGGTACGGAGCTTCTAACTAGTGAAAACGATGAGACAATTTAGTTTTCTTATTCTTTTCAGTTCTTACTGTTACTAAACAGTTTCATTGTTTTGTTGCAGAAGACGATTCTGCTGACCAAGAAACAAATGGTATGTACATTTTTCCACCATCGCATGAAAATCCTCATACACTCACGATCACTTGCCAATTGCTTGAAACAACCTAATTGCTAAGTCTTAACACAGTCAATGTGCGTGTGCTGATGAAACCATCTTGTGGTTGTGATCTTTTTTCTTATAGCTGGTGGTGAAGATGATGGAAAGTCCAAGGAGAACGTGAATGCCAAGAAAGGTGGCGCCCAGTCGCGGCGCAACAAAAGCTACACCTGGTGAACGGGACCCACCATTCAGCTTCCAAAACCGTGCTGGTAGGAGGATGAGAATGAATTGTGGTGTTGATAGCAGTTACCTTTCGTTTTAACAGGAGGATGGTATAGTAATTTACTAGTAGTAGTTGAACCCCATAATTATCCAAATGTGAGTGTTTATCTGGTCAAGCAAGTGAACTTGTGTGTTGTTGTTACTGTTTATAGGTATATGTTTTTGTCAGGAACTTCAGACAAATGGAACAAAAGAAAATTAGCAATATGTTGATGTGTACTCAAGCTTTAATATGATGCGATGCAATGTGTGTGGTCCATTTCTGATGTGTGTGTGTGGGGGGGGGGTCTTCTCCTTTGCTCTCTTCTGAAGAAGTGGAGATGACACATGAGTTGAGTTTAGTCACATAAGCGCTCTTTGCCGCGTGGGTGAAATTTGAGCCATTGAAAAAGTTTTCAAATCCAGTGAAATTTGAGCTATTCAAATAAATGGTCACATGGAATCCCATGAGACTTGACGATGGTGACCCATCGCAATGCTTGGGTAGTCAATTCCCTTTCCCCTCCATCACGACTCATTGCTTGAGGGTCCGACTAGCCTTCAGGTGCGCTCCCAGGTTGGCCAACCATGACGGAGATTATCAACCTTCATAATATTGTGGTATCAACCTTCATACTATTACGATTGTGTGCATCGGGGGCCAGGGTTGATCCTATTTTTCTTAGAAAAAATCCTCCTACACTTACCATCATTTGCCAATTGCTTGCAAGAATCTAATTGACACGTCTTAAAACAGTTAGTGTGTATGTGTTGATGATAACACCCCGTGGTCTTGATTTTTTACAGCTGGTGAAGAAGATGGAACAACCAAAGGAAAACGTCAACAATAAGAAGCGTGATGCCCTGTCGCAGCGCTTGGATAGCTCCATCTAGTGAACATTGACCTGCCATTGAACTTCCATAGCCGTGTTGGTAGGAGGAGTACATGAAGTCTACCTGTTTTGTGTGTTCGATGCAATTTGCAGCAATAATTGTGGTGTTGATAGTAGTTACCTTTTCTTTGATGATATACTAATTTACTAGTGGTACCTAAACCCATAAGGACACAAATATCAGTGTTTATTTGGTCAAGCAAGTGAACTTGTATTGTTGTTACTATTTATAGGTGATGATGGATTTGTCAGAAACTTCAGACAAATGGAACAAAAGAAAATTAGCAACATGTTGTTGTGTACTACGAAAGTCCCCTTCTACTTCCGAGCTCAATTGAGCTCTAGGTGAATAGTAAATTAAAAAAAACTGAAAAAACAACTTCAATAATTTCTGAATTTTTTGGGTGTAAACTTTGACAAATGTTCTTGGTGCTTGTCAATTTCATCCCGAAATAACATTCGTCGAAGTCATGGAAAAAAATAAAATGCTCCAAAATGCTTTCGGAAATAGCACTTCTGGAGTGTCGAGTTTGTTTTTTTAATAAGACTTCCAAGAATGTTATTTCGATATAAAATTTGCAAGCACCGAGAAATTTTGTGAAACTTTGCACCAATTTCAGATTTTTTTAAATATTTTTACGTTTTTAGATTTTAATGTTGACTAGAGGGAATATGAGCTCGGGACTAGATACTCTGTGTCCTGTGTACTCGCTCTTTAATATGATGTGACGCTATGTGTGTGGTCCATTTCCGATGTATGGTGGAGTCTTTGCCTTTGCTCTCTTTTGAAGAAGTGTAGATGACACACGAGTTGAGTTTAGTCATGTAGGTGCACTTTTTTGCGTAAGTAAAATTTGAGCCATTCAAATAGTTATTAAATTCGATGAAATTTTAGCTATTCAAGTCAGTGGTCACACAAAATCCGATGAGAGTTGATAGTAGTTAGATTTTCTTTTTGAAGCGACATGGTATAGTCATTTACTAGTGGTATCTAAAACCCATAAGGACCCAAATGTCAGTGTTTGGTCAAGCAAGTGCACTTGTGTTGTTGTTACTATTTATATATAGGTGATGACCGGTTTGTTAGAAAGGTCAGACAAATAGAACAAAAGAAAGTTAGCACTATGTTCATGTGTACTCGCGATTTAATATGATGCGATGCTATGTGTGGTCTATTTCAGAGGTGTGTGTGAGAGTCTCTGCCTTTGCTCTCTTATGAAGAAGTGGAGATGACACACGCATTGAGTTTAATCAGATAGGTGCACTTTGCCACGTCTGTGAAATTTGTGTTCTTCAAATAGTTTTTAAACCGGTGAAGTTTGAGCTATTCAAATTAGTGGTCACGCGGGGTCCTGTGAGACTTGGCGGTGGTCACTCGACGCAATGCTTGGGTAGTCGATTCCCTTTTCCCTCTGTCACGGCTCGCAACTTGAGTGTTCGGCTAGCCTTCGACGCTTCCTTGTAGGCCAACCATGATGGCGATCATCAACACGCATACACATATGGCTGTGTGCATCGGAGGCCAGTGGTGATCATCCATTTCTCAGAAAAAAGCCCCCTACACTTACCACCATTTGTCAATTGCTTGCAAAAATCTAATTGCCAAGTCAAAAAATAGTTAATGTGTGTGTGTTTATGGTAATGCCTTGTGGTCATAATATTTTTTTACAGCTGGTTGTGAAGATGATGGATACGTCCAAGGATAACGTCAATGCCAAGAAGGGTGGCACCATGTCACGGCACTGCGGTAACTACTTCTAGTGAATAGTGACCCACATTTCAACTTCCATAGCTATGCTGGCAAGACGATGGCAAGGACTTGCATTCTAGCCATTTTTGTGTGTTTGATGCAAATGTAGCGACAATTGTGGTGTTGACAGTAGTTACCATTTCTTTTTGGAAAAAGTGAATATACCCCCCTAAACTATGACGGTTTGGGCACATCACCCCCTCACGTCGAAAACTATTATCTTAAGCCACGAACTATCCCAAATCAGACAAATCACCCCTCGAGGCCTGCTAGCTGGTTTTGTAGATGGTATTGCCTACATGGACCCACCTATCAGTGTAAAAACATATGTTGACCGAGGAATCAACCACATGCATGAGAGGAAAAAAGGTGTTGGACAACGACGGTGACCTCCGCGGTTCGCATCATCGAATACTATCGTTCCTACAGCGTGCGAAAAGACGAACCTGCTCGCCAGCTACCTCGCCCTCTCTAGTTCTTCTCACTCCGACCATGGCCGACATCGACAATGGCAGCATCTCTGGTGGCCTTGATACCCCGGTCCTAAGTAGGTGGGATGTCCCCCACCAATGCCTTCAGCTGCGGAGCCCTGCTGGTAGCAGACAACGCACTCAAGCTCATCGAGCTGGCACAGGATGCAGACGTTGGGCATCCTCCCCATAGGCCCATAGTGGCGTCACCCTCATTTGTGGAAGATGACGAGAACAAGGAGGATACTATTGCGACCATGGAAAGTGGAAACTGTGGCTCCATCTTGCTACACGCTCTATTTTGGTCAGAGGGGATTTTACGAGGGAGAAACGGTTGATTACACATGGGCCTTGATATGCCTCAATAACCATCTCCTATTTGTGAAAACGCAAAACCACTCTCTAAAACCACCTACCAAGCTTCTAGGGGGTGATCTGTCTGGTTTAAGATAGTTGAGGGGATTAAGATCATGGTTTTCGATGCTAGGGGTGATGTGACTGAAACGTGAAAGTTTAGGGGGGGTATATACACTATTTTTGGGATGATATACACTATTAGTACCGAAACCCCGCCAGGACCCAAATGTCAATTTTTATCTCATCAAGCAAGTGAAATTGAGTTGTTGTTATTGTTTATAGGTGTTGATAGTATCACTAGTAGAAAACGGAACTTTAGCGCCGGTTCGTAAGGGCCTTTAGTGCCGGTTCCATAACCGGCACTAAAGGGTGGGCACTAAAGGCCCCCCCCCCTTTAGTACCGGTTGGTGTTACCAACCGGAACTAAAGGTTTTTTTTAATTTTTTTTTGAATTTTTTCAAAAAAAATTGATTTTTTTTATTTTTAATTTTTCTGAATTATTTGATGATTTAGTCTCTAATCACCTCTCTTAATTGCTCAAGTGTGGATCACTCATTCCAAATCATCTAACTTCCCGACCGGTCACCCATCCCTCTCACTACTCTAGCCCGAGCACGCTTAACTTTCAGGTTCTATTCTCCTTCGTTTCCGAGTCTGCACTTGTTGTTTTCCTGACAATAGTAAGATGTTAATCCTATTAACCCTCAAGAGTTTAGCTTGAGCACGAAGTCACACATTTCACCGTTTGAGTTTGAAACTATTATTCTAAAAAACAGTAATTATTTAGTAACGCTAATATTTCTTGAATAAGTTTGACCATAGTTTGACCAGATTTGACCAAAATTCAAAAAATTGAAATAATTATTTAGTAACACTAATATTCTTGAATAATTATGTAGTAACATTAATACTTCTTGAATAAGTAGTTTGACCAGATTTAACAAAAAAATTTAAAAAAAAACTGAAATTATTTGACCATATCTTTTTTTCCTTTTGGAATTTGAGGATTCTAAATAATTCCAAATAGGTCGTAGGCTATCTCCATCGGATGCGGATTTTCGTGCTGAATTTTTTGATATATTATACGTTTTTTTTCCGACATCGTATGCAAAAGTTATAGCCGTTTTACATTTTCCCTATGCAAGAGTTTGAAAATTGCCCTTAGTGCCGGTTCGTGGCACGAACCGGTACTAAAGGTCAGACCCCTTTAGTACCGGTTCGTGGCACGAACCA
Source organism: Aegilops speltoides (assembly GCA_021437245.1). Lineage (NCBI taxonomy): Eukaryota > Viridiplantae > Streptophyta > Magnoliopsida > Poales > Poaceae > Aegilops > Aegilops speltoides. Next base: position 451,121,017 of record CM038143.1, on the reverse strand, counting down.
GTACTAAAGGTCTAACCTTTAGTACCGGTTCGTGCCACGAACCGGTACTAAAGGTGATCGTGGGGCCCCGGCTTGACGCCAGCCTGCCACCACCCCTTTAGTACCGGTTCGTGCCACGAACCGGTACTAAAGGTTTAACACGAACCGGCATTAATGCAAATCCGTTCGAACCGGCACTAATGGTACCATTAGTACCGGGCCAAAATCAAACCGGCACTAATGTGCTTCACATTTGACCCTTTTTCTACTAGTGTACTTACCTTTTTTGGAGCGAGATGGTATAGTAATTTACCAGTAGTACCTAAAACCCATAAGGATTAAAATGTCGGTATTTCTTTAGTCAAGCAAGTGAACTTGTGTTTTTTGTTACTGTTAATAGATGATGATGGGTTTGTTAGAAACTTCAAACAAACGGAACAAAAGGAAATTAGCAATATGTTGATGTGTACTCGAGTTTTAATATGATGTGATGCTATGTGTGTGGTCAATTTCAGATATGTGTGTGGGAGTCTTCGCCTTTCCTCTCTTCTAAAGAAGTGGAGATGACACACATGTTGAGTTTAGTCATGCGGGCACACTTTGTCGCGTCGGGGTGAAATTTTAGTCATTCCAATAGTTCTTAAATCTAGTGAAATTTAAGCTATTCAAATCAGTGGTCATGCGGGATCCCTTGAGACATGTCGGTGGTCACCCATTGTAATGTTGGGTAGTCGATCCACTTTCCCTCTCCGTCGTGACTTGCTGCTTGATGGTCCGACTAGCCTTCAGTTGCTCTCCCTTGTTGGCCAACCATGATATCGATCATCAACCCTCATATTCTTATGGCTGTGTGTATCGGACGCCAGGGGTGGTCTTTCTTTTCTAATAGAAAAATCTTGTAACACTTACCATAATTTGCCAATTGCTTGCAACAACATAATTTCCAAGTCTTAAAACAGTTAATGTGAGCATGTTGATGGTAATACCTTATGGTCTTGATTTTCTTATAGCTAGTGGACAAGATGATGGAATAGTCCAAGGAGAAAGTCAACGCTAAGATGGGTGGCGCCCTGTCGCGGCGCTGCGGTAGCTGTATCTTGTGAACGTTTGGCTCTTTAGCAGCACCCTATCTATCCAGTACGAGACGAACTATCTACTATGTATCTGTCTATCTATAGCTGACCTTTTTAATCAATCACGTGAATTTAATAGCTATCTAATTCTTTAATTGATGCTTATCTCTTACATGGAGGCTATAAATAGGGGGCGTGGCGCACAAGACTGAACCACACACCACAAGAAAGAGCGTACATAGAGACCAGAGTGGAGAGATTGGATGGCGTCGAAGATGAGCAAGGACGTGAAGTTCTCCGAGGAAGAAGTCACCTCACGCCTGAGGAGCACACAGTTGCACCTGCGCGGCAGTCTTTAATCTTCGCGCTTACACTACACGAGCTGCAATAGTCGATGTGCGAGGCGGGGCGCAATTTTGGGTCCACTAACATGGACGAGTTCATGAGCAACATATGGAATCCCGAGGAGTTCCAAGCGGCGCTCGACGGTGGCTTGGTGGGCAAGGAGGAGGCTCCTATGGTGGGCGGGAGGAAGCGGCATATGTCGGCAGGGGTCCTTCTCCTTGGCTCCCCGGCTGTGCTGGAAGACAGTGGAGGAGTTGTGGGCTGAGATCAACAGGGAGCCCCAACCGGTGCATGCCTAGCCTCTGGTCGCGCGTCCCTCACCGCAACTTCCTGTCCAGCCAACTGTGGGGAATGGCAGAAAGTCTTTTTACACGGTGATGCTACCTAGCGGCAACAAATCCGCCATTCATTGCTCACGTCAAGATGCGTGCAGGTTTGACCACTTTATTCTCATTTACTGCTATCTACACTGGTATACATCATCAAAATATAGCTAGTGGTCCCCATTATTTGTCCTTGGCATGGATACATGGCAGCAATATGATAGTGATCTCTCTCTCTCTCTCTATCTATCTATCTATCTATCTATATTCAGTTAAATCAAACCTTTTATTTCACCTTTACAAAACTAATCGTGCCTATCTTTTAAACCATAAGTTCCTGCTTGAATTTTTTATATATATTTGAACTCCTAGCGCCAAGGCCTTTTAAACAAGAGTGATCTTCTATACATTTCGAACACATTTAAATTTCAACATTTCACATTCCATATGTCAATCAAACCTATATCACTAGAATTTTTTTTAAAACACTATTTCAATAGAAATATTTAGTACCAACATATTTTACTAGAAACCAATGGCTTTTTGAAACTCATTTTTGGAAATGTGTAACAGTTTATGTCGAAAGAGGAAAATGTTTTTTCAAAAACGTGCAATTGAAATATATGTGATTTTGGTGAAACACACGAGTGAAATGTAACATGTAGTTTGTGATTTGTGAAATATTAACCACAAAATGTGAAATTGATTTTTTGAAATAGTGAAATATGTTAATTTTAAAAAATGTGTAACTAAAATAGATGTGTTTTTTTGTGAAACATGACAGTGAAATGTAAAAATGTAGGTTTTGAATTGTGAAATACTAACCACAAAATGTAAAATTGTAATGTATAAATGTGAAACTGATTATTTCAAAAGAGTGAAATATGTTTTGCAAAAATTTGTAACTAAAATATATGTGATTTTTGTGAAACATGATAGTGAAATGTAAAAAGTAGGTTCTGAATTGTGAAAATATTAACCACGAAATGTGAGATTACAATGTATAAATGTGGAACTGGTTGTTTCAATAGAGTGAAATATATTTTTTCCAAAATATGTAATTGAAATATACGTGATTTTCCTGAACCAAGCCAGTGTGAAGTGAAATTTAGGTTCTGAATTATGAAAGAGTAACTACACAAAGTGAAATTCTATTGTATCGTTTGTGAAAATGATTGTTTGAACATGTGTAATAGTTTATTTCAAAAGACTGAAATATGTTACTGTAAAAATGTGCAATTTAAATAGATCTTTCTTATTTGTCAAGCAAACCCGTGAAAAGTGAAATGTAGGTTCTGAATTTTGCAATAGCCACTATAGAAAGTGAAATTGTAATGTATCATGGTGAAATAGATTGTTTTGACATGTGAAATATATGTTCAAATTTAAATGTGGTTAAAAAATTTTCAAGATTGATCTCATTTTAAAGGTTTTGGCGCAAGGAGTTCAAATATAAAATAAGTTTCACAAATGAATATATATGGTTTAAAAGATATGGATGTTTTAAATCATCAAAGGAGGAAGAAATGGTTGGATCTATTGTGTGGGAGAAGAAAAAGTGTTTCTGCCAGACTGTGATTAATGTATGTGAAGGACACTAATGGGGCCAACTGTTCAAGAGAGGCAATGGAACTATGAAGATGGGAAATCCAGAAAAGAAATTTAATACAAACATACTTGGCCCACATAGTGTTAGATGGCAGCTCCCGATTGAACACCACCTTGCCGGTAGGAAGCGCAACCGTGCAATTTTACATTTTGCAGGGAATGGAGGCTCAGTTGCGGCCAATGACCGGCAGGGGGCGCTTGGACAGGTGACGTTGGGGCAGTTCCTTGTCAAGTCTGGCATGGTTCTAGGATCTGGCGCCGGCCAGGCACCTCTGCCGCTCGGCATGGTCCATGGATAGATGAACCCTGCACAACAGGGGCAGCAGCATGGCCCAATGATGTACCCAATGGCATGGGCCAATGGCATCTTCCCGATGATGGTCGACGACATGGGGTTCGTCCTTAATGGGTATGCAGGAAAAATCGTGGTGCCACCGGCGCCACCTCCTCAAGGTGGGTTGGGTATCGTGAGCCCCGGGTCATCGGACGGGAGGAGCGCCATGACGCAGGTTGACATGATGACCTGCATGTGCGACGGAGCAATAATGGATAACGACAATGTCCGAAAAGGCGGCACCCAGGAGGATCCGTCCTGCAAGAGGAGCATCGATTGTCGCCATCGCCACATGATCAAGAACCGTGAGTTAGCCGCATGATCGCGTGCCAAACAGGTACTTACCTTGCTGCCAAAATTATTGGTTTTTATGCAATGCCATTTCTACAACTGTAGTAACAAGGTTGGTGACACGTACACATTGTCTTTGTTAATCCTACAGGCTTATACTGTGGAGCTTGAAGCTAAACTGAACCACCTCTAGGAGGAAAATGTTCGTCAGAAAGCTGAGGAGGTACGGAGCTGGTGACCAGTGAAAACGATGAGACAATTTAGTTTTCTTATTATTTTCAGTTCTTACCGTTACTAAACGGTTTCATTGTTTTGTTGCAGAAGACGATTCTACTGACCAAGAAACAAATGGTATGTACATTTTCCCACCATCGCAATAAAATCCTCCTACACTCGTGATCACTTGCCAATTGCTTGTAACAATCTAATTGCTAAGTCTTAACACAATCAATGTGTGCGTGCTAATTAAGCCACCTTGTGGTCATGATATTTTTTTTTATAGCTGGTGGTGAAGATGATGAAACAGTCCAAAGAGAACATGAACGCCAAGAAAGGTGGTGCCCTATCACAGCGCAATAGAAGCTACACCTGGTGAACGGTGACCCGCCATTCAGCTTCCATCGTTGTGCTGGCAGCCTGGTGAGAATAAATTGTGGTATTGATAGCAGTTACCTTTCCTTTTAGGAGCGGGGTGGTATAGTAATTTACTAGTAGTAGTTGAAACCCATGAGTAACCAAATGTGAGTGTTTATCTGGTCAAGCAAGTGAACTTGTGTGTTATTGTTATTGTTGATAGGTATATGTGTTTGTCAGGAACTTCAGATAAATGGAACAAAAGAAAATTTGCAAAATGTTGATGTGTACTCGCGCTTTCATATGATGCAGTGCAATGTGTGTAGTCCATTTCTGATGTGTGTTTGGGGGGGGGTCTTCTCCTTTGCTCTCTTTTCAAGAAGTGGAGATGACACACGAGTTGAGTTTAGTCAGGTAAGCGGTCTTTGCCGCATCTGTGAAATTTGAGCCATTGAAAAAGTTTTTAAATCCAGTGAAATTTGAGGTATTCAAATAAGTGGTCACATAGGATCTCGTGAGATTTGACGATGGTGATGCATTGCAATGCTTGGGTAGTCAATTCCCTTTCCCCTCCGTCACGGCTTGTTGCTTGAGGGTCCGACTAGCCTTCGGTTGTGCTCCCTGGTTGGCCAATCATGACGGAGATTATCAACTTCATGCTATTACGGTTGTGTGCATCGAGGGCCAGGGGTGATCCTCTTTTTCTCAAAAAAATCCTCATACACTTACCATCATTTGCCAATTGCTTGTAAGAATCTAATTGTCGGGTCTTAAAACAGTTAATGTGTGTGTGCTGATGATAACACCTTGTGGTTATGATTTTTTTACAGATGGTGAAGAAGATGGAATAGTTAAAAGAAAACGTCAACGGCAAGGAGGGTGACGCCCTGTCACGGCGCTGCAGTAGCTCCATCCGATGAATGGTGACATGCCATTTGACTTCTATACCGTACTGGCAGGAGGAGTACATGAAGTCTGCCTGTTTTTTGTGTTTGATGTAGTTGCAACAATAATTGTGGTGTTGATAGTAGTTACCTTTTCTTTAATGATATACTAATTTACTAGTGGTACCTAAAACCCATAAGGACACAAATATCAGCGTTTATCTGGTCAAGCAAGTGAATTTGTGTTGATGTTACTATTTATAGGTGATGATGGGTTTGTCAGAAACTTCAGACAAATGGAACAAAAGAAAAGTAGCAACATGTTGATGTGTACTACGAAAGTCCCCTTCTACTTCCGAGATCAACAGAGCTTGAGGTGAATAGTAAATTTGAAAAAATCGAAAGACAACTTCAATCATTTCTGAATTTTTTGGGTCTAAACTTTGACAAATGTCTCTATGCTTGTAAATTTCATCCAGAAATAACATTCGTGGAAGTCATGGCAAAAAAGACACAATGCTCCAAAATTCTTTCGAAAATAGCACTTCTGGAGTGTCGTGTTTGTTTTTTAATAAGACTCCCAAGAATGTTATTTCGATATAAATTTTGAAAGCACTAAGAATGTTTGTGAAAGTGTGCACCAATTTTAGAAATTTTAAATTTTTTACACATTTAGATTTTAATGTTGACTAGATGGCATATGAGCTCGGGACTAAATACTCTGTGTCGTGTGTACTCGCTCTTTAATATGATGTTATGCTATGTGTGTGGTCCATTTTGGTTGTATGATGGAGTATTTTCCTTTGCTCTCTTTTGAAGAAGTGCAGATGACTCACGAGTTGAGTTTAGTCATGTAGGTGCACTTTGGTGCATAAGTGAAATTTGAGCCATTCAAATAGTTATTAGATTCGGTGAAATTTTAGCTATTCAAATCAGTGGTCACACAAAATCCCATGAGAGTTGATAGTGGCTAGCTTTTCTTTTCGGAACGACATGGTATAGTCATTTACTACTGGTACCTAAAACCCATAAGGACCCAAATGTCAGTGTTTGGTCAAGCAACTGCACTTGTGTTGTTGTTTCTATTTATATATAGGTGATGACGGGTTTGTCAGAAAGGCCTAACAAATGGAACAAAACAAAGTTAGCACTATGTTGATGAGTACTCGCGCCTTAATATGATGCGATGCTATGTGTGGTCTATTTCAGAAGTGTGTGTGAGAGTCTTCGCCTTTGCTCTCTTATGAAGAAGTGGAGATGACACACGAATTGAGTTTACTCACATAGGTGCATTTTACCGTGTTTGTGAAGTTTGAGTTATTCAAATAGTTTTTTAATCCAGTGAAGTTTGAGCTACGCAAATTGGTGATAACGCGGGATCCCGTGAGACTTTATGGTGGTCACCAATCACAATGCTTGGGTAGTCGATTCCCTTTTCCCTCTATCATGGCTCGCAACTTGAGTATTCGGCTAGCCTTCGGGCGCTCCCTGGTAGGCCAACCATGAAGGCGATCATCAACACCATACTCCTATGGTTGTGTGCATCGAAGGCCAGTGGTGATCATCCATTTCTCAGAAAAAATCCTCCTACACTTACCATAATTTGTCAATTTCTTGCAACAATCTAATTGCCAAGTCTAAAAATAGTTGATGTGTGGGTGATTATGGTAATTCCTTGTGGTCATAATTTTTTTTACAGCTGGTGGAGAAGATGATGGAAAATTACAAGGAGAACGTCAACTCCAAGAAGGGTGGCACCATGTCACGACACGGCAGCAACTGCACCAGGTGAACGGTGTCCCATATTTCAACTCCCATAGCTATGCTGGCAGGACAATGAGGAGGACTTGCATTCTGGCCATTTTGTTTGTTTGATGCAAATGCAGCAACAATTGTGGTGTTGATAGTAGTTACCATTTCTTTTTCGAGAAAGTGCATATACCCCTTAAACTATGATAGTTTGGGCACATCACCCCCTCACGTCGAAAACTATTATCTTAAGCCCCGAACTATCCCAAACCGGATAAATCACCCCCCGAGGCCTGCTAGCTGGTTTTGTAGATGTTGATGCCTACGTGGACCCACTTATCAGTGTAAAAATATATGTTGACCGAGGAATCGACCACATGTAACAGCGGAAGAAAGGTGAAGGATGACAACGGTGACCTCCGCGGCTCTGCCTCCTCAACTACTATCATTCCTACAGCTTGCGAAAGGATGACCCTGCTCGCCACCTGCCTCACCCTTTCCAAATCTTCTCATCCCAAACATGGCTGACAGCGACAATGGCAACATGCCTGGTGGCCTCGATACCCCGGTCTGAAGCAGGTGGGATGTCCCCAACCGATGCCTTCGGCTGCGGTGCCCTGTCGTTAGCACACAACGCACTCAAGATCATCGAGCTGGCACAGGATGCAGACGCTGGACATCCTCCTCATTGGCCCATAGTGGCGTCACCCTCATTTGTGGAAGATGCTAGAATGAGGAGGATACTATTGCGGCCATGGACAGCGGAAACCGTGGCTCCATCTTGTTACATGCACTATTTTGATCAGAGGGGATTTTATGAGGGAGAAACGTGGAATACACTTAGACATGGGCCTTGATATGCCTCAGTCAATGTATCCTATTTGTGAAAATGCAAAACCACTCTCTAAAACCACCTACGAAGCTTCTAGGGGGTGATCTATCTGGTTTAAGATAGTTGAGGGGATTAAGATCCTGGTTTTCTATGCTAGGGGTGATGTGACTGAAACGTGAAAGTTTTGGGGGGTATATACACTATTTTTGGGATGATATACACTAGTAGTACCGAAACCCCGCCAGGACCCAAATGTCAATTTTTATCTTGTCAAGCAAGTGTACTTGAGTTGTTGTTATTGTTTGTAGGTGTTGATAGTTGTTACCTTTTTTCGGAGCGAGATGGTATAGTAATTTACTAGTAGTACCGAAAACCCATCAGGATTAAAATGTCGGTATTTATGTGGTCAAGCAAGTGAACTTGTGTTGTTGTTACTGTTAATGATGGTTTGTTAGAAACTTCAAACAAATGGAGCAAAAAGAAATTAGCAATATGTTGATGTGTACTCGAGTTTTAATATGACGCGATGCTATGTGTGTGGTCCATTTCAGATATGTGTGTGGGTGTCTTCGTCTTTCCTCTCTTCTGAAGAAGTGGAGATGACACACATTTTGAGTTTAGTAACGTAGGCACACTTTGCCACGTCGGTGAGATTTTAGTCATTCCAATAGTTCTTAAATTTAGTGAAATTTGAGCTATTAAATCAGTGGCCACGCGGGATCCCTTGAGACATGTCGGTGGTCACCCATTGTAATGGTTGGGAAGTTGATCCACTTTCCCCCTCTGTCGTGACTTGCTTGTTAATGGTCCGACTAGCCTTCAATTGTGCTCCTTCGTTGGCCAACCATGATTGACATCATCAACCCTCATACTCTTATGGCTGTGTGTATCGGACGCCAGGGGTGATCCTTCTTTTCTAAGAGAAAAACCGTCCTACACTTACCATAATTTGCCAATACCTTGCAACAACATAATTGCCAAGTCTCAAAACAGTTAATGTAAGCATGTTGATGGTAACACCTTGTGGTCTTGGTTTTTTTATAGATTCTGGAGAAGATAATGGAATAGTCCAAGGAGAACGTCAATGCCCAGAAGGGTGGCACCCTGTCGCGACGCTGCGGCAGCTGCATCTTGTGAATGTTTGGCTCTTTGGCAGCATCCTATCTATCCACTATGAGTTGAACTATCTACTATGTATCTATCAATATATAGTTGAACTTTTTCATCAATCACGTGAATTTAATAGCTATATAATGCTTTAATTGATGCTTATCTCTTGCATGCGACGGGCTATAAATAGGGGGGCGCGGCGCACGAGACTGAACCACACACCACAAGAAAGAGCGTACATAGAGACCACAGTGGAGAGATAGGATGGCATCGAAGATGAGCAAGGACATGAAGTTCTCTGAGGAAGATCAGTCACCTCACACCCGCACATTCTGGAAGATGAGGAGCAGACTGTTGCACATGCGCAGCAGTCTTTAATCTTCGCACTTACACTGGACGAGCTGCAATAGTCGGTGTGCGAGGCGAGGCGCAATTTTGGGTCCACGAACATAGACGAGTTCATGAGCAACGTATGGAATGTCGGGGAGTTCCAAGCGGTGCTCGACGGTGGCTTGGTGGGCAAGGAGGATGCTCCTCTGGTGGGTGCTGATGGAAGCCAAGGTGGTGGGGATGGAGGAGGAAGCGGCATATGCCGGTAGGGGTCCTTCTCCTTGGCTCCCCGGCTGTGCCGGAAGACAGTGGAGGAGTTGTGGGCTGAGAACAACAGGGAGCCCCAACCGGTGCATGCCCAGCCTTAGGCCGTGCGTCCCTCACCGCAGCTTCCTATCCAGTCAACTATGGGGAATGGCAGAAAGTCTTTTAGTGTGGTGATGCTACCTAGCAGCAACAAATCCGCCATTCATTGCTCGCGTCAAGATGCGTGCACGTGTGACCACTTTATTCTCATTTTTTGCTATACACTAGTATACATCATCAAAATACAACTAGTGGTCCCCATTATTTGTCTTTGGCATGGATACATGGCAGTAATATGATAGTGCTCTCTCTCTCTCTCTCTCTCTCTCTCTCTTCAGTCAAATCCAACCTTTTGTTTCACCTTTACTAAATTAAATCGTCCCTAACTTTTAAACCATAAGTTCCTACTTGAATTATATATATTTGAACTCCTGGCGCCTAGGCCTTTTAAATAAGACTAATCTTGAATACATTTCGAACACATTTAAATTTCAATGTTTCACACTCCATATGTGAACCAAACCTAGAAAAAATTTAAAACACAATTTCAATAAAAATATTTAAAACCATCATATTTTCTAGAAACCAATGACTTTTTGAAACTGGTTTTTTGAAATGTGTAACAGTTTATGTCAAAAGAGTGAAAATGTTTTTTTCAAAAACATGCAATTGAAATAGATGTGATTTTTGTGAAACAGACGAGTGAAATGTAACATGTTGGTTTTGAATTGTGAAACACTAACCACAAAATGTGAAATTGATTTTTTTTTTGAAAGAGTGAAATATGTTATTGTTTCAAAAATGTGTAACTAAAATAGATGTGATTTTTGTGAAACATGACATTGAAATGTAAAAATGTAGGTTCTGAATTATGAAATAGTAACCATAAAATGTGAAATTATAATGTATAAATGTGAAACTGATTATTTCAAAAGAGTTAAATATGTTTTTCAAAAATGTGTAACTAAAATATATGTGATTTTTGTGAAACATGATAGTGAAATTTAAAAAGTAGGTTCTGAATTGTGAAAATATTAACCATGAAATGTGAAATTACAATGTATAAATGTGGAGCTGATTGTTTCAATACAGTGAAATCTATATTTTTCAAAAATATGTAATTGAAATATATGTGATTTTCCTGAACCAAGCCAAGTGTGAAGTGAAATGTAGATTCTGAATTATGAAAGAGTAACTACAGAAAGTGAAATTCTATTGTATCATTTGTCAAACTAATTGTTTGAACATGTGTAATAGTTTATTTAAAAAGAGTGAAACATGTTATTTAAAAAATTTGCAATTTAAGTAGGTCTTTTTATTTGTCAAGAAAGCCTGTGAAAAGTGAAATGTAGGTTCTGAATTGTGCAATAGCCACTATAGAAAGTGAAAATGTAATGTATCATTGTGAAATGTATTATTTTGACATGTGAAATATCTGTTCATATTTAAATATGGTTAAAAATATTCAAGATTGATCTCATTTTAAAGGTTTTGGCGCAAGGAGTTCAAATATAGAAAAAAAATTTCACAAATGAATATATGGTTTAAAAGATATGGATGTTTTAAATTAGCTAAGGAGGTAGAAATGGTTGGATTTATTGTGTGGGAGAAGAAAAAGTGTGTCTGTCAGACAATCATGAATGCATGTGAAGTACACTAGCGGGGCCAACTGTTGAAGAGAGACAGTAGAAATATGAAGATGGGAAATCCAGAAAAGAAATGTAATCCAAAGATACTTGGCCCACATAGTGTTAGATGGCAGCTCCCTATTGGACATCACCTTGCCGGTAGGTAGCGCAGCCACGCAATTTTACATTTTGAGGGGAATGGCGGTTCGGTTGCGGCCAACGACCGACAGGGGGAGCTTGCAGAGATGATGTTGCAGAAATTCCTTGTCAAGGTCGGCGTGGTCCAGGGATCTGGCGCCGGCCAGGCACCTATGCCGCTCGGCATGGTCCATGGATAGATGAACACTCCATAACAGGGGTAGCAGCCTATCCCAATGATGTACCCGATGGCACCGGCCAATTGCATTTTTCGGTGATGGTCGGCGACATGGGGTTCGTCCCCAATGGGTACACAGGAATAACCATGGTACCACCGCCACCTCCTTAAGGTGGGGTGGGTATCGTGAGCCCCAGGTCATCGGACGGGAGGAGCGCCATGACGCAGGCTGACATGATGACCTACATGTGAGATGGACCAATGATGGATAACGGTGATGCCTGAAAAAGCGGCGCCCCGGAGGATCAGTCCTGCAAGAGGAGAATCGAGCGCCGCCACCGCCGCATGATCAAGAACCATGAGTCAGCCGCACGATCGCATGCCAAACAGGTACTTACCTTGCTGCCAAAAATGTTGGTTTTTATGCAATGCCATTTCTTCAACGGTAGTAACAAGGTTGCTGACACGTACGCACTTCCTTTGTTAATCCTACAGGCTTATATAGTGGAGCTTGAAGCTACATTAGACCGCCTCAAGGAGGGCAAAGCTCGTCTGAAAGCTGAGGAGGTACGAAGCTGCTGACTAGTGAAAACCATGATACAATTCAGTTTTCTTATTCTTTTCAGTTCTTACCATTACTAAATCGTTTCATTGTTTTGTTGCAGAAGACGATTTTGCTGACCAAGAAACAAATGGTATGTACATTTTCCCACCATCGCATGAAAATCCTTTTACACCCGCGATCACTTGCCAATTGCTTGTAACAATCTAATTGCTAAGTCTTAACATAGTCAATGTGTGCATGCTGATGAAACCACCTTGTGTTCATGATCTTTTTTCTGACAGCTGGTGGAGAAGATGATGGAACAAATCAAGGAGAACGTGAACGCCAAGAAAGGTGACGCCCTGTCGCGGCACAACAGAAGCTACATCTGGTGAACGGTGACCCCCAATTCAGCTTCCATAGCCGTGCTGGCAGGAGGATGAGAATGAATTGTCGTGTTGATAGCAGTTACCTTTCCTTTTAGGAGCGGGGTGGTATAGTAATTTACTCGTGGTTGTTAAAACCCGTAAGGACCCAAACGTGAATGTTTATCTGGTCAAGCGAGTGAACTTTTGTGTTGTCGTTACTATTTATAGGCATATCTGTTTGTCGGAAGCTTCAGACAAATGGAACAAAAGAAAATTAGCAATATGTTGATGTGTACTCGTGCTTTATTATGAAGTGATGCAATGTGTGTGGTCCATTTCTGATGTGTGTGTGGGGGGGGGGGGGTCTTTTCCTTTGCTCTCTTCTAAAGAAGTGGAGATGACACACGAGTTGAGTTTGGTCACGTAAGCGCTCTTTGCCACGTCGGTGAAATTTGAGACATTGAAACAATTTTCAAATCCAGTGAAATTTGAGTTATTCAAATAAGTGGTCACATGGGATCTCGTGAGACTTGATGATAGTGACCCATTGCAATGCTTGGGTAGTCAATTCCCTTTCCCCTCTGTCACAGCTCGCTACTTGAGGGTCTGTCTAGCCGTCAGTTGCGCTCCTTGGTTGCCAACCATGATGGAGATTATCAACCTTCATACTATTAAGGTTGTGTCCATCTTCTCAGAAAAAATCCTCCAATACTTACCATCATTTGCCAATTGCTTGCAAGAACCTAATTGTCAAGTCTTAAAACAGTTAACGTGTGTGTGCATGCTGATGATAACACCATGTCGTCATGATTTTTTTACAGCTGGTGAAGAAGATGGATTAGTCGAAGGAGAACATCAGAGCCAAGAAGGGTGACGCCCTGTCGCGGTGCCGTGGTAGCTCCATCTGGTTAAAGGTGACCTACCATTCAACTTCCATAGCCGTGTTGGCACAGGATGCGGATGCTGGGCATCCTTCCATAGGCCCATAGGGGCGTCACCCTCATTTGTGGAAGATGGTGAGAACCAGGAGGATACCGTTGTGCCCATGGACGGTGGAAACCGTGGCTCCGTCTTATTACATGCTGGTTACATGCTCTATTTCGGTTAGAGGGGATTTTAGGAGGGAGAAACGGTTGATTACACTTAGACATGGGCCCCGATATGCCTCCGTCACTGTCTCCTATTTGTGAAAATGCAAAACCACTCTCTAAAACCACCTACCAAGCTTCTACGGGGTGATCTATCTGGTTTAAGATAGTTGAGGGGATTAAGATCCCAGTTTTTGGCGCTAAGGGGTGATGTGACTGAAACATGATAGTTTAGCAGGGTATGTACACTATTTTTGGGATGATATAGTAATTTACTAGTACTACCAAAAACCCGCCAGGACCCAAATTTCAATGTTTATCTCGTAAAGCAAGTGAACTTGAGTTGTTGTTATTATTTATAGGTGTTGATGGGTTTGTCAGAAACTTCAGAGAAATGAAAGAAAATAAAATTAGTAATATGTTGATGTGTACTCACGCTTTAATATGATGTGATGCTATGTGTGTGGTCCATTTCGGATGTGTGTGTGGGAGTCTTCACCTTTGCTATCTTCTGAAGAAGTGGAGATGTGATTGCTTGTTTCTTCGTTGGTATTTCCCTGAAGAGGAAAGTATGATGCAACACAACAAAGGTAAGTATTTCCCTCAGTTATGAAACCAAGGTTATCAATCCAGTAGCAGAACCAAGCAACACTATGTAAACAACACCTGCACACAAACAACAAATACTTGCAACACAATGCGTAAAGGGGTTGTCAATCCCTCAATGATATTGAGATAGATTAAATTGTATGAGATTTGATAAATATATCTAACTAAAACACAAAATAAAATAAATAAAGTAAAATTGCAGCAAGGTGTTTTTGGTTTTAATATTATAGGAAATAGACCCAGGGCCCATAGTTGTCACTAGAGGCTTCTCTCAAGAAAATAGCATACGGTGGGTAAACAAATTACTGTTGCGCAATTGATAGAAAAGCAAATGATCATGACGATATCCAAGGCAATGATCATGTATATAGGCATCACGTCCAAGATTAGTAGACCGAAACGATCCTACATCTACTACTATTACTCCACACATCGACCGCTATCCAGCATGCATCTAGTGTATTAAGTTCATTGAAAAACGGAGTAATGTTTAAAGAATGATGACATGATGTAGACAAGATAAACTCACATATGAATAAACCCCATCTTGTACCCTTAGTAGCAACAACACATGCGTGTCATGTCTCTTTCTGTCATTGAGATTGAGCACCGCAAGATCGAACCCATCACAAAGCACCACTTGCATGGCAAGATTAATTAATCTAGTTGGCCAAACCAAACCAATAAACTGGAGAAGAAATATGAAGCTATAACAATCATGCATAAAAGAGTTCAAAGAAGACTCAAATAATATTCATGCATAGAACTGATCATAAACTCACAATTCATCGGATCCCAACAAACACACCACAAAAGAGTTACATCAAATAGATCTACAAGAACATCGAGGATAACATTGTATTGAAGATCAAAAAGAGAGAAGAAGCAATCTAGATACTAATTACGGACCCGTATGTCTATGGTAAACTACTCACGCATCATCGGAGGGGCGGTAAGGATGATGAGGAACCCCTCCGTTATTGTTGGCCCCTCCGGCAAAGTGCCGGAAAAGGCCTCTAGATTGGATCTCGTGATACTGGAACTTGTGGCAGCGGAAAAAGTATTTCATCGACTCCCCTAGGGTTTTGGGGATTTTATAGTATTTGTAGAGGAGGAAGTAGGTCAAGGGGGTGCCCGAGGGCTCCACTACCCACCAGGGCGCGCTTGGGCCCCCTAGCGCACCCTGGTGCCTAGTGGGCCCCTCGAGCCCCATCTCGTGTGCTCCAGAAGCTTTCAGGGTCCATTGTCACCAGAAAAAATTTCCCAAAAGTTTCATGGAAAATTGACTTTGTTTTATATTGATATTCTGCAAAGTAAATAAACAAGAGAAAAACAGCAACTCGCACTGGGCACTAGGTTAATATGTTAGTCCCAAAAAATGATACAAAGTTGCTAGTAAATGTATATAGAACATCCTAGATTGATACTTTAATAGCATGGAACAGCCAAAAATTATAGATACGTTGGAGACATATCAAGCATCCCCAAGCTTGATTCCTACTCGTCCTCGAGTAGGTAAATGGTAAAAATAGAATTTTTGATGTGGAATGCTACCTATCATATTCATCACATATTCTTTTCTTTTATAGCATGGACATTTGGACTTCAAGTGATTCAAAGCAATAGCCTATAATTTGACATTTAAAACCTCAATACTCAATCATATCAACAAGCTAATATTAAAGGAAGCTATCCCTAGCCCATTATGCTCAATCATTGATCCATTCATGAAACACACTGAAATATTAGCTACATCCAGTGCACACATATGACAATAGTGTTCCCTAGTTGGTGCTTTATAAGAGAAGATGGAGACCTAATAAAAATAAAAATTGCATAAAAGTAAATAGAGAGGCCCTTCGCAAAGGGAAGAAGATTTTTGTAGAGGTGCCAGAGCTCGAAGCTTAAATTGAGAGATAAAATTGTTTTGAGAGGCATGCTTTTCCCGTCAACAAAAACAACCAACAATTCCCAATATTTTCCATGCTAGATAAATCATAGGCGTTTCCCAAACATAAAATAAAGTTTATTTCCTTTTCCACCATTCTTTCGCAATCCATGGCTAGCTATATCCACGGGTGCCTTCCATACCAACACTTTGCAAGGAATTTATTATTAAACAACATATTAAATATATTTTTCAATTTGGAACTGGGCATCCCTATTACCTACCACACTCTCGTGCAATGACAAGTGAATAGACACTCATCTTGAGAATAACCTACATAGCATGGAAAATATTTGCCACCCCCTGCCACTTCATGAGCGGTACAGGCACACAAAAGGAAAATAATTTTGAAAATTAGAGTTGGCACATACAAATTTACTTGGAATGGCATGGAAACAACGCATATAGGTAGGTATGGTGGACTCATTTGGCACAACTTTGGGTTTGAGGAGTTGGATGCACAAGCACTATTCCCGCTTAGTACAAATGGAGGCTAGCAAATAGATTGAGAAGCGACCAACCAAGAAACGGAAACAATCATAAACGAGCATTGAACATAACTAACACTGAATAATGCACCACAAGTTGGATGTAACTTTGGTGCATAACTATTGACTCTGTGCTTGCATAGGGAAGCAGAGACCTTAACACTAATATTCTTACTAAAGCATGATTACTCACCAACATGACTCAAATATTGCTATCTCCATATCGCAAAACTATTGCAAGGAATCAAGTTTATAATATCCAATAATCTTCATGACAGTTTTTATTATATCCGTCTTGAATATCTATCACTTTGGGACTATTTTTATATCTTAAGCAAATTACCATTGCAAATAACAAGCTCTCAAACAAATTTAAGTGAAGTACAAGAGCATACATATTTCTTCAAAATTTTCATCTCTCAAAATAATCTAAGTGAAGTATGACAGGATATTTCTTCAAAAATCAAAATTTTACTAACTCTCAATATGATCTAAGTGAAGCATGAGAGTATTTCTTCAAAAGATAAACCACCACTATGCTCAAAAAGATATAAGTTAAGCACTTAGAGCAATTATAACAAATCATAGCATAATTATGGCTCTCTCAAATAGGTGTGTCTAGCAAGGATGATTGTGACAAAATAAAAATCAAAACAAGCAAAGACTCATAAAATACAAGACGCTCCAAGCAAAACTCATGATATGTGACGAATAAAAATATAGCTCCAAGTAAAATTACCGATGGTCGTTAGAAGAAAGAGGGGATGCCTTCCGGGGCATCCCCAAGCATAGTTGTTTGTTACTCCTTGAATATTACCTTGGGATGCCATGGGTATCCCCAAGATTAGCCTCTCTTCACTCCTTATTCCTTCATTCATCATGAACTCACCCAAAACTTGAAAACTTCAATCACACAAAACTTGACAAAACCTTCGTGAGATCCGTTAGTATAATAAAGCAAATCACCACTTTAAGTACTGTTACAAACCCATTCATATTTTATTATTGCATTATACCTACTGTATTCCAACCTTACCATTGCTTATACCACCGATACAATCCATAGATTCATCAAAATAAGCACACAATGCAACAAAAACAAAATTTGTCAGAAACAAAACAGTTTGTAGTAATCTGAAATTTGACCATACTTTTGTAACTCTAAAAACTAAAAAAATAGGACGATGTAGAAAATTTGTATATAAATCATGTGTAAAAAATTCAGAGCAAAAGCATATTTATGTGAATTTTGAAAATTCTAGAACTTGGCGCAAAAGTTCCTGTTTTTCAACAGAATCAAATCAACTATCATCCAACATAATCGAAAGGCTTTACTTGGAACAAACACTAACTAAAACACTAAAACACAATCATAATAGCTGCATAATTGTACAAACACAAAAGAACGGAATTAATAAGTGAAAAAACTATTTTATTCATTGGGTTGCCTCCCAATAAGCGCTATTGTCTTATGCCCCTAGCTAGGCATAATGCATAGTATCAAGTATTATCATCTTTAGTTTTTGTTCCATAGGTTGCCCTCATGATTGATTCATATGGTGGCTTCATTCTAGTTCTAGGGAAGTTTTCCATACCCTTTCTCAATGGAAACCGAAATTTAATATTCCCTTCTTTCATATCAATCACGGCACCTATAGTTTGTAAAAACGGTCTACCAAGTATTATGAGACAAGACGGATTGCAATCAGTATCAAGCACAATAAAATCTATGGGCACGTAATTCCTATTTGCAATAAAAGAACATCATAATCCTTCCCAAAGGTTTTTAATTGTTAGAATCCACCAAGTGCAAATTAAGAGAACACTCTTCCAAATTGGTAAAACCTAGCGCATCACATCGAGATTTCATAATTGTGGAAACACTAGCACCCAAATCACATAAAGCATTTCAGTCATAATTTTTATCTTGACTTTAATGGTGGGTTCCCATTCATCATATTATTTTCTAGGAATTGATATCTCTAATTCTAACTTTTCTTCTAACGCTTTCATCGTAGCTTCTACGATATCTTTAGTAAAAGCTTTATTTTATTCATAAGCTAGGGTGAATTTGTCATGGATTGTAACAAAGAAATGCATTCAATCAAGGAGAAAATATCATAATTAAAACCCTTGTAAACCAAAAGAGTGGGCACATCCCTAGTTAAAGTTTTGACCTCTCCAAACCCACTTTTATCTTTTTTTCAACAAGATTTTCACCCTCCAAATTATGGGGACGCCTTCTAGCTAAAGTTGACTCTTCTTCAGTCCCCTTATTGTGATGCCCCCGATTCAATCGTACACTAATCATACACGCAAATGTGTATGATCAAGATCAGGGACTCACGGGAAGATATCACAACACAACACTAGACACAAATCAAAATAATACAAGCTTTATATTACAAGCCAGGGGCCTCGAGGGCTCAGATACATAGCTCGATACACAAGAGTCAGCAGAAGCAACAATATCTGAGGACAGGCATAAAGTTAAACAAGGATGCCTTAAGAAGGCTAGCACAAAAAGCAACACGATCGAAGAGGCAAGGCCTCCTACCTGGGACCTCCTAACTACTCCTGGTCGTCAGCGACCTCCACATAGTAGCATCCATCGGCGGTGGCATCTGGCTCCAGGGATCCACCATCTGGTTGCATCAACCGGAAAGAAGAAAGAAGGGGGGAAAAGGGGTAGCAAAGCAACCGTGAGTACTCATCCAAAGTACTCGCAAGCATCAGATCTACTAAGTATGCATTGGTATCAAAGGAAGGGTTGTATCTGTGGACTGAACTGCAGAATGCCAAAATAGAGGTGGGAGGCCTAGCCTATCAAAGACTAGCTTCTTCAAGCAGCTCCGAGCATCTTGCAACATGTAGAAGAGTAAAGAATAGCAATTTAATATTTAACAAACATTTTGTCGAACCAACGCCCAGAGATCCTTCTTTGAATCCCTGCGGAAAAGCAATCTCAGAGGCACATATCCATCACATATCTCAAGTATCCATTTCTAGTTATATAAGATCAGGATATAAGTCTGAACGTCCATTACCGTGGACACGGTATTCGAATATATATCTTCCCTCCAGGGGTACACCACGTTACCCAACACGCGCGATCACTCTGGCCGGACACACCTTTCTGGGGTCAATGCCCGGCCTCGGAAGATCAACACGTCGCAGCCCTACTTAGGCTCAGCAGAGAGGTCCCCGCCGGTCTACATCCTAAGCGCTCCGGGGTCTTGGGCCCATCGCCCGTTTCACTCTGGGTCGTTGCGCGCATGGTGGATACCAGCACCGCCTCGGATGGCCAGCACGATCCGACTATGCCGCCATGCTGAACTGGACGTCTGACAAAGCTTCGGCTGATACTGCGATGTCGAGGCCCATATCTATTCTCGCGTGGTGGTTAGTGCGTAAAGGCCAGAGGCCAACTCAGAACAATTACCCAAACATGTTAGTGCATTGGGGGCTCGCGGAGATGAGCAGAGAGTCACGATAATGTGACCATGTCGTCCCGTCTCGTGGACTTACGGCAATGGCCCAGACTGTCCGGTCGTGCCACATGGAAAACTTGCGGGTGCTCTACCGGCCCGCCTGACTTTCACGTCAACTCGCGGGTACCCCTCAGGGCTGACCCGACTTCAACAATGATCTCCAGTAAAGTCAAGGTAACCATGTGTCCAAACATCAAGGGAAAAACCCGAGGAATCACCCATGGAGGATTCCACTCGATGTAATCATCAAGGTGAACGTAAGAGGATCCACCCTCGAGGTTCACACTTGAGGTGTTGCACGACAGCCGTATCGGGAATGGTGAAAGAGGAACCACCCTCGTTAACCATGACCGAATAGCTACACTACAGAATTATCATCAGGAGTGTGTTATGAGGGATCACCCTCGGCACTCGATCACTACAAGAAATATGTCAACTTGTGACCCTCACTATTGGTCGCTGAAAGGTCACAAATTTTCATTTGCGACCTTTTTGTGACCAAAAACAGAAGGTCAAAAGCTGAGGGTCATTAACTGACTATAGCGACCTTTCTTTCGGAATGGTCGCAAACGCGTTCTGACCAAAACAAAAGGTCGAGATTTAACGACCAACTGTTTTGGTCACTAGCAATCGACCACACCACGCCGATCCACCGTGGCAAGTCGACGTGGCGTAATTACGACCAAATGAAAAGGTCGTAAAATGGAATCAGCCGGTCCATTTCAGTTGCCTTGATGGGCCAAGCCCAATAATTCAGCCCATTTAATTTTAATTTTTTCTCTTTATTTTGCTTATCTGCATGGGCTGGCCCAATAATTTGGCCTTTTAATTTCTGGGAATGGAGCCTTTTTCTGATGAAATTGTTTTTTTATTCCACTATTGTTTTGGGCCACAGCCTTTTTAGTCTAGTTCGAATTGGGCCTTGGCCTTTTTATTTTCTGTTATGAAGCCTTTTTATAAAAATTTTCTTACAGTCATTTCTTTTTTTAGGCCCAAGCCTTTTTGGTCTAATTCTTGTTTGGGCCTTGGCCTTTTTAGAGCCCATTTCTCATTTTGCATAACTATAGACAGAAAGGGCACTAGTGATCCACAAGCCCAGGTGCACTAGTGATCCACATAACTTAACAGAAAATAAACAAAATGATCCACAAGATCACATAACTTCACAAGTGGTCCAGTTCACAAGATCACATAACTTCACAGTTCACAGTTCAAAATGCTCTCACTTA
Source organism: Aegilops speltoides (assembly GCA_021437245.1). Taxonomy (NCBI): domain Eukaryota; kingdom Viridiplantae; phylum Streptophyta; class Magnoliopsida; order Poales; family Poaceae; genus Aegilops; species Aegilops speltoides. The sequence goes on along the minus strand of CM038143.1, from coordinate 451,099,571 downwards.
GACTCCTGTGTTCACGTGTTCAAAATGCTCTCAGCTCTCAACAAAATGCAACATTGTCAACAACATGCAACAGCTCCCGGCTCAAAGACAAAGAGGTTCACAAGACAGCTCAAACTACCTTAGCTCGAAGAGCGCCATCAAGTGGGCTAACTGCTCTTCCTGCTCTTGAGACTTCTTCTTGCAAGACTCAAGTTCCTTGTCGCGTGCGACAGATTCTTCCGCCTTCATCTTCATTGCCGCCAATTCTTCTTGCATCACTTCAGCTTGAAGCTCAGACCTCTCCGCTTCGCTCAAGCTCACGAACATGAACAGCAACTTTAGTTGTTGCTTTGCCGAGTAGTTCCTAGATTTGCTCTGCTCAAGCCCAACATTCCCGAGGAATGTGCTTTGCTTGACTTCGGTCTTGAGGACTTGTTCGACAATTTGAACAAGCAGACTTTGGCTCTTCACCTTCGGTACCGTAGCGTCCTTCATTTTTTCCATCTCAAGCTAGCATATGGAGGAAAATGATAGGCATTAGTGGGAGATCTATTTCACATTTTGCAAACCAAACCAAGCGGGAGAAACCAAACCAGCACACAAATGGATTATTTGAAATAACCAAACCAGCACACAAAATATATACAAGAAGATCACTAGTGACACGGAGACATGCAATTGGAACAATATGATCACTTCATTAAGCCTAGAATGGTGGTTCTATATAAGATGGCTTCCCGAGTGAGCCGATCATCAAACTAACATTCAGATCAAATTTCATCATATCATAAAAATGCATCAAATAGCTACAAAGAAGTTCGATATATTTGTTGAAGTATCAAACAACATCAAAGCATGGAACATAGCGTGTGTTCTTGGTAGCTCGAATCAAACAACATCAAATCATGAAAGCATCAAAGCTGGCTGTGAATCAAACAGGCAAAGCATGGAGTGACTTACTATAGCAGTCTTGGTGGCTTCAAAACCCGTGCTTCTTCTTTGTTGTGGGTGGCCTTAAACAAGTCAATCGCAGACAGCTCCTCACCCTTACGCTCTTCTTTTCGAAATGTTTTTCAACAAAAATCAAAATGTTATTCAGCAAGAATCGAAATGTTATTCAATGAGGATCAAACGGTAAGGTCTCTAGAGAAGAGTTCTCACGATGGCAAAAATGTGTTGTGTAGTGCACGGAACCAGTTACGTGATTGTACACGACTTTTCTCGATTCATCTTGTTCGACACACAGGTTTCCTACAAAAAGCACCTGTCAAGATGATCTAGCACTAGCATATCATGTGCGAACATAAAGCATCAAACAAAGCTGAGACAAACCTTGTGTCTTGGGGTAGACCACATCTCCACGAGCTTGCCATTCACCATCCGTTAGATCGTGCACGGAGACTTAATGCTGACTTTATTTGCGGCTACGGTATCAAAATACTTCTTCTTGATCGATGGCGTCTGTTCTTTGAATGTTTGCAGAATATCTTTGCACGAGGTCTTGATGGTCTCCGAGTCCGTGTTCATCTCAAAATTTGCCTACCAACATAGCAAACAAGGTAGGAACAATATTAGTGATCATGCATAGGTGTAACAGAAAATAGATAGTGCATTAACTATGAAACAAGTAGCTTACAAAGAACTTTCCCAATGTAGTTGTCCAATAGAGAAGCATCTCTTTTGTATAGCTTGAAATGAGGAAGAACCGGAAGATGGCTTTTTGCAATGAGTCCACACTCGAAGCAAGCTTTCTTTGCTGCATAGGCTTCTCTCGACGAATCATCCTTCGCAATTTGGATAGGCACCTTGCTACCAAGCGACTTGGTGATCCTCTCTAGCCCTCTGCCCTTTCTAAGTCTAGTCTTGGGATTCATTGCATCTGAAAATGAATCTGAACTCATAAATTAGAATAGAAATCGACAAATGCAGGAATCGACAAAAGCATACATGATCATTCCATTTGGAAAATGCACTAGTAAAAGATAGCATTGCAAAGGTCAACTTGCCTGATTGAAGCACAAGCTGCTGTTCTTCTTCATTGATGACAGCGTTCCTGTCAATAGAAGGTGCAACAGGCTGAGGTGCTGTGTGGACGATGCTCGCTTCATCAATGCAGATGGTTCCTGCTTCATCTAGGCAGACAGGGCCACTTCCATCCATGCTGAGAGTGGTTCCTTCATCCATGGGCGGCAACTCATCACCCGTTTGCACTGAGGTCTGAGAGTCCATGCGCAGCATACTTTCCTGATGGTCCGTCGCAGTCGCCATCATTGCTTTCTGCCTTGTGACTCTATCAAGGGCTGGTTCATCAGGTTCCAGGATCCTCTTTTTTTGTCCTGGAGCGGGGGCCATCACCCTTCCTGGAGGCATTGCAGCAGATGTTTCTAAGCTCTTGTTCTTCTTGCTGACTGTCTTCTTAACACCAGGCCTCTTCTTCCTAGATTCCTTCAGTGCCTCGTATGAACAGCACGGAAAAAAGCATTAGATCACAAGATAAATATGTGAGCACAAGGAATAACATAGAATAACAGAACCCCAACCCTCCAAGCAAGACAGAGTTTGCACCTTAACAATCTTGTTGACTACAACATCATCCACTTCCTCTCCATCAATAACTTCATCCTCTTTAGGATTGTACTCTGGGTCATCAGTGATAACTCCACTACCCTCTTGAACCTCATCACTTCTACCTTCTTGTACACCCTTTGTTTTCCTAATCATCGACGCTATTGCACCGATGCCAAGGGACCGGAACACCTGATTGTTCCTCATGATATTTCTAGCCCTAACCTTCTCGTACTCGGTGAGAGGCTCTTCTTTGCATGATACAGGAAACATAACTATTAGGTGAATGTTTGGAATGCATGGACAGGCAGCCAAACATATCTTATGAAATTTTATTATCATTTAATCCTAGTTATTCAGGTAAGGAAGACTAACAGCACACAGGCACAATTAAGCCAGCTTATTCAGATTGCAGCAATACATTTCACTTAGCATATTAAGACACAGATTTGATGAAACTGGCAGTATAACCACAAGGAGCAAGTTGCATACCAACGGTTGGCCTCATGCTTGACCTTGTCACCCTTGCCATGGATGATCTTGAGGTGGTGCTTGCAAAATAGAATAAACAACAGTCATATACAACAGGGATAATGTAAAATGATGCACTTGTATCAATAAAGGAAAGCATTTGGACCATCATGCACATACAGTGATGTACTGTTATTAATTAAGTGCACTAAACAAGCATGCATGTACAGTGGAAATATATGTACACTAAACAAGCAAGCAAGCAAAGTGCTACTAATAGAAACAAGCAAGCATTGAAGGAAATTGAAAAGAAGCAAGCAAATACTATTGATACAAACCCTAATTAATAAGAAAGCAAGTAGCTTCTTCTCCATGTGCTACTGATACAAGCAAATACTGCTAATGGAAACCCTAATTAAGCATGTATGCTTGCAAGCAATATGTATGTTAGCAAGCAAGGAACATGAACTAGTGAATTAGTGTCATGTACACATGCTTAGACAGTCTGACAGCAAGCATGAAACAACAGTACTTGCAGAAGTAAAGCATGAAACAACAGTACTGAAACCAGATGTTTCCACTAGATGTTTCCACTATCTGACGAGTATATCATGAGGACCTTCAAAACAACTAGATGTTTCCACTAGTAAAGCATGAAACAACAGTACTTGCAGAAGTACAAAAGCAGATCATGGGCAGCCATAGAACGATATTACAACATCTTGGGCCAGCACAAGGCATCATTTTCGATGAAATCAAAGGGAAATAAACAAGCAACATCATCCACCTCCTCATCCATCCCCATCCCCTAAAATCATGCACTTCCTCTCCATCAACATGAACCCTAAACCATGAGGGGGATCAAACACTACAAGTGCACAAGGACACGCATGCAACATAACCAACTGTGACCCAAGCCAAGCACCATGAGTGAATCTGGCGCGCACGTTCTGGATCAGTAGGGTTCAAGCAGGGAGGGAGGAGCCGACGCGCGAATCCTAACCCTAGATCGACAAGAAAACGAATCCTGGCCCTAGATCGACATGAACAAGAACCAGGAGCTCCAATGAACATGAACAAGAACCACCAGGAGCTCGTAGATCAACCGAATCCTAACCCTAGATTGACCGAATCCTAACCCTAGATCGACCGAATCCTAACCCTAGGTCGACCAGGAGGGGGATCTACCGAACCATAGGGGGAGAGGGGAGAGGAGAGGGGTACCTGTCGTCGTCGTCGATCGTTGATGATGTGGATGATGTAAATGCCGCCACCGTCGTCGACCAGAGGGGGATCTACCGAACCGTCGTCGAGTGGAGGGAGAGGAGAAGGGAGTGGATTAAATCGTGGCGGGCGGCTCGTGGCGGTCGGTGATGCGGCGTGGCGGTGCGGTCTTGGCGTGGCGGTGCGGCGTGGCGTGGCGGAGCAGGGAGGGAGTGGTCGTCGTGGGCGGCTCGGGGAGAGGGAGGGAATGGGGAGGAATGGGAAATTTTGGGAGGGATCCAGCGTGCTAGTGGGAGAGGTAGGGGTGGGTCCCTTTGATAGTGGGAGAGGAGTGGAGGGAGTGGAGGGAAATTTTGGGAGAGGGAAATTTTTGTGGAGGGAAAATTTTGGTGTGGGGGGAAAATTTGGGTTTGGGTGTAGAAAAAAATAGGGTTTTTTTTGTAAACTTTGTAGAAATCATGGTTAAAATCATACCGAGTAGCTCAAGAAAATGCCGGTATTGCAAGTTTGGTATTTTTGCTAGTTGGTAGGCCACATTTGATGATGTGACACGGAGGTCTGCCATTTTTTTGAATTTTTTGAGTTTTTTACTGTATTTTCAAAAACCGGCCGATTTCGTTGCGGCGGCCGTCCGTGGCTAGGGTTTGAGTCATGTTTTTAAACAACAACAAAGCCTTTAGTCCCAAACAAGTTGGGGTAGGCTAGAGGTGAAACCCATAAGATCTCGTGATCAACTCATGGCTCCGGCACATGGATAGCGCACCCCGCCCATAGCTAGTTCTCTTGTGATACTCCAATCCTTGAGTCTCTCTTAACGGACTCCTCCCATGTCAAATTCGGACTACCCGACCTCTCTTGACATTCTCCATGCGCTTTAGCCGTCCGCTATGCACTGGGGCTTCGGAGGCTCATGCTGGTTCACATCTTCATCAATACCCCATCCTCCCGCAAGCATTGACCCCAAATATCGAAGGTGTTCTTCCGAGGCACCATATGTCCATCAAGGCTAACCTCCTCCTCCTCACACCTAGTAGTCTTGAAACCGCACATCATGTACTAAGTTTTAGTTCTACTAAGCTTAAACCCTTCGATTCCAAGGTTTGTCTCCATAACTCTAACTTCCTATTTACCCCGTTCGACTATCGTCAACTAGCACCACATCGTCGCAAAGAGCATACACCATGGGATATCTCCTTGTATATCCCTTGTGACCTCATCCATCACCAAGGCAAAAAGATAAGGGCTCAAAGCTGACCCTTGATGCAGTCCTATCTTAATCGAGAAGTCATCAGTGTCGACATCACTTGTTCGAACACTTGTCACAACATTATCGTACATGTCCTTGATGAGGGTAATGTACTTTGCTAGGATTTTGTGTTTCTCCAAGGCCCACCACATGACATTCCATGGTATCTTATCATAGGCCTTCTCCAAGTCAATGAACACCATATGCAAGTCCTTCTTTTGCTCCCTGTATCTCTCCATGAGTTGTCGAACCAAGAAAATGGCTTCCATCGTCGACCTCCCAGGTACTAATATACTCCGTCTCCATTCCTCCGCATCTTGTTTGCCGGAAAATGAGGTTGAAAAGCTTGGTTAGCCATACTATCGCTATGTCCCGAGGCCTTTCCACACCTCAATGGGGATACAATCGGGGCCCATTGCCTTGCCGCCTTTCATCCTTTTCAAAACCTCGCTCCTTGACCTCGGACTCTGGATTCGCCGCACAAAACGCATGCTTGGTCTCATCAAAGGAGTCATCAAGTTCAACGGTAGAACTCTCATTCTCCCCATTGAACAGCTTGTCAAGTACTCCGCCACCTATGCTTAATCTCCTCATCCTTCACGAGGAGTTGGTGCGCTCCGTCCTTGATGCATTTGACTTGGCCAATATCCTCCTCTTCCTCTCTCGGATGTTGGCTATCTTAGGTGGCGTTTGGTTCGCGGGCAAGGTTGAGTTGGCTAAGGATATCCTCAACCACGTGGTTGGGGATGGCCAATTTTTGTTGTTTGGTTGAGAGGGATGGGGTAGGTTGGATAACCACATTTTATTGTTTGGATAGAAGGATAAGAAGTGGCTAGCTAGGGAAACAACATCAATTGTGTCAATTTAAGTAGTTCAAAGTCGGACAAGTGGCAACTACTTACATGGCCCAACTCTTAATTAGGATATAGATATTGAGTACTGATTCCATCGTTACATGGCATGGTTCAACATAATCACTTCAGTAGCATACACAAGAAAACATGCTGAACTATCTCTCCTCTGTAAACAAAGCAGAACTGCAGAACCGAACAAGCTGCAGTTCAGAGAGAAAAGCAAATCAAGGGGAGATGAGAAACAGCTGCAATTCATCCGTAGTTGATAGAGTAGAGGAACAAGTGGAACAGATCATAGGGTAGAAATTCAGAGAGGGAAACCGGAGGATGCGCCCGAGCTGTAGCCTCCACGCCGTCAGATGCCGAGGCCGCCGCCTCCACACCGCGCATGGGACGGGTGATAGAGCCCAGGTAGACAGGGAAAAGGTGAGAGGACGAGGACTGCCGTCTTTGTGCTTCTCCGCCGGCGCCCAGAAAGAAATCGCGGAGACGTGAGGCAGGCGGCGCGCATGGCTGCCCTCGTCCGGCATATTTTGGCGGCTCTCGTTAACCAGTTTTTAGAGGAATATTCCAAGCATCTTAGCTATCCATATCCTTGGTTGCCTTCAAACCAAACAGGTGGTATCCTTCAAAAAACTGGCTATCCCCATCCCATCTAGGAATAGCCACTGAACCAAACGCCCCCTTATAGATGTCCCTTTCCCCTACCTTCGTGCGTAATCGTTGGTAGAGGCCCTCATCGCCCTACCCTTGCTTCAAGAGGGCACGACGCCTATCTTGTCTTCAAGAGGGCACGACGCCTATTGAGTCATGTTTTAGCATTCAAAAAAAATGAAACTTATATTGTTTCATACAGGAGCATGCACAAAAACCCATAATTTTATCTTTCATCCATGAACATGCATAAAAAATTCCAATTCCCATCAATTACCAAACTGAATATTCATTGTTAAAAACATGACTTGTTTAGATGAACATCCATGAACATGCACAAAATTAAACCTGACATACTTAACATTGACATGTTCATATTACACTAACAAGCTTCACTCCTCCTTCACTCCTCCTTCTTATCCTTCATCAACCTGATGCGCTGAGAGTGGCGAATCCCAACGCGGATGTACTCCTCTACCACAATTGGCATGGTCCTGTCGCCAAGCTGTGGGATTGCAGGCGCCGCCACCATCGCGAGGTCGTCGTCCGCCACCACCATCGCGAGGTCGTCGTCCGCCACCACCATAGCAAGGTCGTCGTCCGCCACCACCATAGCAAGGTCGTCATCCGCCAACACCATAGCAGGGTCGTCCTCAGCCACCACCATAGCATGTTCGTCGTCAGCCAGAATAGGCTGCTCCTCCTCATCCCCGCTCTGCTCCTCATCGTCATCCCGCTCTGCTCCTCGTCATCCCCTCTGCTCCTCATCGTCATCCCCTCTGCTCCTCGTCATCCCGCTGCTGCTCCCATTGCCGCCAAATGCAACAAAGTGTGAACATGGTGTTGTCGTCGTGCGGTAGAGGAAGCCAAAAGGACAGGAAGAAGAGAGGCAGAGAGCTCTTGGCATCGTCGTCGTCTTTGGTAGTACATGCGGCACATGGTGTTGTCGAACATCTTCACGGTGAACATGGCGTCGCCGTCGTAGCGGAAGACAAGGAAGTACCGAGCTGTAGCTCATGGGCGCGGGCGAAATGCTCCCACCAGGCCCTAGGTACATGTGGCCTTCACCATCGAACACCACCAACACTTCCCATCAAGACGTGAAGCCATTGCCGGCCTCCCGCAGCTTCACTTTGTGGGGCTCACTACCGCGAGCATCTTCGCAAACTTGTCGGGCAGCCTCTGCGGCGAGGGTCAGCGGTGGTTAATTGTGGCAATCAAGCACTAGACAACAGAGTGATGATAAATAAATGAGTGATGATAAACATACCGCCTCTTGCAAGATTTCTCAATTATGAACTCAAGAACTCAAACCGTCCAAGCCAGCCATCTCACTTATCCGAAAAGCAGCATTGTAAATTAAACAAGCACATCAACATCAATAGCATAGTAAACTAACACTAAAACAAGCACATCAACATCAACAACAACAACATCATCATCGGTGACCACCAACAGCAACAACACTAAAATCTACTATAAATTGACAGAACCATATCTATTATAAATGGACCAATAGTGTACAAGACAAAACAACAGTTTCAATATTACACAAGAAAGAAGTCTCAGGTTTATCAAGCACAGCAAAACAACAGTGTGACTGAAGAAAATTATAGCAGGAAATACTTCATGCATCATCAATAGAACCATACAGAATTTTTATGATGCCTCCGGTGTCTCAAGATAAAACTAGAAGCATCCGGCATGATGAGATGAGATGTAGGATATCATGCCCATACACAAGACAACAGAGAGAAATTGTAAAACTAGGATATCATAGTCGCCTCTATCGGTTGTAAAACTTGCTCCATCAAACCACTCATGCAAAACCTTCAGAGGCAGTTTTATACAGAGCATCTTTCCAACTCCTGTGTCACACTCAATAGGATTCAACATCCAATGTCGAGACGAAGCCTATAAATTCTGAGTTCGAACCAGATGGAAATTCAAGAAAACACGCGGAAATGGGTCATCACGGAACATGTTTTGCAAAATCACGCCACTAATGCAAAAGGTTTGCTTATCTCAACACGCAACGGCAGATCCAAGCTAACATTGCCCTTTCTTTGGTTTACCTATCCTTGTTCCCGATCACAAGAACCAAACTATTTATCTTTTTCCTTTGCCAGAATAACAAGTGAGACCTTTTCATTTCTTCAAAACTAACTCACAATATTTCAAATGTTAGCCAACTCATCAAATCCTACATCTCATCTCAAAGGAAACAAGAAGAAGAAGCATGCATGATTGTAGGCAAAATAAACAACAATGTGTACAGAGACAAGCTTCTTTTTCACTTAATATTCGAGAACATCGTGAGGAAACATAATCCAATCCCTAATAATCCAACCCTAATCTAATCTAATGCAGTCCCAATCAAACCCTAACCAAATCAAACCCTAATCTAATCCAATCCATATCTAATCTAATCCAATCTAGGCGACGGCAAGAACCCTAATCTAACCAAGAGCGTGAAAACTAATCCAACCAGAAGGAGAGAGAGAGGAAGGATGCATACCTCGAGAGAGAGAGGAAGGAGTCGGCGGTGGGAGAGGAAGGAGCAGCAGTGGTGGGGAGGCGGTGGGAGAGGAAGGAGCCGGCAGCGGTGGGCGCGCCGTCGATGGAGAGGAGGAGGCGGGTCGAGTGGTGAGGAGAAGTGGGGAAAAGAGAGGAGCGGGTCCACTTATCGCGAGTTCGGTGTTTGCTACTGACTGGTTTGATATATTAAAAGAGTGGGCATAGATTACAAAAGCAACAGCCTCTTCCTAGCCCAAAGTGGTGAAACACATTGAAATAAGCGCACGGTCGTGGGTTCGAGTCCGCTTATGCACATTTTTGGGCAAATTAAGCGCATATTTTTGGCCTGTGAAATAAGTGAAATAAGTATTTTACGGGCAGAGTAGCAAACTGGTCCACATGTCGTGAGTGGGTCGAGTGGCGACTTGCGAGTTAAATACTTGCCTGGTTTAACAGAAAAGAGATGGCATAGAGTAGATGATCAGTAACCTCTTCCTAGCCCAGTGGTACAAACACAGTGAAGCGAGCGCACGGTCGTGGGTTCGAGTCCCCGCTCGCGCCTATTTTTTTGCTCATAGTGAAATGATGCAAAATTAAACATGAATTAAACATCTTCAGTTCTGAAACTTGAACTAAACATCTTCAGTACAAAAACAACCAAAAACTTGAACTAAACATATTCTGTCTGTATCACAACCAAAAACAGCATCTGCTACAACATCTTGATTCACCAAAACAACATCACATCACACCTTGAAGACATCGGGATCATCTGCTACAACCATCGGGATCACATCAAAATGTGTTTTGCATCCAAAATGCTTACAAAATACTACAACCATCGAGGATCACATCAAATGCTTACACAAGGAAATCAAATGTTTTGCATTTTCATCACCATTTTGTCACAGGATCACACCACTACAGCCATCAGGATCTTCAAGCATTTTGCTACCTGGAGATAATTGTAGTACATCAGGATCACCATGCATATGCACAAGAAGGATCACTACAGAGAGTTAGAAGGATCACCAAGGAGACCAAATTTACCTTCATGTCCATTCGCTACTCATCGTCGTCGTCACGAAAACAAGGAACTCTATGCCCCTCCTGTTTTCCTCGTCATCACTACAATATTGCAGCATAGTATGATCAGTCCGGTTTTCCTCATCCTCGCTTTCGTGTCCATCCTCTACCACCTTTCTTCTTTTCTTGATGCCTTCAACTGTTGCAGCACCAACGATCACACGTTCTGGTCCTTCAAGACTCTGCTTTGCACGGAACTTCCATAGGGTCATCATCGACTTGCAACGGAACTTCCGAGAGTCATCATCTTGGTATGTTAGTCCACCATCACCGGGGCCCTTTTCCACTTCAGTTTCAGTCACACTCCACAAGTGTACTGTCTTTGAAAGTTTTGCACAACTCGCCATTTTCCGTGCAAAAGAGTGTCCGCAGATAAAACACCATTGTTGCTTGTGTTGTTAGAATAAAGGATCACTCTTATACCAGCACCTTGCGGTGTTGATGCTTTTGAAGTGGCCATCATATTTGACAAAAGAGTCTCTCCTCTTCTTGCTACCAAGCTCAAACCATCCACAATGAAATAAGACAACCGAGCGATGGATGCCTCCACTAGAGTTGTCTTGCAACTCTCACGATGCTTCTCAACCGACCATAGAAGTCAATGATCTCACCATCATGTGACCCCTCGGTGACGATTCCACTATTACGTGTCTTCCTTTTTCCTCGCGGTCAACGGTGTGGTACGGACACCGTCGACAATGCATGCTGAATACACTCTCACTCGCTTATCCGGTAAGCATGCCAAAGCAAATAGATCATCAACGACCTTCTTCTCCTCATGCAACTTTCCAATCTGCACAAATAAACCATTTAGCAAACAATGGTATTTAACAATGGGTAAATAACACGAAAACATAAAACATGTGGCTAAAGATCTCACATGATTCTTAAACCACTTAGCAAACACCTTGGCAACCCTTTTATCAACATTGATATTGCTTTCTTCCTGGTTTAACTCTTCCTTGCATTTCTGCAATGCCAACAAAACATGTGAATTAAAACATTAGGCTGGTGCCAACCAAGCAAAAAAAATTATTTAATGAGTGCGAAGATATAACATACTCGATATATGGTAGAACCTCGGTAGATTGTTGAGCACAAACAAAACCATCTGTCATACTCATCACCAGCCTCCAAGTATTGTGAGGCTCCAAGAAAGTTCACACCATGGTTGAAAGCAGAGACATCACCACTTTGCGAATCGATCGCTCTCTATTTCGCCCGGCGGTTCCATCTTGTTTCCACATCACCAAGTATCTAGAGCAAAAGTCAAGCACTCGTCAACGACATATGCTTCAGCAATAGAACCTTGAGGTCTTGCCGTGCCAGACATAACGCTTACAAGTAAGCAGCCTTCGTTCGATTGGGTACATCCAACCGTATTGCACAGGGCCTCTAAGCATTGCCTCTTTGGGTAAGTGCACCGCCAAATGGACCATCACGGTGAAGAAAGTGGAGGAAAATCTTCTCGAGCTTGCAAAGAATAATTGGGATTTCTTTTCAAGTCTTTCCAGATGCTTAACTTCGTGGTTTTGCAGCACAGTTCTCTAAAGAAATTTCCTAGCTCAAGAACCGCTTCATATATATCCTTGTCCATGATTCCTCGGAGGCCCGCCGGTAAAATCCTTTGGAGGAGGATGTGACAATCATGGGTTTCGAGATTGAAAGCTTGAATCCATCGAAGTAACACACTTTGCTAGGTTAGCAGCATAACCATCCGGAAATTTCACGCTCTTAGGAATTCACTGAATGCAAGCTTTTGTTCTTTATTCATTGTATACCATGCTCGTGGAATTTCAAATGAATCTTCATCTTCATTGTCTTTGTAGATGCAAATCTTCTCTTATGCCCATGTCCTCCAAATCAAGCCTAGAACTAACCGTGTCCTTTGTCTTCCCTTCAATGTTTAGAAACGTCCCTAGCAGATTCTCGCATATGTTTTTCTCAATGTGCATTACATCGAGATTATGCCTTAATTTCAGATCAGTCCAGTATGGCAGGTCCCACAAACAAGACCTCCGGTCCCAACATTGACCTTCCTCACGCTTTCTTTTCTTCGCCAGCTTTCCTGGTCTCACATCTTTCACCTTTTCAAGTTGTTGCCCAGCTCTTCTTTAGTGAATTCAGCTGGCTTGTCACGGGTTTCATTCTCACCATTAAAATCTTTGCTTCTTCGCCGTGATGGTTTCGGGAAGAAAGCGGCGGTGCCAATATAGCAGATCTTGTTCCTTATTCTCTTTGAGCAAGGGTCTTTGTCACAATGGACACAAGCCCGATAACCCGCCGTGATCCTCCTGCATGAGTGTGCGAGCCGGAAATCATGGATGGACCATATGAACGCAGCACGTAGATTGAACTTTTCTTCCGGACTCAAGGCATCGTATGTAGGTACACCACCCGAGCTGGAGCAGTTCTTCTCCGAGGGCTCCATAAAGACATCAAAATCCTTTCTGGAGAATCTGGACCGGGATAAGCAATGACATCATGAAGTTGGACTGATCCATGCATGCCCATGGTGGCAGGTTATACGGCACCACAAAAGCGGCCACATGCTATAAGGCGTGCTCATGTTCCCAAACGGATTAAACCCATCTGTGGCAATGCCAAGTTTTATGTTCCTTGGATCTGCAGCAAAATCTAAATGTATCTTGTCAAACACTTTCCATGCCTCTCCATCCGCAGGATGGCTCACTCATTGTCCACAGTTGCCGCTTCAGCTTGTGCCACTGTACTTCACGCGATGATTTCTTCGAGATGAACATCCGCTGCAGCCTTGGTATCAAGGGAAAGTGCCTCAGTACCTTCTCCGGTATTAACTTCTTCCCATCAGCATCTTTCCACCTAGATGCATTGCATTTTGGACACTTGTCATGCTTTGCTAAATCCTTCCGAAACAAGACACAATTATTTGGGCACACATGTATTGACACATAACCTAACCCCAGCCTGCGGATTATGCTCAATGCTTCATCATAAGATCTGGGAACACAACTATCAGGGAATTGCAAGCTCAAAAGATGGAGTATTGCGTTGAATGCGGCATTGCTAATCCGGTAGAAAGACTTGATGTGGAGTAACTTCACGGTGAAGGTAAATCTTGAAAATTTACCCCCTTCATGAGCTGCGCCGCCTCCTCTAACACCTCGGCAAACAACGATTTACGTCCATCAAGACGATCTTGAGATCGTACAAATCCTTCAATAGGTCAGGAATCCTATCATCTTCATGGCCATCCTCTTCCTCCAAAACAGCATTATCTCGCAAAACCTTTTCCATGAAATCAATGCCAGCATCACCACCACCCATCATATGAGGGGCCTCAGATCGACTTCAAAATGTTGAGGTTATCTGTCTAAAGGTTCTCCATGATATATCCATCTATCATATGTGTTGGACATCCCATTAAGAAGTAGATGATCTTCCACTCTTCCTTGAGCCATTCTTGGACGGTTGAGGCATTCACAACATGGGCAAAGGATGTGAGCATCGTTAGCAAAATTTGCCCGAATAAATGCCATGAAATCATCAACTCCTTTCATATGTTCTTTGAAAACTTTCTAACTCCTCGTCTAATCCAGCTTCTATCCATCTCGCTAAAGACAACAAATTGTTGCAACTTAGCAAATCAATCTAAGTGCATCAACATTAATTAATGAAAATGGATGGAAGTAATGGAAGCTAAAATTCGAGAAAATAAGGTAGGCACCCAAGTTTATATGCTAACCGCCTAAGCACAACATTCAGCTATTTCCAATTCCTCACTACTTTAGTCCAGTTCACATGGTTTCTGATTTCACATGGGAGCAATAAAAGTAGTTCAAATGGAAATACAGATTTCACATGGGAGAAAAGAAAAGCTAACTAAAACATGATGGTTCACAAAACATAGAGGTGGTTAAACAACCAACAATAACAATATATGCTGCCACTAAGAACTATTTTGGTTAAACCACCAACAATAACACCACTGTCAATTTACATGAATGCCATTTCCAAGATTGCATCAAATCTACATCAATGAGAGTTTTCCTAGTTTACATCTAATCTACATCAATATTCAGGTCCTTTCACAGATCTGAGGCTGAAATTTCAGAGGTGTAACATCAAATCTACATCAACCCCAGGATCCTGTTTCAGGGAAAGACCAACTCGAGCTCTGTTCTATTGATTGCTGACAACATAATTTACCAGTAACAATTGACTGAATTCCAAAAGAATTCTTAACAATTTCATCAACAACAATTCTCCTAATAATTTCATCAACAGAAATTCTCTTCACAATTTCTACCAAATTCATCAATGACATTTCCAAGAGATTTTTCCAAGCTTACAACAAACCTACATCAAATCACTCTGAAGATTCTCCTAACAAATCTACATCAACAGAGAGGAGAGGGGGAAGAGGAGGGGAATGAGAGGGTGCATCGTGGGCCAGTGCGCTTGCGGCGGTGGCGACTCCCCATGCTCGGCGGCGGCGAGTCCCCCATCGTGGGCGACGCGAGCGGCGAGGTCGCGTTCTGTCCCGCCCTGCAGCAAGCGTTGCTTCCGCCGCCCGCCTGCGGCGAGGTCGTGGGCAAGGCGGCGCCCCCTCTTGGTTGCCCGCCGCCGACCGCCGCGCCGCCCGCCCTCATCCGAGCGGCGCTTGCTGGTTGCTTCGCCGCCGCCGCCACTGGTGGAAGACCTAGAAAAGCGATAAGTGTTGCTCTGTTCGATGCCACCCGCCGCCACCTGGTCGGAAGGCCCCACTTGTCACCGACACGAGAGAGCCCACGGTTTTGTATAGTATATAGAAAACTACCCATACATTAGCAACAATCCCCTCTAGCCCGGTGACACCGACGAGCGAGCGGCGCCGGTCGTGGGTTCGAGTCCCGCCTCGTGCATCTTTTTGGGCGAATTAAGCGCTCGGCACCACTGTCAAATGGGTCCCTTTGTCGATTGTGTGCCCGTCTGTCTGTTGAATATTAAAACTCAAGCAAAAATGACACCTAGACAGTGACACATAAGAGAGGTTGCTGAGGTGGCTGCCTAATCATCCCAATTCATTCAAACTCAAGTGTAGTGACCATTTTATATTGGTCGTTATCAGGTAGGCATGAGGCAGTGGACAATGCTACTAGCTTTACGACCATTTTCTCTAATGAAATTATGACCTTTCTGACCAAAATGGTCGTTATGGTTTAGGGTTTAGAGCCCCCCAGGCAGCTTTTGACCAATTGGTCTAAAATGGTCATAAATTTATGACCAATTCTTCCAGGGTCACTAACAAAAGGTCATAAGTTGACATATTTCTTGTAGTGGATAGTAGCTCTGCAGAGTCGAGCAACTAAAGGGGCGTGATGTGATATTAGGTGTCGGGCTCTGGTCATCGATCACGTTGATCGAGTCGTCGAAGATGAAGCAGGGGCAACAAGGACAAAGTGGGGGGTCACCGATGGATCACTAACCACCTATACTAAGCAGATTAGGATAAGCTGGTAAGTAACAATAAGTGGGTTACAAAAGCAGGCTATGCATCAGGATAGGATCAATCAATAATAGTAGCAAAATCTAATGCAAGCATGAGAGTATAGAATGGGAGATATCGGGATGATCAAAGGGGGGCTTGCCTGGAAGCTCGAGTGAAAAGTGGTAGAAGTGTCGTCGATGACGTAGTCGATCACAGGGGCATCAGTAGCGGTCTCGAGGTCTATCGGAGAGAAGAGGGGGAAGAAACAGTAAATACATGCAACAATATGCATAACAGGACAATAAGCGAGGCTAGAGGTGTTCTAACGCAGTGCTAGGCCATACTAGCGAATGGGGAAAACATCAGGGAAAGTTTTCCCGGTTCTGGACGTCTGTCAGACAAATGAACCGGAGGAGAAAAGTTCAACGTTTGCTATGCTAGGGACGTGTCTTGGACGAACGCACGCCCGTATTCGGATTCGTCTCGTCGTTCTGAGCAACTTTCATGTACAAAGTATTTTAATCCGACCTACGGTTTATTTTATATGATTTTTGAAAGATTTAAACATTCTTCTGAATCTATTTTAATTCGAAAATAAATAATAAATTGCTATGGGTACCCAGCTCTGCGTACACAGAAGTGTACAAAGAAGATGACAAGTGGGCTAGGGGAGGTCCAGTCAGCAGTTGACCAGTCAACTGTTGACTGGTCAATAGAGTTAAAGTGGACCCACATGTCATTGCCACATTAGGTTAATTAGCTAATTAGCTAGGCTATCTAATTAACTAATTTAATTAAACAAGATTACTTAAGTTAATTAAGTGTTTAACTAATTAATTAATTATTTTTATTAATATATTTTTTACATTTCTTTTTTTAGGGGAGGGGCCCCAGCTACCAGTGGCGCAAAGGCCACTGGAGCGGCGACGACTAACAGGCGCTACCTCGAGCGGAGGCCGAACCCGCCCGGGTGCGAGGCGTCTTGACGACAGGCACCGGCAGAGCAACAAAGTCGGGAGGGCAGCCGGCGCCGACGAGCGGCGGGGCCGGCAGAACGACTGTAGGGCCAAGCGGCATGGGGGCAGCAGCAGGAGGGGCGAGGCCATGCGGAGGCTGACGCGGGCGACAAGGCGCAAGAGCGCAGTTGGTTGCGAGCGACAGGTGCGGCCCCACGCAGGCTGGCGCATGCGGGGCGAGGCCTAGTGTGGACAGGGAGTGCGGTGAGCGCAGCTTCGGGTAGGACGACGGAAGGCGGCCTACGGCATCAAATCGAAAAGGGGGAAAGGAGGTCATTGTGGTTGCTCACATGGAGCGTAGGGGCGATCTTGGAGCGTGTCGGGGAAGCGCTCGGGTAGGCCGGCGGTGCAGTGGTCCGGCGAGGTGGCTCCGGGCGCCGCGGCGGTGCCAAGGCGCTAGCGTGCACCTGCATCGTCGAAGTGTGGAAGTGCAGAAGGAGCGCGAGGGGAAGGGAGGTCGGGCGTCAAGGATGGGCGCTCGCGCCAGGGATCCCGCCATCCGGATCGGCAGCGTGGCACGGTCGTGGGGATCGCCCCTCGATCCAGAAACGGTGCAAGGAGAGGGAGGAGGAGTGGGGAGTGGGGAACGAGGGGGAGTGCGAGGTTCAGGAGCGAGGGAAGTGGGGGATCGAGCGTGGGGCTCTCCCCTCACTAGTAGAAAAGGGGCCAATGGTCCAGGCCGATCCAGCCCATTAGTCCCGGTTCAATCCAGAACCGGGACCAATGGGGGCATCGGACCGGTTAAGTGAGCCCGGGGCGGCCGGGCCACGTGGGCCATTGGTCCGGTTCATCTGGACCTATTGGTCCCGGTTGGTGGGACGAACGGGACCAATGGTCTCGCTCTGACCCAAAACCATTGGTCCCGGTTGGTGGCTTGAACCGAGACCAAAGGCTGCCCATTAGTCCCGGTTCGAGCCATCAACCGGGACTAAATGGTTGGTACCCGTTGCGACCAGAGTTTAGTCCCACCTCGCCAATCAAGGGAACGGACTGGTTTATAAGCCCTCCTCTCTACTTTATTGAGCTCCTCCGATAATGAAAATAGATGCGCTTATATAGGTAATTTAGCATAAATTCATACGGATTTCTCTTGAAATTCGTTATGAATTTAAGTTGAATTCCTCTATAAGTTTATCTGCACTCATTTCGAGTAGTTCTTTTCTTTTCTGCTATATTTATTTTTTTCTTTTTATTTCGAGTTGTAATAAGCCATTAAAAATAAGCATATATGCTCCTTTTTAGTACAATTAATCACAACTATTTTTTGCTTCTATTCATTTCGAGTAGTTTTTATATAGTATTTTTTTTTGCTATATTATTTTTCTTTTTATTTCGAGTTGTAATAAGCCATTAAAAATAAGCATATATGCTCCTTTTTAGTATAGTTAATCACAACTATTTTTGGCTTCTATTCATTTTGAGTAGTTTTTATATAGTTTTTTTCTTTTTCTCGCTATATTATTTTTTCTTTTTATTTCGTGTTGTAATAAGCCATTAAAAATAAGCATATATGCACCTTTTTAGTACGATTAATCACAACTATTTTTGCTTCAATTCATTTCGAGTAGTTTTCTATATATTTTTCTTTTTCATTATATTTTTTCTTCTATTTATTTCGAGTGGTTTTTATATATTTGTTTCTTTTTCGCTACATTTATTTTTTTTCTTTTTTTTCGAGTTGTAATAAGTCATTAAAAAAAAAAAGTCGCAATGCTCGTTAATTTGCTTCAAGCCTTTCGGGATAGTGTCAATTGACCGCACATAGCTCATGCGATCTACAGTATCCCGTAAGGCTTGAAGCTAACCAATCTTGGAGCATTGAGCCTCTTCGTCATTGTATCTGCACTCGGGGCTTATAAACAGCTGCGAGTGCCTCTCGCTTGGCGAGGTGGGGGGAAAACGAAAGCGGTGGAAGAATCAACAAAAGAACAGTGCAGAGATAAAAAAGTACATTGGTCGGTTGGTGGCACCAACGGTACCAATCTTCCCTCTTTGGTCCCGGTTGGTGGCTCCAACCGGGACCAATAACTTTTTGTCGGTTGGAGCCACCAACGGGACCAAATCTTCGTTCCGCCTTTGGGCTGCTGAAAAAGGCCTTTGGTCCGGTTGGTGGCGTCAACCGAGACTAAAAGCATTAGTCCCGGTTTGTCCCACGACGGGACCAATCTCATTTCTATATATCTGACACATAGCAACTTTTTCGATCTCTCGGCCTCTACTCCTCCCCGACCCGACGCCCGCCCACGCCACGCCGCCGCCCCCTCCGCCTCGGCGCCGCCCGTGCCGCCCGTCTTGCCCGCCCATTGCCGTCGCCGCCCGCCTCGCCCTTAGCCAGAGCCGCCCGGCCGCGCCGCCTCGACGCTGTCGCCGCCCAGCCGCCAAGACTCTCGACGCCGACGCAGTGAGCCTCTTTTTAATTTTGTTAGATTTGTTTTAGATTTTTTGTAGTTCATAGATTTTTTGTTAGATTAGATGTGTAGTTAATGTAGATTGTGTAATTAATTTGTTCAAATTATGTTAGATTTTTTTCTGTAAAAAGATTTTTATGTTAGTTTTTATGTTACATTTTTTTTCATTAGATTTAATCATATTGTGTAATTTAGATCTTTATGTAGGATTAGATGTGTAGTAATTTAGATATGTATTATATTATGTTTGATTTTTTTCTGTAAAAGATTTTTTATGTTAGTTTTTTATGTTAGATTTTTTTTCTGTTAGATTTGTTCATATTGTGTAATTTAGATCTTTATGTAGGATTAGATGTGTAGTAATTTCGATATGTATTATATTATGTTAGATTTTTTTTCTGTAAAAGATTTTTTATGTTAGTTTTTTATGTTAGATTTTTTCGGTTAGATTTGTTCATATTGTGTAATTTAGATCTTTATTTTTTGTTCATAGTATTTAGAAAAAAAAAAAAGAAGAAGTAGTTTATATATGAAGTAGTTTGTTTTAGTAAGTACTACTTATTTATTTCTAGTAAGTGTTTAGTAGTTGAACTAGATAGTTGATTTAATTAATAAGACTACTTTTAACTATATATAGAAGTAGTTCCCGCGTCGACGTCGGCGATGCCTATCCCGCATCCTCGTCGTCGTCGACTCGGCGATGGAGGCCTGCTTGATCGAGGTCATGTTAGATTCTTGGGCTCCGCCGGGTTGGTATTGGGAGGTGCTACCTTCGAGGGGCGAGGTTGGTGAGGAGGCAGCCCGTTGTTGACCCGATCCTTGTTTGGTGGCGGTCGCGTGGGCCAATAGCGGTGGTGAGGCATCCGGACACCGCGGAGGTGGTGCGTCACCGTGTCGCGAGGAGGACGAGCACGTCCGTCGCTACATGGTTGCATTGGAGGGGAGGTTCGACAATACTTGGCAGGTTCTTGAGGATCTCCTGGAGCTATGATCTGTGATGGTTCCTTATCTTTGGGTGTCCACCGCCCGCGTCGACACCCGTCGGGCGCTACGGTTCTAGTTTTATTAGTGATAGTATTCGATGATGTACGGACACCAAGAGATGATGTACTTTTGCTTATAATTATTGAATGCATGCTAATTTGAATACTATACTTTATTTTGTGATTTGGTTTTGCTTCTTGAATGCTCATATTGGATAAGTTCTCCTTCATTCCGTGTGCTAGACAATTTGGTATAATATTCAACCCGCACGTACATCGATCATCGATAGTCAACCCGTGATTTATAATAATGATCTAGTTTAATATTTGAATTATGAGCGTGGGCGGAAATGTCGTACTCATCGGCGATGAAAATCGCCTGGGAGTGCGTTGGTGCCACGATGACCGAGGTATGTGCATGATTCATTGAGTGGAGGAAGATCGACGCAAACATTAAGCTCGAGGAGACTTGCGATGTTCATACTGATGCATAGCAGCGACAATATTTTTTTCGTAATTAAGCACGACTTCAACTATTTTAACGTGTATTTTTCATCTTTTCCAATTCGACTAGCTTATCCCATGCTTTGCAAGACGCTATGTCTTGGAGAGGATGGATTTTGAAGACCATGAAAATTTCGAAACCAAAAAAATTTGCCTAAGTACCGAACATGGTGTGGATTTTCAAGTAAAGTTGTACAATGCTTAGAGTGTAACCCATTTTGGTTGCAAAAATTGGGATGCATTTTGCAAGATGTATGGTCTTGATGAGGGTATGATTGTCACCATGGATATTGGTGATCCTACAATCGAGCAAGAGACACCTACGATTTGGGTCTTTGTGGATACACCTCCAGTTCTTCCCTCATGTGAGCTAAACATAGTTATTAAGTAATTTATATTGTTTATTTCAAAATATATAGTTGACAACTTATCTCCATTGACAGCTTATTTTTATTCTTCAAAGAATGTGCGGAGGATGGTAGACAGAACGTAATACACCGAAGGCTGCGAATTAACTTATCAGGAGAAACGACATCTGGTCGGATTTTGTAGAGATCTTGAGAATTACAATATCTACAATCAAACTCCTCAACATTATGGTCAATACATGCCATTAGTGCACGTGTTGAACTATGGTAACTATCATGGAGATACCTTGGTAAGATTATTTTTTACTATTACAACATCCGTGCATCTTTTTGCACACTTCTAAAACTAGTACATCATTGCTAACTACGAAGTTATTACTATGTTTTTCAACAGATAATCCCGAATGATTGTGTACCTCATCTGATGTATACGCGTGGTAGCCTTCATGTTTTGAACATACTACCAGGTCATCCTACGAATCTCAACTGTCCATACCGGGTTTCTAAAAGAAGTGGAGACATAACAATCAAAGAATGGAAAAAATGTATGGACAGTCGTAAGGAGCTTCTTGGAAGCAATAAGCAGCGAAAGGCAAGAATTGGAGACAGGATGATCGCCATTCTTCATAATGGAGAGTCAGGGTCTATATTGTTTTATGCTATTTTACCTTAAGGGTGTTTAGGTCCTATACCGTCTTGATGATCATGTGCTAAGAACAATTATGTAGGGTTGGGTTCGATGACTATATATGAGGATGATGGTCGTATGACTTATTATTAATAACGAGTAGAAGTAGTATGGTGATGCATGATTAGTAGGACTTTATTATTTACGTATATATGCTGATGTATGATGCAAAGCATGCATGAGCCATGTCATATCTGCGGGTGCAATGAACATAGCAGCTGCGTTGATAAACCAAGGACGAAGATAAGAGAGGACACTTCTCTCTATTAGCTAGCTATAATAACAACCTAAAAATAAACCCCAAAACCCCTAAAGCAGCCACTTTCTTAAAAAAATGACTTTTGGTCCCGATTGGAGCCACCAACCGGGACCAAAGGACCTCTGACTGGGCTCGGTGCACAGGGCCACGTGGAGCCACATTGGTCCCGGTTCGTGTTTGAACCGAGACTAATAGCTGGTGGCATTAGTAACGACCCATTAGTCCCGGTTCTTGAACCGGGACTAAAGGCCCTTACGAACCGGGACTAATGGGTGGTTTTCTACTAGTGCCTGGCGGCGCTGGAGGGAGAGGGTCGGGATCGGGGCATGCTAGGGTTAAGAGGGAGTTAGGTGGGCCTTGGTCCAACAAGTCCAGCTGTTGGGCTCCCTCTCTCCTTCTTACTTCTCTTCTTTTCTTTCTCCTTTTTCACATTTTATTTTCTTTTTTCAACTTTAGCTATTGTTTTCTATTAAATGGTAAAACTAAATGAGCTTTGTTAGAGACGACACTTGTCACATAAATCAAGCAATTTTTTTCTAGTAGTCACAAAATGTTTGAGGCCAAAGGAGTTGTCTAACCATTTTTAGAATATGGAAAGGCCAATTTTAAAAGCTGTTGGACCACTAAATAAATTTCCAGGGGCACTTTGGGAATCCAAAAGAGTTTGGTTCCAACATGACAAATATCCAGGGATTATTTTCCACACATTGAACTTTTATTTTGCATGTTCGAGAATTTTGAATTTGAAGCTTTAATTTGAATCTGAGTTTGAACTAAAATTTGGATCAAGCGAGAATTAGCAACAGTAATATGATGATGTGGCATCATTAGCAGGGGATTACTGTAGCTTAAGTATCCGGGCGTCACAATTCTCCTCCACTACAAGAAATCTCGCCCCAAGATTTAAGGTGTGTAGTGATGACCCACAAGTGTAGGGGATCAATCGTAGTCCTTTCGATAAGAGTGTCGAACCCAACGAGGAGCAGAAGGAAATGATAAGCGGTTTTCAGTAAGGTTTTCTCTGCAAGCACTGAAATTGTAGGTGATATATAGTTTTGTGATAAGATAAATAGTAACGAGTAACAAGTAAATAAGGTAAATAAAGTGCAGCAAGGTGGCCCAATCCTTTATGTAGCAAAGGATAAGCCTGGACAATTTCTAATAATGCGAAAGGAGCTCCCGAGGACACACTAGAATTATCGTCAAGCTAGTTTTCATCACGTTCATATGATTCGCGTTCGGTACTTTGATAATTTGATATGTGGGTGGACCGGTACTTGGGTACTGCCCTTACTTGGACAAGCATCCCACTTATGATTAACCCCTATTGCAAGTGTCTGCAACTAAAAAATAAGTATTAAGGTAAACCTAACCACAGCATTAAACATATGGATCCAAATCAGCCCCTAACGAAGCAACGCATAAACTAGGGTTTAAGCTTCTGTCACTCTAGCAACCCATCATCTACTTATTACTTCCCCATGCCTTCCTCTAGGCCCAAATAATGGTGAAGTGTCATGTAGTCGACGTTCACATAACACCACTAGAGGAAAAGACAACATAAATCTCATCAAAATACCGAACGAATACCGAATTCACATGACTACTAATAGCAAGACTTCACCCATGTCCTCAGGAACAAACATAACTACTCACAAAGCATATTCATGTTCATAATCAGAGGAGTAATAATATGCATAAAGGATCTGAACATATGATCTTCCACCAAGTAAACCAATTAGCATCAACTACAAGGAGTAATCAAGACTACTAGCAACCCACATGTACCAATTTGTGGTTTTGAAACAAGATTGGATACAAGAGATGAACTAGGGTTTTGAGAGGATATGGTGCTGGTGAAGATGTTGATGGAGATTGACCCCCTCCCGATGAGAGGATTGTTGGTGATGATGTTGGTGATTATTTCCCCCTCCCGGAGGGAAGTGTCCCCAGTAGAACAGCTCCGCCGGAGCCCTAGATTGATTCCGCCAAGGTTCCGCCTCATGGCAGCGGAGTTTCGTCCCATAAGCTTGCCCACGATTTTTTCCAGGGTAAAAGCTCTAATATAGCAGAAGATGGACACCGGAGGCTCACCAAGGGGCCCCAGAGATTGGGGGGCGCGCCCTCCTCTCTCCTGGATAGGGTGTGGGCCCCTTGGTGTATTTCTTTCGCTCAAAAATTCTTATTAAATCCAAAAAGATGTTTCTTGGAGTTTCAAGACTTCTGGAGTTGTGCAGAATAGGTTTCCAACGTTTGCTCCTTTTCGAGCCAGAATTCCAGCTGCCGGCATTCCCCCTCTTCATGGTAAACCTTGTAAAATAAGAGAGAATAGCCATAAGTATTGAGATATAATGTGTAATAACAGCCCATAATGCAATAAATATTGATATATAAGCATGATGCAAAATGGACATATCAACTCCCCCAAGCTTAGACCTCGCTTGTCCTCAAGCGGAAGCCGAAATCGAAAAATATGTCCACATGTTTAGAGATAGAGGTGTCGATAAAAATAAAATATGGACATGAGGGCATCATGATCATTCTTATAACAGCAACATAAATAGATTTTATCATATGATTTCTTATGCTCAAGTAACAAACAATTCACAATGTCAAGTATGGTTCAAAACTTCATTGGGAACTAACAAACTATAATCTCAGTCATTGAAGCAATTGCAATTTATCGTAACATGAGAAAGAGTCAACAATAGAGCTTTTCAGCAAGTTCACATACTCAACTATCTTGTAGTCTTATATAATTGCTAACACTCACGCAATACTTGTGGTTATGGAGTTTCAGCCGGACACTGAGAAAGATAGGGGCTTATTGTGTTGCCTCCCAACGTATTCACCTTTAGGTGATGTCAACAATAATAACCCATGCTAACTTACATCCAATTGGATATATATATATATATATATATATATATATATATAAGGGAAAGGTGAGGATCACCTTGACTCAAGCATAAAGTAAAAACATAAATTAAAAGATAGGCCCTTCGCAGAGGGAAGCAGAGGTTGTCATGTGCGTTTAGGGTTGATCACAAAATCTTAATGCAAAAGAACGTCACTTTATATTGCCCCTTGTATGTGGACCTTTATTATGCAATCCGTCGCTTTTATTACTTCCACAACAAGATCGTACAAAGCTTATTTTCTCTGCACTAATAAGTCATACATATTTAGATAGCAACTTTTATTGCTTGCAACATGACAACTTACTCGAAGGATCTTACTCAATCCATAGGTAGGTATGGTGGACTCTCGTGGCAAAACTGGGTTTAAGGATATTTGGAAGCACAAGTAGTATCTCTACTTGGTGCAAGGAATTTGGCTAGCATGAGGGGGAAAGGCAAGCTCAACATGTTTGGAAGGTCAATGACAATATACCTTAGCTGAGATGTCAGAAAACATAAACCATTAGATTGTCTTCCTTGTCCAACGTCAACTCTTTTAGCATGTCATACTTAATGAGTGCTCCCAATTATAAAAGGTGTCCAAGATAATATATTTATATGTGAGCCCCTCTTTCCTTATCACTTCCTATTAATTGCAACGATGACCAAGGCTAAGTTTATTAACTCTCAGCAATTTTTTCATGCCTCGTACTTTCTATGTGTGAAGTCATCACTATCCATAAGATCAATATGAACTCTTTTATTCTTTCTACTTTCTCAAGATCATAGTAACATAGCAAAGCCCTTGACTCAACACTAATCTTTATTATAGATAGCTCACGGACTCGATTACAAAAAGAGATCACAATGCAAAACTCAAAACTACTTGATATCAAAACTTCAAACTACTAGATAAAGACACTACTAAAAGGATCGAACTAAATAAAGCGGTAAAGATAGGAGTGTGATGGTGATATGATACTGGGGCACCTCCCCCAAGCTTGGCAGTTGCCAAGGGGAGTGCCCATACCCATGTGATTATGTCCTCGGAGGTGGTGAAGTAGGAGTTGTTGATGATGTAGGCTTGTCGTCCGTCTTCCAAGGCATAGGCTCACCGTCATAGAAGGATGATCGAGTCTCCGAGATCCTTAAATCTGCAGCCAAACTCGTCCTCTTGAATCTATATTCATACTCACAGTTCTGGTTTTGCAGGTCATAGATCTGGGCTTGGAGATGCTCAATTTTCTCTTGAAGCTTGAAGATGGTCTCCCCAATGACTTTGGCATCCAACTTGTGGTTGTTGGTGAACTCCGTGATCATCATCTGGTTGCCGTTGAGTCCACGCTCCACCATCCCTTGGCACTTGAAAACTTGCTGCTCCACGGCTTCGAGCTTTGTCTCCACGCTTCCGGTATGCCTTGGTCCCTCCACATCGCGGATGTGCAGCACCCCCTCATGCATCTCAATGGTTTGAGGGTGTTGCAGCACCTCCACAAGATAGGGGTTGATAACCCTCTCGAAAAACTTGTCCTTGGGAGCACTTGGAGACGACATGATGCTTTTAGATCTGAAACAGAAACAGCTCGAAACGAAAACAAAGGATATTTGCGTGACACGGTGGTCAAAACCTTTGGGAGTATATATAATGAATTTTTACCGACCAAAATACGTAACGTGCAAGAAAACGGAGTCCGGGAGGCACACGAGGTGCCCACGAGACAGGGGGGCGCGCCCAGTAGAGGGGGCGCGCCCTCCTCTCTCGTGGGGGCCTCGTGTCCCTTTCGGACTACTTCTTTCTTCCTAAAATTCTCAAATATTCCAAAACTAATAAAAATTGCCATTGGAGTTGTTTTGGAGTCGGTTTACTTACCGTACCACATACCTATTCCTTTTTGGAGTCTGGAACATTCTGGAAAGTGTCCCTTATGTATTCCTCAGGGGTTACGGTTTCAATAATATTAGTTTCAACATCGATAGGATTACCTGAAATATAATGTTTAATTCTTTGACCGTTTACCACCCTCGGACTTGTGCCTTCGAAGTTGTTGATTTTTATGGCACCAGAACGATAGACCTCCTCTATAACGTAAGGACCTTCACATTTTGAGAGAAGTTTTCCTGCAAAAAATCTTAAGCGGGAGTTGAATAATAACACATAATCTCCTATGTTGAACTCACGCTTATGTATCCTCTTATCATGCCAGCATTTGACTTTTTCCTTGAATAGCTTGGCATTCTCGTAGGCTTGGGTCCTCCATTCATCAAGCGAGCTAATATCAACCAACCTCTTCTCACCGGCAAGTTTGAAGTCATAATTGAGCTCTTTAATAGCCCAATATGCCTTATGTTCAAGTTTAAGAGGTAAATGACACGCTTTTCCATAAACCGTCTTATATGGAGACATACCCATAGGATTTTTGTATGCAGTTCTATAGGCCCATAATGCATCATCAAGTTTTTTGGACTAATTCTTTCTAGATCTATTCATAGTTTTTGCAAAATTAATTTGAGCTCTCTATTACTCAACTCTACTTGACCACTAGACTGCGGATGATAAGGAGATGCGATTCTATGATTGACATCATACTTAGCAAGCATCTTATGAAAAGCGCCATGAATAAAATGTGAACCACCATCAGTCATAAGATATCTAGGGACTCCAAACCTCGGAAAAATAACTTCTTTAAGCATTTTAATAGAAGTATTATGATCAGCACTACTAGTTGGAATAGCTTCTACCCACTTAGTAACATAATCAACAGCAACTAAAATATGTGTATAACCATTAGAGGCAGGAAAAGGTCCCATATAATCAAAGCCCCAAACATCAAACGGTTCAATAACAAGAGAATAATTCATAGGCATTTCTTGACGTCTACTAATGTTACCTATTCTTTGGCATTCATCACAAGATAAGACAAACTTACGAGCATCTTTGAAGAGAGTAGGCCAATAAAAACCAGATTGTAGTACCTTGTGTGTAGTTCTATCTCCAGCGTGGTGTCCTCCATAGGATTCGGAGTGACACTTGCGTAGGATCTATTCCTGTTCATGCTCAGGCACACAACGTCTAATAACACCATCTACTCCTTCTTTATAAAGGTGTGGGTCATCCCAGAAGTAATGTCTTAAATCATAAAATAACTTTTTCTTTTGCTGGTATGTGAAACTAGGCGGTATAAATTTAGCAACAATGTAATTAGAATAATCAGCATACCAAGGAGCAGTACGAGAAGCATTAACGACCGCTAATTGTTCATCAGGAAAGCTATCATTAATAGGCAGTGGGTCATCAAGAACATTCTCTAACCTAGACAAGTTATCTGCAATGGGGTTCTCATCTCCCTTTCTATCAATAATATGCAAGTCAAATTATTGGAGCAAGAGAACCCATCTAATGAGTCTAGGCTTAGCATCTTTCTTTTCCATAAGATATTTAATAGCAACATGATCAGTGTGAATAGTAACTTTGGAATCAACAATATAAGGTCTAAACTTATCACATGCAAACACAACTGCTAAGAACTCTTTTTCAGTAGTAGCATAATTTCTCTGGGTAGTATCAAGAGTCTTACTAGCATACTGGATAACATTCAATTTCTTATCAACTCTTTGCCCTAGAACAGTACCTACAGCATAATCACTAGCATCACACATAATTTCAAAAGGTAAATTCCAATCAGGTGGCTGAACAATAGGTGCAGTGATCAAAGCTTTCTTAAGTATTTCAAATGATTCTACACAATCATCATCAAAGACAAAAGGAATATCTTTTTGCAATAAATTAGGCAGAGGCCTAGAGATTTTAGAAAAGTCCTTAATGAACCTCCTATAAAAACCGGCATGACCAAGGAAACTTCTTATACCTTTTATGTCCTTGGGACATGGCATCTTTTCAATAGCATCAACCTTGGCTTTCTCAACTTCAATACCTCTCTCCAAAATCTTATGCCCCAAGACAATGCCTTCATTAACCATAAAGTGACATTTTTCCCAATTCAGAACGAGACTAGTGTCTTCGCATCTCTGCAAAACTCGATCAAGGTTGCTCAAACAATCATCAAAAGAGGATCCATAAATGGAAAAGTCATCCATGAATACCTCACAAATCGTTTCACAAAAATCAGAGAATATAGCCATCATGCATCATTGAAAAGTAGCAGGTGCATTACATAAACCAAAAGGCATACGTTTATAAGAAAAAGTACCAAAAGGGCAAGTAAAAGTAGTTTTAGATTGATCCTTCGCTGACACAGGTATTTGAGAGAAGCCAGAATAACCATCTAGAAAGTAGAAATGTGTGTTTGGATAGTCTTTCTAGCATTTGATCAATAAAAGGTAAAGGGTAATGATCTTTCTTAGTAGATTTATTTAACTTATGGAAATCAATTACCATCCTATAATCTGGAATAATTCTTTGCAGGATCAATTCATCTTTATCATTAGGAACAACGGTAATACCTCCCTTTTTAGGAACACAATGGACAGGGCTTACCCATTCACTATCAGCAACGGGATAAATAATACCTGCCTCAAGGAGCTTTAGTATCTCCTTCCTTACCACTTCCTTCATCTTGGGATTTAATCGTCTTTGAGGATCTCTAAGTGGTTTGGCATCTTTCTCCACTGAAATTTTGTGTTGGCATAATGTGGGACTAATGCCCTTAAGATCATCCAGAGTATATCCAATAGCTGCTTGGTGCTTCTTCAGAGTTTTCAATAATCTTTCTTCTTCTTTCTCTGAAAGGTTAGCACTAATAATAACAGGATATATTTCTTTTTCATCAAGACAAGCATACTTAAGATTATCAGGTAATGGTTTGAGTTCAAACATGGGATCACCCTTGGGTGGAGGGGGATCCCCAAGAATTTCAACGGGAAGGTTATGTTTTAGCATAGGTTCCTGTTTAAGGAACACTTCATCTATTTCCTCTCTTTCCTTCATAAACATATTGTTTTCATGGTCTAGCAAATATTGTTCTAATGGATCAGTTGGAGGAACAACAATGGAAGCAAGACCAATAATTTCATCCTTACTAGGTGGTTCCCTATCACGAGGTTGTCTACTAAACTTAGCGAAATTAAACTCATGAGACATACCATCTATGCCAACAGTGACAATATTATTTTCACAATTAATCTTAGCACTAGCTGTATTCAAGAAGGGTTTACTAAAAATAATGGGACAAAAATCATCTTGTGGGGAACCGAGAACAAGAAAATCAGTAGGGTATTTAAGCTTCCCACACAAAACTTCAACATCTCTAACAATCCCAATAGGTTTAATGGTATCCCTATTAGCAAGCTTAATGGTAACATCAGTGTCTTCTAATTCAATGGGTGCAATGTCATGCATAACTTCTTGATATAAGGTATAAGGTATTGCATTAGCACTAGCGCCCATATCACATAAGCCATGATAACAATGATCTCCTATTTTAACAGAAATAACAGGCATGCCTACGACAGGTCTACGTGTCTTAGTATATGGTCTAGCAATATTAGCAGTTTCACCACAAAAATAAATAACATGCCCATCTAAATCATCATCCAAGAGATCTTTAACCATAGCAATACTAGGTTCAACATTAATTTGCTCAGGAGGTGTATAAGTCCTAGTATTACTCTTACGAACAACAGTTGAAGCTTTAGCATGATCTTTTATGCTAACACGAAATGGTAGTTTCTCAACATAAGTAGTAGGAACAATAGGATCACTATAGGTAATAGTCTTTTTTTCGGCTGTAATAGGTGCAACTACTTTCACTTCAACAGGAGGATTATATTTAAACCACTTCCCTTTAGGGAGATCAACGTGAGTAGCAAAAGATTCACAGAAAAAAGCTACTATCTCAGAGTCAAGTCCATACTTAGCGCTAAATCCACGAAAAGCATCGGTATCCATATAAGATTTAACACAATCGAACTTAGGTGTCATACCTGACTCCTTACCATCGTCGGAACCCCAATATTCGGAGTTGCGTTTAATTCTTTTCAATAAGTCCCATTTGAAATCAATATTCTTCAGCATATAAGAACCAGCACAGGAAGTATCGAGCAGGTTGCGATTATCAAGAGAAAGCCGAGCATAAAAGTTCTGAATAATCATTTCCCGAGAGAGCTCATGATTGGGGCATGAATATAACATTGACTTAAGCCTCCCTCAAGCTTGAGCTATGCTTTCTCCTTCGCGAAGCCAGAAATTATATATGTAATTACGATCACGATGAACAAGATGCATAGGATAGAACTTCTAGTGAAATTCCAACTTCAATCGCTTATAATTCCAAGATCTCGTAACATCACATAGCCTATACCATGTCAATGCATCTCCCTTCAAAGATAAAGGGAAAACCTTCCTTTTTACAACATAATCGGGAATACCTGCAAGCTTAAATAATCCACAAACTTCATCCACAAAGATAAGGTGTAAATCAGGATGCAATGTTCCGTCTCCTGCAAATGGATTAGCTAGCGGTTTTTCTATCATACCCGAAGGAATCTCAAAGTAAATATTTTCATAAAGCTCAGTAGGTTGAGGAGCAACTCTTTGCTCTTCTGGTTGGGGTGAAGATACCCCAAACAAGCCCCTCAAAGGATTAGTTTCCATAGTGACAAGTAACAGAAAATTTCAGCACACTATATAAATGTTTCCTTACCAAGTTCCACTCACCAAAAGCGCTACACTCCCCGGCCACGGCGCCAGAAAAGAGTCTTGATGACCCACAAGTGTAGGGGATCAATAGTAGTCCTTTCGATAAGTAAGAGTGTCGAACCCAATGAGGAGCAGAAGGAAATGATAAGCGGTTTTCAGTAAGGTTTTCTCTGCTAGGACTGAAATTGTAGGTGATAGATAGTTTTGTGATAAGATAAATAGTAACGAGTACCAAGTAAATAACGTAAAATGCAGCAAGGTGGCCCAATCCTTTATGTAGCAAAGGATAAGCCTGGACAATTTCTAATAATGAGAAAGGAGCTCCCGAGGACACATTGGGAATTATCGTCAAGCTAGTTTTCATCACGTTCATATGATTCACGTTCGGTACTTTGATAATTTGATATGTGGGTGGACCGGTACTTGGGTACTGCCCTTACTTGGACAAGCATCCCACTTATGATTAACCCCTATTGCAAGCGTCCGCAACTACAAAAGAAGTATTAAGGTAAACCTAACCACAGCATTAAACATATGGATCCAAATCAGCCCCTAATGAAGCAATGCATAAACTAGAGTTTAAGCTTCTGTCACTCTAGCAACCCATCATCTACTTATTACTTCCCCATGCCTTCCTCTAGGCCAAAATAATGGTAAAGTGTCATG
Organism: Aegilops speltoides; assembly: GCA_021437245.1. Taxonomy (NCBI): domain Eukaryota; kingdom Viridiplantae; phylum Streptophyta; class Magnoliopsida; order Poales; family Poaceae; genus Aegilops; species Aegilops speltoides. The sequence continues at coordinate 451,067,079 of CM038143.1, read as the reverse complement.
TAGTCAACGTTCACATAACACCACTAGAGGAAAAGACAACATACATCTCATCAAAATATCGAACGAATACAAAATCCACATGACTACTAATAGCAAGACTTCACCCATGTCCTCGGGAACAAACATAACTACTCACAAAGCATATTCATGTCATAATCAGAGGAGTAATAATATGCATAAAGGATCTGAACATATGATCTTCCACCAAGTGAACCAATTAGCATCAACTACAAGGAGTAATCAAGACTACTAGCAACCCACAGGTACCAATTTGTGGTTTTGAAACAAGATTGGATACAAGAGATGAACTAGGGTTTTGAGAGGAGATAGTGCTGGTGAAGATGTTGATGGAGATTGACCCCCTCCCGATGAGAGGATCGTTGGTGATGATTTCCCCCTCCCGAAGGGAAGTGTCCCCGGTAGAACAGCTCCGCCGGAGACCTAGATTGATTTCGCCAAGGTTCCGCCTCGTGGCGGCGGAGTTTCGTCCCGTAAGCCTGCCCACAATTTTTTCCAGGGTAAAAGCTCTGATATAGCAGAAGATGGACACCAGAGGCCCACCAGGGGGGCCAGGAGATAGGGGGCGCGCCCTATAGGGGGGGCGCCCTCCTCTCTGCTGGATAGGGTGTGGGACCCTGGTGTATTTCTTTCGCTCAAAAATTCTTATTAAATCCAAAAAGATGTTTCGTGGAGTTTCAGGACTTTTGGAGTTGTGTAGAATAGGTTTCCAAAGTTTGCTCCTTTTCCAGCCAGAATTCCAGCTGCCGGCATTCACCCTCTTCATGGTAAACCTTGTAAAATAAGAGAGAATGGCCATAAGTATTGAGATATAATGTGTAATGACAGCCCATAATGCAATAAATATTGATATAAAACCATGATGCAAAATGGACGTATCATGTAGTATGGGGAAAAGACTCGGGAAGGACGGAACTCAACACAAGATAGGTACCTGGGGGCTATCTCATTGGCGTGGCATAGAGGCATCTCTCGAATTAAAATTCAAGAAAGTCCTCGAGGGCAAGTTAAGAAGGTGCAACAGGAAGCTTCAACTGGGTAGACGAACGTTCATTGCCCGAAACAGAGGGTGAAAGGGGTTCAGAGCAATGGAAATAAGTATTTGTCTGATACTAAAATGATCACTAGGTGGGTGGCCCGTGAATTGCATACGAAGCCAAGCACGAGGGATAACTTTGATAACAAGGATGTCTAGGAGAGTCAGGTTTTGATCTCGTGGAACTGTGGGTTATGGGCCCACCATGTGGAACAAAAATTAGGATGGGTGATGTCATCTTGCATGATCTTGATAGCAAGGTATGTCAGACAATAACCTGTCAGTTATGTCGGCAACAACATCGATACCAAGGGCGAGGGACGAAGAGATCCATTTTCCTGCTCATTAAGACGAGGCAAACCAGTAGGCAAAGTTCTCGTCCAGTGGTGGCTACCGGAATGCCATCAACAATAGTAACAAGGTCTTACTGACAAAGTTGTACACCGAGGTGTTTACATAAGCAAGGTATTATCACTGCTCAGATATGTTAGGTTACAAGAAAGGTTAAACAAAGCAATGGAGACTTCAATCAGTTATCAGTGTTCTCGAGTGTCTAACAACTCAGAACCCGTAGAAACTTGGAATCAGCGAGAATTAATAGTTCATGAAGAACTCATAAGATGTTATGTAGTTCCATGATATTCTCGAGATACTAGAGGGCAATACTCGAGGGTAGAGCAGAATAGAGGTTGGACAGGTGAGATGATCTACTGAAGACAAGTACTTCCACTTGTTTGAGAAATGAAATCAAAGAAGAACAATCATGGTTGGAACCACGGTTGCGAAGGACAAAGAAGAACAAACATAGATTCAAGATGAACATATCACAAGAGGATTATTGTTATAACAAGAAGCTTCCATGATAGGATCTACATCGTGTCCATGGGCATGAACACAAAGTTCAAGGTCGACTCCCATTTCTCCAATGCATAACCTTTCATTCACTTCTCATTTTCAAAGAAGTCATAGAATTTTATCTGGCATAACACTAGTAGAGTATGAGTCGTAGAAGTTTCCAGGTTCATAAAACTTTAGGGAAGACAGAGATTCAACCCATAGGGACATATTAGGAACATATACCACAAACTTCACGAGTAAATAACTCAAGCCCGGAAGCAGAGTATGTTGACGAGAGCAGGGATACAATTTACCAAAGGAATTATGTATCCGAGGAAAAGCTCACAAGGTTACTGAAAATGAAGGACGTTGTCGGATAGAGCCCAACAAAGGATTTGCTGGTCCACAAGGGATCTGATGTGAGCATCGATACTCAACCAGAAGAAGAAAAAAATGCAAGGAGGTCAGATTATAGAAGAAACTGACTTCAGAGTTCAAATGCAAAGGAATTATGATTCCCAAATGAAGGGATCATAATCAAACACTCTGATCAAGAATGGATAAGTTGAATCGACTTAGGGCACAACCGATGGCAATCTGATTGGCCGAGAACCAGCTCATGTTCAGGAACACGCTTGAGCCGGAATGATAATTTATAAGGACCAACTGATGATGGTGACTACTCACAAACGTATCAAATCGAAAGACTCAAAATGATAATGAGAATGGACGTCAATGGATACAGCTAGACATATGGAATTAACCAGAGTGTAGGCATGTAAGACCCTCTAGAGCAATAGGCAACAGAGGTCCTCGAAAGCTCGGATTGTATCAAAAAGCATCTTCCGAAGCATAAGAATAACGGAGGATGAATGGGTACTCGATAAGAGCGAGTAATTATCCATAGGGATATTCATGCAGCAAGGAACTACTGTGCAGTAAGCCTAAAGAATTCTCGGAACATCGAAGAATATTTTAGAACTTCTTGTAATAACAAGAGCAACTGGGAATGAAGGTATGAACGACAACATAGGTAGTTACAGGATTTATCGGTGGTAGGGATCGCAACGGCGAAGGGTACGAGGGACTCGGTAAAACATCGGAGAGTATCTTCAGGATCTTCTAGTGCACCAAGCAATCATCAGGAGTGAGGGGCTCTCCGGGAGAAAGTATTTACGAGAACCTAGAGTTAGAGTTAGCAAAATCATTTAACCCGAATAGAAGAGAGATCAGAGTCCCAGAGTATAGACGAGGAGTAAAAGATCCTAATACCACCCAATGGCGACATGGGCCCGTAAGCCACACAGCCATGTTAGGAAATCAGTTTTTCAAAGACTAGACTCAACTTCGGCCAAGGGGTTGGAAAGGAGGATCCTACAGGTAGTCCGCTCTGATACCAACTTGTGACGCCCCCGATTCAATCATACACTAATCATACACGCAAATGTGTACGATCAAGACCAGGGACTCACGGGAAGATATCACAACACAACTCTAGACACAAATCAAAATAATACAAGCTTTATATTACAAGCCAGGGGCCTCGAGGGCTCCAATACATAGCTCGATACACAAGAGTCAGCGGAAGCAACAATATCTGAGGACAGACATAAAGTTAAACAAGGATGCCTTAAGAAGGCTAGCACAAAAAGCAACACGATCGAAGAGGCAAGGCCTCCTGCCTGGGACCTCCTAACTACTCCTGGTCGTCGGCGACCTCCACGTAGTAGCATCCATCGGCGGTGGCATCTGGTTCTAGGGATCCACCATCCGGTTGCATCAACCGGAAAGAAGAAAGAAGGGGGGAAAAGGGGTAGCAAAGCAACCATGAGTACTCATCCAAAGTACTCGCAAGCATCAGATCTATACTAAGTATGCATTGGTATCAAAGGAAGGGTTGTATCTGTGGACTGAACTGCAGAATGCCAGAATAGAGGGGGAAGGCCTATCCTATCGAAGACTAGCATCTTCAAGCAGGTCTGAGCATCTTGCAGCATGTAGAAGATTAAAGAATAGCAGTTTAATATTTAACAAACATGTTGTAGAACCAACGCCCAGAGATCCTTCTCCAACTTCTTGCGGAAAAGCAATCTCGAAGCCACATATCCATCACATATCTCAAGTATCCATTTGTAGTTATATAAGATCAGGATATAAGTCTGAACATCCATTACCGCGGACACGGTATTCAAATATATATCTTCCCTGCAAGGGTGCACCACGTTACCCAACACGCTCAATCACTCTGGCCGGACACACCTTTCTGGGGTCAATGCCCGGCCTCGGAAAATCAACACGTCGCAGCCCTACCTAGGATCAGCAGAGAGGCCCCCGCCGGTCTACATCCTAAGCGCTCCGGGGTCTTGGGCCCATCGCCCGTTGCACTATGGGTCATTGCGCGCAGGGTGGATACGAGCACCGCCTCAGATGGCCAGCACGATCTGACCGTGCCGCCATGCTGAACTGGACGTCTGACAAAGCTTTGGTTGATTCTGCGACGTCGAGGCCCATATCTATTCTCGCGTGGTGGTTAGTGCGAAAAGGCCAGAGGCCAACTCAGAACAAATACCCAAACTTGTTAGTGGGGGCTCACGAATACGAGAAGAGACTCACAATAATGTGACCCTGTTGCCCCGTCTCGTGGACTTACGGCAAGGGCCCAGAATGCCCGGCCGTGCCACGTGGAAAACTCACGGGTGCTATATGGGCCCGCCCGACTTTCACATCAACTCGCGGATACCCCTCAGGGCCAACCCGACTTCAACAATGGTCTCCAGTAAAGTCAACGTAACCGTGTGTCCAAACATCAAGGGGAAAACCCGAGGAATCACCCACGAAGGATTCCACTTGATGTAATCATCAAGGTGAACGTAACAGGATCCACCCTCGAGATTCACACTTGAGGTGTTGCACGACAGCCGTATCGGGAATGGTGAAAGAGGAACCACCCTCGTTGACCACGACCGAATAGCTACACTACAGAATTATCATCAGGAGTGCGTTATGAGGGATCACCCTCGGCACTCGATAGTATCTCAGCAGAGTCGAGCAACTAAAGGGGCGTGCTGTGATGTGAGGTGTCGGGCTCTGGTCATCGATCACGTTGATCGAGTCATCGAAGATGAAGCAGGGGCAACAAGGACAAAGTGGGGGGGTCACTGATGGATCACTAACCACCTATACTAAGCAGTTTAGGATAAGCAGGTAAGTAACAATAAGTAGGTTAGGGAAGCAGGCTATGCATCAGGATAGGAGCAATCAATAACAGTAGAAAAATCTAATGCAAGCATGAGAGTATATGATACGTCTCCAACGTATCTATAATTTTTTATTGTTCCATGCTATTATATTACCCGTTTTGGATGTTTATGGGCTTTACTTTACACTTTTATATCATTTTTGGGACTAACCTACTAACCGGAGGCCCAGCCCGAATTGCTGTTTTTTTCCTATTTTAGTGTTTCGAAGAAAAGGAATATCAAATGGAGTCCAAACGGAATGAAACCTTTGGGAGCCTGATAGTTGGAACGAACGTGATCCAGGAGACGTGGAGCCGAAGTCAGGGAAGTTTGGAGGAGGCCACGAGGCAGGGGGGCGTGCCCACCCCCCTAGGCACGCCCTCCACCCTCATGGGTCCTTCGTGGCTCCCCCGACCGACTTCTTTCGCCTATATAAGTCCATATACCCTAAAACCTTCGGGGAAAACAATAGATCGGGAGTTCTGCCGCCGCAAGCCTCTATAGCCACCAAAAACCTCTCGGGAGCCCGTTCCGGCACCCTGCCGGAAGGGGGGATCCCTCACCGGTGGCCATCTTCATCATCCCGGAGCTCTCCATGACGAGGAGGAAGTAGTTCACCTTGGGGCTGAGGGTATGTACCAGTAGCTATGTTTTTGATCTCTCTCTCTCTCTCTCTCTCTCTCTCTCTCTCTCTCTCTCTCTCGTGCGCGCGCGCGTGTTCTCTCTATGGCACGATCTTGATGTATCGCGAGCTTTGCTATTATAGTTAGATCATATGATGTTTCTCCTCCTCTACTCTCTTGTGATGAATTGAGTTTTCCTCTTGAAGTTATCTTATAGGATTGAATCTTTAAGGATTTGAGAACACTTGATGTATGTCTTGCCATTTTTATCTGAGGTGAAAATGGGATATTCATGTGATCCACTTGATGTATTTTTTGGTGATCAACTTGCGGGTTCACCTTGTGAACTTATGCATAGGGGTTGGCACACGTTTTCGTCTTGACTCTCCGGTAGAAACATTGGGGCACTCTTTGAAGTACTTTGTGTTGGTTGAATAGATGAATCTGAGATTGTGTGATGCATATCGTATAATCATGCCCACGGATACTTGAGGTGACAATGGAGTGTCTAGCTGACATTAGGGTTTTGGTTGATTTGTGTCTTATGGTGTTATTCTAGTACGAACTCTATGATAGATTGAACGGAAAGAATAGCTTCATGTTATTTTACTACGGACTCTTGAATAGATAGAACAGAAAGGATGACTTTGAGGTGGTTTCGTACCCTACAATAATCTCTTCGTTTGTTCTCCGCTATATTAGTGACTTTGGAGTGACTCTTTGTTACATGTTGAGGGATTGTTATATGATCTAATTATGTTATTATTATTGAGAGAACTTGCACTAGTGAAAGTATGAACCTTAGGCCTTGTTTCTGACTAATGCAATACTGTTTGTGCTCACCTTTATCATTAGTTACCTTGCTGGTTTAATAATTTCAGATTACAAAAACCTATATCTATCATCCATATTGTACTTGTATCACCATCTCTTCGCCGAACTAGTGCACATATACAATTTACCATTGTATTGGGTGTGTTGGGGACACAAGAGACTCTTTGTTATTTGGTTGCAGGGTTGTTTGAGAGAGACCATCTTCATCCTACGCCTCCCACGGATTGATAAACCTTAGGTCATCCACTTGAGGGAAATTTGCTACTGTCCTAGAAACCTCTGCACTTGGAGGCCCAACAACGTCTACAAGAAGAAGGTTGTGTAGTAGACATCAAGCTCTTTTCTGGCGTCGTTGCTGGGTAGGTGAGTGCTTGAAGGTATATCTTTAGATCTTGCAATCGAATCTTTTAATTTCTTGTTTTATCACTAGTTTAGTTCATAAAAGAAAACTACAAAAAAGGATGGAATTGAGTTTGCCTCATACGCTTCATCTTTTTAATACCTTTCGTGAGAATGATGGAAAGGAAAATTGTGCCCTAGTGCTAGAAGAAGAAGTCTATAAAATGTTTGGCACTAAATGTTTGTCTGATGAGCATGATTGCAATGTTGTTAGTATGAATTCCCTGAATATCCATGATGCTAATGATATGCAAAGCCACAAGCTTGGGGATGCTATATTTGATGAAGATGATATGTTTAGTCCCCCAAGTTTTGATGAGAATATTTATTATGTTGAAAGCATGCCTCCTATTTATGATGATTATATTGATGAAAGTGGATTTGGAGAGTTCATGACTTTATTTAGTGATGAATCCACTATTTCGGAAGAGGTTCCAATTGATTATGAGAACAAAGTTGCTATTTATGATGATTATTGTGATGACTTGTATGCTATTAAGAATAATGATAACCATGAAACTTGTCATCATGACTTTAGTTTTCAATTGGATTATGTCTCACATGATAATTATTTTGTTGAGTTTGCTCCCACTACTATTCACGAGAAGAAATTTGCTTATGTGGAGAGTAGTAAATTTTCTATGCTTGTAGATCATGAAAAGAATGCTTTAGGTGCTGGTTATATTGTTGAATTCATTCATGATGCTACTGAAAATTATTATGAGGGAGGAACATATGCTTGTAGAAATTGCAATAATATCAAGTTTCCTCTCTATGTGTTGAAAATCTTGAATCTATGCTTGTTTTACCTTCCTATGCTAGTTGATTATTGTTCCCATAAGTTGTTTGATCACAAAATGCCTATGCATAGAAAATGGGTTAGGCTTAAATGTGCTAGTCATATGCTTCATGATGCTCCCGTTATGTTTCAATTCTTATCTTTTATGTGAGCATCATTGTCATCATCATGCCTAGCTAGAAAGGCATTAAAGAAAAGCGCTTGTTGGGAGACAACCCAATATTTACCCTTACTGTTTTTGTGTGTTCACATGATTATTCTACTGTATTAATCATGTTTTATAGCTTTTGTTTCAACAAAGTGCCAAGTAAGACCTTTAGGGTAGCTTATGGTGATAGTTGTGTTGATCCTGCTGAGAATCAGAAGCTTTTACACCCAGTAAATTAGTTTTCATAATTCACAGAAACGTGCTTATGATCTGATTATTTTTGCTCTGGATTGGTGCAAAAAATACTTAGGACTTCCTAATTGTGTAGGATTTGTGGAGTTCCAGAAGTATACGTTTGATATAGTTTACTACAGACTATTCTGTTTTTGACAGATTCTGTTTTCTATGTATTGTTTGCTTATTTTGATGAATCTATGAGTAGTATCGGAGGGTATGAACCATAGAGAAGTTGGAATACAGTAGATATTACACCAATAAGAATGTAGAATGAGTTCACTACAGTACCTAAGTGGTGGTTTTATTTTCTTATACTAACGGGGGTTACGAGTTTTCTGTTGAGTTTTGTGTTGTGAAGTTTTCAAGTTTTGGGTAAAGATTCGATGGACTATGGAATAAGGAGTGGCAAGAGCCTAATCTTGGGGATGCCCATGGCACCCCAATATATTTAAGAATAGCCAAAAGCCTAAGCTTGGGGATGCCCCGGGAGATGCCCATGGCACCCCAATATATTCAAGAATAGCCAAAAGCCTAAGCTTGGGGATGCCCCGGGAGGCATCCCCTCTTTCGTCTTCTTTTATCGATAACTTTACTTGGAGCTATATTTTTAATCGCCATATGATATGTGTTTTGCTTGGAGCGTCTTGTATGATATTAGTCTTTGCTTTTTAGTTTACCACAATCATCCTTGATGTACACACCTTTTGGGAGAAACCCACTTGATTGGAATTTGTTAGAATACTCTATGTGCTTCACTTATATCTTTTGAGCTAGATAGTTTTTGCTCTAGTGCTTCACTTATATCTTTTAGAGCACGGCGGTGGCTTAATTTTGTATAAATTTTTAATCTATCATGCTTCACTTATATTATTTTGAGAGTCTCTTAGAACAGCATGGTATTTGCTATGGTTATAAAATTGGTCCTAGAATGATGGGCATCCAAGTTGGGTATAATAAAAACTATCATAGAAAGTGAATTGGATGCTATGATCAATTTGATACTTGATAATTGTTTTGAGATATAGAGTGGTAATATTAAAGTCATGATAGTTGGGTGATTATAAATTCAAAGAATACTTGTGTTGAAGTTTGTGACTCCCGTAGCATGCACGTATGGTGAACCGCTTTGTGATGAAGTTGGAGCACAATTTTATTTATTGATTGTCTTCCTTATGAGTGGCGGTCGGGGACGAGCGATGGTCTTTTCCTACCAATCTATCCTCCTAGGAGCATACGCGTAGTACTTTGTTTCAATGACTTGTGGATTTTTGCAATAAGTATATGAGTTCTTTATAACTAATGTTGAGTCCATGGATTATACGCACTCTCACCCTTCCACCATTGCTAGCCTCTCTTGTGCCGCGCAATTTTTGCCGGTACCATACACCCACCATATACCTTCCTCAAAACAGCCATCGTACCTACCTATTATGGCATTTCCATAGCCATTCCGAGATATATTGCCATGCAACTTTCCAGCGTTCCATTTATATGACACACGTCATCATTATCATATTGCTCTTTACATGATCATGTAGTTGACATTGTATTTGTGGCAAGGCCACCTTCATAATTTTTTCATACATGTCACTCCTGATTCATTGCATATCCCGGTACACCGCCGGAGGCATTCATATAGAGTCATATCTTGTTCTAAGTATTGAGTTGTAATCTTGAGTTGTAAGTAAATAAAAGTGTGATGATCTTCATTATTAGAGCATTGTCCGAGTGAGGAAAGGATGATGGAGGCTATGATTCCCCCACAAGTCGGGATGAGACTTCGAACATTAAAAAAAAGGCCAAATAAAAAAGGACAAATAAGAAAAAGAGAGAAGGGACAATGCTACTATCCTTTTTACCACACTTGTGCTTAAAAGTAGCACCATGATCTTCATGATAGAGAGTCTCCTATGTTGTCACTTTCATATACTAATGGGAATTTTTCATTATAGAACTTGGATTGTATATTCCAATGATGGGCTTCCTTAAAATGCCCTAGGTCTTCGTGAGCAAGCAAGTTGGATGCACACCCACTTAGTTTCTTTTGTTGAGCTTTCATACATTTATAGCTCTAGTGCATCCGTTGCATGGCAATCCCTACTCACTTACATTGATATCTATTAATGGGCATCTCCATAGCCCGTTGATACGCCTAGTTGGTGTGACACTATCTTCTCCTTTTTGTCTTCTCCACAACCACCATTCGATTCCACATATAGTGCTATGTCCATGGCTCACGTTCATGTATTGCGTGAAAGTTGAAAAAGTTTGAGATTACTAAAGTATGAAACAATTGCTTGGCTTGTCATCGGGGTTGTGCATGATTAATTACTTTGTGTGATGAAGATAGAGAAACAGCCAGACTATATGATTTTGTAGGGATAACTTTCTTTAGCCATGTTATTTTGAGAAGACATGATTGCTTGATAAGTATGCTTGAAGTATTATTATTTCTTATGTCAATATGAACTTTTATTTTGAATCATTTGGATCTGAACATTCATGCCACAGTAAAGAAAATTACATTGAGAATTATGCTAGGTAGCATTCCACATAAAAAATTCTGTTTTTATCATTTACCTACTAGAGGACGAGACGGAATTAAGCTTGGGGATGCTTGATACGTCTCCAACGTATCTATAATTTTTGATTGTTCCATGCTATTATATTACCCATTTTGGATGTTTATGGGCTTTACTTTACACATTTATATCATTTTTGGGACTGACCTACTAACCGGAGGCCCGTCCCGAATTGCTGTTTTTTTGCCTATTTCAGTGTTTCGAAGAAAAGGAATATTAAACGGAGTCCAAACAGAATGAAACCTTCGGGAGCGTGATTTTTGGAACGAACGTGATCCAGGAGAAGTGGAGCTGAAGTTAGGGAAGTTTCGAGGAGGCCACGAGGCAGGGGGCGCCCCCCTGGGCGCGCCCTCCACCCTCGTGGGCCCCTCGTGGCTCCCCCGACCGACTTCTTTCGCCTATATAATTCCATATGTCCTAAAACCTTCGGGGAAAACAATAGATCGGGAGTTCCGCCGCCGCAAGCCTTTGTAGCCACCAAAAACCTCACGGGAGCCCATTCCGGCACCCTACCGGAAGGGGGGATCCCTCACCGGTGGCGATCTTCATCATCCGGGAGCTCTCCATGACAAGGAGGGAGTAGTTCACCCTCGGGGCTGAGGGTATGTACCAGTAGCTATGTGTTTGATCTCTCTCTCTCTCTCTCTCGTGTTCTCTCTATGGCACGATCTTGATGTATCGCGAGCTTTGCTATTATAGTTAGATCTTATGATGTTTCTCCCCCTCTACTCTCTTGTGATGAATTGAGTTTTCCTCTTGAAGTTATCTTATCGGATTGAGTCTTTAAGGATTTGATAACACTTGATGTATGTCTTGCCGTGTTTATCTGTGGTGAAAATGGGATATTCATGTGGTCCACTTGATGTATGTTTTGGTAATCAACTTGCGGGTTCACCTTGTGAACTTATGCATAGGGGTTGGCACACGTTTTTGTCTTGACTCTCCGGTAGAAACTTTGGGGCACTCTTTGAAGTACTTTGTGTTGGTTGAATAGATTAATCTGAGATTGTGTGATCCATATCGTATAATCATGCCCACGGATACTTGAGGTGACAATTGAGTATCTAGGTGACATTAGGGTTTTGGTTGATTTGTGTCCTAAGGTGTTATTCTAGTACGAACTTTGATAGATTGAACGGAAAGAATAGCTTCATGTTATTTTACTACGGACTCTTGAATAGATAGAACAGAAAGGATGACTTTGAGGTGGTTTTGTACCCTACCATAATCTCTTCGTTTGTTCTCCGCTATATTAGTGACTTCGGAGTGACTCTTTGTTGCATGTTGAGGGATTGTTATATGATCTAATTATGTTATTATTGTTGAGAGAACTTGCATTAGTGAAAGTATAAACCTTAGGCCTTGTTTCCGACCATTGCAATACCGTTTGTGCTCACTTTTATCATTAGTTACCTTGCTGTTTTTATAATTTCATATTACAAAAACCTATATCTATCATCCATATTGCACTTGTATCACCATCTCTTCGCCGAACTAGTGCACCTATACAATTTAACATTGTATTGGGTGTGTTGGGGACACAAGAGACTCTTTCACTAGTAGAAAACCACCCATTAGTCCCGGTTCATAAGGGCCTTTAGTCCCGGTTCATGAACCGGGACTAATGGGTCGTTACTAATGCCACCACACATTAGTTCCGGTTCAAAGACGAACCGGGACCAATGTGGCTCCACGTGGCCCTATGCACCGAGCCCAGTCAGAGGGTCTTTGGTCCCGGTTGGTCGCTCCAACCGGGACCAAAAGTCATTTTTTTTAAGAAAGTGGCTGCTTTAGGGGTTTTGTGGTTTATTTTTATGTTGTTATTATAGCTAGCTAATAGAGAGAAGTGTCCTCTCTTATCTTCGTCCTTGGTTTATCAACGCTGCTGCTATATGTTCATTGCACCCGCAGATATGACATGGCTCATGCATGCTTTGCATCATACATCATCATATATATGTATATAATAAAGTCCTACTAATCATGCATCATCATACTACTTCAACTCGTTATTAATAATAAGTCATACGATCGTCATCCTCATATATAGTCATCGAACCCAACCCTACATATATAATTGTTCTTAGCACATGATCATCAGTACCAGGTATAGGACCTAAAACACCCTTAAGGTAAAATAGCATAAAACAATATAGACCCTGACTCTCCATTATGAAGAATGGCGATCATCCTGTCTCCAATTCTTGCCTTTCGCTGCTTATTGCTGTTGGGGAACGTAGTAATTTCAAAAAAAATCCTACGCACACACAAGATCATGGTGATGTATAGCAACAAGAGGGGAGAGTGTTGTCTACGTACCCTCGAGACCCAAGCGAAGCGATCTGGCGTAGAGGAAGTAGTCGACGTTCTCCTCGCGATCCGACCGATCCGGCGCCGTTACTCCGGCGCCCGAGTTCTTGACACACGTACAGCTCGATGGCGTCCCTCGTACTCGATCCAGCCGAGTGTTGAGGAGAGTTTCGTCGGCCTGACGGCGTGGTGACGATCTTGATGTTTCACGGCAAGAGGCTTCGCCTAAGCTTCATGACGGTATAACCGAGGTGGAATATGGTGGAGGGGGCACGCACACGGCTAAGGGCGATCTAAAGATCAAACTTGTGTGTTCTAGGGTGCCCCTGCCCCGTATATAAAGGAGGGAGGGGAGGCGGCCGGCCTAGCTAGGGCGGGAGGAGTCCTACTCCCTGGGAGTAGGACTCCCCCTTCCTAGTTGGATTAGGTTTGGGGGAGGGGAAGAGGAGAGGCGCCGCCTCCCTTCCTTGTCCTATTCGGACTGGGGGAGAGGCGCGCCACCACCTGGCCGGCCCTCCTCTTCTCCCTCGAGGCCCACCGAGGCCCATTTACCCCGGGGTTCCGTAACCTCCGGTACTCGGTAAATTCCGTTTTCGCCGGAACCATTCGAACTCCAAACATAGGCTTCAATATATCAATCTTTATGTCTTGACCATTTGAGACTCCTCGTCATGTCCGTGATCACATCCGGGACTCGAACTTCTTGGTACATCAAAATACATAAACTCATAATAAGCATCATCGAAACCTTAAGCGTGCGGACCCTACGGTTCGAGAACAATGTAGACATGACCTAGAACTATTCACGGTCAATAACCAACAGCGGGACCTGGATGCCCATATTGGTTCCTACATATTCTCGAAGATCTTTATCGGTCGGACCGCATAACAACATCGTTGTTCCTTTGTCATCGGTATGTTACTTGCCGAGATTCGATCGTCGGTATCCAAACCTAGTTCAATCTCGTTACCGGCAAGTCTCTTTACTCGTTCCGTAATACATCATCTCGCAACTAACTCATTAGTTGTAATGCTTGCAAGGCTTAAGTGATGTGCATTACCGAGAGGGCCAGAGATACCTCTCCGACAATCGGAGTGACAAATCCTAATCTCGAAATCGCCAACCCAACATCCGCCTTTAGAGACACTGTAGTACTCCTTTATAATCACCCGATTCGTTGTGGACGTTTGGTAGTACCAAAGTGTTCCTCCGCAAGCGGGAGTTGCATAATCTCATAGTCATAGGAACATGTATAAGTCATGAAGAAAGCAATAGCAACATACTAAACGATCGGGTGCTAAGCTAACGGAATGGGTCATGTCAATCAGATCATTCAACTAATGATGTGACCTTGTTAATCAAATAACAACTCCTTGTTCATGGTTAGGAAACATAACCATCTTTGATTAACAAGCTAGTCAAGTAGAGGCATACTAGTGACACTCTGTTTGTCTATATATTCACACATGTATTATGTTTCCGGTTAATACAATTATAGCATGAATAATAAACATTTATCATGATATAAGGAAATAAATAATAACTTTATTATTGCCTCTAGGGCATATTTCCTTCAATTGCTTCCAAGAAGCTCCTTACGACTGTCCATACATTTTTTCCATTCTTTGATTGTTATGTCTCCACTTCTTTTAGAAACCCGATATGGACAGTTGAGATTCGTAGGACGACACGGTAGTATGTTCAAAACATGAAGGCTACCACGCGTATACATCGGATGAGGCACACACTCATTCGGGATTATCTGTTGAAAAACATAGTAATAACCGTAGTTAGCAATGATGTACTAGTTTAGAAGTGTGCAAAAAGATGCACGGATGTTGTAATAGTAAAAATAATCTTACCAAGGTATCTCCATGGTAGTTATCGTAGTTCAACACGTGCACTAGTGGCGCGTATTGACCATAATGTTGAGGAGTTTGATTGTAGATATTGTAATTCTCAAGATCTCTACAAAATCCGACTAGATGTCGCTTTCTCCCGATAAGTTAATTAAGTAGCCTTGTGTAGTACGTTACATCTACCATCTTCCGCACATTCTTTGAAGAATGAAAATAAGCTGTCAATGGAGATAAGTTGTCAACTATATATTTTGAAATAAACAATATAAATTACTTAATAACTATGTTTAGCTCACATGAGGGAAGAACTGGAGGTGTATGCACAAAGACCCAAATCGTAGGTGTCTCTTGCTCGATTGTAGGATCACCAAGATCCATGGTGATAATCATACCCTCATCAAGACCATACATCTTGCAAAATGCATCCCAATTTTTGCAACCAAAATGGGTTACACTCTGAGCATTGTACAACTTTACTTGAAAATTCACATCATGTTCGGTACTTAGGACAATTTTTTTGGTTTCGAAATTTTCATGGTCTTCAAAATCCATCCTCTCCAAGACATAGCGTCTTGCAAAGCATGGGATAAGCTAGTCGAATTGAAAAAGATGAAAAATACATTAAAATAGTTGAAGTCGTGCTTAATTACGAAAAAACTATTGTAAATGCGTTGCGTCGTATGAACATCGCAAGTCTCCTCGAGCTTAATCTTTCAAGCGCCGATCTTCCTCCAGCTCAATGAATCATCGCACATACCTCGGTCATCGTGGCACCGATCGCACTCCCAGGCGATTTTCGTCGTCCGATAAGGGCGACATTTCCGACCTACGTTCATAATTCAAATATTAAACTAGATCATTATTATAAATCACGGGTTGACTATCGATGATCGATGTACGTCACGGGTTGAATATTATACCAAATTGTCTAGCACACGGAATGAAGGAGAACTTATCCAATATGAGCATTCAATAAGCAAAACCAAATCACAAAATAAAGTATAGTATTCAAATTAGCATGCATTCAATAATTATAAGCAAAACTACATCATCTCTTGGTGTCCGTACATCATCGAATATTATCACTAATAAAACTACAACCGTAGCGCCCGACGGTATCGACAGGCGGTGGACACCAAAGATAAGGAACCATCACAGGATCATAGCTCGGTGAGATCCACGAAGAACATGCGGTATTGTCGAACCTCCTCCAATGCAACCATGTAGCGACGGACGTGTTTCGTCCTCCTCACGACACGATGGCGTACCACCTCCGCGGTGTCCGGATGCCTCACCACCGCCATCGCCCACGCGACCGCCACCAAACAAGGATCGGGTCAACAACGGGCTGCCTCCTCACCAACCTACGTCCCCGAAGGTAGCACCTCCCAATACCAACCCGGCGGAGCCCAGGTCCGAACATGACCACGATCAAGCAGGCCTCCATCGCCGACTCGGCGACAGCGAGGATGCGGGATAGGCATCGCCGACGTCGACGCTGAACTACTTCTATATATAGTTAAATAAAAGTAGTCTTATTAATTAAATCTATCTAGCTCAACTACTAAACACTTACTATAAATAAATAAGTAGTACTTACTAAAAACAAACTACTTCATATATAAACTACTTCTTCTTTTTTCCTTTTCTAAATTACTACACATCTAATCCTACATAAAGATCTAAATTACTGCACATCTAATATAATTTAACAAATTTTACAGAAAAAAGATCTAAATTACACAACATGAACAAATTTTACAAAAAAAAATCTAACATAAAAAATAACTAAAAAATCTTTACAGAAAAAAAATCTAACATAAAGAAACTAACATAAAAAACTAACATAAAAAATCTAACATAAAAACTTACATAAAAAATCTTACATAATATGAACAAATTTTACAGAAAAAAATCTAACATAAAAAATCTAACATAAAAATATTTTTACAGAAAAAAACTAACATAATATAATACATATCTAAATTACTACACATCTAATCCTACAAAAAGATCTAAATTACACAATATGAACAAATTTTACAGAAAAAATCTAACATAAAGAAACTAACATAAAAAATCTAACATAAAAATCTTACATAATATGAACAAATCTTTTACAGAAAAAAAATCTAACATAAAAACTAACAAATTAATTACACAATCTACATTAACTACATATCTAAATTACACAATCTAATCTAACAAAAAATCTATGAACTACAAAAACCTAAAACAAATCTAAGAAAAATTAAAAACGAGGCGACCACGGCGACGGCGGCGAGTGAGTCTTGTGTGGCGGCGACGGCGGCGAGGCGGCGGCGGCAGGCGGTGGTATGCAGCGTCGGTGGGCGGCAGCGGCGGCAGTCGGTCAGTCGAGGCCAGGCGATGGCGGCGTCAGGCGGCTCGGGTCGGGCGGGCGGCGACAGCGTCGGCGGCTCGGGTCAGGCGGGGCGACGACGTTGGGACGAAGCGGGCGGCGACGGCGTCGGGTAAGAAGGGTGGGCTGGCAGCAGCGTCGGTCTGCGAATGGCGTCGGCGTCGGGAGGAGTATAGAGGCGGAGAGATCGAAATAGATGCCAAGTGATGTATATATAGCGGTGGCATTGGTCTCGGTTAAATGGCACAAACCGGGACCAATGCAACCTTTAGTTCGGTTAAAGCCACCAACCGGACGAAGGTCTTTTCAAGCAGACCAAAGGCGGAAGCGAACCTTTGGTCGGTTGGTGGCACCAACCGGGACAAAAGAGCGGCATTGGTCCCGGTTGGAGCCACGAACCGGGACCAAAGATGGGCATTGGTTGGCTTCAATGCTCCTGCACGTTGGTTGGCTTCAACCCTTGCGGGATCTGATGGCGCTGCGAGCTATGTGCGGTCACGATTGACACTATCCCGAAAGGGTTGAAGCAGATTAACGAGCATTGCGTCTCTTTTTATTTGTAATGACTTATTATAACTCGGAAAAAATAATATAGCGAAAAAGAAAAAACTATATAAAAACTACTCGGAAATGAATAGAAGCAAAAATAGTTGTGATTAACTATAGTAAAAAGGAGCATATATGCTTATTTTAATGACTTATTACAACACGAAATAAAAAGAAAAATAATATAGCAGAAAAAGAAAAAACTATATAAAAACTACTCGAGAAATGAATAGAAGCAAAAAATAGTTGTGATTAACTATAGTAAAAAGGAGCATATATGCTTATTTTAATGACTTATTACAACATAGAAATAAAAAGAAAAATAATATAGCAGAAAAGAAAAAACTATATAAAAACTACTCGAAATGAATAGAAGCAAAAATAGTTGTGATTAACTATAGTAAAAAGGAGCATATATGCTTATTTTAATGGCTTATTACAACACGAAATAAAAAGAAAAATAATATAGCAAAAAAGAAAAAAACTATATAAAAACTACTCAGAAATGAATAGAAGCAAAAATAGTTGTGATTAACTATAGTAAAAAGGAGGATATATGCTTATTTTTAATGGCTTATTACAACACGAAATAAAAAGAAAAAATAATATAGCAGAAAAAGAAAAAACTATATAAAAACTACTCGAAATGAATAGAAGCAAAAAATAGTTGTGATTAACTATAGTAAAAAGGAGCATATATGCTTATTTTTAATGACTTATTACAACACGAAATAAAAAGAAAAAATAATATAGCAGAAAAAGAAAAAAACTATATAAAAACTACTCGAAATGAATAGAAGCAAAAAATAGTTGTGATTAACTATAGTAAAAAGGAGCATATATGCTTATTTTTAATGACTTATTACAACACAGAAATAAAAAGAAAAAATAAATATAGCAGAAAAGAAAAAAAACTATATAAAAACTACTCGTAAATGAATAGAAGCAAAAAATAGTTGTGATTAACTATACTAAAAAGGAGCATATATGCTTATTTTTAATGGCTTATTACAACTCGAAATAAAAAGAAAAAATAAATATAGCGAAAAAGAAAAAACTATATAAAAACTACTCGAAATGAATAGAAGAAAAAATAGTTGTGATTAACTATACTAAAAAGGAGCATATATGCTTATTTTAATGGCTTATTACAACTCGAAATAAAAAGAAAAAATAAATATAGCAGAAAAAGAAAAAAACTACTCGAAATGAGATGCGAGATGCGCTTATAGAGGAAATTCAACTTAAATTCATAACGAATTTCAAGAGAAATCAGATGAATTTATGCTAAATTACCTATATAAGCGCATTTATTTTCATTATCGGAGGAGCTCAATAAAGTAGAGAGGAGGGCTTATAAACCAGTCCGTTCCCCTTGATTGGCGAGGTGGGACTAAACTCAGTCGAACGGCACCAACCATTTAGTCCCGGTTGATGGCTCAAACCGGGACTAATGGAAGCCTTTGGTCCTGTTCAAGCCACCAACCGGGACCAATGGGTTTGGGCAGAGGCGAGACCATTGGTCCGGTTCGTCCCACAAACGGGACCAATAGGTCCAGATGAACCGGGACCAATGGCCCACGTGGCGGGCCGGCCGGGGCTCACTGAACCGGGTCCGATGCCCCCATTGGTCCCGGTTCTGGATTGAACCGGGACTAATGGGCTTGACCGGCCTGTACCATTGGCCCCTTTTCTACTAGTGTTTGTTATTTGGTTGCATGGTTGTTTGAGAGAGACCATCCTCATGCTACGCCTCCCACGGATTGTTTTTTTTTTTGAATGAGGACTGCAGGGCTTACACCCCACAGCATTTTATTAAAACCAAGAACAGCAAGTACAAAACAAAGAAAGGTTCCATAAGAAATGGAACAAAACAGAAGAAGAAGATAAAAGAAAAACTATGTACAATCTAACCTAGAAGAGAAAGAAAATGTATCTATACATGTCTACACTTGAGGGAAATTTGCCAATGTTCTACAAACCTCTACACTTGGAGGCCCAACAACGTCTACAAAAAGAACGTTGTGTAGTAGACATCAGTATAGAATGGGCGATATTGGGATGATCAAAGGGGCTTGCTGGAAGCTCACCGAAAAGGGTAGAAGTGTAAATCGATGACGAGTCGATCACAGGGCATCGAGAAGTCGGTCGATGGTCTAAAATTCTAGGAGAGAAGAGGGGGAAGAAACAAGAAATACATGCAACAATATGCATAACAAGACAATAAGCGAGGCTAGAGGTGTTCTAACGCAGTGCTTGGTGATACTGGCGAAGGGGGAAAACATCCGGAAAAGTTTTCTCGGTTCCGAACGTCTGTCAGACAAATGAACCGAAGGGGAAAAGTGTGACGTTTGCTATACTAGGGACGTATCGCGGACGAACGGACCGTGTTTTCGAAATCGTCTCTTCGTTCTGAGCAACTTTCATGTACAAAGTATTTTAATCCGACCTACGGTTTATTTTATATGATTTTTGAAAGATTTAAACATTCTTTTGCATTTATTTTAATTCGAAAATAAATAATAAATTGCTATGGGTACCCAGCTCTGCGTACACAGAAGTGTACAGAGGATGACAAGTGGACCAGGGGAGCTCCAGTCAGCAGTTGAGCAGTCAACTGACTGGTCAATAGGGTTAAAGTGGACCCACATGTCATTGCCACATTAGGTTAATTAGCTAATTAGCTAAGCTATCTAATTAACTAATTTAATTAAACAAGATTACTTAAGTTAATTAAGTGTTTAACTAATTAATTAATTATTTTATTAATATTTTTTTACATTTCTTTTTTTTAGGGGAGTGGCCCCAGCTGCCAGTGGCACAAAGGCCACTGGAGCGGGCACGGCTAACGGGCGCTGCCCCGGGCGGGAGGCCGAACCCGCCCGGGTGCGAGGCGAGGCGCGACGGGGCGCCGGCAGACGGCGAAGTCGGGGGGAGGGGCGGCCAGCGCCGACGAGCGGCGGGGCCGGCAGGAACAACTGCAGGGCCAAGCGGCGTGGGGGCAGCAGCAGGAGGGGCGAGGCCATGCGGAAGCTGACGCGGGCGGCGAGGCGCAGGAGCGGAGCGCAGGCGGTAGCGGGCGACCGTGCGGCCACACGCAGGCTGGCGCACGCGGGGAGAGGCCTAGCGCGTCCAGGGAGTGCGGTGAGCGCAGCTCCGGGCAGGACGACGGGTGGCGGCCTACGGCATCAAATCGAAAAGAGGGAAGGGGGGTCATTGCGGTTGCTCACATGGAGCGTAGGGGCGAGGTCGGAGCGTGTCGGGGAAGCGCTCGGGGAGGCCGGCGGTGCAGTGGTCCGGCGAGGTGGCTCCGGGCGCCGCGGCGGTGCCAAGGCGCTGGCGTGCGCCTGCATCGTGGAAGCGCGGCGGTGCAGAAGGAGCGCGAGGGGAAGGAAGGTCGGGCGTCAAGGACGGGCGCTCGCGCCAGGGAGCCCGCCATCCGGAGCGGCGGCGTGGCGCGATCGGGGGGATCGCCCCTCGATCCAGAAACGGTGCGAGGAGAGGGAGGAGGAGTGGGGAGTGGGGAACGAGGGGGAGTGCGGGGTTCAGGAGCGAGGGAAGTGCGGGATCAAGCGTGGGGCTCTCCCCTGGCAGCGCTGGAGGGAGAGGGTGGGGATCGGGGCATGCTAGGGTTAAGAGGTAGTTAGGTGGGCCTTGGGCCAACAAGTCCGGCTGTTGGGCTCCCTCTCTCCTTCTTACTTCTCTTCTTTTCTTTCTCCTTTTTCACATTTTATTTTCTGTTTTCAACTTTAGCTATTGTTTTCCATTAAATAGTAAAACTAAATGAGCTTTGTTAGAAACGACACTTGTCACATAAATGAAGCAATTTATTTCTAGTAGTCACAAAATGTTTGAGGCCAAAAGGAGTTGTCTAACCATTTTTAGAATATGGAAAGGCCAATTTTAAAAGCTGCTGGACCACTAAATAAATTTCCAGGGGCACTTTGGGAATCCAAAAGAGTTTGGTTCCAACATGACAAATATCCAGGGATTATTTGCCACACTTTGAACTTTTTATTTTGCATGTTCGAGAATTTTGAATTTGAAGCTTTAATTTGAATCTGAGTTTGAACTAAGATTTGGATCAAGCGAGAATTAGCAACAGTAATATGATGACATGGCATCATTAGCAGGGGATTACTGTAGCTTAAGTATCCGGGTGTCACACTTATCATCATGTTTAATATTACTAAACAAGGAATCAATAGAAGAAACACCAATCATCTTAACATCTTCATCATTACTATGAAAGCAATCGGGCGAAAATGCTCTTTCTAAAAATTCTCTTTTAGCTCTAAGCATAGTGGTTCTTTTCTCACTTTCATCCATGGAGACATACAAAGCTTTAATTGATTCATTAACATCAACCTTGGGTGGAAAAAATTTAACCTTGAGATTTTCTACATCATGCGCAATTATATCAATGCTCCTAGACATATCATCAATCTTACTCAATTTTTCTTCAATCGTAGTGTTGAAAACTTTTTGAGAATTAATAAATTCTTTAATATTACTCTCAAGATCAGAGGGCATCCTATTATTATTATTATTATTATTATTATTATTATTATTATTATTATTATTATTATTATTATTATTATTATTATTATTATTATTATTATTATTATTATTATTATTATTATTTTTTTGTTGTTGTTGTTGTTGTTGTTGTTGTTGTTGTTGTTGTTGTTGTTACCATAAGAATCACCATAATTATTATAGGAACTTTGAGGAAATGGCCTAGGATTAAAATTACCTTTATAAGCATTGTTATTAAAATTGTTTCGCGAGACAAAGTTCACATCTACGAGGTCATTATTTTTCTCAGTCAAAGTAGATAAAGGTACATCATTAGGATCAATAAGAGCATTTTTACTAGCAACCAATTTCATAAGTGCATCAATTTTTTCATTCAAAATACTAATCTCCTCAATAAAATTAACCTTTTTACTAATAGGTGCTCTTTCAGTATGCCATTGTGAATAATTTGCCATGATATTATCAAGTAATTTAGTAGCTTCACCCAAAGTAATTTCCATAAAGGTACCACCTGCGGTGGAATCCAATAGATTTCTAGAGATAAAATTCAATCCCACATAAATTTTTTGTATGATCATCCAAAGATTTAAACCATGAGTAGGAAAATTTCTTAGCATTAATTTCATTCTTTCCCAAGATTGTGCAACATGCTCATGCTCAAGTTGCTTGAAATTCATAATTTGATTTCTAAGGGAAATAATTTTCGTGGGAGGAAAATACTTAGTAATAAAATCATCTTTGCACTTATCCCATGAATCAATACTATCGCGAGGCAAAGATGAAAACCAAATTTTTGCACTATCCCTCAAAGAGAAAGGAAATGATTTAAATTTCACAATATCATTGTCCACATATTTTTTTCTTTTTCATATCACACAATTCTACGAAAGTGTTTAGATGGGACGTAGCATCCTCATTAGGATTACCACAAAATTGCTCTGTCATACAAGATTCAATAAAGCGGCATTAATACCATAAGACTCGATACTAGTGGCGGGAGGAGCAATCGGAGTACTAATAAAATCATTATTATTAGTATTGGAAAAATCACACAATTTGGTATTTTCTTGAGTCATCGTGACTATGCAAACAAGATCACAAGCAAACAAAAGATCAAACAAGAAAAAGAAGTGGGGGAGATGAAAACAAGAGGAAAATGGCAAATAAAGTAAATTACAAGGAGATGAGAGTTTATGTGTAGGTATTTGATAGATGTTGATGATGTCTCCCCGGCAACAGCGCCAGAAATTCTTCCTGATTGCTTGTATCTGCATTGGTATTTCCCCGAAGAGTAAGAGATGATGCAGCACAGTAAAGGTAAGTATTTCCCTCAGTTATGAAACCAAGGTTATCAATCCAGTAGAAGAACAAGCAACCCTATGTAAACAACACCTGCACACAAACAATAAATACTTGCAACCCAACACGTAAAGGGGTTGTCAATCCCTCAATGGTATTGAGAGAGATTAAATTGTATGAGATTTGATAAATAGATCTAACTAACACAAAACAAAAAATAAATAAAGGAAAATTGCAGCAATGTATCTTTGGTTTTAATGTGATAGGAAATGGACCCGGGGGCCGTAATTTTCACTAGAGGATTCTTTCAAGAAAATAGCATACGATGGCTAAACAAATTACTGTTGGACAATTGATAGAAAAGCGAATAATCATGACGATATCCAAGCCAATGATCATGTATATAGGTATCACTTCCAAGATTAGTAGACCAAAACGGTCCTGCATCTACTACTATTACTCGACACATCGACCCCTATCCAGCATGCGTTTAGTGTATTAAGTTCATGGGAAAATGGAGTAATGCATTAAGAACGATGACATGATGTAGACAAGATAAACTCACGTACGAATAAACTCACCAGTTGAATTTAGTTACGTAGGTTTACTTTGACGGGTCGCTAAAATTTGAGGTATCAAATAGTTATTAAATCTCATGAAATTTGAGGTATTCAAATCGGAGGTTACGCGGGATCCCACGAGACTTGACGGTGGTCACCCATTGCAATGCTTGGGTAGTCGATCCCCTTTCCTATCCATCGTGGCTCACTGTTTGAGGGTCCGGCTAGCCTTCAGTTGGGCTCCTTGGTTTTCCTACCATGACCGAGATCATCAATCCTCATACTCTTATGGCTATGTGTGTCGAAGGCCAGGGGTGATCCTCCTTTTCTTAGAAAAAACCCTCCTACACTTACCATCATTTGCCAATTTCTTGCAACAACCTAATTGCCAAGTCTTAAAACAATTAATGTGAGCGTGCTCATGGTAACACCCTGTGGTTGTGAATTTCTTACAGCTAGGGGAGAAGATGATGGAATGTTCCATGGTGAAAGCAATGCTACGAATGGTGGCACCCTGTCGCGGCACTGCGGCAGTTGCATCCAATGAATGGTGACTCGCCATTAAGCTTCCATAGCTGAGCTGGCAGGAGGATGAGGAGGACTTGCATGCTAGCCGTTTTGTGTGTTTGATGCATCTACAATGAAAATTCTGGTGCTAATAGTAGTTACCTTTTCTTTCCGGAGAGAGATGGTATAATAATTACTAGAAGTGCATAAAACCCATAAGAACCCAAATGTTTATGTTTATCTGGTCAATCAAGTGAACTAGTGTTGTTGTTATTGTTAATAGGTGATGATGGGTTTGTCAGAAACTTTCGACAAATGGAACATAAGGAAATTAACAATATGTTGATTTGTAATCACACTTTAATATGACATGATGTTACGTGTGTGGTCCATTTCGGATGTGTGTGGTGGGGGAGTCTTCGCATTTGCTCCCTTCTAAAGAAGTGTAATAACACACGAGTTAAGTTTAGTAACGTAGTCGCACTTTGATGCGTTGGTGAAAATTGAGCTATACAAATAGCTTTTAAATCAAGTTGTCGAGGATATACCCCGCGATATGACCCGGCCGGAATTGGCAACTCACTAGTGACTCGCCCGGAGCTTGGCGATTCATAGATAAGCTGCCCGATCTTGGCGACTCATTAGTAACCCAGCGGGCGGGTCAGATGGACAACAATGTCCAAAGCCCAGAAGGCCGGCTCACGTTATGATGGGACAAATTAAGAGGAAAGGGATGACGAATATTTCCTTTACGAGGAAGCAAGACCCGGACTTGTAATCAACTTGTAAGAGAAGATAGACTAGTCCTAGTCCTACTAGGACTCCACATGTAACCCGCCCCTCTAACTTATATAAGCAGGGGCAGGGCTCCCCAAAGAGGGACAAGCAAGAATAAACAATCTCTAGGGCTAGACACAAAGAGCCGTCTAACCGGCGACTCCCTCATGATCATAATGAGACCTAGCCACAAACAGCATGTAGGGTTATTACCGGATGATGTTTCCCGGGGCCCGAAGATGTCTAAATCCTTGTCTTATGTTGCATCTCTCGATTCCTCCCAACCCCTCTCAAGCTACCACATAGATGTGTTGGCCTCGCGACTAAGTACTTTCACTAGGACATCTGCCGTGACAATTCCACGACAGTTGGCGCCCACCGTGGGGCTCGCACACGGTGGTGTTGATTTCTTGGAGGGATTTCTCCCAGGGATCTAGAGGTTTGCAATTTTTTCGGATGAAGAGAAGCTGGTTTAAGAGAATATGCATCAATAATGGACAATTGAGTGGCGCAAGCAAGATTGGGGCGAAAGTTAGGGTTGTAAGACCTTACACCACCGCAAGTCGCCATGTTAACGGAAGTTTTCGTTGCGGATTCGATCCAAACTGCTGCTCGTATTTGGGTCAGCGGCCGCGACACCGATTCCAAGCAAAAATCCAAGAAGACGTATCCGAGATGGACACAAGACCAAACTAGTTGTTGATGTAATCACTATCCGCCCGTGCCTAGGATGGCCATGGGTCCTGACGCAGACCTCTGCGCCTTCTGTCCCTAGTACAACCCTGTGGTGGCAAGATTATTGATCAAAAGATGCCGCTTACACCGGCCTTATTCATTGACAGAAGCACGGCCTCCAAAGCTCAGAATCACGTGAGGGACAAAAAATACTACTTGGCCAAACAGAAATAGAAGACATAGTGGATTACATGAGCACTAATTGAGGGCCTCACGTCATCGCTCAGCCATGCGCTGTTTCAAAAGTGGCTGGCTTCGGGGCTGTTTGGTTCCTAGCCACACCTTGCCACACTTTGCCACACCTAACCTTAGGCAAGTTTGATCAAGTTAGGTAGGTGTTTGGTTCTAACCACACCTAAGGCAAAGATTTTTTTTATGAGTAGTGAGCCCCACATGTCATAGACACAAAAAGTGTGGCAAGATTCCCTTAGGCAAGCCAAAGTGTGGCTAACAATTTGAGCAACTCAACTAAGGCATGTGTGGCAAGTGTGGCAAAAATCATGTGGCAATATATGGCAAAGATAGTCACAATTCAAACAACCCCTTAGTTCTCCAAAATGAGAGCCACAAGTTGGAAAGCCTAAGGGAATCTTGCCACATTTTGTGTGTGTATATCATGTGGGGCCTTAGTGTGGCTTGCCTTGTGGATTGAACCAAACACTCACCTAAGTTAGTCAAACTTGTCTAACCTTATGTGTGGCAATCTTTGACAATCTTAGTCACAAACCAAACAGCCCCTTCATCTTCTACCTTTGCCTCTGCTTCGGCCTGGACGGCCTCGAGCCGCCGCGGCCCCTGCTGAGTCACCACTCGTGAGCCGGCCTACCACTCCTCTGCTCTACTGTAAGCCGCCGGTCTTGTCGAGCTAATTTCGCTGCGGTGCGCCACCGGTCTCTGCCACGACGGCACCGTCAAGCCGCCCTCGTCGTGGGCGGTCTCACCTTTGCTATAAGCCGACACTGGCCTCATTGTCATCGCCACAGATTCGAGCTGCCAGCAGCTGGGTCACCACTGCCTCTGTCGACCCTGTGATGAGCGACCTACCATCATCATCGACCCGCGGGTGCCGCCGTAGTCCAGGAGTAGTGCGCCATTAGGGCATCTCGGCCGCGCTTCAACAGCCCCTGTGCCACTTTTTTGTGGCGCGAAAAAATGGCCGATTGCGCCCAGATGCCGAAAATCGCGGTTTGGACCTTTTTCCGCCCGGCGGTCACAGTCGAACCAACAGACCGGGAGCCGTTGGGGCTCGGCGCTAGGGAAAAGCATGTCCGCCCACACCGGCGGGGAAAAGTCAAGTTTTTTTCCCCGACTCGCTTCGCACCCCGTGCCTCGGCCACCACTAGCTATATCGGCGACGGCCGCCGCCTACTCCGCTAGATAGCCATTCCCGCCGGAAAATAGCAGCGCGCCGCGGCAGCCCTCCCGCAGCAGCTGGCGTTTCCGGCCGCCGTTCCGGCGCGAGGCGCGGTTTAACGGCGGTACACGCCCACCGAGCGCAAGGTGTTTGGCGTTTGATTGTCTCGGCGATGGACTTGGATGAGGAGGAAGAGCTCGCCGCTTCTTTGGAGGAGGAAGCCGCGCCGACGCCCGTGAAGAAGAACATATGATGGTGCTCGCCGCCGCCGCCCTTCTTTGGCGAGCAA
The DNA here is from genome assembly GCA_021437245.1 of Aegilops speltoides. NCBI lineage: Eukaryota > Viridiplantae > Streptophyta > Magnoliopsida > Poales > Poaceae > Aegilops > Aegilops speltoides. The sequence goes on along the minus strand of CM038143.1, from coordinate 451,039,171 downwards.
TGAAAGCCAGCGTCGAGGTGGCTCGGCGCCGGGCGGTGAAAGCAAAGAACCGCATCGCTCGCAAGGCTATTGCATGCTCTACTCGACTACTTCGCCGATGCTCCACTTCATGGCGAGAGAACATTTCGCGCCGTTATCGGATGAGCGAAAACTCTTCCTCGAGATTGTGAATTCCATCCGGAGTTCGACAACTACTTCAAGTGCAAGATGGATTGCTTTGGCGCTCTTGGATTCACCTCCATCCGAAGTGCACGACAGCGATGCGGATGCTTGCATATGGAGCTCCCAAAGTGATTCACTTGATGACTATGGGCGATGGCCGAGTCCACCAGCATAGAGTGTTTCTACAAGTTCTGCCGAGGCGGTGGTGGCAGTGTTTGGGCCACAATACTTGAGAACACCCAATGCGGAAGACACCGCCGGATCCTAGCCTGAATGCAGCAAGAGGATTTCTTGGGATGCTTGGAAGCATCGATTGCATGCATTGGAAATGGAAGAACTGCCCATTTGGTTGGCAGGGGATGTACAAAGGCGCCAAAGGCGGTTGCAGTGTGGTGCTTGAGGCGGTAGCCACACAGGACCTCTGGATTTGGCACTCTTTCTAGGAACTCACAATGACATCAACGTGCTGCAGTGCTCTCCTATTTTTGCCAAGCTCGTTGATGGCCATTCTCCTCCGGTGAACTTCGAGATCAATGGGCACCAATACAACAAGGGGTACTATCTAGCTGACGGCATCTATCCGAGATGGTCGACATTTGTGAAGACGATCTTAAACCCTGTGGCAGGAGGCAAGAAGGCCTGGTTTGCGAAGCTTCAGGAGGCTTGCAGGAAGGATGTCGAGCGGGCATTTGGTGTGCTCCAATCTCGATTGGCTGTTGTTCGGTACCCCGCTCAGACCTGGTCGAAAAATCAAATGTGGGAGATCATGACTTGCTGTGTCATCTTGCACAACATGATCATCGAGAGCGAGCAAGAAGACCCAGTGTTTGACATCGAACCATACTACGTGCAGGTCCTCTAGTCAAGTTGATCACCAGCTACCGCAACTTGGACTGCCTATCTCAAGATATCGTCAGAGATTCGAGACCCACAGGTGCATCATCAACTGCAGAAATATCTGATTGAGCACCTATGAAGGCTCAAGGGAGACGCCGCGTGATGAAATACGAGTTTTTATTTGTTGAACTATATAATTTGTATTGAACTATTTGTTGTTGTAGTATTTTGTTGAAGTATTTGATTTTTTCTGTGATGAAATATGTGATAAGAAATAATTGTGTTGATAATTGAACGCCGAGACACGGCGAAACCACGCTGAATATGGGCCTATTCTCACCCATATGGGCCGTTTATTCGCCGAAATTGAGCTGCAAAGTGCGCCAATTTCGGCGCCTGGGGCGACGACTGGGCGCAAAACCGCCCCAGCGCCGAGTGTATCGCCGGCTCGCCCCCAGGGGGCGATTTGTATGCGTTCTGGGGGGCCAACAGCTGGAGATGCCCTTACAAGGCAACTCAGTGATGCCAATTCACTACTAATAAATAATTCATCCGCGGAGTAGTGGTACTTGCTACCATGACCCCACGTGAAGGATCAATCAAAGGGAAAGGGGTGCGTCACATGGATCAAATTATTCCTCCACGTACCTGACAGTCACAGCATGGGGATATCACGACTCCCGAGTGACCTGCATGGTATTTCAATCAAAGCGATCCACGTACAAACCTCATGTGAGACAAGAAAAAGACGGAGGAGGGCAGGTTACATGGAGGCCTGGTGCTACAAATACTAAAGCTATACAGAGCGGTACTATATCAGAAAGATCGACTGTTCGTTAAAAAAATTTACCTAAGCGCCACAAAGGATTTACGCTTAGGCTTGTTATGATCGACGCCGTTCCTACGCCCATCTACAAGGCGAGGTATCGATGCGAGATCGACGGTTTGCATTCCAAAGATATTTCCACACAGCAACAACAAGCGGGAACGACCGCGCCCGGCTGCCAGAAAATTCATTCAACACCAGCATCCTCGTTTTATTTGACAAAAATACCAGGTGATATTTATCCTATTTATTTTTCAATAGATATTCATCCAGGAACAATTATTTTGGTCTGTGATATTTTTTCGCAGGACCATTATTCAATAAAAAGATGTCGCATAAGGGGCACGCACCAGCATTATATTTGCACTAGCGTTTATCCGTGCCGTACTGCTTGACGAGTACGTGCGCAGGTCGCCGGCCCCGCTGCATCAATACGATGTGGCTGACTCGCCCATCCGCGCGGCTTACCGCGCCTGCAATTTACTTGCCCGTCCACGCGGCTTACCGCGACTGCGATTGACTCGCTCGTTCACACCGGTTTACAATACTGCGGCCGACCCATCTGTCTGCTCCCGTGGTCGGCTCAACCGTGATTGATTTCAGCTTGGCCGTAGTGATGATCAACTCCGCGGTGGATAAATATCAGTGATATATACCGCGGAGATGGAGGAACGTCAACATCATTCGGCATAGGTGGTCGTCGTTACTCAACGGACTCCCGCACCGGCTTACAATGCCGTCGCCGTCTCTCCTGACCACGCCGGCTTACAATAAGGAGGATAACTTGCCCGTTCGCACCGGCTTACAACGCCAAGGATGACTCATCTGTCTGTGCCGCCTCTGATGTTGAGGTCGTCTTTACCGTCTGTCTCTTGCGGCCTGGTCTACATCAATATAGTGGACCCCGCCTGTCTGGATGAGCTGTTTATTGAGTATGAGCAAGTCACTACTTGGGAAGCCTGTAGGACCTTGAAGTATGTCTAGAGGGGGGTGATTAGACTACTTGACCAATTAAAAACTTAACCTTTTCCCAAATTTAGAGTTTGGCAGATTTTAGCTATCTTAGGACAAGTCAAGCAATCATCACACAATTCAAGCAAGCATGTAGAGAGTATATAGGCAGCGGAAATTAAAGCATGCAACTTGCAAGAAAGTAAAGGGAAGGGTTTGGAGGATTCAAACGCAATTGGAGACACAGATGTTTTTGGCGTGGTTCCGATTGGTGGTGCTACCGTACATCCACGTTGATGGAGACTTCAACCCACGAAGGGTAACGGTTGCGCGAGTCCACGGAGGGCTCCACCCACGAAGGGTCCACGAAGAAGCAACCTTGTCTATCCCACCATGGTCGTCGCCCACGAAGGACTTGCCTCACTAGCGGTAGATCTTCACGAAGTAGGCGATCTCCTTGCCCTTACAAACTCCTTGGTTCAACTCCACAATCTTGTCAGAGGCTCCCAAGTGACACCTAGCAGATCTAGGAGACACCACTCTCCAAGAAGTAACAAATGGTGCGTTGATGATGAACTCCTTGCTCTTGTGCTTCAAATGATAGTCTCCCCAATACTCAACTCTCTCTCATAGGATTTGGATCTAGTGGAAAGAAGATTTGAGTAGAAAGCAACTTGGGGAAGGCTAAAGATCAAGATTCATATGGTAGGAATGGAATATCTTGGCCTCAACACATGAGTAGGTGGTTCTCTCTCAGAAATGGTAAGTTGGAAGTGTAGGTTTAGTCTGATGGCTCTCTCCACGAATGAAGAGAAGGTGGAGGGGTATTTATAGCCTTCACACAAAATCTAACCGTTACACACAATTTACCAAACTCGGTGGGACCAATTCAACATACTCGGTCGGACCGATTAAGTAAACCTAGTGACCGTTAGGATTTTCGGTGGGACTGACATGCAACTCGGTAAGACCGATTCGGTTAGGGTTAGGGCATAACGTAATCTCGGTAATACCGATCACGCAAACTCAGTGAGACCGATTTTGGTAATAGGCTTTCCAGAGAGTTGGTCAGGTAAACTCGGTGGGACCGATTTGCTCTTTTCGGTGAGACCGAAATGTTACAAAAGGGAAACAGAGAATTTACATTGCAATCTCGGTGGGACCGATCGCTCACTTCGGTTAGACCGAAACGTTACGAAGGGAAACAGAGATATTACAATCCCATCTCGGTGAGACCGAGATCCCTATCGGTAGGACCGATTTGCCTAGGGTTTGTGGCAGTGGCTATGACATATGAACTCGGTGGCGCTGGATAGAAAGATTCGGTGTGACCGATTTTGGCTTTATGTTTAGGTCATTTGTGGATGTGAGAAAGTAGCTGAGGGTTTTGGAGCATATCACAAAGCACTTGAAGCAAGAGGCTCATTAAGCAACACCTCATCCCTCCTTGATAGTATTGGCTTTTCCTATAGACTCAATGTGATCTTGGATCTCTAAAATATAAAATGAAGAGTCTTGAGCTTTTGAGCTTGAGCCAATCCTTTGTCATTAGTATTTTGAGGGCTCCACTTTCATCATCCATGCCATGCCATTCATTGAGCTTTCCTGAAATAATAGTCTTGGAATAGCATTAGCTCAGTGAGCTATATGTTGTTATGAATTACCAAAACCACCTAGGGATAGTTGCACTTTCAATCTCCCCCTTTTTGGTAATTGATGAAAACATATAGATCAAAGCTTCGACAAATGATAATAAGATTAAAAACATCGTCGCTTTGAGAAGTATGTGATAAGCAAGAGCTCCCCCTAAATTTGTGCATAGTTTAAAATTTGGTTTGGACTGCAAATGCACAAGGATCTAGGCTCATGGGTTACTCTTCCATGTCACATACATCTTGGTGGAGTGCTCAAAATAATAAAGATTACATACACTCATCACCAAGCAAAGTGAATGATCACATAGGATAGATAAGATAATATCATCAAACATGCATAAGTGTAGCTTATGATCAAACACATGATCATCAATGTCTCACAAAACATAGCATAGTATCTCAAGCAATCAAAAGCAAACAAGTTTAACCACCAAAGCAAAGCAAGAGAGAACAAAAGACACACTCTCTCTCTCTCGAAGCCTATGATCTATACATTTTTCTCCCCCTTTGGCGACAAGTTACCAAAAAGTTCATAGAAAATGCATAGTGCTAGATCGACTCTCAGGCTTGATCTTGAGGTGGTGGTGCCAAGATAACTCCAAGAACGAAGGCTTCAATTGAAGTAGATGGAGCTGGAGGAGTTGATGCTGGAGCTGGTTGCACTGGAGCTGTAGGAGCTGTAGCTGGTGCAGATGATGTTCCTCTGGTGTCTGTCATAGGCACTGCAACTGACCTCTGGGCTCTAGGCACTCTGGCAAATACATTAGTGGTAGTCTTGCCCTGCCTCTCCTGCATGTCATCCTGTAGCTGCTCCATAATCGATCAATCTCGCCATTTTGACATCTAGATCATGGAATTTGAGTTCCATGATTCTTTCCAAGCTCTCCTGATTTTGAGTGAGGGTGGCCAATCCCTTCTCAATCCTCAGAGTTGATGCTATCAAGTAACCAAGCTGCTTTTGCTTGTTCTTCAAGAAATACTCAGATGCCTCCTGTTGAGTTTGCATCTTGGCAGCCCTCTCTTTCCTTGCCTTCTCCTTCTTCTCTTGAGCTTGTACTGATGATGGATCATTCTCATTCATGACAAGCTGATTGTCCTCAAAGTCTGGATAGAGAGTAAAATGTTCCTTATCCAATAGATATTTGCATGTGCCCATCTTTGAGTTAATCAACTCCTGAATCTGAGGGGCATATCCACAACTCCTCTTCTGGTCTGCTGCAGTTCTCTTAATGGTTTCAACCATAAGGCTCATGACCTTGAATTTCTGTGGCACATCAAACAAATGCAACATGTTGATTGCATGCCCTCTGATCATGTTGTGGTCACCAGACTTAGGCAATAGAGTGTGCCTTAGGATCCAGTTAATAGTTGGCAGCCCTGACAGAAGAAGAAAGTGGACTGATCCAAACTTATGTGTCTCAACAGCTTTGTCTGGGATCTCCTTGTACATGTGTGCCATGGAATTGTGGTCCATCTTCTTCTTGGCATAGATATCCAAGTCATCTTCACTTTCCTTTGGGGCATTGATCAGTTTTGCCCACTCCTCAACTGTTGGCTGGTACCTTGTACCTTCAGACACCCAAACTATCCTCCCATCTGGATAGAAGTGTGCTGTGGAGTAGAATTGCATGATAAGTTCATCATTCTAGTTGGTGAGCTTTTGCCCAACAAAATCTGCAACTCACAAACAACAAAACTGTCTTGCACTCCAGGATGGTGGTCTTCATTGTCTTTCATGTAGGTCCAGTCGACCCACCTCATATCACACACTATGGGCTTCTTATCCAACAAGGTTGTCTCATAGAAGTCCTGCTGTTCCTTTGTATGGAACCTGTAATCAACAACAGTTCTTCTCCATGAGGCATATGGATCTGTCATCCTCCATAGCCTCAATCCTGAGTCTTTTCTGATCCTCATGTCCTCAGCCACAGGATGGGCATCATTGTGGTCTGGTATCTTGGGCTTGAGCTTCCTTAGGACCTGTCCTTCTTCATATTCCTCATCAGCAACATTAGGCACTGGGGCCTTGTTCTTCTCAAAGAGTGGAATACTCCTGGTATTCCTCTTTGGTGCAAGCTTGGGCTTGGGGGCAGCTTTGGGTGCTTCCTTGGGCTTTGATGTTGCAGCCCCTGATCTAATAGCATCACCCATAAGCTTCTGTGCCTTGGGTGCTGGTGCATCAACCTCTTCTTCCTCTTCAGAGTCTCTCCTCATAGAGGGATTTCCAAGAACCTGGGCAGTAGTGGTTCTGGCTCTCTTCTTCTTCCTATCCTGAGAAGCAACTTCATCTTCTGATTCCATGGTAAACTTCATAGTTTCTCTAGTGTGAACTTTCTTGGGTTTGGAAGTTGTGACTTTCTTTTCAGGTGCCTCTTTAGGTTCAGTCTGTTCAGGCACTTGAGTAGATCTTCTGACCTTTGGCATAGGTGTCCTCTTGGCAGGAATCCTCCTATTGAGGCCAGGCTTTGTGTTCTTTGCTGAGCCATACTCCTTTTTGAGCACTACCTTCTTGGAAGTAGCCTCATCCTCTTCTGCTCTATACTCCTCATCCTCAGAATCTGAGGTTCTCTTCTTCCTGGTCCTTGTGGCTGCTTTAGGCAAATTGCTAAGAGTGCTTCTGCTGCCTTCATCTGAAGTGCTAGAGGGACTAGTGCCCTCACTCATGTGAACCTGCTCTTCTTCCCTGTTCTGGCTGTCACTCTGGTCTGACATGCTGCAAACACTGACTGTGGACCCTGTGAAGAGTTATGGATGAGATAGAGTGGATGAGCATCACAAAATGCAGAGAGTTTTTCAAAAGAATGATTCAAAAATTCAGTTTTAGTTTTCCACAGAAAGCATTTCGGATCAACCGATTTTCAAACTCGGTGATACCGAAGCAGTTTTGGAACCTAAACTGATGAACTCGGTTGGACCGAGTCACAGTTCGGTGGCACCGAGACTGCTAGGGTTTCACAAAGTCCTAAAATCGGTCTCACCGATTAGCAATTCTCGGTCAGACCGAGAGTTACTAGTGCAATGGCGTTAGCCAAATCGGTGGGGCCGAGTTTTTCAACTCGGTGGGTCCGAGATGGTTTCGGCGGAAACCTAACCCTAAAATTTCGAATCTCATCTAATCTACGGATTGCATTGACTGGATAGGAGTGTTTCAATCGTGGCAAGAATCAAATAAGAACACAATGTGCTAGGAATCGGACGAGGATAACACAATGATCGAGTCCATACCCTAGCTTGGCGATGAACTCGCTACGGCAGCAACGGCGGGGGTGAAATCCATTGACGGCGGCGGAGACCAGCGACAGGAGGCGGCTGGCGACGAGGAGACGATCCGGAGACCCTGATGGTAGAGCGAGCTATTGCGCAGGCGAAGAGGTTCGGAGAAATTTCCATATTTTTGCCCCTGACTATATATAGCCCGACCCTGTCGGTGTGACCGAGTGGAACAACTCGGTGGCACCGAGATGCATAACTGTGTACAATTACAGCAACTCGGTGTGACCGAACAGTTCAAATCAGTTGCACCGAGATTGAAAAACTAGATCGACGTAATGATCTTGGTGGGACCTAAATGGAGGAATTGGTCAGACCGAGAATCACAAAGAAGTTTTGGAAGTTTAAGTCCATGACGAATCGGGGACTCTGAGTGCTCCTCACACAGAGTGGTTCGAATCTGACTTGATCAAATTTTGTGATGTAGCATGAATAGAGTTTGAGACGAGAAAAGCATAGATAGCTAGAGAAGGTTCTTAGGCATTCTTGTCCATCCACTTGGCAAAAAGAAAAGGAAGCCAATCAAACAAAACAACAAGTGGATGTCCTTGAATGAGTAAAATATGCACCAACATGCTCACACAATAAGATGGCAAATGAAATATGTGGCAAAGCATGCACAACCAATTCTAGCATCTATCTAACAATTGGCGATGACTAGGTCATCTATATATGAGTATATTGACTTAGGAACATTTGATCATAGGTCATACTCATCGTTTAAGCTCAAGTGGGGTTACCACTTTTACATAATGCATTGATGTGTTCACACCATTAGAGTTGCTTTGACTCAATTCTTAGAGTTAAGCTCCCCCTAGATGTGAGATCCCCTTTTAGAGGAATGAACTAACCTTGGGTTTTGTCGATGATGACTTCATGTAGGTGTTGAAGATGTGGATGCTCAATGTTGCTGTAGATCATTTGGAGCAATCCTTTGGAGTGAGTTGCACTTTCAACTTACCTACATGGGTTAGTCCCACAAGGAACAAACAAGAATATCCATAGACATAGAGTGATGCACACACAAGATGATGTCCATGAAATCATTAGGTTACCTTGTCCCTTGCCTTACCAACATGAGGGTTTGTGACTCCTTGAACTAGTGAAGGTGTTGAAGTTGATTGCACTTGTTCTTGCCATAATGATATGAGTGAAGAATGCTGGCGGAGTCACCCTCAAGAACTCTCTAGTTCTTCTTCTTCGGGATCCACATCATCTTGATGGGAATCCTTGGAGTTGTAGTTGTACTTGATGAAGTAGAACTTGACGTAGTCTTGGGAACCCACTTGAACGAGGCCTTAGGTGCTTCTTCAAATGCATCAATCTCTTCTTGAAGCTTGTCCTTGCCTTTGTTCTTGTGGTCTTGTGGTGGAAGATCATCTTGTGCTTGTGTTCCTTTGAAGGAAGTAGGATCATACTTCTCTTGTTGAGGAACAAACTTCGTCTTGGGGTATTGATCTTCTTCCCACTCAACTCCATTGGCGTTGAACTTTCATTCAAAACCAACACCTTGATTCTTCCGGTGCCTTCCTTGCTTGCGTACAATTTCCTTGAATTGCTTACTCCCGGCAAGGCTCTTGTAAACACCTTTCTCTATAATTCCCTTCAATAAGCTATTTTCTTGCTCAAGTGTAACTTGGCTAAGAGAATCATTAGTGGAATCAAGAGAATTACTAGAAGCAACAATATTGGATTTGACATTATTATTGTTACTACTAGAGGAAGGATCTTTCTTGTACTTGTTACTAGACTTGACTTGAGGCATGTAAGTAGATAAGAGTAAACGCTTGGCAATGTAAGAAGGACTTTTCTTACAGAGATCATCATTGATTGCCTTTAAGAACTCATGCTCTTGCTCAAGATTGAGCTTTTCAAAGCGTAACTTCTCATGAGCCCTTAAAAGTTCTCGATGATCTTCGAAGATAGTTTCATGAGCTAACTTAAGAGTGTTTAGTTCTTTAGTTAGAAGCTCAATCTTCTCCTTATCATTGTCATTCGTTTTATCTTGATTAGCATGATTAATTGACGTTTCATCATAGTATCCATCACTAGAGTTGTCAACAAGTAAATCATCATCCACAAGCAAGTCATCTTCATCACTATCGAAATCAACATACTCAGGATGTGTTACCTTTGGACCTTTGTCCATGAAGCATCTTCCAATTCCTTCATTTGGTGAATCAAATATGTCGAGGAGTTGGTTGACACAAGTGCTAGACCGCAACAACTTCATCTTGAGTATATTCGAGTCGAGTGATAGCTTCTCTCGGAGTGATTGTCGAGTCGGAGCGGATACCCATTCACCAACATGATCTTGATGTCTTCGTTTTGTGTAGCTCCTTGATGACTTGTCCTTCCTTTCCGAATCCTTGCTTCTCCGTGAGGGTCTTCGTTCATAATGATCATCTCTACTCCTCCTCTCTCTTGATGGTGATTCTTCTCTTTTGCTTCTTCTTTTTGGAGAGTCTTCTCTTCTTTTGTAGGGTGCCGTACACTCATTGGAATAATGTCCGGGTCTCCCACAATTGTAGCAATTTCGCTCTCTTCTAGAAGATCTTTTGTCATTGTAAGACCTTGACTTGGAGCTTCTTTCTTTGCTTCTACTCTTGTAGAATTTGTTGAAGTTCTTCACCATTAAGCTCAATTCTTCATTGAAGGTTTGTTTCTCACTTGATGATGTGGGGGCTTCACTTGAGGCTTTGTAAGCACCACTTGACTTGTTGTGAAGTTCCTCCTTATCCTTGAGTGACATCTCATGAGCAACAATTCTTCCAATGACTTCCGTTGGCTTGAGATCTTTGTAGTTTCGCATCATTTGGATCAATGTGCACATGGTATCATACTTTCCATCCAATGCTCTTAGGATCTTCTTGATGATGAATCTGTCGGTCATCTCTTCACTCCCTAAGCCAGCAATCTCATTTGTGATAAGTGCAAGCCTAGAGTACATTTAAGCGACACCTTCACCATCCTTCATTTTGAACTTGTCAAGCTGACTTTGGAGCACATCCAATTTGTATTCCTTGACGGAGTCGGTACCTTCATGCATATCAATCAAAGTATCCCAAATTTCCTTTGCATTCTCAAGACGGCTGATTTTGTTGAATTCTTCGGGGCACAATCCGTTGAAGATGATATCACAAGCTTGAGCGTTGTATTGCAGCATCTTCAATTCTTCCGCATTAGCTTCACGGTTAGGCTCTCTCCCATCAAAGAATTCACCTTGCAAGCCAAGACAAATAATTGCCCAAATGGCGGGGTTATGTCCAAGAATATGCATTTTCATCTTATGCTTCCAACTAGCAAAATTAGTACCATCAAAGTAAGGACCTCTACGGTGATAATTTCCCTCGCTAGACGCCATACTCTCCTAGGTTGTGAAACCAAGGCTATGACCACCAAAAGCTATGGAAATCAAAGCAAATGGAGACCAAAGCTCTGATACCACTTGTAGGACCTTGAAGTATGTCTATAGGGGGTGATTAGACTACTTGACCAATTAAAAACTTAACCTTTTCCCAATTTTAGAGTTTGGCAGATTTTAGCTATCTTAGGACAAGTCAAGCAATCATCACACAATTCAAGCAAGCATGCAGAGAGTATATAGGCAGCGGAAATTAAAGCATGCAACTTGCAAGAAAGTAAAGGGAAGGGTTTGGAGGATTCAAACGCAATTGGAGACACAGATGATTTTGGCGTGGTTCCGATAGGTGGTGCTATCGTACATCCACGTTGATGGAGACTTCAACCCAAGAAGGGTAAGGGTTGCGCGAGTCCACGGAGGGCTCCACCCACGAAGGGTACACGAAGAAGCAACCTTGTCTATCCCACCATGGCCGTCACCCACGAAGGACTTGCCTCACTAGTGGTAGATCTTCACGAAGTAGGCGATCTCCTTGCCCTTACAAACTCCTTGGTTCAACTCCACAATCTTGTCGGAGGCTCCCAAGTGACACCTAGCCAATCTAGGAGACACCACTCTCCAAGAAGTAACAAATGGTGCATTGATGATGAACTCCTTGCTCTTGTGCTTCAAATGATAGTCTCCCCAACACTCAACTCTCTCTCATAGGATTTGGATCTGGTGAAAAGAAGATTTGATTGGAAAGCAACTTGGGGAAGGCTAGAGATCAAGATTCATATGGTAGGAATGGAATATCTTGGCCTCAACACATGAGTAGGTGGTTCTCTCTCGGAAATGGTAAGTTGGAAGTGTAGGTTTAGTCTGATGGCTCTCTCCACGATTGAAGAGAAGGTGGAGGGGTATTTATAGCCTCCACACAAAATCTAACCGTTACACACAATTTACCAAACTTGGTGGGACCGATTCAACAGACTTGGTCGGACCGATTTAGTAAACCTAGTGACCGTTAGGATTTTTAGTGGGACTGACATGCAACTCGGTAAGACCGATTCGGTTAGGGTTAGCGCATAACGTAATCTTGGTAAGACCAATCACGCAAACTCGGTGAGACCGATTTTGGTAATAGGCTTTCCAGAGAGTTGGTCAGGTAAACTCGGTGGGACCGATTTGCTCTTTTCGGTGAGACCGAAATGTTACAAAAGGGAAACATAGAATTTACATTGCAATCTCGGTGGGACCGATCGCTCACTTCGGTTAGACCGAAATGTTACGAAGGGAAACAGAGAGATTACAATCCCATCTTGGTGAGACCGAGATCCCTATCGGTAGGACCGATTTGCCTAGGGTTTGTGGCAGTGGCTATGACATATGAACTCGGTGGCGCCGGATAGAAAGATTCGGTGTGACCGATTTTGGCTTTATGTTTAGGTCATTTGTGGATGTGAGAAAGTAGCTGAGGGTTTTGGAGCATATCACAAAGCACTTGAAGCAAGAGGCTCATTAAGCAACACCTCATCCCTCCTTGATAGTATTGGCTTTTCCTATAGACTCAATGTGATCTTGGATCACTAAAATATAAAATGAAGAGTCTTGAGCTTTTGAGCTTGAGCCAATCCTTTGTCATTAGTATTTTGAGGGATCCACTTTCATCATCCATGCCATGCCATTCATTGAGCTTTCCTGAAATAATAGTCTTGGAATAGCATTAGCTCAATGAGCTATATGTTGTTATGAATTACCAAAACCACCTAGGGATAGTTGCACTTTCAAAGCCCGGTTTTCTTCCAACAAATTAGAGGCAAATTATCATATATTATCAATCGCCGTCTGCACTGGATGGTTAAATGGGCAGGCGCACAAGTCGCCGCTACTACAGTTTGGTTAACTTCAAACAGCCAATTGGAAGGAACCATTGGCCGAGTTGCTGACATGGCTCATACGGGATCATTTATAACCCGCCGCAGTCACCTCAGCCTTCTGTGGATTCACATCGCGTATCAATGCCAATAATATACACCTTCTGCTATGGTCAAATATGGAGAATCTCAAGCCAACTCCTCGAGTTGTCTTGAGACTTGGGGGCTATAATGGTATGACTCGGCAAAACTGGTCTCAATAAATTCAAGAACTCCGGGTCATTGAAGGGAAAATAACCCGGCCCCGGAGATTACTGCTAGATCGATGAAAATTTAAAGGCCGTCAGAAGATTTCCAACTCAAAATAAGGACTCTGGTTTAAAAACCGGTTCAAGAGACATCTTTCTCCCACAAAGCACTGAAACTCACAAATCCGGTTCAAAATCCGGCCCAAGGTAAATTTGTGCCTCACAAATTTTTGAAGCTCTCGAATCCGGTTCAAAAGCTGGCTCAAGGTAAATTTGTCCCTCACAAATTTTTGAAGCTTTCAAATCCGGTTTAAAGTTCCGGTTCAAAAAGAATTAATCTCTCGCAAGTTTGAGTTCTAAGAAAAATTAAAGGTTGCCAAAAAGAACTTGCTGCCATGATGCGCGGTTCAAACATAGGTATCCTTCCTTACGACTTATCTTATTATGGTCACTTGGGAGCTTCCTGCTCATCGAGCATAGCTGTCGGTACCCTCTTGATCGGTGCAATGCTAATATATGGTCACTTGGGGCTTCCTGTTCAAACATAGGTCGTATTCGAACCAAAGAGAACATAGCAGTTGAAACCCTTTTGATCGGCACACTGCCAAACACACTAGGGGGCTTCTTGATCATATCTGAATCATAGCTTAACCTCTTTTGGGTCCAACGTGGATCGTATTCGAATCAGCATCGTTAAACAACTCTCAAGGTCATTTGGGGGCTTCCTGTTCAAACATAGGTCGTATTCGAACCAAAGAGAACATAGCTGTCGGTACCCTCTTGATCGGCAACGCCAAAGCCACTGGAGGCTATATGATCGTATTCGAATCTTAGCTCAACCCCTTTGGAATGGTTTTCTAATCGTATACGAATCAGAAGCCTTAAATTTTGTTAAGTCTTTTTTGCGAACAATTTTGGGTTTGACTTGAGACTTTTTTGGATTATATCTCAAATGAATATAAGTGTTTTATGCTTAACCCGGCTTGACTTTTGACTATAAGTTGCCAGCTTATGACAATCATCATCTATGTGGAAGCATTGGCTTCCAAGGATTGAGTTATCACCCTTCATCGCACAGTCATGTAAACCGCGGTACAAATTCAATATCACAAGTGGTTATATGTGAGGTATTATGACCCGCCTGCATGCAAACCGCTAAGGGTTCTTGTGATCTACTTGTGTGTGGTAAGACTACATTTGATGGTTACCCGCCCGCTCTTGTGGTTAAGTCGCCAGGCATATGTTGTTTAAACTCATGCAGGATTTGCGTAACTATGACTTATATAAATGCTTCACCAAGCTCATCACTGAAATTGGTGTCTCAAAAGGGTTATCAATTATTGATTTTCTCAAGGGCTATAGGCCATCGGGTTACAAAAATTTTGGCTTGCAATGAATGCGCATTAAGTCGTCATCGGCCAAGAGCCGCCAGGTATTTAAACTCCAGATTTACTTGTCAACCGATGAGGTATTCAAATCTTTAGTAGCCAAAACTGGCTGGATTTTCATGATGATATTGAATGATTGAGGTTTTCATACCGGATTATATTATTCAAATCTTGAAATAGCCAACATGGCTGGATTTCTATTGTGATTATCAATAACCAGTGTCATGATTGAGGTTTTTAAAGTCGCTTTAGCGCAACGGCTATTATTTTTATTAATGGGCATGATTTATTTTACAATGGAGGAAATAGTCCCGAGTCGCTGCAGGCTTACGACCCGGCACTTGGGGGCTACATTATTCAAATTGAGGTTACATTAAATATGCAAGTCTCAAGTCGCTGCAAGCATGCAGCATGACACTTGGGGGCTAATGCAAAGTCATTTTTGCTCACCTCATTGAAGACCCAACTCATCACATTCTAAATGAGCCGGCCCTTGGGGGCTACCATATGCTCCATGTGCTCCTGTCGAAAATTTAAGGTACACAAGCCTTAATCCATTATATTGAAAGATCCACTACTCAGTTGGTAGAGTACAAAGCTCTTAACCTTGTGGACGTGGGTTCAAGCCCCATTATGGAGATTACATCATATGATGTTATTATCAATGAATCATATACAAAGTCCCAACTCAGTAATATCTTACTGAGCCGGCCCTTGGGGGCTACAAGCTGATGCTCGAATTTACATGATCATATTTACAAAGTCCCTGCTCATTATTGCATAATAACCCGGCCCTTGGGGGCTACACTAGTTGAAATCTTTATGAGCATAAGGCAATTACAAGTCCCAGGTTGCTGCAAGCATGACAACCCGGCACTTGGAGGCTACAGGTGATATACATATAAAGGGAAAAAAAATTCTTTAACAGATATGAGCAGATCAGATTGACCCGGTGTTTGCAACAATCATGATCCGGCATCACCAACAATTATGACCCGGCGTCGGCTACAGTTATGACCCGGTGCTATCAATATTTACAAGCCGGCAATTTTGGTTATGATAAACCGGCAAGTTTTACCTCTTCAAGCCGGCTGAAATTCAGATGAGTATTTCAAGACCAATATGTTTTAAGCCGACGCTTTGGAAGCTGATTCAAGTGGATTATTTCTTACAATTTCTCTATAAGAGACCAATGCCAGCAAGTTGACTCTGAAGCTAGCCTATTGACCCGGATTTCTCAAAAGAAGTATCTGGATTTTTTGCATTCACAAAGTTTGAACATATCTACTAAAGGAGATTTGCTATGAGTTAATGGGCATGTATCAAGAAGGAAATGACAAGGATGTAAAGATGATCAGGTGCCGCTTACAAACATTTAACCCGGAGCACAACCTATCAAGTTTGTTCTTGTGTTTATTTTACGGGATCAGTTTAACATGGATAAATCCAAATTAAACTGGGGTCTAATGTCGGGGATATACCCCGCGGTATGACCCGGCCGGAATTGGTGACTCACTGGTGAACCGCCAGGAGCTTGGTGATTCATAGATAACCTACCCGATCTTGGCGACTCATTAGTAACCCGGCGGGCGGGTCAGATGGACAACAAGGTCCAAAGCCCAGAAGGCCGGCTTACGTTATGATAGGCCGGTTTAAGAGGAAAGGGATGACAAATATTTCCTTTACGAGGAAGCAAGACCCGGACTTGTAATCAACTTGTAAGAGAAGATAGACTAGTCCTAGTCCTACTAGGACTCCACATGTAACCCGCCCCTCTAACTTATATAAGGAGGGACAGGGCTCCCCAAAGAGGGACAAGCAAGAATAAACAATCTCTAGGGCTAGACACAAAGAGCCGGCTTACCGGCGACTCCCTCATGATCATAATGAGACCTAGCCACAAACAGCATGTAGGGTTATTACCGGATGATGTTTCCCGGGGCCCGAAGCTGTCTAAATCATTGTCTTATGTTGCGTCTCTCGATTCCGTCCAACCCCTCTTAAGCTACCACATAGATGCGTTGGCCTTGCGACTAAGTCCTTTCACTAGGACATCTGTCGTGACAATTCCACGACATAAGTGAAATTTGAGCTATTCAATTCAACGGTGCATGATCCCGTTAGAATTGACAGTGGTCACCCATTGCAATGCTTGGTAGTCGATCCCCTTTCCAGTCTGTCGCAGCTCGTTGCTTGAGGGTCCGGCTAGCCTTCAGTTGCGCACCCTGGTTGGCAAACCATGACGGCGGTCATCGAACCTCATACTATTATGGATGTGTGCATCGAAGGCCACGAAAGATCCTCCTTTTCTAAGAAAAAGTCCATCCTACACTTATCATTATTTGACAATTCCTTCGAAAAACCTAATTGCCAAGTCTTAAACAGTTAATATGTGTGTGTTGATGGAAACACCTTGTGGTCATGATTTATTTTACATCTGGTGGAGAAGATGACAGAATAGTCCATGGAGAACGTTAATGCCAACATGGGTGGTGCCCTATCGCGACACTGCGGTAAATGCATCTGGTGAAGGGCAACCCACTATTCAGCTTCTATAGTTGTCCTAGCAAGAGGATCAACAGGACTTGCATTATGATGTATTGTGTGTTTGATGCAATAGCAACAACATTTCGGGTGTTGATAGTAATTGCCTTTTCGTTTTGGAGCGGGATGGTATAGTAATTTACTAGTAGTACCTTAAACCCATAAGGAAACAAATGTCAATGTTTATGTGGTCAAGCAAGTGAACTTGTGTTGTTGTTACTATTAATAGGTAATGACGGATTTGTCAAAAACTTCAAACAAACGGAACAAAAGGAAATTAGCAATATGTTGATGTGTACTCGAGCTTTAATATACGTGATGTTATGTGTGTGGTTCATTTCGGATGTGTGTGTGGGAGTCTTATCCTTTGCTCCCTTCGGAGGAAGTGGAATGACACACGAGTTGAGTTTAGTCATGTAGGCACACTTTGCTGCATCGGTGAAATTTTAGACATTCAAATAGTTTAAAATCTAGTGAAATTTGAGCTATTCAAATTAGTGGTCATGCGGAATCCCGTGAGATTTGTCGGTGGTCACCCATCACAATGCTTGGGTAGTCGATCCCCTTTCTCCTCCATCGTGACTTCTTCTTGAGGGTTCGGCTAGCCTTCAGTTGCGCTCATTGGTTGGCCAACCATGACAACGGTTATAAGGCCTCATAGTCTTATTGCTATGTGCATCGGAGGGCGGGGGTGATCCTAATTTTCAAAGAAAAAACCCTCCTACACTTACCATAATTTGCCAATTGCTTGCAACAACATAATTGTGATGTCTTAAAATAGTTAATGTGAGCATGTTGATGGTAACACCTTGTGGTCATGTTTTATTTTATATCTCGTGGAGAAGATGACGGAATAGTCCAAGGACAAAGTCAACGCCAAGAATGGTGGTTCCCTGTTGTGGCAATGCGGTAGCTGCATGTTGTAAACAGTGACCCACCATTCAACTTCCATAGCCATCCTGGCAGGAGGATGAGGGGACTTGCATTCTAGTTGTTTTGTGTGTTCGATGCAACTGCACTGATAATTGTGGTGTTGATAGATGTTACCTTTTATTTTTCAAGAGGGATGGTATAGTAATTTACTAGTAGTACCTAAAACCCATAAGGATCTAAATGTTAGTGTTTATCTAGTCAAGCAAACTGAACTTGTGTTGTTGTTACTGTTTATAGGTGATGATCGGTTTTTCAAAAACTTCACACAAATTGAACAAAAGAAAATTAGCAATATGTTCATGTGTACTCGCACTTTAATATGATGTGATGCTATGAGTGTGGTCCATTTTGGATGTGTGTGTGGGATTATTTGCCTTGGCTCTTTTCTGGAGAAGTGGAGATGACACACGAGTTAAGTTTAGTCACGTAGGCGCACTTCGCAGCGTTAATGAAATTTGTGCTATTTAAATAGTTTTTAAATCTAGTGAAATTTGAACTATTCAAATCAATGGTCATGTGGGATTCCGTGGGACTTGATGGCGGTCACACTTTGCAATTCTTTGGTAGTCAATCCACTTTCCCCCCATCGCGTCTTGCTGCTTGAGGATCTGGCTTGCCTTTAATTGTGCTCCATGGTTGGCCAACCATGACGGACATCATCAACCTTCATACTCTTGAAAGAAAAATACCCTTGTACACTTACCATCATTTGCCAACTGCTTGCAACAACCTAATTGCCAAGCCTTAAAACAGTTAATGTGTGCGTGCAGATGGTAACACCCTATGGTCGTGATTCTTATTTTATAGCTAGTGGAGAAGATGATGGAACGGCCCAAGGGGAACCTCAACGCCAAGAAGGGTGTCGCCCTATCATGGCGTTGCAGCGGCTGAATCTGGTGAATGGTGACCCGTCATTCAACTTCCATAGTCGTTCTCGCAGAAGGATGAGCAGGACTTGCATTCTGGCTATTTTGTGTGTTTGATGCAGCTGCAGCGATAATTGTGGTGTTGCTAGAAGAGTTACCTACTCTTTTCAGAGTGGGGAGGTATAGTAATTTACTAGTAGTACCTAAAACCCATAAGGATCCAAGTGTCAGTTATGGGTTTGTAGTTGATGATGGGTTTGTTGGTGATGATGGGTTTGTCAGAAACTTCAGACCAATAGGACAAAAGAAATTAGCAATATGTTTACATGTAGGAGTGCTTTAACATGATATGCTATGTGTGTAGTCCATTTCGGATGTCTATGTGGGAGTCTTCGGCTTTGCTCTCTTTTGAGGAAGTGGAGATGACACACAAGTTGAATTTGGTCACATAGGCGCACTTTGCCACTTGGTGAAATTTGAGCTATTCAAATAGTTTTTAAATCTAGTGAAATTTGAGCTATTCAAATTGATGGTCATGAGGTATCATGTGAGACTTAATGATGGTCAGCCATCGCAATGCTTGGGTAGTTGATCCCCTTTCCCCTCCATCATGGCTCGCTACTTGAGGGTCCGACAAGCCTTTAGTTGTGCTCCTTGGTTAGCCAACCATGACGGAATCATCAATGTCTACCCATTCACATGCGTGCTCTTGTTGCACATGTCATGCAACTTTTGCATGCTACACTCCCTCTTATTTCTAAAGTTCTTGAGAGGCAAAAAGGTGGACATGTAAGTGTGATTTTACAAGAATCATAAGTGTCTCATGTTATGACGATAACCTCACGAACATTTCTAAATTTGTAGGTTTTTGAAACAATGGCCAACTAATTACTTATACTAGACATGTGGACATTGAGCAGAAAGCCTTGTGTCATGTGCACGTAGCCCACCTATCATGCACACCATTTTTTCATGAGTTGCCCATCACCTCGTCCAGATGGGATCACACGCCCTACAACAACCCACGTTGTCGATTGCTTCTCCACATAATTGAAAGATGAAGACAACATGCTTTTGGAGTATACTAAATAGCACAGCCGCACTATTTAGTACTAGGGGATATTTTTTAACATGCTAAAAGAACATTTTAGCCTTCAAATAACCAACAATGCTACATCTACTTATTCATCCTATGCAAATTAACTTATAGGTTACACGTTTCCTTTTTTGATTGGAAATTTTGAGCGAAGGGCCGCTGAATGGAATTAGCCTACTGAGCCATATTTTGATGTTGTTGTTGATCATATTCCTCTTTTGCATGATAGGGAAATTATAATAGCCCTTTCACATAATCTCGTCCAACATTCCAGAACAAAACATATAGATGTCCATCACCACTTCCTTAGGGATCATGTTTTGAAAGACATATTATTGTAAGTCACATAGGCACTGATATACAGCTAGTGGACATCCTCACCAACATGGCGGGCTTAAGGAATTTGGGTCCCGAGGCAAAAAAAAGATGCCCTATTTTTAAATCATATAATTAAATAACTAACATGTCTATAGAACATGCCCTCACTAAGTTATATAACCTGGAATATGTATTATTTGGTATGATATTTATGAATATAACAAATATCAATGCTAGGATAGTAAAGCTAGTATTAATATGATGAGCTAACCTCATGTTCTATCCAAAAGCATCACCCTCCTTGTATTTCTTGAAACAAATTCCTTACATGATCAATGATCGACTATACAGAGGTGCCTGAATTTAATGAAAACATGGAACATGGTATTAAACAACTAGGAGTTTAAGAAAATCTTCTTATGGGGGATGAGTCTTGTTCTAGCATGTGACTCCCTGGATTTGCCTTTTTTAGGTTTATTGAATATTTGATTTGAATTTGAATTTTTGATCAACTCTTTTGGACATGCCACTTGAGAATTATTTTTGATTTTCTTCCAAGTGGATCCTAGCACTCTCAAAACATCCCTTGACTTCATCCCTCTCAAAATAATGCCATGGAAATATTTTCTACAATGGCATAATATTTATTTTCCTCCTGAAAATGAATATTTTCCCAATATGCTCCAAAGCAACCCTCATTTTATGCCTCAGAAAATTCCAAATAAATTCCCTAATATTTTTTGAGTCATGCCTCACATTCCTATGCAAAACTATCCCATGGTCATGTTGATAAATTTGGCTTAAGAAAATATTTTCTTCTCTAGATAGTAAGATCACTTTGTGAAGGAAGTGCATTTTTGCTTGGTCCATTTGCGCAGAAATTTTTATGGCATGGCTATCTTCCAACCCAAATCTTAGCTACCAAGTCTCAAGTCTTATCACCTTATAGTTTTCTCACAAACATCTGCAACAATTTCTGTCCAGAAACTTGCAAACTCTCTCAAGTCCTGTCTGCTCGACCTGGTGATGAACCAAGAGCATGCACAGACGCAGGGTTGAAGGGACAAGAGCCTAGACATGGTCTGCTCACCCTCACGCAATGTGTTGCACCAGTGCATGCGGTGACCACGCCAAAACAAGGCGTTCGACAGTCGTTCGGCGCGCTCTGCGCATCGCGACCTCTCTGATCTTGCCCGTGCGCTCACCCCGCGCCAATCTAGCTTGTCTTCGACCTTCTGCTACCTCAGCCACTTCCTCAGCCACCCTCGGCTGCTCCCCAACGCTGGCAGCCTACTCGACGTACACGGACATGGCAGAGCAGGGGGCACAGTGTCGTGCATGATCATCCCGTCCCACTCTCGCGCCTTGTTGCTTGGCTCCGCTCTTCCACTGTGTTTGGATGGTCTCCTTCGATTACTCCCGTTGAGCCAGAGCTCGCTCGTCGCCTCTCGCCGCTCTAGAAGCCTCTCTGGCGGCCGCTAGCTCTGCCTCACCCTCTTCTATAAATAGTGTCACCCCCGGTCTGTGGTTAACTACTCACACATCATCGGAGGGGCAACAAGGTAGATGTATATGCCCTCCGTGATCGAATCCCCCTCCGGCGGAGTGCCCGAAAGGCCCCTAGATGGGATCTCATGAGAGCAGAAGATTGCGGCCACGGAAAGTATTTTTGGTGTGCCCTCTGCTCTTGGGGGAATATTCGGGTATTTATAGAAGAACAATTAGGTTAGAGGTGCCACAGGGGGGCCACAAGCCTGGGGGCGCATGATACATCTCCAACGTATCTATAATTTTTGATTGTTCCATGCTATTATATTATAATTCTTGGATGTTTTACAATCATTTTATAGTCATTTTATATCATTTTTTGGTACTAACCTATTCACATAGTGCCCAGTGCCAGTTGCTGTTTTCTGCATGTTTTTTACATCGCAGGAAATCAATATCAAACGGAGTCCAAACGCAATGAAATTCCTGGAGGATTTTTTGGGGCCAGAAGAAAGCCAGTGGGCCAAGGAAGTACCTGAGCAGCTGCTCGAGGGGAGCAGCACCCACCAGGGCGCGCCAGGAGGCCCAAACGCGCCCTGGTGGGTGTTGCCCATCTCGGGTGCCCCCTGAACCGCCTCTTTGCTCTATAAATATCCAAATATTCTAGAAACCCTGGGGGATTCGACAAAAATCAATTCCAGCCCCCGCAGAGTCCAGAACCACCAGATCCAATCTAGACACCGTCATGGAGGGGTTCAGCACTTCCATTGGTGCCTTGGTGACCCACAAGTGTAGGGTAACAATCGTAGTCCTTTCGATAAGTAAGAGTGTCGAACCCAACGAGGAGCAAAAGGAAATGATAAGCGCTTTTTGGTAAGGTTTTCTCTGCAAGCACTGAAATTGTAGGTGATAGATAGTTTTGTGATAAGATAAATAGTAACGAGTAACAAGTAAATAAAGTAAATAAACTGCAACAAGGTGGCCCACTCCTTTATGTAGCAAAGGGTAAGCCTGGACAATTTCTAATAATGAGAAAGGAGCTCCCGAGGACACATGGGAATTATTGTCAAGCTACTTTTCATCACGTTCATATGATTCGCGTTCGGTACTTTGATAATTTGATATGTGGGTAGACCGGTACTTGGGTATTGCCCTTACTTGGACAAGCATCCCACTTATGATTAACCCCCATTGCAAGCGTCCGCATCTACAAAAGAAGTATTAAGGTAAAGCTAACCACAACATTAAACATATGGATCCATATCAGCCCCTAACGAAGCAACGCATAAACTAGGGTTTAAGCTTCTGTCACTCTAGCAACCTATCATCTACTTATTACTTCCCCATGCCTTCCTCTAGGCCCAAATAATGGTGAAGTGTCATGTAGTCGATGTTCACATAACACCACTAGAGGAAAAGACAACATACATCTCATCAAAATATCGAACGAATACCAAATTCACATGACTACTAATAGCAAGACTTCACCCATGTCCTCAGGAACAAACGTAACTACTCACAAAGCATATTCATGTTCATAATCAGAGGAGTAATAATATGCATAAATGATCTGAACATATGATATTCCACCAAGTAAACCAATTAGCATCAACTACAAGGAGTAATCAACACTACTAGCAACCCACAGGTACCAATTTGTGGTTTTGATACAAGATTGGATACACGAGATGAACTAGGGTTTTGAGAGGAGATGGTGCTAGTGAAGATGTTGATGGTTATTGACCCCCTCCAGATGTGAGGATCGTTGGTGATGACGTTGGTGATGATTTCCCCCTCTCGGAGGGAAGTGTCCCCGGCAGAACAGCTCTGCCAGAGCCCTAGATTGATTCCGCCAAGGTTCCGCCTCGTGGCGGCGGAGTTTCGTCCCGTAAGCTTGCCCACGATTTTTTTTCCAGGGTAATAGCTCTGATATAGCAGAAGATGGACACCGGAGGCCCACCAGGGGGCCCAGGAGACAGGGGCGCGCCAGTAGGGGGGCGCGCCCTCCTCTCTCCTGGACAGGGTGTGGGCCCCTGGTGTATTTCTTTCGCTCAATAATTCTTATAAATTCCAAAAACATGTTTCATGGAGTTTCAGGACTTTTGGAGATGTGCAGAATAGGTTTCCAATGTTTGCTCCTTTTCCTGCCAGAATTCCAGCTGCCGACATTCCCCCTCTTCATGGTAAACCTTGTAAAATAAGAGAGAATAGCCATAAGTATTGAGATATAATGTGTAATAACAGTCCATAATGCAATAAATATTGATATAAAAGCATGATGCAAAATGGACGTATCAACTCCCAAAATCTTAGACCTCGCTTGTCCTCAAGCGGAAGCCGAAATCGAAAAATATGTCCACATGTTTAGAGATAGAGGTGTCCATAAAAATAAAATACGGACATGAGGGCATCATGATCATTCTTATAACAACACAAATATAGATTTTATCATATGATTTCTTATGCTCAAGTAACAATCAATCCACAATGTCAAGTATGGTTCAAAAAACTTCATTGGGAACTAACAAACTATAATCTCAGTCATTGAAGCAATTGCAATTTATTGTAACATCAGACAGAGTCAACAATAGATCTTTTCAGCAAGTTCACATACTCAACTATCTTGTAGCCCTCTACAATTGCTAACACTCATGCAGTACTTGTGGTTATGGAGTTTCAGCCGGACACTGAGAAAGATAGGGGCTTATTGTGTTGCCTCCCAACGTATTCACCTTTAGGTGATGTCAACAATAATAACCCATGCTAACTTACATCCAATTGGATATATATATATCATGATCTTTCAAACACGAGGAGCTTGCCAAAGGATAAAATGAAAAAGGGTAAGGTGAGGATCACCTTGACTCAAGCATAAAGTAAAAACATAAAGTAAAAGATAGTCCCTTCGCAGAGGGAAGCAGAGGTTGTCATGTGCGTTTACGGTTGATGCACAAAATCTTAATGCAAAAGAACGTCACTTTATATTGCCCCTTGTATGTGGACCTTTATTATGTAGTCCGTCGCTTTTATTACTTCCACAACAAGATCGTACAAAGCTTATTTTCTCTGCACTAATAAGTCATACATATTTAGATAGCAATTTTTATTGCTTGCAACATGACAACTTACTTGAAGGATCTTACTCAATCCATAGGTAGGTATGGTGGACTCTCATGGCAAAACTGGTTTTAAGGATATTTGGAAGCACAAGTAGTATCTCTACTTGGTGCAAGGAATTTGTCTAGCATGAGGGGGGAAGGCAAGCTCAACATGTTTGGAAGGTCAATGACAATATACTTTAACTGAGATGTCGGAAAACATAAACTGTTACATTGTCTTCCTTGTCCAACGTCAACTCTTTTAGCATGTCATACCTAATGAGTGCTCCCAATTATAAATGGTGTCCAAGATAATATATTTATATGTGAACCCCTCTTTCCTTATCACTTCCTATTAATTCCAACGATGACCAAAACTACATTCATCAACTCTCAACAATTTTTATGCCTCATACTTGTTGGGGAACGTAGTAATTTCAAAAAAATTCCTACGCACACGCAAGATCATGGTGATGCATAGCAACGAGAGGGGAGAGTGTTGTCTACGTACCCTCGTGAGACCCGGCGAAGCGATCACAACGTAGAGGAAGTAGTCGACGTTCTCCTCGCGATCCGACCGATCCGGCGCCGTTACTCCGGCGCCCCGAGTTCTTGACACACGTACAGCTCGATGACATCCCTCGTACTCGATCCAGCCGAGTGTCGAGGAGAGTTCCGTCGACGACGGCGTGGTGACGATCTTGATGTTCTACGGCGCAGGGCTTCGCCTAAGCTTGCGACGATATGACCGAGGTGGAATATGGTGGAGGGGGCACCGACACGGCTAAGGAACGATCCATAGATCAAACTTGTGTGTTCTAGGGTGCCCCCTGCCTCAGATATAAAGGAGGGAGGGGGAGGTGCGGCCGGCCCAGGGAGGGGCGGAGGAGTCCTACTCCCACCGAGTAGGACTCCCCCCTTCCTAGTTGGAGTAGGATTGGGGAGGGGAAGAGGAAAGGGGGCGCCGCCTCCTTGTCCTATTCGGACTAGGGGGGAGGGGGCGCGCGGCCTGCCTTGGCCGGCCCCTCCTCTTCTCCCCCGAGGCCCACTAAGGCCCATTTAGTTCCCGGGGGGTTCCGGTAACCTCCCGGTACTCCGGTAAATTCCCGATTTCACCCGGAACCATTCCGGACTCCAAATATAGGCTTCCAATATATCAATCTTTATGTCTCGACCATTTCAAGACTCCTCGTCATGTCCGTGATCACATCCGGGACTCCGAACTTCTTTGGTACATCAAAATACATAAACTCATAATAACTGTCATCGAAACCTTAAGCGTGCGGACCCTACGGTTCGAGAACAATGTAGACATGACCGAGACACGTCTCCGGTCAATAACCAACAGCGGGACCTGGATGCCCATATTGGTTCCTACATATTCTATGAAGATCTTTATCGGTCGACCGCATAACAACATCGTTGTTCCTTTGTCATCGGTATGTTACTTGCCCGAGATTCGATCGTCGGTATCCAATACCTAGTTCAATCTCGTTACGCAAGTCTCTTTACTCGTTCCGTAATACATCATCTCACAGCTTACTCATTAGTTGTAATGCTTGCAAGGCTTCGATGATGTGTATTACCGAGAGGGCCCAGAGATACCTCTCCGACAATCGGAGTGACAAAACCTAATCTCAAATACGCCAACCCAACATCCGCCTTTGGAGACACTGTAGTACTCCTTTATAATCACCCGATTACGTTGTGACGTTTGGTAGCACCCAAAGTGTTCCTCCGTAAACGGAGTTGCATAATCTCATAGTTATAGGAACATGTATAAGTCATGGATAAAAGCAGTAGCAACATACTAAACGATCGAGTGCTAAGCTAATGGAATGGGTCATGTCAATCGATCATTCTACTAATGATGTGACCTTGTTAATCAAATAACAACTCTTTGTTCATGGTTAGGAAACATAACCATCTTTGATTAACAAGCTAGTCTAGTAGAGGCATACTAGTGACATGTTGTTTGTTTATGCATTCACACATGTATCATGTTTCCGGTTAATACAATTCTAGCATGAATGATAAACATTTATCATGAAATAAGGAAATAAATAATAACTTTATTATTGCCTCTAGGGCATATTTCCTTGATCTCCCACTTGCACTAGAGTCAATAATCTAGATTACATAGTAATGATTCTAACACCCATGGAGTCTTGGTGCTGATCATGTTTTGCTCGTGGAAGAGGCTTAGTCAATGGAGTCGCAACATTCAGATCCGTATGTATCTTGCAAATCTCTATCTCTCCCACGGACTAAGTCCCGGATGGAATTGAAGCGTCTCTTGATGTGCTTGGTCCTCTTGTGAAATCTGGATTCCTTCGCTAAGGCAATTGCTCGAAGATTGTCACGAAGATTTTCATTGGACCCGATGCACTAGGTATGACATCTAGATCGGATATGAACTCCTTCATCCGACTCCTTCATTAGCTGCTTCGAAGCTGCTATGTACTCCTCTTCACATGTAGATCCCGCCACGACGCTTTGTTTAGAACTGCACCAACCGACAGCTCCTCCGTTTAGTGTAAATACGATCCGATCTGTGATTTAGAATCGTCGCATCGGTGTCAAAGCTTGCATCAACGTAACTGTTCACGATGAGCTCTTTGTCACCTCCATATCGAGAAACATATCCTTAGTCCTTTTCGGTATTTCGGGATGTTCTTGACCGCTGTCCGATGATCCACTCTGGATTACTTTGGTACCTCCTGCTAAACTTATAGCAAGGCACACATCAGGTCCGGTACACAGCATTGCATACATGATAGAGCCTATGGCTGAAGCATAGGAACATCTTTCATTTCTCTCTATCTTCTGCAGTGGTCGGGCATTGAGTCTTACTCAACTTCACACCTTGTAACACGTGCAAGAACCCTTTCTTTGCTTGATCCATTTTGAACTTCTTCAAAATTTTGTCAAGGTATGTGCTTTGTGAAAGTCCAATTAAGCGCCTTGATCTATCTCTATAGATCTTGATGCCCAATATGTAAGCAGCTTCACCGAGGTCTTTCATTGAAAAACTCTTATTCAAGTATCCCTTTATGCTATCCAGAAATTCTATATCATTTCCGATCAGCAATATGTCATCTACATATAATATCGTAAATGCTCTGAGCTCCCACTCACTTTCTTGTAAATACTGAGCTTCTCCAAAAGTCTCAGATAAACCCAAATGCTTTGATCACACTATCAAAGCGCTTATTCCAACTCGAGATGCTTGCACCAGTCCATAAATGGATCGCTGGAGCTTGCACACTTTGTTAGATCCCTTTGGATCGATAAAACCTTCGTTGCATCATATACAACTCTTCTTCCGTAAATCCATTCAGAATGCAGTCTTTACATCCATTTGCCAAATTTCATAATCATAAAATGCGGCAATTGCTAACATGATTCGGATAGACTTAAGCATCGCTACGGGTGAGAAGGTCTCATCGTAGTCAATCCCTTGAACTTGTCGAAAACCCTTTGACAAGTCGAGCTTTGTAGACGAAGAACATTACCGTCAACGTCGGTCTTCTTCTTGAAGATCCACTTGTTTTCTATTGCTTGCCTACCCTCGGGCAAGTCAACCAAAGTCCATACTTTGTTTTCATACATGGATCCCATCTCGATTTCATGGCCTCAAGCCATTTTATGGAATCTGGGCTCACCATCGCTTCTTCATAGTTCGTAGGTTCATCATGATCTAGTAGCATGATTTCGAACAGGATTCTGTACCACTCAGTGCGGATCTTACTCTGGTTGATCTACGAGGTTCTGCGTAACTTGATCGAAGTTTCATGATCAACATCATCAACTTCCTCACTACTTGGTGTAGATGTCTCGTAAACCGGTTTACGTGACGAATTACTTTCAAGTAAGGGAGAAGGTACAATTACCTCATCAAGTTCTACTTTCCTCCCACTCACTTCTTTCGAGAGAAACTCCTTCTCTAGAAAGGATCCATTCTTAGCAACGAATGTCTTGCCTTGGATCTGTGATAGAAGGTATACCCAACTGTCTCCTTTGGGTATCCTATGAAGACACATTTCTCGATTTGGGTTCGAGCTTATCGGGTTGAAGCTTTTTCACATAAGCATCGCATCCCCAAACTTTAAGAAACGACAACTTTGGTTTCTTGCTAAACCACAGTTCATAAGGTGTCGTCTCAACGGATTTCGACGGTGTTCTATTCAGTGTGAATGCGGCCGTCTCTAGAGCATAACCCCAAAACGATAGCGGTAAATCTGAAGAGACATCATAGATCGCACCATATCTAGTAAAGTGCGACTGACGTTCGGACACACCATTACGCTGTGGTGTTCCGGGTGGCGTGAGTTGCGAAACTATTCCGCATTGTTTCAAATGTAGACCAAACTCGTAACTCAAATATTCACCTCCACGATCAGATCGTAGAAACTTAATTTTCTTGTTACGATGATTTTCAACTTCACTCTGAAATTCTTTGAACTTTTCAAATGTTTCAGACTTATGTTTCATTAAGTAGATATACCCATATCTCGCTTAAGTCATCTGTGAAGGTGAGAAAATAACGATATCCGCCACGAGCCTCAACATTAATCGGACCACATACATACGTATGTATGATTTCCAACAAATCTGTTGCTCTCTCCATAGTACCGAGAACGGGTTTTAGTCATCTTGCCCATAAGGCACGGTTCATAAGTGCCAAGTGATTCATAATCAAGTGACTCCAAAAGTCCATCAAGATGGAGTTTCTTCATGCGCTTTACATCGATATGACCTAAACGGCAAGTGCCACAAATAAGTTGCACTATCATTATCAACTCTGCATCTTTTGGTTTCAACATTATGAATATGTGTATCACTACTATCGAGATTCATCAAAATAGACCACTCTTCAAGGGTGCATGACCATAAAAGATATTACTCATATAAATAGAACAACCATTATTCTCGATTTAAATGAATAACCGTCTCGCATCAAACAAGATCCAGATATAATGTTCATGCTCAACGCAGCACCAAATAACAATTATTTAGGTCTAAAACTAATCCGAAGGTAGATGTAGAGGTAGCGTGTCGACCGCGATCACATCGACTTTGGAACCATTTCCCACGCGATCGTCACCTCGTCCTTTGCTAGTGTTCGCAATCCGTAGTCCCTGCTTTGAGTTGCAAATATTAGCAATGTAACCAAGTATCAAATACCAGTGCTCTGCGAGCTCTAGTAAGGTACACATCAATAACATGTATATCACATATACCTTTGTTTACTTTGCCATCCTTCTTATCCGCCAAATACTTGGGGCAGTTCCGCTTCGGTGACTACCGCTGCGGTAGAAGCACTCGGCCAGCTTAGGTCCGGACTTGGGTTTCTTCTCTGAGCAGCAACTTGCTTGCTGTTCTTCTTGAAGTTCCTTCTTCTTCCCTTTGCCTTTCTTCTTGAAACTAGTGGTCTTATTGACCATCAACACTTGATGCTCCTTTTTGATTTCTACCTCCGCAGCCTTTAGCATTGCGAAGAGCTCGGTATAGTCTTTACTAACCCTTGCATATTATAGTTCATCACGAAGCCTTTGTAGCTTGGTGGCGTGATTGAAGAATTTCATCAATGACACAATCATCCGGAAGATTAACTCCCAATTGTGTCAAGTGATTGTAGTACCCGGACATTACGAGTATGTGCTCACTAATGTAACTATTCTCCTCCATCTTGCAGCTATAGAACTTATTGGAGACTTCATATCTCTCAATCCGGGCATTCTGTTGGAATATTAACTTCAACTCTGGAACATCTCATATGCTCCATGACGCTCAAAACGTCGTTGAAGTCCCGGTTCTAAGCCGTAAAGCATGGCACATCGAACTATAGAGTAGTCATCAGCTTTGCTCGCCAGACGCTCACAACATCCGTGTTGCTCCAAAGAAGAAGTTCGCACCCAGCGGTGCATCCAGGCGTAACTCTTACGTGCAGCAATGAGGATGATCCTCGTTACGGACCCAATCCGTAATTGCTACCATCATCTTTCAACTTTGCTTTCTCAAGGAACGCATTAAAATTCAACGGAACAACAAAGACGAGCCATCTATCTACAAACAAACATAAACAAGCAAGATACTATCAGGTACTAAGTTCATGATAAATTTAAGTTCAATTAATCATATTACTTAAGAACTCCCACTTAGACCGACATCCCTCTAGTCATCTTAAGTGATCACGTGATCCAAATCAACTAAACCATAACCGATCATCACGTGAAATGGAGTAGTTTTCAATGGTGAACATCTTATGTTGATCATATCTACTATATGATTCATGCTCGACCTTTCGGTCTCGTGTTCGAGGCCATATCTGCATATGCTAGGCTCGTCAAGTATAACCCGAGTATTCTGCGTGTGCAAAACTGGCTTGCACCCGTTGTAGATGGACGAGAGCTTATCACACCCGATCATCACGTGGTGT
The DNA here is from genome assembly GCA_021437245.1 of Aegilops speltoides. NCBI lineage: Eukaryota > Viridiplantae > Streptophyta > Magnoliopsida > Poales > Poaceae > Aegilops > Aegilops speltoides. Next base: position 451,007,829 of record CM038143.1, on the reverse strand, counting down.
GCAGGCACGATTTAACTTTGGCAACGGTGCATACCGGGAGAACACTTCTTGATAATTTAGTGAGAGATCATCTTATAATGCTACCGTCAATCAAAGCAAGATAAGATGCATAAAGGATAAACATCACATGCAAATCAATATAAGTGATATGATATGGTCATCATCATCTTGTGCTTCGTGATCTTCATCTCCGCAGCACCACCATGATCACCATCGTCACCGGCGCGACACCTTGATCTCCATCGTAGCATCGTTGTCGCCTCGCCAAACTTATGCTTCTACGACTATCGCTACCGCTTAGTGATAAAGTAAAGCATTACGAAGCGATTGCATTGCATACAATAAAGTGACAACCATATGGCTCCTGCCGATTGCCGATAACTTCGGTTACAAAACATGATCATCTCATACAATAAAATATAGCATCACGTCTTGACCATATCACATCACAACATGCCTGCAAAAACAAGTTAGACGTCCTCTACTTTGTTGTTGCAAATTTTACGTGGCTGCTACGGGCTTAAGCAAGAACCAATCTCACCCACGCATCAAAACCACAACGATACTTCGTCAAATAGACTCCGTTTAACCTTCTCAAGGACCGGGCGTAGCCACACTCAGTTCAACTAAAGTGAGAGAGCAGACACCCGCCGGTCACCTTTAAGCAACGAGTGCTCGTAACGGTGAAACCAGTCTCGCGTAAGCGTCACGCGTAATGTCATCCGGCCGCTTCATCTCACAATACCGCTGAACCAAAGTATGACATGCTGGTAGGTAGTATGACTTGTATCGCCCACAACTCACTTGTGTTCTACTCGTGCAAAACATCAAACCATAAAAACCTGGCTCGGATGCCCTTTGTTGGGGAACGAGTAATTTCAAAAATTTCCTACGCACACGCAAGATCATGGTGATGCATAGCAACGAGAGGGGAGAGTGTTGTCTACGTACCCTCAGAGACCAAGCGAAGCGATCACAACGTAGAGGAAGTAGTCGACGTTCTCCTCGCGATCCGACCGATCCGGCGCCGTTACTCGGCGCCCCGAGTTCTTGACACACATACAGCTCGATGACGCCCCCGTACTCCGATCCAGCCGAGTGTCGAGAGAGTTCCGTCAAGACGACGGCATGGTGACGATCTTGATGTTCTATCGGCGCGAGGCTTCGCCTAAGCTTCGCGACGATATGACCGAGGTGCAATATGGTGGAGGGGGCACCGACACGGCTAAGGAACGATCCGTAGATCAAACTTGTGTGTTCTAGGGTGCCCCCTGCCCCGTATATAAAGGAGGGAGGGGGAGGTGCGGCCGGCCCAAGGGAGGCGGCCGAGGAGTCCTACTCCCAGGGAGTAGGACTCCCCCTTCCTAGTTGGAGTAGGATTGGGGAGGAAGAGAGAAGAGGGGCGCCCCCTCCTTGTCCTATTCGGACTAGGGGGGGGGGCGGCCTGCCCTGGCCGGCCCCTCCTCTTCTCCCTCGAGGCCCACTAAGGCCCATTTAGTTCCCGGGGTTCGGTAACCTCCGGTACTCGATAAATTCGATTTCACCGGAACCATTCCGACTCCAAATATAGGCTTCCAATATATCAATCTTTATGTCTCGACCATTTCGAGACTCCTCGTCATGTCCGTGATCACATCCGGGACTCGAACTTCTTCGGTACATCAAAATACATAAACTCATAATAAGCGCCATCGAAACCTTAAGCGTGCGGACCCTACGGTTCGAGAACAATGTAGACATGACCGAGACACGTCTCCGGTCAATAACCAACAGCGGAACTGGATGCCCATATTGGTTCCTACATATTCTACGAAGATCTTTATCGGTCGACCGCATAACAACATACGTTGTTCCTTTGTCATCGGTATGTTACTTGCCCGAGATTCGATCGTCGGTATCCAATACCTAGTTCAATCTCGTTACGCAAGTCTCTTTACTCGTTCCGTAATACATCATCTCACAGCTAACTCATTAGTTGTAATGCTTGCAAGGCTTGATGATGTGTATTACCGAGAGGGCCCAGAGATACCTCTCCGACAATCGGAGTGACAAAACCTAATCTCAAATACGCCAACCCAACATCGCCTTTGGAGACACTGTAGTACTCCTTTATAATCACCCAGTTACATTGTGACGTTTGGTAGCACCCAAAGTGTTCCTCCGTAAACGGAGTTGCATAATCTCATAGTTACAGGAACATGTATAAGTCATGGATAAAAGCGGTAGCAACATACTAAACGATCGAAAGTGCTAAGCTAATGGAATGGGTCATGTCAATCAGATCATTCTACTAATGATGTGACCTTGTTAATCAAATAACAACTCTTTGTTCATGGTTAGGAAACATAACCATCTTTGATTAACAAGCTAGTCTAGTAGAGGCATACTAGTGACATGTTGTTTGTTTATGCATTCACACATGTATCATGTTTCCGGTTAATACAATTCTAGCATGAATGATAGACATTTATCATGAAATAAGGAAATAAATAATAACTTTATTATTGCCTCTAGGGCATATTTCCTTCAATACTTTCTATGTGTGAAGTAATCACTATCCATAAGATCAATATGAACTCTTTTATTCTTTCTACTTTCTCAAGATCATAGCAACATAGCAAAGCCCTTGACTCAACACTAATCTTTATTATAGATAGCTCACGGACTCGATTACAAAATGAGATCACAATGCAAAACTCAAAACTACTTGATATCAAAACTTCAATCTACTAGATCAAGATACTACTAAAATGACCGAACTAAATTAAATGGTAAAGATAGCAGTGTGATAGTGATACGATACCGGGGCACCTCCCCCAAGCTTGGCAGTTGCCAAGGGGAGTTCCCATACCCATGTGATTATTTCTCCTTCTTCACGATTGGTGTTATGATCTTCTTGGCGATGATGCCCGTCAGGATACGGTTTTCCTCCTCAAGCTTGTTGACTTGTTGTTTGAGGTCCATAATTTTTTACTTGAGCTTGCAGAACGGCCAAAGCTCCTTTTACCCAAGGATGCTGCATAGCTTCTGGAGAACAAGTGAAACTCTTTTTCATATTTTCATAAGAAAGAAATCTAAAGTTGGAAGGGGTGACCAAAGTAGGGATAGCCAGGCTAGGTAGTTCCCCCATAGTGAATTCTGCTTGAAGACGAGAGGTAACTTCTTGATCTTCTTCCATGGCATCTATCCTTTTCAAATCAGCTTCCATCTTGTCCTCCGTTGATGGTCCAAAGTGATAAGCATCCCTATTTGCTCCTGGACCAGGTGTTGGATGCGACACCCGACTCTCCCCGACTGACTCCTGAGAAGACACCTTACTTTTATTATGCAACAGGAACAACTCGAAACGAAAATAGAGGATATTTGCGTGATACTGTGGTCAAAACCTTCGGGAGTATATATTATGAATTTTTACCGACCAAAATACGTAATATGCAAGAAAACGGAGTCCGGGAGGCACACGAGGTGCCCACGAGACAGGGGGGCGCGCCCAGTAGGGGGGCGCGCCCTCCACTGTCGTGGGGTCCTCGTGTCCCTTTCGGACTACTTCTTTCTTCCTAAAATTTCTAAATATTCCAAAACTGATAAAAATTGCCATTGGAGTTGTTTTGGAGTCGGTTTACATACCGTACCACATACCTATTCCTTTCGAGTCCAGAACGCTCGAATGTGTCCTTATGTATTCCTTCGGGTTACGGTTTCAATAATATTAGTTTCAACATTGATAGGATTACCTGAAATATAATGTTTAATTCTTTGACCGTTTACCACCCTCAGATTTGTGCCTTCGAAGTTGTTGGTTTTTATGGCACCAGAACGATAGACCTCCTCGATAACGTAAGGACCTTCCCATTTTGAGAGAAGTTTTCCTGCAAAAAATCTTAAACAAGAGTTGAATAATAACACACAGTCTCCTACGTTAAACTCACGCTTTTGTACACTTTTGTCATGCGAGCGTTTGATTTTTTCTTTGAATAGCTTGACATTCTCATAGGCTTGGGATCTCCATTCATCAAGTGAGCTAATATCAAACAAGCTCTTCTCACCGGCAAGTTTGAAGTCATAGTTGAGCTCTTTAATAGCCCAATATGCATTATGTTCAAGTTCAAGAGGTAAATGACACGCTTTTCCATAAACCATCTTATATGGAGACATACCCATAGGATTTTCGTATGCAGTTCTATAAGCCCATAATGCATCATCAAGTTTTTTGGACCAATTCTTTCTAGATCTATTCACAGTCTTTTGCAAAATTAATTTGAGCTCTCTATTGCTCAACTCAACTTGACCACTAGACTGCGAATGATAAGGAGATGTGATTCTATGATTGACAACATACTTAGCAAGCATCTTACGGAAAACACCATGAATAAAATGTGAACCACCATCAGTCATAAGATATCTAGGGACTCCAAACCTCGAAAAAATAACTTCTTTAGGCATTTTAATAGAAGTGTTATGATCAGCACTACTAGTTGGAATAGCTTCTACCCACTTAGTAACGTAATCAACAGCAACTAAAATATGTGTATAACCATTAGAGGCAGGAAAAGGTCCCATATAATCAAAGCCCCAAACATCAAACGGTTCAACAACAAGAGAATAATTCATAGGCATTTCTTGACGTCTACTAATGTTACCTATTCTTTGGCATTCATCACAAGATAAGACAAACTTACGAGCATATTTGAAGAGAGTAGGCCAATAAAAACCAGATTGTAGTACCTCGTGTGCAGTTCTATCTCCAGCGTGGTGTCCTCCATAGGATTCAGAGTGACACTTATGTAGGATCTATTCTGTTCATGCTCGGGCACAACGCCTAATAACACCATCTACTCCTTCTTTATAAAGGTGTGGGTCATCCCGAAGTAATGTCTTAAATCATAAAATAACTTTTTCTTTTGCTGGTATGTGAAACTAGGCGGTATAAATTTAGCAACAATGTAATTAGCATAATCAGCATACCAAGGAGCAGTACGAGAAGCATTAACGACCGCCAATTGTTCATCAGGAAAGCTATCATCAATAGGCAGTGGGTCATCAAGAACATTCTGTAACCTAGACAAGTTGTCTGCAACGGGGTTCTCAGCTCCCTTTCTATCAATAATATGCAGGTCAAATTCTTGGAGCAGGAGAACCCATCTAAAGAGTCTAGGCTTAGCATCTTTCTTTTCCATAAGATATTTAATAGCAGCATGATCAGTGTGAATAGTATCTTTGGACCCAACAATATAAGGTCTAAACTTATCACATGCAAACACAACTGCTAAGAACTCTTTTTTAGTAGTAGCATAATTTCTCTGGGCAGTATCAAGAGTCTTACTAGCATACTGGATAACATTCAATTTCTTATCAACTCTTTGCCCTAGAACAGCACCTACAGCATAATCACTAGCATCACACATAATTTTAAAAGGTAAATTCCAATCAGGTGGCTAAACAATAGGTGCAGTGATCAAAGCCTTCTTAAGTATTTCAAATGCTTCTACACAATCATCATCAAAGACAAAAGGAATATCTTTTTGCAATAAATTAGACAGAGGCCTAGAGATTTTAGAAAAGTCCTTAATGAACCTCCTATAAAAACCTGCATGACCAAGGAAACTTCTTATACCTTTTATGTTCTTGGGACATGGCATCTTTTCAATAGCATCAACTTTGGCTTTATCAACTTCAATACCTCTCTCGGAGATCTTGTGCCCCAAGACAATGCCTTCATTAACCCTAAAGCGACGCTTTTCCCAATTCAAGACGAGACTAGTGTCTTCGCATCTCTACAAAACTCGATCAAGGTTTCTTTAACAATCATCAAAAGAGGATCCATAAACGGAAAAGTCATCCATGAATACCTCGCAAATCTTTTCACAAAAATCAGAGAATATAGCCATCATGCATCTTTGAAAGGTAGAAGGTGCATTACATAAACCAAAAGGCATACGTCTATAAGCAAAAGTACCAAAAGGGCAAGTAAAAGTAGTTTTAGATTGATCCTTCGCTGACACAAATATCTGAGAGAAACCAGAATAACCATCTAGAAAGCAGAAATGTGTGTGTTTGGATAGTCTTTCTAGCATTTGATCAATAAAACGTAAAGGGTAATGATCTTTCTTAGTAGCTTCATTTAACTTACGGAAATCAATTACCATCCTATAACCAGTAATAATTCTTTGCGGGATCAATTCATCTTTATCATTAGGAACAACGGTAATACCTCCCTTTTTAGGAACACAATGGACATGACTTACCCATTCATTATCAGCAACGGGATAAATAATACCTGCCTCAAGGAGCTTTAGTATCTCCTTTCTTACCACTTCCTTCATCTTGGGATTTAATCGTATTTGAGGATCTCTAACTGGTTTAGCATCTTTCTCCACTGTAATTTTGTGTTGGCATAATGTGGGACTAATGCCCTTAAGATCATACAGAGTATATCCAATAGCTGCTCGGTGCTTCTTCAGAGTTTTCAATAATCTTTCTTCTTCTTTCTTTGAAAGGTTAGCACTATTAATAACATGATATATTTCCTTTTCATCAAGATAAGCATACTTAAGATTATCAGGTAATGGTTTGAGTTCAAACATGGGATCACCCTTGGGTGGAGGGGAGCCCCAAGAATTTCAACGGGAAGGTTATGTTTCAGCATAGGTTCCTGTTTAAGGAACACTTCATCTATTTCCTTTCTTTCCTTCATAAACATATCATTTTCATGGTCTAGCAAATATTGTTCTAACGGATCAGTTGGAGGAACAGCATTAGAAGCCAGACCAATAATCTCATCCTTACTAGGTGGTTCCCTATCACGAGGTTGTCTACTAAACTTAGCAAAATTAAACTCATGAGACATACCATCTATGCCAACAGTGATAGTATTCTTTTCACAATTAATCTTAGCACTAGCTGTATTCAAGAAGGGTCTACCGAAAATAATGGGACAAAAATCATCTTGTGGGGAACCAAGAACAAGAAAATCAGCAGGGTATTTAACCTTCCCACACAAAACTTCAGCATCTCTAACAATCCCAAAGGGTTTAATGGTATCCCTATTAGCAAGCTTAATGGTAACATCAATGTCTTCTAATTCAATGGGTGCAATATCATGCATAATTTCTTGATATAAGGTATAAGGTATTGCACTAGCACTAGCACCCATATCACATAAGCCATGATAACAATGATCTCCTATTTTAACAGAAATAACAGGCATGCCTACGACAGGTCTACGTGTCTTAGTATCTGGCCTAGCAATATTAGCAGTCTCACCACAGAAATAAATAACGTGCCCATCTAAATCATCATCCAAGAGATCTTTAACCATAGCAATACTAGGTTCAACATTAATTTGCTCAGAAGGTGTATAAGTCCTAGTATTACTCTTACGAACAACAGTCGAAGATTTAGCATGATCCTTTATCCTAACAGGGAAAGGAGGTTTCTCAACATAAGTAGTAGGAACAATAGGATCACTATAGGTGATAGTCTTTTCTTCAACTGTAATAGGTGCAACTACTTTCACTTCAACAGGAGGATTATATTTAAACCACTTCTCTTTAGGGAGATCAACGTGAGTAGCAAAAGATTCACAGAAAGAAGCTACTATCTCAGAGTCAAGTCCATACTTAGCGCTAAATCCACGAAAAGCATCGGTATCCATAAAAGATTTAACACAATCGAACTTAGGTGTCATACCTGACTCCTTACCCATCGTCGGAACCCCAATCTTAAGAGTTGTGTTTAATTCTTTCCAATAAGTACCATTTGAAATCAATAGCCTTCAGCATATAAGAACCAGCACAGGAAGTATCGAGCAGGTTGCGATTATCAAGAGAAAGCCGAGCATAAAAGTTCTGAATAATCATTTACCGAGAGAGCTCATGATTGGGGCATGAATATAACATTGACTTAAGCCTCCCCCAAGCTTGAGCGATGCTTTCTCCTTCGCGAGGCCAGAAATTATATGTAATTACGATCTCGATGAACAAGATTCATAGGATAGAACTTCTGGTGAAATTCCAACTTCAATCGCTTATAATCCAAGATCTCGTATCATCACATAGCCTATACCATGTCAATGCATCTCCCTTCAAAGATAAAGGGAAGACCTTCCTTTTGACAACATCATCGGGAATACCTGCAAGCTTAAATAATCCACAAACTTCATCCACAAAGATAAGGTGTAAATCGGGATGCAATGTTCCGTCTCCTGCAAATGGATTAGCTAGCAGTTTCTGTATCATACCCGAAGGAATCTCAAAGTAAATATTTTCATAAAGTTCAGTAGGTTGAGGAGCAACTCTTTGCTCTTCTAGTCGGGGTGAAGATACCACGAACAAGCCCCTCAAAGGATTAGTTTCCATAGTGACAAGTAACAGAAAATTTCAGCACACTATATAAATGTTTCCTTACCAAGTTCCACTCACCAAAAGCGCTACACTCCCTGACAATGGTGCCAGAAAAGAGTCTTGATGACCCACAAGTGTAGGGGATCAATCATAGTCCTTTCGATAAGTAAGAGTGTCGAACCCAACACGGAGCAGAAGGAAATGATAAGCGGTTTTCCGTAAGGTTTTCTCTACAAGCACTGAAATTGTAGGTGATAGATAGTTTTGTGATAAGATAAATAGTAATGAGTAACAAGTAAATAAAGTAAATAAAGTGCAGCAAGGTGGCCCAATCCTTTATGTAGCAAAGGATAAGCCTGGACAATTTCTAATAATGAGAAAGGAGCTCCTGAGGACACATGGGAATTATCGTCAAGCTAGTTTTCATCACATTCATATGATTCACGTTCGGTACTTTGATAATTTCATACGTGGGTGGACCGGTGCTTGGGTACTGCCCTTACTTGGACAAGCATCCCACTTATGATTAACCCCTATTGCAAGCATCTGCAACTACAAAAGAAGTATTAAGGTAAACCTAACGACAGCATTAAACATATGGATCCAAATCAGCCCCTAACGAAGCAACGCATAAACTAGGGTTTAAGCTTCTGTCACTCTAGCAACCCATCATCTACTTATTACTTCCCCATGCCTTCCTCTAGGCCCAAATAATGGTGAAGTGTCATGAAGTCGACGTTCACATAACACCACTAGAGGAAAAGACAACATACATCTCATCAAAATATCGAACGAATACCAAATCTATTATATTATTAAAACCATAGAAAACAAATGGTTAAGATGTAATATTAGGAAAAAGACTGAAAATAACGGTTGTGATTTGGTTAAAAGATGCACGTCTCCGTGTCCCATAAGCATCCAACTGGCCGTAATGATTTGGAGTCCAGGTCTTACACGGCTTAGAATACACGCCTGTTAAAAAAAAGGAAACACCGGCTATGTAACATACGTTCCCACTTTCGAGCCAGCCTAGACAAAAGTCCAATTCCAATACGTTAAAAATAGATGAGTCATACTGCTTAAATAAATTGAAGGACACACACTGTATCATGCAGCTTTGTATGGTCAGGAACAAAGTCTTTTTTTACACAACTATGGTAGAAAACATTTTTTTTGACATATCTATGAGTACAACGGTCGAAGCATTGGACGAAACGATTTTTTGGACAATGAAAATTATACAGGCCAAAAATTATTTTAATTATTGTAGGGGGATAAAAGCAAAAAATGAATAGTAATAGGAGGAAGACGGGCAGCTCACAGTGGAAAATTAGAATGATATGTTTTATGAGATGAATTTTATAACTAAATTAATAGATATCATATTACGTCCTACTCTATATAAATATGACATACAATCGGCAAGTATTTTGACGCATAATGTAATTTGATTATAAGATTTCCTATAAATTTAAATATCCTACCTAATGAAACATGATGTGTGATTAGGCAGGTGATGGAAGATTAGATAAGGCTAGGTAATACCATGCAAGTATCACACAAGCCACCTGATTTATTTACATAGGTAAATATATTATTCGTTGATTACAGTTAAAACGGCTGAGACTAAAAAAATGAGAAAGCTACACACAATATCAATCACATACAACTAAGTTGAGCATTTTTCTTCTCAGGAAAAAGTAAGTCGAGCATTAGCACGTCAACCGGAGTTTACAATTATTTTTTGTACATCAGTACAAACACAAGCGCTCATATACCAGCGCATACACTAATCTCTATGAACGCACATACGCATAACCTATCCCTATGAGCAGTCTACAATTAATGTGCACAAAACCAATATATAAACATTAAAAGGAAGAAGCATACGACTGCATAGGCAGGCCTGGTCTCCAGGCAGCACAAACTATAATCCTGGTCTTGGCCGAAGAAGTAAAAAAAAGCACTGTTTTGTTTGGCTTCTCCCCGAAAAGGTGGCACCCAGCAGCTAGCGACTGGTCGCCATGATGATAGATGGATGCACGCACAACTAGACCACTCCGCTCAAGTTCGCCCATGTAGTACCAAACCGCTTCTCTTGCGAGCTGCTGCTGCCCACACGTCGGCTCTTCACGCTAGCCTATCTTCGTCGGGTCCAACTCGGCCTCTTTGCCTGATCTTCTCTATTTGCAGGCATGTCTACCTCTACCCTATATATATATATATATATATATAATAAAATAATAAAGCAGCTACTGTTGCTGGTTGTCCGTCATCGGCATTTTTACAGAAAACCCCTTGACTTTTATGGAAATAAACCCGCAGTCCAGTAAATAAGTGGGGAAAACGTTTCGTGTGTCTGCCCCACGGACGCGCTTGAAAGGAAAAAGAAAAATAAAAACCCACCCCCGAATCGAGCGACTGCGTCTCCCACCCCATCTGGATCCGCTGCCTCGCCGCCGCCGGCCCGCATCCTCCGCCTGGCAGGCCTTTGCCGTCCTCCCCGCACCCTGCCTGCCTCCTCTCGCCGCGCCCTCCTCCCGCGCCGTCCAAGTCCTCGCTGTTCGCCGACGCCGAGGCCCAGGCCGCCGCGCTCCGGACCTGCACCGGCGGGCTCGAGCACGCGCGCCGCCGACCGCGACGGGCTGCTCAACACGCTCCGCGCCGCCACGGTAAATGGCGGGAGGAGGAGGAGGACGCGCAGGAGGCAGGGTGATGTCGAATCGCGCGTTGGATCCGGCCGATGGTTCTGGCGACACGGACGCGGATGCTCTGGCCGCGGCCGCCCGCTCTATGCCCCCCCCGCTTGCGAGCCCTGCCTCTCCGGATCTCCAGCCATGTATGCTGCTGGGGACCTTGCAGTCCATGCTTGTCGGCGAGGGGAGCGCAGACAGCAGCCTAGCCCGTCACGTCACAAGTAACATGGCAGAGGCCTCTTCTCCCTTCTCGGTTTACAGCAGCATGCCACACTCTCGAGGCTCTGTCCCCGTCGTTAGCACACCGATTCAGAGGCAGAGGCTGACTTGCAGCTCGTGGACACAGAGGAGGAAGCCTAAGATCAATCTCAAAAGTTGTTATCATTGTTCTCAGCCAGCGATGCATAGGGAATTGTTTGCTCATCTATGTGTTAAAATCTGGACCTCTTCATCAACGACTTCAACAAGGATGAGATCAAGCTGCGTCTGCTGCTCTGTCCACCACAACAATTTTGGAATGCATTAACTTTTATCTGCCCAGGTTGAATCCTTCATTCCTCATTCTCATCCTAATTTCTTGATGTTGGGCAAGACACTCCAGATGAGTTGCTAACATCAAAAGGCTTCAGTTCTAACTAGAAGAAATTTTGCTTAGGAATATTTTATCAGTTTTGTGGTCAATTAATCAACTGGTGTTACAATAAAAGCAAGAAAGTGATGCAAGTTCTTTGGGATATATGCACTGGAAAATATATGAACACTGTTGGCCCAAAATCACAGGGCCCCACTAAATTGTTGGCCATTTGGCCTCATGATTTTAATGATAATCGTTCTACCATGAATTTTTTCTTCCGCTAGCATTTCAACAGTACTGTGTGCTGTAGCAGTATACATCTGAAAGAGTTTCCTCCTATGCCATGGATCCGGTGTAGCGCTCCAGTGAGAAATAATCAATGGTGTACTTATCCCCTTTACATGTTCTTTATTTACATTTTTTACATTGAATTCTAAGCTAAGTGCTTAGTCTTTTGTTACTTGCAGGCAGGAACATGAGCATGCATATCTGGGAGTTCCGAAGAAGGCGTTGACCCCATTATATATATATATTGCTGCTCTCTGCCAGAAACCAAGCAAATAACACTTCTATGATGCTGCTCACTGATCGATACTAAATACGAGTATATGGCTTGTTCTCGAGGATAGTTATCACTTTTTGATTCATATGGAATTTGAGGATATGGATGACACTGGTTTGTTTCTTTCACTACTAAACTGTCCACCATTAGCTTACGGGCAATGCTCCAGATCCACGCGAACATGCCCGAGTAAATGCTCTTTATGATTCCATGTTCTTATGTAATAAGACTTGATGTGTTTTATCTTCCAATAATTCAGACACGGGCCTTCCGCAACTTGATACAAGCTGCTGACAAGAGTTAGAGGGTTAGGTTTGATATTATTATTTGTTCTCATTATGGCACACCTTATTTATCTTTTATTCAGTTACATAGCTTGCCTGTATTACTTGAAACATAATTATACTGCGTACATTTAGTGGATACTATTGTTGAGTAAAAACGAAATTGAACTTCAAATTACATCTTTGGATTTAGATTGTTTCCTTAGAAACCAAGAGTTCTTTTTGATGAAAATGCAGATTGGCTTTTCATTCATGAAGAAGGGGTGTAGTACAAGGTGTTTCTCGAAAATATAGGGTAGTAGAGCTGCATATGAACTGTATGCAGGAAACATACTGATGGAACATAATGAAGCATCTCTAATCTGTCTCCTTGGTTTTTGAATCAGCTGGTTAAAACCCAAGATATCATTTGCGATTCGAAGAGTTGTTTACTAGAGGTATGCACGATCCTTTAGAAATTAGAAGTGATAGCAAAAAAAGTGGAACTGAACTGAAGCTATTTCCGTTAGTATTGTCTCGTCTCCTTGACCTTTCACGGAATCGATGTAACCATCCCGCAACCTGCAAATACTATAGATGATATGCAGAGAAGATTTCAATATTACTTATTACTGCCTTAGTACCATGCCTTTCTTCTCTACATAAATCATTTATAAAGCTGTAGGAGGAGCTCGACACATATATGAATATCCAACTAATTGCCTTACCACTAATTAGTTGCCACACTGCAACTCTTGACGGTGGATAACGACATCTTATTCTCTTGGTAGAGTTCAAAACAACATGAATCAAGTGATGAAATTCAGTTGTATTTTTTCTTTTCCGACCATGTAGTTTTTTAACTGCTCTGAAGGTCCTCTCATATATAATTAAGCTCACACACAAATGTCCTTGTACGTACTATAGAATCATATAGTCGACAATGTTGAACTTTTCTGTTGTAGTAAGAATATCAAGCATTATTTTGTCATTGGTGTTTCAGGTTTGTCGATTCTGGTATATCATTCCAATATTCATACTATAGAAGTTGTTGTCGAGAGTGCGAGAGGGTAGCAGAGTGGCGATGAGGGAGCACCATCACGGAGCTGTGTTAATAGAAGGCAACGTCGAGAAGATGTCGACAACCTCCGTGGATGAGCGGTGGTTGTGAGAGTTTGCCGAGGAAGGCCTACTCGATCATGGAGTGGCTATCGCTGCGTATGCACGCTAGCAACAGAGACAGCCATCCATTTGTGCCACCATCAATAACAACGTTGTAACAAGCATGGCTCTGCCTTTGGTGAGTAGAACTTTCTCCAAATCCAATCGAACTATTGGATTAAGTAAAATTTATTACTGTTGCCTCATCTGTGTCCATATCTCTGTTGGGAATTTGCAAGGTTCTTTGAAGCAAGAGAGTGGCTTACGTCATGTAGGCAACTGGTGGCTACAAGGATCCGTCGTAAACATGGTATGTGAAATTTGTGCTACACAGAATGGAAATGCCAATTTACAAAATATAATATGCATGTTTGGTTGATGATTACTTGGGGTAGCGAATAGAACTTGGAACCATATAACTTAAGTGTGGCTATGAAAATTTTAGATGGAGTTGGTGGTTTGGTACCTATTGGAGTAACAAATTCCAGTTACCCAAGAGAAAGCAAGGTCAATCGAAATCAATTATTAAATCTGCTTTATAGGCTTTGCTAAAGAGAGAAACCGAGAGCTACTAACATCTGGTTTCATTGAAGCTTATTAGCGTCTTGAATCGATTTGGACAAGAACTCCCCATGATCCTTGAATCCTGTAAAGCAGCATTGTGCATTGCTATTGGATGACGCTGTGGGTTGTGGGCGTAGAGTGGAGGTTGCATCACATGCTCAACGTTGTGTCAAAGGACTTGCATGGGCCACAGGGATGTGGTGGTGTTCATAGTGGGCAACGTTTGTTTTCATGTAAGTTATGGTCGATGTAAGATAGGTAGTGGATGGGCATGTCATAAGTTTTTTCTTCCGTTGCAACGCACGGGCATATTTCCTAGTACTACTTATCCATGCACGAGTGATAGCCACATTTGTTTACATGCGTCTGATGGATGGGCATACAAACTCAGCAAAGCCAACCAATAATAGAAACTCGTCAGAACAGCCTAGACATGGCAACCACGTTTGACATATTGGAGTCATGCAAATAAATAGAGAAGCAAACTAATTTATCATTCTGTCCTAAAATCTACATATGCACAATTAATCATGGTTGATCAAGATTTAAGTTGGTTTTTTCAAAATAGTAATATTACAAACTTATCTTATTAGATGGACAAACAATACAACTTGACCTATATGTGAATTTTAAAATAATAAATAAAAATAAATTGGTAAATCAGTTTATATGAATTTAGCTATAATATAACATATAACCTGTAAAGTTGAACATACAAGTAAATTAGTAGTCCATTCCTAGCCTATAAAATATGTGTCATTGCATAGCATCATGGACACAAAACAGAACCTCCAACAAAATTTTAAAAAAATGGAACAATTTAATCGCATGTTTTTAGGAACATACATAAATAGTTACTGAATCTTTGATTGTTAGGCTACATAGACAATTCAAGTAAAAGAGTATTATCACATCTGTCTGGAAGCACCTGTGGAAGATCGAGAGGCATAGAATTGTATTATCAGGAAACCACAATGCCACACACACAGTTGTGACACGTAGGCATAGAATAAGAAGACATAATGATTAGGCATTTAATTTTCAATGAAATGGTTTTTGGTGGTAGGACAATAGCAACATGCCATTGGTGAATATCTATCACAAGATGACATCCTTAGCAATAATAATACATTCAACAAAAAGATTTTTGCAAGACTTTGATCCTATTAACTCAAGATGCACATTCCAACTACAATCATTTCCTAGAGATCTTAAATAATATACCAATTATAACATTTGGCTAGGGCTGAAATATCGACCGATGAAGAGAAGTAGGAGAGAGAAATATGAAGATTGTTAAGTCACTATATGGTTTTGCTTGGATGTTGCGAATGACGGATGAATGTGTTGGCAAAAAATAATACATTTGGACATGGAATACCAACTTAATTTTTATCATGTTTCCTCGAGACATATGTTTATCTCTTTATTTTTTTCTAAGGTTTAGATGAAATTTTAGTGTCATAGCGATGCCAAAAATAAATTCAATTAATTTTTGACACAAGGGAAAATACTTATGGTAAACATAATATCAATTATAACTATAAGACATGAGAGAATGATACAAAATATTTTACCCAAAAAGAAATGACCATTTCATGTCAATATGTGATGAATCATTTTATTTTTCTGAAAACTACACTTAGATGCAAAATAAAATGGTAGAAATCAAAAGTAAAAAAGCTCTAACATTTTTTATAGAATATTTCAGAAAATTTCCAGAACATTTGTAGATTTGATAGGTTTATAATGGAAAACAAAAATTCCAGCCGCGCAAATGCGCGGGCAACACCGCTAGTTCACATGACTACTAATAGCAAGACTTCACCCATGTCCTCAGGAACAAACGTAACTACTCACAAAGCATATTCATGTTCATAATCAGAGGAGTAATAATATGCATAAAGGATCTGAACATATGATCTTCAACCAAGTAAACCAATTAGCATCAACTACAAGGAGTAATCAACACTACTAGCAACCCACAGGTACCAATTTGTGGTTTTGATACAAGATTGGATACAAGAGATGAACTAGGGTTTTGAGAGGAGATGGTGCTGGTGAAGATGTTGATGGAGATTGACCCTCTCCCGATGAGAGGATCGTTGGTGATGACGTTGGTGATGATTTCCCCCTCCCGGAGGGAAGTGTCCCCGGCAGAACAGCTCCGCCAGAGCCCTAGATTGATTCCGCCAAGGTTCCACCTCGTGTCGGCGGAGTTTCGTCCCGTAAGCTTGTCCACAATTTTTTTTCCAGGGTAAAAGCTTTGATATAGCAGAAGATGGACACCGGAGGCCCACCAGGGGGCCCAGGAGATAGGGGGCGCGCCCAGTAGGGGGGGCGCCGTCCTCTCTCTTGGACAGGGTGTGGTCCCCCTCGTGTATTTCTTTCGCTCAATAATTCTTATAAATTCCAAAAACATGTTTTGTGGAGTTTCAGGACTTTTGGAGCTGTGCAAAATAGGTTTTCAATGTTTGCTCCTTTTCCAGCCAGAATTCCAGCTACCGGCAATCCCCCTCTTCATGGTAAACCTTGTAAAATAAGAGAGAATACCCATAAGTATTGAGATATAATGTGTAATAACAGTCCATAATGCAATAAATATTGATATAAAACATTATGCAAAATGAACGTATCATGCCTCTCCTATGATGCGTGAGTAGTTCTTTGTAGACCTACGGGTCCATAGTTATGCTACAAAAAAGACACATCCGTGACATTTTGGGCCGAATAAAAAAAAATTATGTCATACATATGACACTTCTGTGACGATAATTGTGACAAAACCCGGTATCATCATAGATGTGGTGGGCTCCTACTTCTATGACAAAAAATCATGACAGAAAATGGGCTTTTCGTCCTGGGCGGGCCGGAGACGCAGCTGCATGACATTCCTTGGGCCGTCCATGACTGAAAAACCGTGGTAGTAGCGAGGGCGAGGAAAATTTCGGGGAGTTCCCGGTTACGGTGGGAGGTCGGGGGCCGAGCGATGCGCGTTTCTCTCATACATGTATGCACATGTGTGCGAGGCGTTGGATCTAACTGAAACCGAGCGAGGCATTGGGCTCTAACTGAACCCGAGCGATTGCACTGCAGGCTACGCATTACTGAAGTCGAGTGATCGATCGATGGATGTTAACTGAACCCGATCGAGCGATTCCTTCACTACTGCTGCTAACTGAAGCCGATCGATTGGATGAATAGTGAGCGTTGTGGGGGGGTTGGATGAGCGATGGCGGTGGCGTTGCCTCTTGATGAACAGGACCCGTGGTGTGGAGGGCTGGATGAGCGATGAAGCGGTGGAGGGAGCCCGTGGAGGGTGGTTCAATAGGACCCCGTCTTTGTGGAGGGCTAGATGAGCGATGAGCGGTGGAGGGTGGTTGAGCGATGGCCGGTGGAGTAGCGCGGTGGAGGCTGGATGAACAGGAGCCCATGGAGGCTGGAGGAGGTCGGCGGTGGGGATGAACAATATCCCGTGGAGTCCCGTTTTGCGGTACGCCACACCCCTCCCAATGAACAGGACCCCCGTTTTGACCGTTTTGCGGTACGCCACACCCCTCCCGATCAATAGGATCCCCGTTTCGACCGTAGGAGGTCCGTTTCGTCCGTTTTGCGGTACGCCACACCCCTCCCGATCAATAGGACCGCCATTTCGACCCTAGGCGGTCCGTTTCCTCTGTTTTGCGGTACGCCAGACCCCTCCCGATGAACAAGATCCCATTTCGAACATGGCCGGTCGAACACAAGGCTGTTTCCTCCGTTCTGCGGTACGCCAGGCCTCGTTTCCATCGCCTGTTCTGTCCAAGCCGGTTGGCTCCCACGCGTTCCGTTGCCTCCCAATGAACACGACGCATTCCGTTGCCTCCCCATGAACACGACGCATTCCGTTGCCTCCCCACGAACACGACGCATTCTGTTGCCTCCCCATGAACACGACGCATTCCGTTGCCTCCCCATGAACACAACGACGATGTTGTTTCTCTGTTCCGACCCAGCCATGTACATGAGCCCTCGCCGTACGTATGCGCGAGTAGGCGTTCGAGACCCCGCCCGTATGTACACATATGTGGCCGTATTTTCTTTCTTGCACCCTGGCCGCTGTACGTACGTGTACATGCTACGCGCGCACCTCTACTACGACACGTACGCGCCTCTACTACGACACGTGTGATGAAGTCATGTACCTAGGGTAGGGTCATAGACCTGTCTTAAGTACCCTTCCCAAGGACACCCTCAGAAGAAGCTGCCTTCCAGTCGACCAAGAGAGACTTCACTCGACAGACTCGAAGGACTCGACCATGAAGACTCACTCGACCACCAGGAGATCAAGAGCCACTCTACATCCAAACGGTCTGTAATAAAGTAGTCTTTATGGCATTTAGGACACTTTATGTAAGGCGTTACCAGTAACGCCTAGTCTTAATGTACTTTAAACCCTGCATAACTGAGGGCCGGAGGGGTCTGGCAGACACTATATAAGCCACCCCCTCCTCAGTGTAAAGGGTTCGCACCCCTGTAATCCATACACACATAATCCAGTCGACTGCCTCCGGGCTCCGAGACGTAGGGTTGTTACTTCCTCCGAGAAGGGCCTGAACTCGTACATCACTTGTCTTCACAACTGCTCCATAGCTAGGATCTTGCCTCTCCATACCTACTCCCCATTCTACTGTCAGACTTAGAACCACGACAGTTGGCGCCCTCCGTGGGGCAGGTGTCTTAGCGATTTTTGGAGAAGTTGCCGTTGTTCCGATCGCCTTCATCATGGTTTCTGGTGGAGTTTTGGTCGAGGGCCGCGAGATCCGTCTCGGTGCACTCACCTTCATCGCCGACGATTCCGCTTGGCTCCAGGAGGCTCCACTCGACATCGATGCGCTCCCCGTCCGTAGTGCGACGCATTTTCGGGCGTGTGTCCGCGGTGTCCTGCTGCGGCAACCGTCGACTCCATATCAATCGACTCCCCTGTCGTCCCCCCTCCCTGTCTCCCGCCAGCACAAGCGCTCTGGACGGTCGAGGCTCCAGCGGTGGGTGAGGCACGCGGTGGCTCGCCAATCGGCCACACCCCAAGTCGCGGTGATCGAGCCCGACGAATCTCTCTACGGCCTGTTCGATTTGTCGACTGGCTCCGTAAAGACCGCATCCAAGTGCGACAGCAGCGACCCGGCGGTGGAGGTCTTGATGGTCAATGGGCCTCGTAGCCCTCTCGGCTTCCCCCGCGACGACGAGATGGACGGCGGAGGCGACCCCGCTCAAGTCCATGAGGAATATCAGCCCGAGCCACTTAATTCCCTGCAAAGGGAAGAACTTCGCCGCAGGAACATGGATGCCCTGCATACTCCCATCGCAGGAGAAACCCCCGAGGCTCGCGCCTTGGAGGAGGCACGTTTGGCCAACTTGGCTGAACACACTCGTCTAGAGAACCTCCGGTGAGCACTCGACGAGCGCGCGCGGCAACGAGTACCCGACTCCAGTCGACGTCAACTCTTCCCGCAGCCGACTCAGGTATATCGAACCCCGATTCAGAATTTAGCAGCTGCAACCCGTATAGCAGATTCAATTCAGCCCTCTCAGTCGGAGGCTGGCAGAGGCTTGATGCAGATTAGGGATTTGCTCCGGGCAGCGGGAGATCAGAATTCAGCCGTGTCACAGTCACGCAACAGGATTCACAGTCGATCCGTTGCTACGAATACGGTTCAGTCGGCTCACAGCCCTAGATCGCCTCCGCGGCGTGAAGGACGTGAGAATCGACGAGACCAATATGATGACCGATATGATCGTGATGATAGGCGTCAAGTGCCCACTCCTCCCCCGAGGGGTGGGTCTTACGCTCATCGGCAGCAAGATGATAGGCGTCAACTCAGTGTGGGGCGAAGAGCTCCGGTCGACCCCAGGGAACCAGGCTTTGACGCGCGATCCATCATCGTGCAAGGCTTGGTCGATCGGAACAGGGCTCATCGAGGTGGCCATGATAGAGATGCGCCCACTAGCAGCCGAGTGCATGTTTCAGGTCCAGAATGTTTCAGCAGGGCTATCAGAGCCGCGGTGATTCCCCCCAACTTCAGGTTGGCGATCGGAGTAAGTAAGTTCACGGTGAGTCTAAGCACGAAACTCGGCTTGAGGACTACCGAGTGGCGGTACAGATCGGCGGCGGAATGACGAGGTGGCTATGAAGCATTTACCTCTCATGTTGGAAGGTTCGGCCGAGGCGTGGTTGAATCGATTAACTCAAGCAGCATTTACACTTGGGAAGATCTTTCCGAGTGTTAAATCATGACATTTGAGGAACCACAGCGACCAGCTGGGTTGACAGAGCTGCAAGTCTGCGTGCAGAAGTCGAATGAAACCTTAAGAGAGTACATTCAGAGATGGATTACTTTGCATCATACCGTGGAGAACGTGTCTGATCATTAGGCAGTCTATGCTTTCAAGGATGGTGTTAAGAACAGAGAGTTAAGTTTGAAGTTTGGGCGGACCAGAGATATGACCCTAAGTCGAATGATGGAAATTGCCACTAAGTATGCCAATGGTGAAGAGGAGGACCGACTCCGAAGCGGCAAGTACAAGCCGAGTCAGTCGGAGAAAGGAAACTCCAGTCGGAAGCAGAAGCGGAAGGCCAAACTAGCGGCTCCTGGGAAGGCTCTGGCCATGACTCAGGGCAAGTTCAAGGGAAAACCCAAAGGATCCTGGAACCCCAATAAGGTGAAGGATAAAGAAAGAAATGACGTGATGGATCTGCCGTGTCACATCCACACGAAGAAAGACGAAGAGGGTAATTTCATTTACTCGAAGCATACCACTCGCCAGTGTCGGCTCCTGATCCAGCAGTTCCAAGGTAAACAGCCCAAGGACAAGGAAAAGGAGTCGGACAAAGCTGAAGACAAGGAGGACAGTGAGGGAGGATATCCTCATGTTAACTCCACTCTGATGATCTTTGCGGATGTGGAAAGCAAGAGCCGACTGAAGGTTATCAACCGTGAGGTGAATATGGTCGCCCCGGCGACGCCCAGTTATCTAAGATGGTCCCAAACTCCCATTACATTCGACCAGTCTGATCACCCGACTCACATAGCCACCCCTGGGAGGCAAGCTTTGGTGGTCGACCCGGTCGTCGAAGGCACTCGACTGACGAAGGTGCTAATGGATGGTGGAAGTGGATTGAACATATTATATGCGGAGACGCTGAAAGGAATGGGCATTCCGATGTCCCGACTGAGCACCAACAACATGAGTTTTCATGGAGTTATACCCGGAAAGAAGGCTAAGTCACTCGGCCAAATAGCTCTGGACGTGGTGTTCGGTGACTCGAAGCATTTCCGCAAAGAGAAGCTGACATTTGAAGTCATGGATTTTCAGAGTGCTTACCACGCTATTTTGGGGAGACCAGCTTATGCACGGTTCATGGCTCGACCATGATACGTGTACCTCAAACTGAAAATGCCTGGCCCCAAAGGCGTGATCACTATCACTGGTAATCGGAAGAAGGCAGAAGAGTGTTTCCAGAAAGGCTCGAAAATTGCTGATTTCCAGATAACAATGGTCGAGCTGGAGGGGTACAAGAAAAATGCAGATCCGAGTGATTTGTTGGGGGCCAAGAAGCCTACCACAGAATCAACATTTCAGTCGTCCGGTGAGACAAAACCTATTCACATTCACCCCACCGACCCCAATGCAGCTCCGACCCATATTTCAACAACACTCGATCCTAAATAAGAAGAAGCGCTCATCCAGTTCCTCCGTGAGAACTGGGACATCTTTGCATGGAAGCCTGCTGACATGCCAGGTGTTCCCAGGGGACTAGCTGAGCATCGCCTTAGAGTCGACTCAACAGCGAAACCAGTCAAAGAACATCTTCGACGGTCCGCCGTCTAGAAGAGAAAAGCCATTGGTGAGGAGGTGGCTCGACTATTGGCAGCAGGGTTTATCCGAGAGATATACCACTCCGAGTGGCTCGCCAATGTCGTCATGGTTCCCAAGAAGGACAAGTCACTCCGCATGTGCATTGATTTCAAACACATCAATCGGGCCTGCCCGAAAGATCATTTTCCTCTCCCTCGCATCGATCAAATTGTTGACTCGACTGCGGGATGCGAGAGATTGTCTTTTCTAGATGCCTATTCCGGGTACCATCAGATCCGTCTGTACGGACCCGATGAGATAAAAATAGCTTTCATCACTCCATTCGGGTGCTTCTGCTATATCACCATGCCATTCGGCCTGAAGAATGTCGGAGCCACGTTCATGCGGATGATTCAGAAGTGTTTACTCACTCAAATCAGTCGGAACATTGAAGCGTACATGGATGATATTGTGGTCAAATCACGAAAGGGTTCTGACCTGTTGACTGACCTCGCTGAAACATTTGCCAATCTCAGGAGGTATGATATCAAGCTCAATCCGTCAAAGTGCACATTCGGAGTTCCTGGTGGAAAGTTACTCGGTTTTCTTGTTTCCGAACGAGGAATCGATGCTAACCCAGAAAAAGTTGGTGCTATACTCCAAATGAAACGCTCTGTGCGGGTGCATGATGTCCAGAAGCTTACTGGATGTTTGGCCGCGTTAAGTCGATTCATCTCTCGACTCGTCGAAAAGGCATTGCCTCTTTACCGACTGATGAAGAAGGCAGACAAGTTCGAGTGGACTCGAAGCGATGCAGCGCTTGCCGAGCTAAAAGCTCGCTCTCCACCCAGCCGGTGCTTGCTGCTCCAATCAGCAAAGAGCCTCTGTTGCTTTATATTGCAGCCACAGGACAAGTCGTCGAGACAAGATTTACGGTCGAGCGGGAAGAAGAAGGCAAAGCCTTCAAAGTTCAGCGCCAGATGTACTATCTTTCAAGTTTTGACTCCATCAAAGCAAAGATATCCTCATTATCGAAGCTTGTGTATGGGATCTACATGACCACGAAGAAGGTTGCTCATTATTTCTCGATCATTCCATTACGATCATCGGTGACGCTCCACTTTCGTAGAGATTTACACTGTGAGACGCAATCGGTCGAGTGGCGAAATGGGCGATTGAACTCCTTCCCTTGATATCAAGTTTGAGGCAAAAAAGCCATTAAGTCCCAAGCAATAGCAGATTTCCTTGCCGAGTGGATCGAACAAAGACAGCCGATTCAAGTTCACTCGAGCATTGGACCATGTTTTTTGATGGCTCTAAGATGTTAAATGGTTCCGGTGCTGGGGTAGTCTTGGTTTCCCCTAGAGGAGATAAGCTCAGATATGTGCTCCAGATTCACTTTGATTCCTCCAACAATGGGCAGAATATGAGGCCCTTTTGTATGGGTTGCGCATGGCCATTTCACTCGGCGTCCGTCGCCTTATGGTTTATGGCGACTCGGATTTGGTGGTCAACCAAGTGATGAAGGAGTGGGACGTTAGAAGCCCAGCCATGACTGGATACTGTAATGCAGTGAGGAAGCTTGAAAAGAAGTTTGAGGGGTTAGAGCTCCATCATATACCCCGACTGAAAAACCAAACGGCTGATGATTTGGCAAAGATAGGTTCCAAGAGAGAAGCCATTCCCAGTGGCGTGTTCTTGGAGCATATCCATACTCCATCAGTCAAAGAAGATCCTTTTACTGAAGAAGCGCCGCAGCCCAAGAGTGCCACAGATCCGACTGAGGTTGAAGTTCCAGCAGTGGTCGACTTGGTCATGGAGGCTTTAGTGATCACTCCCGATTGGACAGTTCCATATATCGCGTATATCCTGAGAAAAGAGCTCCCAGAGGACAAAGAAGAGGCTCGACAGATCGTCTGCCGATCCAAAGCCTTTACTGTGATCAAAGGGCAGCTATACAGAGAGAGAGAGCGACTGGAGTTGGCCAGAAGTGCATAACGCCAGAAGAAGGTCGAATAATCCTTGATAACATCCACTCGAGGACCTGTGGCCATCATGCGTCCTCTCGGACCATCGTGGCCAAAGCATACCGAGCCGGATTTTATTGGCCAAGGGCGAATGAAATGTCAAAGGAGATAGTCGACAAGTGTGAGGGATGTCAATTTTACTCCAACATGTCACACAAGCCTGCATCAGCTCTAAAGACCATACCACTCGTCTGGCCCTTCGCAGTATGGGGATTAGATATGGTTGGTCCCCTGAGAACAGGACGAAGCGGTTTCACGCATGTACTGGTAGCAGTCGACAAGTTCACCAAGTGGATTGAGGCTAAACCCATCAAGAACCTTGACGCCGGATAACTGCTGTCCTTCATCGAGAACCGATATTCAGATATGGAGTCCCACACAGCATCATCACTGACAATGGATCAAACTTCGATTCGGAGGAATTCAGAGCGTTCTGCACATCTCAGGGCACACGAGTCGACTACGCTTCAATCGCCCATCCCCAGTCGAATGGGCAAGCGGAGCGGGCAAATGGCTTGATCCTCAAACGGTTGAAACCCTGACTGATGTGTGACCTCAAGCAAGCGGCTGGAGCATGGGTCGATGAACTCCCCTCGGTGCTGTGGGGTCTAAGGACCACGCCTAACCAGTCGACTGGGAGAACTCCATTCTTCTTGGTCTATGGAGCTGAAGCGGTCTTGCCGAGTGATCTGCTCCACAATGCTCCTCGAGTAGAGCTCTACACCGAAGCTGAGGCAGAACAAGCGCGGCAGGATGCAGTCGACCTTTTAGAGGAAGAAAGGGAAATGGCTCTAATCCGATCGACCATCTACCAACAGGACTTGCGTCGCTTCCAAGACAAAAACGTGAAGAGTCGAGCCTTCCAGGAAGGAGATTTGGTTCTCCGAGTGGATCAGCAAAAACCACACAAGCTTGCTCCTTCTTGGGAAGGACCCTTCGTTGTCACCAAAGTTCTCCACAACGGGGTGTACTGTCTCTACAACGTCGAGCACAACATCGACGAGCCCCGAGCTTGGAACGCGGAGTTGCTCCGCCCCTTTTACACTTAAAGTTTTCACTCGGATGAGTTGTAATAAAAGTACTTTTGTAGTTCATGTTTGCAAGATAATAGTGTCATAATTTCCCCAATGATTTTTGTCACTTTTATTTGTTCAGTGAAATTCCCCCTTAGTGGGTGGCTTAGCTGCGAATCCGTTTCGCCTAAGTTTGTAAAAAAAAATCCTTACCGAGTGGCGAGCCGGCCTCCCACTCGGGGGCTTAGCTGCGAATCCGTTTCGCCTAAGTTCTAATAAAATCCTACCGAGTGTTGAGCCAGCCTCCCACTCGGGGGCTTAGCTGCAGTCCAAGTACTCGCCTAAGTTCTAATAAAATCCTACCGAGTGGTGAGCCAGCCTCCCACTCGGGGGCTTAGCTGCAGTCCAAGTACTCGCCTAGGTTCTAATAAAATCCTACCAAGTGGTGAGCCAGCCTCCCACTCGGAGGCTTAGCTGCAGCCCAAGTACTCGCCTAAGTTCAAATTCAATGTGCGCTCCGCAAGGAGGACGAGGTGCAGGTCGACTGCTACCCTCTCCTCTAAGCTACGCCACAAGTACAACATGCGCCATAAGGAGGGCCGAGTGCAGGTCGATCGCTACCCTCTCCCCGAGCTACGCCACAAAGTACAACGTCTTTCGCAAGGAGGGACGAGTGCAGGTTGACTGCTACCCTCTCCCCGAGCTATGCCACAAGTACAACGTGCGCTCTGCAAGGAGGACGAGGTGCAGGTCGACTGCTACCCTCTCCTCCGAGCTGCGCCTCAAGTACAACGTGCGCGCGCAAGGAGGATGAGATACAGTTTGACTGCTACCCTCTCCTCTGAGCTACGCCACAAGTACAACGTGCGCTCGCAAGGAGGACGAGGTATAGGTCGACTTCTACCCTCTCCTTCGAGCTACGCCACAAGTACAACATGAAAATCCCACCGAGTGGAGAGCAGACCTCCCACTCGGGGGCCTAGCTGCAGCCCAGTGCTCGCCTAAGTTTTGAAAATCCTACCGAGTGGAGAGCAGACCTCCCACTCGGGGGCTTAGCTGCAGCCCAGTGCTCGCCTAAGTTTTGAAAATCCTACCGAGTGGAGAGCAGACCTCCCACTCGGGCGTGGCTGCAGCCAGTGCTCGCCTAAGTTTTGAAAATCCTACCGAGTGGAGAGCAGACCTCCCACTCGGGGCTTAGCTGCAGCCAGTGCTGCGCCTAAGTTTTGAAAATCCTACCGAGTGGAGAGCAGACCTCCCACTCGGGGGCTTAGCTGCAGCCCAGTGCTCGCCTAAGTTTTGAAAATCCTACCGAGTGGAGAGCAGACCTCCCCACTCGAGGGCTTAGCTGCATCCCAGTGCTCGCCTAAGTTTTGAAAATCCTACCGAGTGGAGAGCACACCTCCCACTCGGAGGCTTAGCCGCAGCCCAGTGTCTGCCTAAGTGAATTGGGGAACAAGTCGATTGCAATAGGCACCTCGCTTTAACCTGCAAAAGATACCTCAAACCAAATGCAAGCATATTTAAAACGTCGAATCGAAATTCGGGTAACACCTAGTGGAACCGAAAGTGCTCAGGCGCTAAGCCTGTTAAGGTTTGTCGGTTACAAAAACCACTCGACATACCGAGGCAAATTTAAAGTGTCGAGCTCAAGAAGTTTTTTACCCCTCCTGTGGAGGGCTGGAAGGTGCAACAAACTCGTCAAGGTCGATTCCGTCAGCAATCCGAGTGGCAGCGGCGATGAAGGTCTCCATGAAAGACCGGAAATCGTGCTTCTTGGTGTTAGCCACCCGAAGAGCCGCCAACTTGTCTTCTCGTGCATCCTTGCAATGGACTCGGGCCAGAGATAGAGCAACATCTGCGCCACACCTAGCAGAAGACTTCTTCCACTCCTGCACTCGACTTGGGACTGTGTTCAGTCGAGTCATCAGAGACTCGAGGTCATTCTAGAGCGTCTCTCTGGGCCAGAGCGTAGCGTCGATGCGGGAAGTGGAGACCTTCAGCCTTGCGAGATAATCAACGACAGCAGCAACACGAGATTCGAGCCGGAGCACGTTCATGGCAACTTCGTCATTCACAGGAGAGTTGATGGGGTCCAGGTTTGGCTCCAGTCGACCAGTCTCCTCTTCAAAGTTCTCGCAAAATTCTGCAAGCACAACCACCGAGTCAAGATAATAGTCGAATGGAAAGATCATAGTTAAAATACCTGTTTGATGCAAAAGATTACCTTCGAGCATGAGGAATAGCTTCTTGGCGAGTCCGCCCAGATAAACCTCCAGATCGTTCTTCTTCCCCACCAGCTCACTGGCCTTGTCACTCAGGGCGATCTTATCACTTTTCACTCGACTGACCTCTTTGTTGGCAGCATCAAGAGCAGCTTTCAGATTGGTGTTTTCTTCTTCAAGCTTGGTGACCGAAGCCAACTTCTCGTCTGCGAGCTTAGTCTTCTCTAAAGCTGTTTTCTGCATTTCAGCGAACTCAAGGTCTTTCTTCTTCTAGGCATCCTTCACTTTGCTTGCAAAGTTACAGTAAGGTCAGAATTTGAAACAAATGAGGAGCAAAAGCAGTCGTCGAAAGCCTCACCAAACATACCTTTAGCTTCCTCCTTCGCCTTCGTTAAATTCTCCTGGACCAGCTTCAAATCAAGCTCGAGCTAGATGTGTTTGTTCTCCAACTCAGTGTAACGAGCCGCAAGGTCGCAGGATTTCTACGAAGAACCAATCGACAAAATGTCAAAGACAAGTCACTTCCGAGTGACTAAGGAAAAATCATACGTTTCTAAGACTAGAGCCGAATGCAAACATTCGACCGTAGTCTCGGGGACTACACCCAGTGGGTGCACTCAGCGTGCCCCCACTAGTTCTATCAAGTTAGAGTCGACCAGTCGACCAACAAAAAAAAACAGGACATGTTCTTGATTGTAGTCAATCGCCGTGATCGACCACGATCCGGGGACTACACCCAGTGGGTGCACTCAGTGTGCCCCCACCGGTCTGTAAATCCATTCGACCTAATCGAATGAAGGGAAAACTTAAGATATAAAGACTATGGTCAACTGCCAGCAGTCCACCATAGCCTTGGGGACTACACCCAGTGGGTGCACTCAGCGTGCCCCCACTAGCTCGGAATTTCAATCAACACACCCAGTGGGTGTAAGGCAATCACTAGGAATTTCAGAAAGAAGAATCTTCAGACATCATATCCTAACAGAACAGGTGGTAACCGACTGACCTGAACGTTACTCTGAAGAGCTGAACTGGCGTCATAGGCTGCCTGGCTAGCTTCTCGGATGGCCTTCACTTGGGCTTTCTCCTCAGGGAGCACCTTCAGAGAAGAGGGCTTGTTCACTCGGTCCATGGAAAACGGAGGGAGACCAGTCGATTGCCCCGGTGTCAACTCGTCTTGGCAGTAGAACCAAGTCGACTGCCATCCTCTGACCGACTCAGGAAGGGTCATGGCCGGAAAAGTACTCTTGCTCCTCATCTGAATCCCAAGACCCCCGAACATCTGAATAACCTTAGTCCTATCGTCATCTGGACTCGCCTTTTTCACTGTCTGTGAGCGACAAGTGAATATGTGCTTAAACAGACCCCAGTGCGGTCGGCAGCCCAGGAAGTTCTCGCACATGGACACGAAGGCAGCAAGGTAGGCGATGGAATTTGTATTGAAATGGTGGAGTTGCGCCCCAAAGAAATTCAAGAAACCACGGAAGAAAACACTCGGAGGCAGGGAGAACCCACGGTCGACGTGAGTAGCTAGAAGAACGCACTCACCCTCCTGCGGTTGTGGTTGCCACTCGTTCCCCGGGAGCCTCGCTGCCCCGTGAGGGATCAAGCCCTCGTTGGCCATCTCAGTGAGATCCGTCTCGGTGATGGTCGAGCGGATCCAATCCCCTTGTACCCAGCCTTGCGGCAGGCGAGACCTGGACGAGGATCCGCCCCGACTGGGCGCTCTCCCTTTCGCCTTCCCCGTCACCGTCGCCTTCTTCGCGTGCTCCAAAGCCGCCGTCTTCTCCTTCACCATTGTCGCCGACGAAGCACACGAGGAGTGGATGGGCGGGGGCAAAGACAGGCACAGCGGGCGGAGAGGGAGAGGGCAGAAGAAGGAATGGGATGATACTGTTCAAAAACCCTCACCTGGCGCCTTTTATAAGGACACATCCGAGTGGCTGACGAGTGGGCCCAGACAATCCTATCATATCCCGAAACAGTCGCGCGTACGCGATACGTGGCGAAAAAGACGGTGCGGAAATCAAGGCGTCTATGCCCTATCCCATCCGATCGCCGCGGTCTGCCCCGCTTCGCGCGCTTCCCAAAATTCGGATCCCAAAAAATCCGCTAACAGCAGATCAATCTGTCAAACGGAAGATTTCCTGCGACCCGTCGCTCGGAAGTCTACTAAGTTCAAAAGTTCACTCGACATAAGAAAGGAATGGATCAAGGCGACTGAAAGAAAAGTTGTTGCATCAACAAAAGATTATTGGTCCAAGATGAGGCATGTTCAGAACACAAAAGCGGGTCGGAAATATTAACAACTCCTTCCGCACTCAAACCTCGATCCATTCGGGGGCTAATGATGAAGTCATGTACCTAGGGTAGGGTCATAGACCTGTCTTAAGTACCCTTCCCAAGGACACCCTCAGAAGAAGCTGCCTTCCAGTCGACCAAGAGAGACTTCACTCGACAGACTCGAAGGACTCGACCATGAAGACTCACTCGACCACCAGGAGATCAAGAGCCACTCTGCATCCAAACGGTCTGTAATAAAGTAGTCTTTATGGCATTTAGGACACTTTATGTAAGGCGTTACCGAGAACGCCTAGTCTTAATGTACTTTAAACCTGCATAAGCGAGGGCGGAGGGTCAGCGGACACTATATAAGCCACCCCCCTCCTCAGTGTAAAGGGTTCGCACCCCTGTAATCCATACACACATAATCCAGTCGACTGCCTCCGGGCTCCGAGACGTAGGGCTGTTACTTCCTCCGAGAAGGGCCTGAACTCGTACATCACTTGTCTTCACAACTGCTCCATAGCTAGGATCTTGCCTCTCCATACCTACCCCCCATTCTACTGTCAGACTTAGAACCACGACAACGTGCGCGCCTCTACATCGACCAGTATATATGTACGTATACGTTTGCGACCAGAATGACAATGCTACGTACGCTTCGACTAGGTGGGTTCCGACTGTCAGGCACTTCCTTGCCTGCGAAAATGTAGCTGGTGGGTCCCAGCAGTCAGGGGGGCGAATCGTTTTTTTGCCCGGACGCACTTCCTTGCGTGCGAAGATGTAGTTGGTGGGTCCCAGCAGTCAGGGGGCGAATCGTTTTTTTTTGCCCGGATGCACTTCCTTGCAAGCGAAGGTGTAGCTGGTGGGTCCTAGCAGTCAGGGGGGAAACGTTTTTTTCGCGAAATACGGTGGCCCGTCCGGTGGGTCCCCACTGTCAGGTGGAGGAATAATTATTTTGCGCGTCATAAGGAGGCATTTCCTTGCTGCGGCCGTGGACCCAGCTGTCAGCCTCTCCACGTACAGTCCACGTCCGATGGAAGCTATTCCTTGACCACGTTGACCACGCCGTGCTGAGAGCACTAGGGCGGTGGACGACGGCGAGGCCTAGGAAGGGGATGACGCGGAGATGGGGAAGACGCGGCAGTGGATGCCCACGCGTAGAGGAGTACGAGAGTTCACTGGTCCGCTGTGGTGTGAGGCTGCCGTCGCCGCAGAATAACAGGGGGTGTGGGTGAGTACAGGGATGGCCTGACCAGCGGTGGGAGTAGTAGGGGGCGGTGAGGCCTCCGCCGCATCACAGCCGGCCACGGGAGGCAGGAGCACGAGGCACGACCGGCGCTGGTTTGGGCGGCTGGAGCAAGAAGACCAGAGGTTGAAGAAGCACTACGGCCGTTGGATGGACATCGTACGGTCACTAGAGTTAGAATCGTGCATATTGACTAAGTTGACAAAGCCCTCCGTCCCCGTCAACTTAGTAGGCCCACAAGTCAGCCTGCGACTATACTGGGTACCAGCTAATAGGGGGAGTATTCATTTTTTTTATGCGTAATAAGGAGGCACTTCCTTGCGTGCGAAGATATAGCTAGTGGGTCCGAGCTGTCAGAGCCGGTCGCGGGGAGGAGGGAGCAGGCAGTCCTGCCGGCGCTTGTTTGAGCGGCTGGAGCAGGAAGAGCAGAGATTGAAGAAGCACGACGGCCGTTGGGTGGCCATCCAACGATCCTTTGCTTGTCGTCAACCTTTTTAGGAAAGCCTCAAATCTGTGGAAAACAGCATACAACCCATCTGCCATTATTTCTAATAATTTACAGCCCATTTGCTAATTCTTAAGGCTTTTTTGGAGCCCATATTCTTTTTGTTAGCTTTACAGCCCATATTGTGGCCACGGTTAAAGAATTATACGAAATTTTGCGTATTTCGGTGCGGCCCGAACTATTTTTAACACCGAAATTTCGACTCACATTCAAACTGATTTTAAAAATAAATGTATATCAATATAAAATCCAACAAATCCTCCATGCATAAAAATTAATGTAATTTAAAATCTCGAAATGAAAAAAAAGATGTTTGAAACTAATTGCCGGTTTGATGTGTTTTAAAAATGTACAGCCCATTTCTCATTACTGATGGGCCATTTTCTTGGCCAGCCGAATGAAAGCTCTCCTCGTCTTGAAAGATTTTCAGCCAAACAGGCCTGACAAAGCGACTTACTTGGCAAATCACAAAAAAACTGGGCTATGGCCGTGGACCCAGCTGTCAGCCTCTCCATGTACAGTACTCTTCCGATGGAATGTCGTTGATCACATTGACCACGCCGCGCCGAGAGCACCAAGGCGGTGGACGACGGCGAGGCCTAGGAAGGGGACGACACAGAGCCGGGGAAGACACGGCAGTGGATGCCCATGCAGAGAGGAGTACGAGGGTTCACTGGTTCGGCTGCGGTGTGAGGCTGCCGTCGCCGCAGGGCCTGGCTAGCGGTGGGAGTAGTAGGGGGGCGATGAGGCCTCAACGGTAGCCTGATCGGCCTTTGGAGGCAGGAGCAGCGGTCTCCCAGGCTGATCTGGGTAATTTGGTGCAAGAAGAGCAGCGATTTAAGAAGCAGCAGGACCGTTCAATTCAAATCCAACTGTTATTGCAGCTAGAATCGTTTGTTGACTAAGTTGACAAGCCCTGCATACGCGTCAACTTAGTAGGCCCACAGGTCAGCCTCCCAACCGGTGCGCCCTAGATGTCAGTGGGAGGAATCATTTTTTTCGTGTAATAAGGAGGCAGTTGGTTACGTGCGGCCAGGCCTGCGGAGGGAGTAGGGTGGGCTGAGGAAGCCTGCGCGGCATCACAGCGGGCCACAAGAGGAGGGAGCAGGCAGTCCCGCTGGCGCTAGTTTAGGCGGCTGGAGCAGGAAGATCAGAGATTGAAGAAGCACGTCGGCCGTTGGATGGATATCCAACAGTCACTGCTGCTAGAATCGTGTGTTCACTGACAAAGCCTTGCGTAAACAAGTCATCCTCGAAATCTATGGCGTGTACATCCCATTTGCTATTATTTTTATAATTTTTACTCATTTTCTAATTCATATGGAATTTATTGCAGCCCGTTTTCCATTTTTAGAATTGCTGGTTATTTTCTGGTTAGTACGAGGGTAAAAAAATTTACTAAATATGTGGGAAATTTTGAAAATTCGCAAATTTTTGCTGGGGAACGAAATATTCTTAATCCAAAAATTAATAGCCATACTAAAACAAATTTTAAAATAAATTAATACTATGTCATGTTAAATCCAATAAAATACGTATAAGATATCAGTGAAGAACAAAAACAAAAAACAAAACTAATATCCCATTTGCTATAATTTTTTTGGAATTTTCAACCCCTTTTGATGTTACTTTAAACAGACATTGACCATACTCTTTGGCCAGGACAGAATGCATCCCTCCTCGTCTTGAAAGATTTGCAGCCCAGTAATTCGGAGAAAACAAATAGGCCTAGCTTGGGTATTCTTCAAAAAGAAATACTGGGCTACCTATTTTCCCAAAGAACTTGTGCATGAGCATTTAGCTTTATTTATTTATTTACTTATTTATGTTTAGGGGACCATGAGCATGTACCTGGGTCGGATTCATGTGAGAGCCTCCCTTCCAATTAATTATGGGCTTCTCTATTGGGCCTTCATCAGTGGGCTGCATGTTATCAACAAGTGGAAAATGTGTTACGCACGAAAAATAGTATGAGCTACGTACGGTACGGGGCACTAAAGGATCGAACCGTGCAACGACTTCCAAAACATTGTGTTTCTCGTTCTAACAACACATTTATTCAACCAATGATTTAAATATACTACTGATTGTACATTGAAAACAGCAAAAGCAGCAAGCAAGAACTGTGGCTGGGGTGCAATGAAGCGAAGCGAGCCGTAAGAGTGAAGACGGAGCTCTCTCTTCCAAACCAAACATCAGCCATCATTACAAAAGGGCTACCAAAAAGAACAAGTGTATGCATCAAACTAAATAAAGATCCTACTACACCAAGTGTGCGATCTAACTAACGGCTCGCTTAGACATTACTATTTATTAAGTGTGGAGATTCACGACGGCTTGAACCAGATGGGTGCTCGACGGGGAAACTCCACCAAGAGGTCAAGTCTGATACTTGCGACCCTCTCTCCTACTTTGGGCTGCAGAGCGTGGTGGCACATATTAGGGTATGGTGCATGCAGAGACGCATGGTATGCTGTGTACACACGGTTTTGCCTGGCGAACGAAACCGCGCTGCCATCATGATCCTTGCCATCGGTTATCTCCTGGTTAATCGGATAATTCAGTTCGACAAACAAAGAGCGTGTACCAAGGCTACTTACCAGCCTCCAGTCAAAAATTCCTGAAGGCCCAGAGAAGCTGGGATCCTGCTCAAAGACCTCGCAATGACTGTGATTGTATTCCGCAAAACAACACGTCCGGTACGTGCGAACGATCATCAATCTTTCGCCGTCGTCTGATCGAGCCAGGATCCACCTGCAACTGCCATGCCGCTTTTCTTTGAAAGGTTCTGGGATTAGGAAGGGTAGGGACACCAGGTGGCCGACAACATCATATCAAGTTGGAGTCAAATAAAAAAGGGCTCTTGATTTAGTCAATCTTAAGAATAGCATGTTATGAGCATGAATATTTTTTCAGTAAATGTTGACAGTAATATAAGCAAGCCATCATGATATCATAGGAAAGTAACATACCGCATGTAACAATTTGTTTGTAGCGATATTTGGAGTAGGCCAGCAATACGCCCACCATAGAAGGAGTCGACAATGTAAATAAAGCCCTTGTGTTCAATGGCATCGAGAGAACCATGGAGGATGTATGATCCTGCGATGGACGTGCAGATTTATCCACTTACCGATGACTGTCCGATAGGCGAGACCGCGGTTGAAGAACGCAATTAGCTCAAGTCTTTATAATTCGCAGATCTTGTGGGCACTTGGCGATTACAACCTTGAGCAAATCAAACTTGGTATCATGTTGGCTCTTGTAAGATTCCGAGTATTCGGGCAGCGGTGCCAAAGCGGTCAGTGTTAATCGAAGGAAGGGGATCAATCGCGGTGTAGACCTCCACGAGCATCCAGTGCGCCGCGATCACGACGAGCACCATCCAAGACGTGTTCATGCCGACCCAGTACATACCGTTAATGTAGTTGAGGCTGACGGGGATCGGATCACAGTGAAGGGGGTTGATGCTCGCCACCCTACGATTGTTATGCTGCGTGACATGTCGTTTCTGAAGATCAGGCGGCATCAGCAAGCAAGGAGCTGGCTTAAAAAGCTCCGGCCTGAGGGCTTTGAGTAAATGGTACAGCCCCGACGAGCATGCGGCGAGCGGCATGGTACTGAGATTGTCCACACGCGAAACAATGAGCTTGATTACCTCTGTGGGGAGCGAATTCCAGCCACTCTTTCGGTGGATGCTGCTTGGTTCTGCCATTGTTAGTGCTTGGGTTTCGGGCGAGGGGGGGAGGCGCCTTAGCGGGGATGGAAGCTTGGACGAGATTATGTGCGGACAAAGATGGAGAAGCGAATATGTGCTGCGGGAAGTGGACAGGTGATGATGACTACAACATGCCGCTTGACTTACAAGACACATACCAGCAACGTAGGGTCATATCGATGCCAGACAACTTGCTTGAGTGATGACAGTACTGGTACTCCCTACAGTACCTACTACAGTACTATGCCCTAACTTGCTTGAGTAGAGTAGTAGAGTAGGACTTTGCTCTACTACTAGCACCGGAGGAGTAGTATATTCTAATCTAAAATAGTTACAAACTTCAATGCCCGAGCATGGAACGACTACGAACCGTGCTCAAAGACTGTGTCTACGTGGTGTTTGGACTTATATGCAAAAAAATAGCAAGATGCCCGTGCATTGCACGGCACACCATCATCACCAACTCGGTTTTTTCTCTACTCCTCCTATAAAAGACTCAATTGGTGATGATGGAGGCGAGGAGGCGTGTTCAGCCGGGCGTGCAGCGGATGGCGCAGCACTATTCGATTTGTTATAAAATACAAAGAAGAGTAGTAGAGATAGAGACATAGGGAGGAGCACGAGGTTGTGGGAGATAAGGATGAACGAGGCAAGGCCTTATCTGTAAATGTGGAGAGAGGTGCAGGTATCTTTTGTAAAATTGTCATAGTTGGCTTTCTATCCATCAGATATAGATCGGACGGTCTATATTACAAGATGGCAGGCATACCATCATCACCAACTCGGTTTTCTATAAGAGTAGATATAGATATAGATAGATAGAGACTAGGGAGTACTAGTAAGGACACCATCTACTGCTTCGTGTGCTACTCCTGCGCTCCATTCGGCGGCCGCAACGTCCCCTACAGCCACTCCCTCCTGCGCTCCATTCGGCGGGTGCTGTTGAAATCTGGGGAGCGCACTCTCACGACTGCTGCCAGCCACGACTTCACCAACGACGACTTCTTCCCCGACCTAGGCAACCTCTTCCTTAACGACATGGGCGACAACCTCAACGCCAACGGTGCTGCTCCCGTTGCACCGTATATGTTTCTATCCTTCTTGTTCGAAATCGTGGTAGAATTCATGTTTCTACTCTGTATCCTACTACTATGCTAGTCCACATGATTAGTTTCATCTCTGTTATAGCCGTCATGATTAATTTTGTGCTTATTCGGATTAAATCTCGTAGTAACTTGCTCATATATTCAACTGGCGCAATGTCCCCTACAGCCACTCCCGTTTCATGGACGGCCTGGTCGATGCCTCCAAGGAGCCCTTCGTCCACTGCTATGAGTGCCCGATGCCGTTTTATGGCTCACAGGCGGACATGCTGCATCACCTCATGGATGCGTGCAGCAGTCACTGCTGGCCCTTGGTGGAGAACATCAAGTACGAGACGTGCTACCGGTTCACCATGCCAGAGTCGCTGGAGGATCACCGCCGCCTGCTAGTCTCGGAGGAGGACGGCAGCGTCTTCCTCTTGATCGTGGGCACCGGCGAGGCCCGCGCAGGCCGTCGCCCCGTCTCTGTAATGTGCGTCAGGGGCGACGCCACTAACGCTGACACTGACACGAGGCCGATGTACGGGTGCGTGGTCAGTGTTACTATCCCTCCGGGTCACGTGGGAGGCGACACCAGCCTCATCGAATGGACTTGGACTCTGGGTAGCTGGGACTATCCCGCCAATGTGGACTTGGAAAACCCATGGCATCCTTTACCCGCCGACGCGGTGCACGAGGACTCCAAGGAGGTTCACCTGGACATATGCATTATCAAGTTAAATGTTGATCATTAGTCTTCGCTCAATGTAATCCGCTGTCTAAGCATGTGGAGACTTCCATGTAGGATCTTGCTCTATTGGAGTATCGCGCATGAATAAAAGTGTATCCGTTTATGGTTTAGTCTAGAATCTTCCATGTATGAATTTTTACTACAGTACTGGTGAAAGACTTACGATGAACCATTTCTTACATCTCCTCTGCCCCCTTGAAAGTCATCCTGATTTAATCCCTCCATCTAGGTGTATAAGGGCATGGTTAATATTACTTAATAGTATAGCCAACTATTCACTATAAGAAAGTGCCATGTCATCTGTAGCCAACATGTATAACAATCGATACTCAAAAACTAATTCTTAAAGATCATTTCTTGCAAAGCACAATAAGTGTTATTTCTTCACAAGTTTTGGATGCAGGTTGAATAGTTGAACGCTTTTGTTTGCAAAATGACCTTTTATCTATTTCACTCGGATGTTTGTGAGCTCTAGAGATGAGATAATATCCAAGAAACCTATCGATACCGTTACACATGAGATGACCCCACATCCTTTGTCAAAATAAACAACTCCCTGATCAATGCATTTCACTCTTCGGTGCAACGCACGGGCACCTTACTACTATAGATTAGTATGACCAAAAATTGAACTAACATTATATATAGTACGATAAATATTGATGCATGTCACCTAAAATTATATCATTCAAAACTATGTTCAAATACGAATCCAACGATATAGTTTTTGTTGACATGCACTAACATTTTGTCAGTTAAATCTTCAGTCAAATTCAATGGGGGACTAATAAACCACGACTGATGTAGTACAAGGGTAGAGGGTGGCGCTGCACGGGAGTCTCACCTCTCACGCCGCTCGTGGCGCGGCAGTAAAGCCGTCATATCACAAAACCCAACCACTCCTAGTAATAAGTGGCCTGGTGGAGTTTTGAAATGAGCGTTGTCACCCTCACTCACGCGAATTGCCTCGCCCCGTCCCCCTACCATCGTAGCCACCAGATCCGGCGGTTCCGCCGACGAACCTCGCGCGCCGCCCAACCGTAGCCCCCCTGTTGGCCGCCCCCGCTCCTTCCCCTGCCCTACCCCGTTATGGAAGGGAGAAGGAGAGGGGTGCGTTACGATGGGGCGGAAATGGCGGAGGAGATGCATCGGGCGCGCATCCAGAGGGTGCTGCGGCTACCCACCAGAGGAGATTCGCTGATCAAATTGGTCACCAGGATCTATACGGAGGCGTCGGAGGAAGAGATGGGGCAGATGATGATGTCGAGAGAGGAGATCTCGTAAGAGGAGGTGGTTGCTTGGGCGCGCGCGGAGATGGGCTCTTCCTCGTCGGCGAGCAGAGCCAAGTGGAAAGCATTTTGGTCTCTCCAACCTCCGCTCCCCTAAGATTGGCTAGTGAGGTCTCGAATCCCCATCGGGCTGCTTCGGAGCTCGGTTTCCCCCTCAGGAGAGCTGCGGATCTGACGATTCAGACGGTGGGCGGGGAGGCTGGCCGTCTGCAGCGCAAGGGCAGAGGCGGACAGGGCTGCCCCCCCCCCCCGCCGGTGAGGACTCCGGTAGCCATGGTGGGCGGAATCCTCTGCTTTGCAATAGAGGATCCAACCCGGGTCCCACTGATCTGTGAGGGGCGGCGGCTGAAGCTTGGTCTGCGTGCTTGCGTGGATGAGATTGCTGAGGTGGAGTAGCCACGTGAGGAAGAAGAAGATGCCATCAGGACGCACTACGGGCAGCTGTGGGGGGACGAATCTACAAAACATAATCCCCTCTCAGCCCTCTCCATCAACCACCTCCTCCACCCCGCCGCCACTCTCTCAACTTTGGATCCAGATCAAGGCCGCGACGAGCAACCCGATCCCTCGGAGAAGGCCGCCATGGCTGATGCTCAAGGCCGTGGGCGTGGGCATGGTCGTTGCGACCCCAGTAGGAATCGTGGAGGAGGCGAAGGGCACCTGGATCAAGCTGATCGAGGAGGAGGTGGACAGAATCAATGGGCACCCTAGCAATTTGGCCCCCCACCACAACAATTCCCTTTTGGTTTTGGGTTCCAAGGTGCTCCTCCCCCTCCATGGTACCAGGGGCCCTTCCTTCAGCCACCCCCAATGCTGAATCAGTGGGGGGGGGTCCTGGCAATTGGGGGCCGAATCAGATGCAGAATCAACAGCAACATTCGAGCAGCACCCAGGGGTTCCAAGGCCAGATGTCGCCGCAGATGCAGATGCAGGGGAATCAAGGGTAGAACACCCCAGTGCAGACAGGAGGGGAGGGAAACAAGGACAGCATCAATCATGTGCAACAGCAAAAGAAGAAACAGAGCAGAGACAAGAATGCGAGCAAATTTAAGGATGCTTCAGGAGCTGATTACAGTGATGTTACATGCTATACCTGTGGAGAACCTGGACACCACAAAGCTAAGTGCCCCAAGCCTACATCCTGCTTCATCTATAAGATGGTGACACACAAGGTGGATGACTGCCCAATCAGGAAAAAGCCTAGGAACTGTGCTAAATATGTAGGCAGTGCTGCTTCTGGTCTTAGTTTCTTCAAAATTGATGTCCCTGATGTCAATGAGCAACATGTTGGGAACACAACGAATGTTGGGATAGTGTACATTGAGGCTGGTCAAGTAACTAAGGAGGAACTGGCTCACAATTTTTCTGTCATCTACAAAACCAACTGGCCATGGCATATTAGAATGTTAGACAATTGGACCTTCTTGGTCAAGTTTCCCCCACATATCCCAGTGGAGACAGTGGCTGGCTACCCAAATTTTGGGCTACCTGAGATTCATGGAGTAACAGTCAATGTGGAATTATGGAAGGGAGAGATGGAGTACCATGCAGAGCTCCAATCTGTTTGGCTCCAGCTGAGAGGAGTGGCTCCAAAGTGGGCAGAATGGTCAGTGTTGGAACAACTTGCTTCTGTCTTAGGCACTTTGATAGATGTAGACTGGCAAGGCAATTTCAAAACCTTCTTTGAAGTGGTTAGGATCAAGATTAGATGTAAGGACTTTACCAAAATTCCCTCTGAAAGGATTTTTGGGATAGGAGATAAGCTATACAAGATTAAGATAGTTGTGGAGCCACCAGTAGAAGAACTGGACCAAGATGATCTTCTGGATGAGGACATTGACAAAAGCAAAGAGAAGGAAGTGCAGCAAAATAACAGCAGTGACAATGGAGCTGGAGGCTCTCATCACACTGTTAATGCAACATCCTCTCAATCTGGAGGAAGTGGCTCCACCCCTGGGACATCTCTTCAGGGTAAGCAGAATGTGTTAGCATACCTTCAGCAACTCCAATACCCCATTTCCATGGAGGAGAGTTTCAAAATGCTACAAGAAATGGAAATTGGGGATGAGGAAGATGAGGATAATATCAACATGCTTGAGGATCAGATTGGAGTTGAAAAAATTAGTGAGAATCAAGAAGAGACAATATTCAGTCCAAACCTCTCATCCAAGGATGTTCAAGTCCCACCAGTGCAGCACAAATGGGGCCCAATCTAAGCACAAAGGAAGAGCAGCAGGATTGATATAGGTGGAAGAACCATCATGGAAATTGTTGTGGGATCAAAAAAAGTTCAAAACCTGGAAGAACCTAAAGCTACACACAAAGGTACAATTAAGAAAAATTCCTTTGAAAACTTTCAAGATCCTGCATTTATTTCTGTAGCTAAGATGGTTGGAGTAGAAATTGATGAACATATAGATACTTATGCATCTGTAGTCTCTAGAAATATGATCCCTAGAAGGCCTGCAGGGCCATCCCCCCTGAGGAAAAATTTAGATAATGATAGAGGTACACTTAATAACCCTGGTCATAGTTCATTAGAGGGTGAGCATGTGGTTGAAAAACAGTCCCTGGATAAGTCTACTGGGCTAGATAGCTCAGGATCTGACATAGGATCCCCCACTACACCTGAAGGGTTAAAAGGGATCTCTAATGCTTTAGATGATCAGAGTGTCATCTAGACAAAAATTTCCAAATATGGGTGGGGCAAGTACCCCAAGAAAACCCTTATTAGATGAATTGTTTGTTTTGGAATATTAGGGGGATTACTACCCCAGGTAAAAAGACATGTATTATTGATACCCTAGCCAAAACAAATGCTAGTATTATTGCTTTTCAAGAGACCAAAAAAGAGGAGCTATCCCCTGCTTTCCTCAAATCAATTAGTGGTAATAAAAAATTTCTCTGGCATCACCTCCCTGCTGTGTGCACTTCTGGAGGGGTGCTGGTGGGTGCTGATGCAGATATATTTGAGGTCCTCCATTGGAGCTCCTTGAAATTTTTTGTCACCTGCAAACTTAAAGTCAAATTTAGTGAGTTATGCTTTAGAGTTATAGTTGTATATGGTTCCCCATATGAGGAAGGCAAAGATGACTTCATCTCTGAGCTCCATAGCCTTTTTGTAGATGAGCAAAGGCCCACTCTGATAGGAGGGGATTTTAATTTATTTAGATACCAGCAGGATAAGAGTAATGGAAATATCAATCACCATTGGGCAGTTAAGTTTAATGCGTGGGTGGAAATATGGAACCTGCTGGAAATTAGGATGTCAGGTAGGAAGTTCACCTGGGCTAACAACTAGGAGAATAACATTATGACTACAATAGATAGGATTTTCTGCACCACTGAGCTAGAGGCTATTTTTCCTTTATGTACTTCTCAAGCTCTCCCTAGAACTGGAGTGATCCCACCCCCCTTCTGTGGGATTCTGGGCTAGGAAGCAGGCCTAGGCCCTCTAGTTACAAGTATGAAAAATGGTGGTTGTTACATAGTGAATTCAAAGAGCTGGCCATTAAGAACTGGAATGCCCCAGTTAATAATACTAAGCCAATAGATATTTGGCAAGAGAAAGTTAGGAGATTTAGGAAATTTTTCAAGGGTTGGAGTAAGAATGTAGAAGCAGCAATTAGGAAGAAAAAAACTGCTCTCACAGAAGAATATGATGAGCTTGATAACAAATCTGAAACAGCTTGTCTTTCTGATGTGGAGAATGCTAGGATGAATAATATCTTACTAGAACTCCAGTTTATTTGGATTAAAGAAGAGACCAAAGCCAGGCAAAGGTCAAGGGATAGAGACATTCTAGAAGGTGACAG
Source organism: Aegilops speltoides (assembly GCA_021437245.1). Classification (NCBI taxonomy): domain Eukaryota; kingdom Viridiplantae; phylum Streptophyta; class Magnoliopsida; order Poales; family Poaceae; genus Aegilops; species Aegilops speltoides. The sequence goes on along the minus strand of CM038143.1, from coordinate 450,965,874 downwards.
AAACACCAAGTACTTTAATGCAGTAGCTAATCAGAGGAGAAGAAAATCTCTCATCAATTCCCTTGAGGGTCCCAATGGCCCTACCTCTAACACCAAGGAAATGCTAAAAATAGCCTCAGATTTTTACAAAGATCTTTTTAAAAAAAAGATAGAGGGGGGTTTAGCTTGAATCAGGATTTTTTTTTCTCCTCTGGGGAAAAATTTTCTGAAGACATGAATAAGTCACTTCAAGACCCTTTCACTGAAAAAGAAGTTAAGGAGGCCATCTTTGGTTCATACTCTGAAGGAGCACCTGGTCCAGATGGCCTCTCTTTCCTCTTTTTACAAGAATTTTGGGAGATCATCAAACATGATGTTATGGCCCTGTTTGAGGACTTCCATGCTGGCAACCTAGATATTTATAGATTAAATTTTGCCATGATTTCCCTCATTCCTAAGGAAGAAGATGCTACCAACATGAGAAAATTTAGGCCTGTTAGCTTACTGAATTGTATTTTTAAAGTCTTTACAAAAGTTCTAACCAATAGGCTTGCTGTTGTTATGAGCTTCCTCACCTCTAGTAACCAGTTTGCTTTCATTAAGGGGAGATATATCCTAGAAAGTGTAGTGACTGCACATGAAGTGCTGCACTCCACTTTTCATTCTAACAACTCAGGGCTAGTGCTTAAACTAGACTATGAGAAGGCCTTTGATAAGGTCAACCTAGATTTCTTGTTGGAGATTCTCCATAAAAGAAACTTTGGTCCTGTATGGATTAAATGGATTCAACAAATCACACACAATGGCGCTGTAGGGGTCAAGGTGAATGGGGTGGACAGTGACTTCTTCATTACCAACAAAGGGCTAAGGCAAGGGGACCCTATATCCCCCATTCTTTTTAATATTGTAGTAGATGTTTTGACTAGGATGCTCATCAAAGATACATCTCATGATCTAATTAAAGGGCTATGCTATGATCTCATCCTTGGAGGGGTGATCTTTTTGCAGTATGCAGATGATACCATCCTCTTCATGGATGAGGATGAGTTTAAAGCATCTAACTTGAAAATGATCTTGACTTGCTTTGAAAAAGTTTCAGGGATGAGAATAAACTATGCAAAGAGTGAACTCATCCCATTAGGTGTTGTGGGAGACAGCTTATCCCCTTTTGTTGATATTTTTGGATGTACTGTAGGTATGTTTCCAATAAAATACCTAGGAATTCCTCTACATTATGATAAGCTGAGAAGGGAAGATATTCAACCCCTCATTGATAAAATTCTGAAAAGGATGGCAGGTTGGAGAGGAAAACTGCTTTCCTATTCAGCTAGACTAACTTTGATCAAGGCTTGTTTGGCTAGTATTCCTATGTACCTATTTTCCTTCTTTAAGTTTCCGAAATGGGCTCTAGACTTAATTAATAATCAGCTTGCTAATTGTTTGTGGAGTGACTTTGAGGGTAACAGAAAGCTCCATTTAGCCAACTGGCATCTGGTTTGTATGAACAAAGAGCATGGTGGACTTGGGGTCCCTAATATTAAAGACCTCAATTTATGTCTGTTAGGCAGCTGGATCAAAAGATATGCCCAAGATGAGGGCAAGATCTGGAAAAAGATTGTAGACAACAAATATCTTAGGAATTCTCCTAATATATTTGCCTGTAGACCACAAGCTTCATCCAAGTTTTGGCAAGGAGTTATGTGGGCTACTAAAGCTCTTAAATTTGGTTATAGATGGGTAGTATGGAATGGGAGAAAAACCAGATTCTGGGAGGATGTATGGTTTGGCACCTCCCCCCTCTCTGTCCAGTTCTGGCCACTTTATACTATCTGTCATCAACAGTGTGTTACTTTTTTTCATGTTTGGGATGGCGATATTATCAAACTTACATTTAGGAGGGTGTTTCCCCTGCTATGATGGAAGAATGGTACTGCCTAGAACAAATCATAAAAGAGACTATCCTCACTGGAGATGAAGATGCCACGATCTGGCAATATGAATCCAAAGGAGTTTACTCTTCCAGTTCTCTGTACACCATCAATAATTTTAGACGAGTGAAGCCTGTCTTTATACCTTCAGTTTGGTCTATTATTGTGCCACCCAGAGTTCAAGTTTTTCTCTGGCTTCTGGCTCATAACAAACTGATGACTAAAAACAATTTGCTTAAGAGAGGGATTGACAAAACCCCTGGATGCTTATTCTGCTCTAATCAGGAAACAGTAGATCATCTGTTTTTGATTGTGTAGTGGCAAAAAGCATCTGGACTGAGTTCTCCTCCTTTTTTTCTATTGATTTAGGGTCTAGCTATTTCTCCATTGCCAAATTTTGTCTTGCAGTTAAAAATCATGAAGTGCTAAATGCCTTTTGTGCTTGTGTGTTGTGGTGCCTATGGAAAGTTAGGAATAAACATGTTTTTGATAATGCTATATGGTCTGATATTTAACAGATCTGGTGGCTGGTCTGGAGGACTCTCAAAAGGTGGATGGTCATGTACTCAAAGGATTCGCAGGAGAAAATGCAGAGGATACTGTACTGGATATCTTGCATCCTCAAAGCCCCCTTGCAGCTGACTATGGGGTAAAATGGGGCTGGTGGACATTGGAGGTGTCCCGCCAACACATTTCCTCCCCAAGCTAGCTTTTGGGGTTCACACGAGCAGCTTCAGGAGCCCTGACAGTCCAAGGCCAAGCGCGGCCCCAGAGAAGAAACCAGCTCAAGCAAACTCCAGCCCTGCATTGCCGCTGGATTGGCCTGGCACCCCGATGCAACTGAGGGAGTCCTGGACTAGGGGGTGTCCGGACAGCCGGACTATCGTTATCCGCCGGACTCCAAGACTACGAAGATACAAGATTGAAGACTCCGGCTCGTCTCCGGATGGGACTTTCCTTGGCGTGGAAGGCAAGCTTGGCAATACGGATATGTAGATCTCCTACCATTGTAACCGACTACTGTAATTCCTAGCCTCCTCGGTGTCTATATAAACGGAGGGCTTTAGTCCATAGGACAACATACATTACAACAATCATACCATAGGCTAGCTTCTAGGGTTTAGCCTCCTTGATCTCGTGGTAGATCTACTCTTGTACTACCCATATCATCAATATTAGTCAAGCGGGACGAGGGTTTTACCTCCATCGAGAGGGCCCAACACAGGTAAAAACATCGTGTCCCTCGCCTCTGTTACCATCCGCCTAGATGCACAGTTTGGGACCCCTACCGAGATCCGCCGGTTTGGACACCGACATTGGTGCTTTCATTGAGAGTTCCTCCGTGTCGCCACCGATAGGCTTGATGGCATCTTCAACCAACGACGCTGTCGTGGTGAGACTTTTCTCCCGGACCGATCTTCAGATTCGGGCGGTTTCAAGATCGCGGGCCAATTCACTTGGCCATCTGGAGCAGATCGAAAGCTACGCCCCTGGCCGTCAGGTCAGATTTGGAAGCTTGAACTTCACAGCCGATATCCGCGGAGACTTGATCTTCGACGGACTCGAGCCACAACCGAGCGTGCTGCACTGTGATGATGGGCATGATCTAGCTCTGCCGCCGAACAGTGCCTTGGTGGCCGCACACGGATCCGCTTTGGCCATTAGCCCGGAGCCGATGGCCCAGATCGAGGGCCGGTGGATAGACGCCGCCCTGGGGGCTTCAACATCCACGGCGATGGAGCCGAACACTGATCTTGTCCCCTGCGAAACTCGTGATTCCGAGGCGCGGACTCCTCGCCGGACCAACCTCCCGCGCCCTACCAATCGATCCGGATTGGGCGCCGTTATGGAATTCACCGCCGCGGACATCTTTCAATACCGCTTTTGGCGATATCCTGAATTCACTAAAGCACCTCTCGTTATCGGGAGAGTCTGGCGGACTATGGCTAGGATGGCTGGGGTACGGACGACGAAGAAATTCAGAGCCCACCCACCACCCACTTTGTAGCCACTGCCGATGATCTAACCGACATGCTAGACTACGACTCGACGACATCGACGCTATGGACGGCGATGCGGAGATTTAACAGAGCCAGCGCCACTGAGGCATTGGAAGACCACCTCGTCATATGACATATATATGGTGGACACCCCAAAAGACGGGATGGCGAAGAAGCGGAGGCAGACTCTCTAAAGAAGCAGCCCAAACGCCGACGTCAGGGGCGCCGCTCTAAATCCCGCCACAGCAAGAACGGAGATTCCGGCACAGGAGATAATAATACTCCAGAGAGTGCCGAAGACAATCCCCTCCAGCTAGACTCAGCGCAGGAGGATGCAGAAGCAAGCCCTCATGAGAGGGCGGCAGACGAAGAGGTTGAGGATCATAACTATATGCCTCCCTCCGAAGACAAAGCAAGCCTCAACGATGATGAATTCGTCGTACCTGAGGATCCCGTCGAGCAAGAGCACTTCAAGTGCAGGCTTATCGCCACAGCAAACAGCCTAAAGAAAAAGCAGCAATAGCTCCAAGCTGATCAGACTCTGGCCGATCGATGGACCGAGGTCCTCGCGTCAAGAGTATAAACTCGAACGCCTCCAAAAGTTACCTAAGACGCAAGCTGCTCCCCGATTAGAGGAGGAAGCATACATACCTCCATCACCGGCAAGACGATATGGTGACCGACCACCCGTGGTCATGACAGAGAGGCATCCAGGCCCCCAGCCAAGACCGTACCCTGTCATCGCTCCAAAAGTACGAAGCCAAGAGGGAACGCGCCGGACTTGCGAGACATATTGGAGGACAAAGCAAGGCAATCCAGATCCATCTACGGATCACGTGGGCGCCCTACGACCCACGACGGATACCGTCGCGCCGGATACAATAACCCCAGCCGGGCCGAACACAGCAGACAGCGCTCTCTCGAGCTGCGTCACGACATTGCTCAATACAAAGGCGCCGCACACCCTCTATGCTTCACTGACGAAGTAATGGATCATCAGATCCCCGAAGGGTTTAAACCCGTAAACATCGAATCTTACGATGGCACAACAGACCCCCGCGGTTTGGATTGAAGACTATCTTCTCCACATCCATATGGCCCGCGGCGATGATCTCCATGCCATCAAGTATCTCCCACTCAAGCTTAAAGGACCAGCTCGGCATTGGCTAAACAGCTTGCCCGCAGAGTTGATTGGGTGCTGGGAAGACCTGGAAGCCGCATTCCTCGACAACTTCCAGGGCACGTATGTGCGACCACCAGACGCCGATGACCTAAGCCACATCATTCAGCAGCGAGACAAATCGGCCAGACAATTCTGGACACGGTTCTTGATAAAAAAAACCAAATCGTCGACTGTCCGGATGCAGAGGCCCTTGCAGCCTTCAAACATAACATCCGGGACGAATGGCTAGCCCGGCACCTAGGGCAGGAAAAGCCGAAATCCATGGCAGCCCTCACATCGTTAATGACCTGCTTTTGCGTGGGAGAGGACAACTGGCTAGCCCGTAGCAACAACCTCCGCAAAAATTCTGGCAGTCCGGATACCAAGGACAACAACGGCAGGTCACGTCGAACCAAAAACAAGCGCCGCATTAACGGCGACGATAAGGAGGATACAGCAGTCAATGCCGGATTCAGAGGCTCTAAACCCGGTCAGCGGAAGAAGCCATTCAAAAGAACCACTCCGGGTCCGTCCAATCTGGACCGAATACTCGACCGCTTATGCCAGATACATGGCACCTCTGAAAAGCCAGCTAACCACACCAATAGAGATTGCTGGGTGTTCAAGCAGGCCGGCAAGTTAATTGCCGAAAACAATGACAAGGGGCTAAATAGCGACGACGAGGAAGAGACCCGACCGCCGAACAACAGAGGACAGAAGGGTTTTCCCCCACAAGTACGGACGGTGAATATGATATACGCGACCCACATACCCAAGAGGGAGAGGAAACGCGCACTAAGGGACGTCTATGCGATGGAGCCAGTTGCCCCAAAGTTCAATCCATGGTCCTCTTGTCCGATCACTTTCGATCGAAGAGACCATCCGACCAGCATACGCCATGGCGGATTCGCCGCATTGGTTTTAGACCCAATCGTCGATGGATTTAACCTCACGAGAGCCCTGATGGACGGCGGCAGTAGCCTGAACCTGCTTTATCAGGATACAGTGCGTAAAATGGGCATAGACCCATCAAGGATTAAGCCTACATAGACAACCTTTAAAGGTGTCATACCAGGAGTGGAGGCCAACTATGCAGTGCTCACCACACCGAAGTGGTCTTGGATCCCGGATAATTTCCGAGCGAAGAGTTAATCTTCGACATAGTCCCGCTTTGCAGCGGCTATCACGCTCGCCGGACGAACGCGTTTGCAAAATTCAACGTGGTGCGCATTATGCATACCTAAAGCTCAAGATGCCAGGCCCTCGTGGAGTCATCACGGTCAATGGGAATACGGAACGCCCTCCGAACGGAGGAACATACAATGCTCTCGCGCGAAGTACGAGCAGCCTTCTAAGGCAATTCTCAAGTCCGCGGTTAAAAGGCGGATACAGACAAAGCGCCCGAGCAATGCCAACCAAGACCACTGGCGCGATCGAGAGCAGCGCAGAGTAATGCGGCCCCAACCCTCGCCTGCATGATCGCAAGAATAACACTCGCAGACATCATTACGCCTTGGAGATACCATGGGCACAGGGGGGGGGCACGATCGCGAACGGACCCAGAGTGCGGTTCGACCACACCGGGGCTCGCAAGTGTGTCCCCCTTTTTATTCTTCTTCTTCCTTTATGTACACAGGACTCTGTTAAACGAAGCCTGTCGTCCGTGGCGAACCTGCCGAACTCATGATGCAACAATCGGGGACTAAAGAAGGCGCGATTTAACACTCAGGTGGTCTCAATTACGAGCATTAAATTCGATTATATACACCAAGTCTGCAGCTCATCCACGGAGGGGACATGTTTATTTAGTCCAAATCCCTTGCTTATCAAGACTATTTGTATCATCCGCTCTACTAGTCGACCCTCTTTCATAAATAATGCAGCACCTTGTTGATCACAATTGCATTGCCTTTTATATATACATGCTCATTATATGACATCTTGCGCCAGATATTTTGGTACGGCCTAATACACCGGGGCTTATGATCCCCATCCTATGGTGTGATAAGTCGAACACTTTCACAAGTGCGGCACCCGAACTTATAGCATTATATGAATCGGCTCGAATCATGTCTTGCGTCAATAAATGGGTTTGCCGGCTCCCACGTTTTGGTGCCTTACGCCCGTTCCGTCGGCTAAGGTGGCTTGGGAGAACCATCGCGATTGCGCCCGGTTGAGCCGGGCGGCGCCTCGATGGAAAGCTAAAACCGACCGGCATGATAAGGCGAGAGACTGGTCGCTGCTCGAGAGGTTTTTCGGTCCTTAAAGACTCACGCCGCTTGAAGTTCGGACAATGTCCGATGAAGGCGTGGATAGCGCCCGGATTCGGTCTTCGAATACCAAGGGCTTCACGAAATTTAAAATTATAGAATTCTATGGCTAAGTGAGAGTGTTCAAGCATTATAAGTCCGGTTGCCTTGTTCGTTGTGTTGAGCGCCTCCTCGATGGACCCAACAATGGGAACAAGAGTGCTCAAGTTTATCCGAACACCCCAAAGACTGTGGCTTGGGGTGAAGCCAAAGACTTGCCATCTCTCGATTTTATAAACGGCCACGTAAGGTAATATTTTAAATTAAATAAGCGTTGCTTAACGCAAGACATGAACAAAGTTTCAGCAGCAGGATAATACATAGCAAATTCACTCAAAAATTACATTTCGGGGGCACTCATCCGCAATATTGCGGGCTCCCTTCAGGACAATTTTATAATACATCTCGGGCGTGCGATACTCCTTGCCCGGCGGCGGTGGGTCCGTGAGAAGCTTCTCCGCATCCAACCTGCCCCATTGCACCTTTGTGCGGGCAAGAGCCCGGCGAGCGCCTTCAATACAGGCGGAGCGCTTGATGACATCCACCCAGGGGCATGCATCCACCAGCCGCCGCACGAGGCCAAAGTAGCTCCCAGGCATGGCCTGTCCAGGCCACAGCCGGACTATAAGGCCCTTCATGGCCTCTCAGAGCTACCTTGGAGTTCGACCACCGCTTCACTGGTCGCTTGGGGGCACGGGTGTCCGCCTCAAGATCTCGAGACCGAAGACTTTTTCCGTCGAGCTTCCCTCCTCGCCACGATAAAATGCGGCGGCATCGGACGCACTACGCGGCAGATCTGCAAACGCCCCTGGAGAGCTCCGAATGCGGGTAAGTATTAGGTAATTTACATTAACATGCTTGCTCTGCATGAAAAATGCCTTACCCGCCGCTATTTTCTTTATATCTTCAACCTCCTGAAGGGCCTTATGGGCCTCGGCCTTGGCGGACTTGGCACTTTCGAGAGCCGAGGCAAACTTGGACTCTCGAGTCTTGGAGTCACGCTCCAAACTCTCATGCTTTTCCATGAGAGCCTGGAGCTCTTGCCGAACTTCCGCCACCCGTGCCTCTTGCTTTTCTCGCTCAACCCGTTCAGCGGCCGCATTATGCTCGTCGCGGACACAAGATCCTTCGTGGCTGCCACTCGTTAGTGGCCCTGCAATAAACATATTATCCTTGTTAATTTTATTGCAACCAAAATCCTTTTCGTAAGGTACCTATTCAAAGTGGTGTTACTCACCTTCTTTGTCCTCGAGCTGCTTCTTCAAGATGGCGAGCTCTCGCCGACCGCCGAGATCCTGCTTCAAGACATCGACCTCCGCCGTTAACGCGGCAGAGGCAGCAGCGCAGCCTGCAAACCCATATTGACATATTTTTAGCAACCCTGCGATATCTTGTTAGATCCTCGGTCCGCTTTTCTTTTGAACACAAAACTGAGCATCGAGGGCTACTTGTCTATGCGGTATTACATTACATGATTTTAACTTCTTACCTCAAAGCCTGTTAAAAGGCTGCTGCAGATTCAGTCAGCCCGCTTTTGGCGGCTGAACCTTTTGAATCACCGCACTCATGATAGTGCGGTGTTCTTCCTCGATGGAAGCGCCTTTAAGCGCCTCCAACAGTTATCCTGCGCCCCGGTTGGGACGGAGGCCGCGGTGTCACGGTCTTGCCCTTCTTTGAAGGGCGCTGCCGGACTCTGGAACCACTGCGGGTTCGATGTAGAGTCCGCACAAAGTCCGGAGGCTGCTCGACGGGCGCCTCTGGAGCCTCCTCCTGATGGGTCCCTCTCTGGGATCCCACCTCGGCGTCCTCGTCGGCGCGTGGGGTAGAGGCCATCGGGATGGAATTCACATCCGACGAGGCCAACGACCTGCTCGATGAGTCAGGGAGATCGTCATCGGCCGGACTACGAGCATAATGCGGCGTTAGAAGGATACTACATGACATAAAAGATACGGCATATAAATGATCCGGATACTTACGATCTTGCCGGACGCCTGGCCCTTGGAGGCCACTCATCCTCGCCAACGCTGGTGTTGGCGAAACTATCCGGGGGGATAGTTCTCCCCCTCTTGGACCCTTCGGCCTCCCCGATCGGGGAAGCCTTCCTCTTCTTCTCTCCCTCCTCCGGGAGAGAATACTCCTCCTCCTCGTCTTCGGGGGAGGAGTCCGCGTCGTCAGACGCCTGATTGCGGGAACTCTTTCGAATCCCCACGGCCACCTTCTTGGCCTTCTTCTCGGCACCACGTGCGGTGCGGAACCAGCAGCCTGTTAACCAAGGCGTCCACTTGGTCTTCGGCATGGGAGCCGGCTGATAAGCAGCTTGGCCTTCTCCATCCATTCTGTCAAAGGAAGAGGCAGAATGAAACCCCACTAAGAGTCAATTTAATTATCACAAGTGTCCCGTGATGGGGTTGAATCACTTACCTCGTCGCTTGATATCTGCGAGCTGAATCCGCGATCTTCCATCGCGGATGCGGGGCCAGCGCGCCTTGAACAGCACCCTCCAGCGCCTTCGTATGTCGATCGAAGAGCCCGCTTAGCGCTGGTGCTGTTCCGGATTGAACTCCCACAAATTGAATGCCCGTTCTTGGCATGGGAGGATCCGCCGGATGAGCATGACTTGGACCACGTCGACGAGCCTGAGCCCATTGCTCACCATCTTCTGGATGCAGGCTCGGATTCCCGTCACCTCCACCGGATTGCCCCACTGCAAGCCCTTCTCTTTCCAGGAGGTGAGCTGCGTGGGGATGCCAGATCTAAACTCGGGGGCCGCCGTCCATGTGGGCTTGCACGGCTCGGTGATGTAGAACCACCCCGATTGCCACCCCTTGACGGAGTCCACAAAGGCCCCTTCGAGCCAAAGGACGTTGGGTAATTTGCCCAACATGGCGCCTCCGCATTCCGCTTGCGTGCCCTTCACAACCTTCGGCTTGACGTTGAAGGTCTTGAGCCACAGGCCGAAGTGGGGCCGGATGCAGAGGAAGGCCTCGCACACGACAATAAACGCCGAGATGTTGAGGATGAAGTTCGGCGCCAGATCGTGGAAATCCAGGCCGTAGTAAAACATGAGCCCCCGGACGAATGGATGGAGCGGAAAGCCCAGTCCATGGAGGAAGTGGGGGAGGAAGACGACCCTCTCATGAGGCCCGGGGGTAGGGATGAGCTGCCCCTCGTCGGGCAGCCGATGCGCGATATCGCTGGAAAGATATCCGGCGCTGCGCAGCTTGGTGATGTCCTCCTCCTTAGCGGTGGAGGCTAGCCATTTACCTCCTGCTCCGGACATATTCGGAGAAGGTCGAGGTGAGATGCGCAAGCTTGGGCGTTGGAGCTTGAGTGCGCGGAGATGGATAGGCAAAGGAGGAAGAAGGCGTAGGTGAGAAGGTGAATCCTTATCCCTTATATATAGGCGGATGAAAACTATGCGTTCCCCACCGGCCTGGTAAAACTCGCTTATCTCCCAAGCGCCACCATCAATGGCGCGGTTGGGTTACCCACGTCTGTATTGATGAGGATCCCGGAATAAGGGGAACACGATCTCTGCTTCGACAGGACGTGCCAAGGAAACCGCCTCGCTAAACGTGCTGAGGTGGTATAGTAAAAAACGATTCAAACAAAGGCTTGGTAGCGGTGTGATGTCATGCCGCATAATACGTCAGCAGATTTAGCTAGTGTATATTTTATTCTCTCTACGGTGGAATGTGGAATTTATTTTGCAGAGCCGGACACTATCCTGGTGTTCATGATCTTCTCTGGATTATTCAAAGGAGGAACCCGCCTTGCAATGCCGAACATTATCTTGCGCCCGGACTTATCGTCATTGAAGACTGGTTCAGGGGCTACCGAGAGAGTCTGGACTAGGGGTGTCGGACAGCGGACTATCGTTATCCGCCGGACTCCAAGACTACGAAGATACAAGATTGAAGACTCGGCTCGTGTCCGGATGGGACTTTCCTTGGCGTGGAAGGCAAGCTTGGCAATACGGATATGTAGATCTCCTACCATTGTAACCGACTGTGTAACCCTAGCCTCCTCCGGTGTCTATATAAACCGGAGGGCTTTAGTCCGTGAGGGACAACATACATTACAACAATCATACCATAGGCTAGCTTCTAGGGTTTAGCCTCCTTGATCTCGTGGTAGATCTACTCTTGTACTACCCATATCATCAATATTAATCAAGCAGGATGTAGGGTTTTACCTCCATCGAGAGGGCCCAAACCTGGGTAAATACAACGTGTCCCTCGTCTCCTGTTACCATCCGCCTAGACGCACAGTTCGGGACCCCCTACCCGAGATCCGCCGGTTTTGACACCGACAGCAACCTTTCAAAAAGATGAGGGGGGATTCTGGAGCAGATCAAAGAGGTTCGCCTGATGCTTGCTGCTGAAGACAAGGAGTTGCTGGCTGTTAAGAATGGCCCGCTCCCCGCTGTGACCCTGGGAGATTACATTTCTTAGTTTCTTTTCATTGCTATCTTAGGTGCCCAGCTTTGAGGGGTATGTAACACATGTTCTTGGCTGTGGGCCTTTGCCTTTTTTCCTTTCTCTGAACGTGCGTTGCAGCATGTGCGAAATTTTCTGAGACTTTGTTTTGGGTTTCATTATATTAATGGAACCGGGGGCAAACTCCCCTGATGATCTAAAAATAAGTGGCCTGGTAAAATAAACGGACAAGCAACCATCACATCCCTCCGTATTTTTTGCATTTCATCTCTCTGCATTTACTTTCTTCGGTTCATCTCGCACACTCAATCCCTAGCTACTACTCCTAGGGCCAGTTCTTTTGGCGGCTTCCCCAGCTTTTCCCACAAGACTAGTCATAGTGGAGAGTAACAATAAGGTGCCTCACACATTTATTTGGGCTTCTAAACTACTACTATGTCCTGGTTTATTCCTCACCATTGTAATTTGTGCTAAATTTTGACCAATGATTTAACTGATAAAATATTACTCCCTCTGTCTAGGTGTGTAAGTCATCTTAAGAAAACCAAATAATCCCAAAACACTTAGGCGCGGTGCATTAACTTCTACCTCGTTTCTTGTTTCTTGACATATCAACCAATAAGAGATAAAGAGTGTGCATGCTTTTAATGACTTGAGATATCAAACACGACATGCAGTGGTTAGTTCATTGCATGCAATACTATTAATTAGCAAATAAACATTAACGTTTCTCGTTTTCTCCTCCTCCTTGATCACGGTGCACAACCTAAGATGACTTAATCACCTAGATGGATGGAGTAGTGCATGTGACATGCACTAACATTTCATTAGTTAAATTTATGATCAAAATTTGACACAGATTACAATGGGGACCAATAAACCAGGATGGAGGTAGTAGTTATGGGATTACTAATCTATAAGCCTAAAAGAACTGGCCCCTGGTACTCCTACTACTAGTAGTACTCAAGTTGGAATTCCAATTGCACGGCACAACTTGTTAGGCAAAATAATTCGATACAGGGTGTAGGAAGCGGTTTGGGAATTTGCATGCCTTTCCAACCGGTGAGATACTACTGCATAAAGTACTGACGGAGAAATAACCACAGAGAAGGAAGCTAAAAGTAAACAATCGAACGAGCATTTTTGCATTTGTTTTGCATTGAATCGTTTCACAAGCTTGACTAGTGTTGTTTTTCTACTTTTACAAAAACCGCATCTAATGTTAAAACGTGCATTTGCACGTACATAAGTAATAGTATAGTACTCCCTCCGTCTAGGTGTATAAGTCTTCCCTCCTTCTTGGTCACGGTGTACAACCAAAGATGACTTATTTACCTGGACGAAGGGAGTAGCACAGTCTGCAAGCATATATCGAGGGAGACGTGTAGTGCGATAGTATATAGTAAAGTTTGTGCTATATGCACGTACTTGCAAAATGCGTACGAATACATAAGGTTTCCAAACTTTCCCTTTTACATACTTAATCAAGGACGCTAAAAATTCCTGAACGTTCGGGATTTATCAAAATTCCTGAACGTTCAGGATTTATCATTTCGTCCCAAAACTAATGAGATCGCCTTACAAAACACAAATTATACTCCTCCTAAAAGCCACAGCGCCCACAGGAGCGCTTGCGGCGCGCCACGAGTGCCCTGGTGCGCGGCCATTTCCCAGTGCGCCGACACAACGCCTCTTCCTCAGCCTCGCAACTCGCGAGGTGCTGATTGGCAGCTTGCCGGCGGGCGAGCGCGATCTCACCGGTGTGGTGATCCGGCGCCAATAGGTACTCCGCTGGAAGCGCACCGTCCACGCATCGCCAAGCGAGATGAGGCGCTTGGGCCCGACTGCACTCAGGGCGTCGACACGGGCGTCCTCCGCCACCCTCACGGCCCTCGCACGAGCCTTCTGCCAAAGAGCCAATTGCCTGACTCTCTCGGACGCGACATAGGCCTCCCAGGCAGCTTCTTCCGTGGTGCGCTTCTCTTCCTCGGCCTTCTTCTCCGCCTCTATTTTGGCGCGCTCTGCTGGAGGCAAAGCCTCCCACAAGGCGACATCCATTTCTTTCCAAAGCTCCTCAAGGTTGGGGGGGGGCTCGGCGGGCGGCGTGACGTTCTCCTCGTAGCAGGGAGCCGACGTGTCCTCCGACGCGTGTGCTGGCGAGATTGGGAACGTCGACGCGTCCACCTCGACGCGTCGCAGTGAGGAACGGAACGCCGACGCGTCCTCCTCGACTAGTGGCGGCGAGGAACGGAACAGCGACGTGTCGCGTCGCAGCGAGGAGAGGAACACCGACGCATCCTCCTCGACTAGTGGCGGCGAGGAACGGAACAGCGACGCATCGCGTAGCGGCGAGGAGCGGAACACCGACGCTTTCTCCTCGACTAGTGGCGGCGAGGAACGGAATGGTGAAGCATGATCGTCCGCGCGGTGCAGCGAGGGGCTCCTAGGGCTTGGGAGGGGCGATGCCATGGTGGTCGACGTGAGAGGGAGGGGGAGGAGATAGCGATGAACATGAACATGAGGGGGAGGAGATCGCGATGTCGTGGGAGGCGCAATATTTATAGCGAGCAATGGCACACATACATAAGATATGGACTGAGTTGCACTGACTTAACTGCAGGTCCAGTTGCGTCACTGACATGTGGGCCGAACCCCTGTTGGGCCCATATGTCAGTGACCCAATGCACCTGCAGTTAAGTAACAGCTACGTGGGCATATTTGTTGGAGTAAATTACGGGGGAGCAAAGGGGTGGAAATATTGTTGGTCACAACGGATTGGACGAGCATGGGGGGAGGAGAGTCATGGATGCAGATTTTTTTCACACAGGGTGGAGTGGTGGGACCGCCAGAGGGAGAAGGAGAGTTTGGCAGGCATATTGTTTCCACACATGGAGAGGAAAATATTTGGAGACGAACGGGCTTCCTGCAGGTATGGGGAACGGTGCATAATAACTCATCCTGCATGCCGGGCTAGGTATAGTCTCAAGTCATTAAAAACATAGACGCCCCACACATGTTCATATTTCAAGGTGAACTAAATTATTGCATGCGATGATTAAGGCTGGCCATAATGGTGGTATCTTAGCTAGTATCATGCACACGGGAATAGCAAACATGCTGATGTGGCAAAGAATTAAAGAAGAGAGGGGGTTAGAGTAACTAGTGTTCATGCATGCATTGGTAAACACATTTTTTTGTGAAGAACGACAGCACTAGTTGAGTACTTTTGCAGACTTCAAAAACTATTCCACCGCCTCTACTATCTTGCTAAGAGTAGGTGAAATTTTTGAATCGAGCCCTTTAAACTAGAAGGGAGGTAGTGGTACTCTAATATCTAACCTTGTTGTGATGACAAGATAGGACATGGCACGCACCTGGACGGAGGAACTAGTCTGCATTGTGCATTTAAGTTTTGTCTGAAGTCAATGTACCTCTACTTTCACCAGACTTATAGAAAAATGTATCAACATTCAGATTGTCAAATCAATATTTTTACACTCATTATAAAACATAGTTCTTATACTCATTATAATTAGTATTGTAGATATTGATATTTTTAGTATAAATTTAGTCGTGGGATTTCATTGATGCCTGTCAAAGGGTGGAGGAAGCAGAGCTTAGGGCTTGCATTGCCGGTCTCTACATAGGTATTTCTCTTCATAATCCTGTAATTTTAGAGACTGATTGCGCTTTTGTGGTAGCGTCTCTTGCATCGGGGGACTATGACAGGTCTGCTATGCGTGACCTGAAGATGAAAGTGTTGAGCATCTCAAAGTTGATCAACAATCTTCAATTGTCAAAGATTAGCCGTTCAGCCAATAAGGTGGCACACTTAATCGCTAAGTATAGCTTTGACAATAGATTAGATTGTATTCTTGTAAATAACGTACCGCCCTGTGTGGTGAATATTGTATCGAATGAGTGTACTAGTGTGGCTGGTTAATTAATATAAGGTGGTGTTCAAAAAATTATAAATTTCGTCAAACACTTTGCAAACAGTTGACGGGAGTAAAAAGGACCAGAAGGAGTATCATGCATGCGGAGTATGCAAAAAAATTGCTCATTTATAGCCGGTCGAAGTCTCAAAGGGCGCGACCGCGCGAGGGAGGCGAAGGTCGTGGGAGGCGCGCGGTTGACGGAATTAAGTGAAGTTACATCCATGCGCCGACATGGCGTGCGAACAGGCAGAAGCTATACCGTCAGGCCTACGATATGGGTCTAGTAGACATGACATCTAGTGGGCCCCGCATATTTCTCGAGAACTCTTTGGGGGCTTGCAGCCGTTTATCCACCGGGCAAGCCAGCAACCCCACACCGTTCGCACGCCCTACTCGTCCCCATCTTCTACCTTACAGTAGTTCGCTCCCAGTTGTCCCATGCTTTCACATTAGTTCGCTCCCAGTTTTTGTGGGGTACAACAGTTCCACTTCTCCTAACCCTCCTCCAAAATCCATGGCCTCCCAAATCTCCATGGTGAGTACTAGGTTAGAGCCATCACCGGCGATTAGTTCATCGTCATCTACACACGTGGATCCGTGACGGTGAAAGCATGGCTTGCTCGCTTCCTACGCATGTTCAACAGTTCAACGGATGAGTGGGTTGCTGGGCTAGATGTTAGTACACCACAGTCCTGGGACGAGAGAAGGATCTAAAGGACGAAGAGAGGAAGAAGCCCGCCGTGATCCAGGTTTGCGTACATAACATTTGCTTGGTCTACCACATATGCCATGCCGACGTTGAGTGCCAGGATTTTAAGAACTTCCTCAAGGACAAAAGAGTGAAATTTGTTACTGTAGGCTTTAAGAACGACAGGGATGTCCTGCGTCGGATAGGTATCGTTGTAGGCCAGCCCTTCGATCTCCAGAAGGCAAGCTTGGTGTCCTCCTCTCAACCTTCAATGCTGACCCTGGCAGCATCCATGATTGATCCTTCGTACGCTAAACTGAAGAAACCTCATCACGAGTTTAATCATGCATGGGAGTCGAAGACATTAGATGAAGATCACATCCTGTACGCAGCAATGGATGCCTACCTTTGTTTAAATATCTACAAGGGTTGGATGAAGAAGCAGAGCCCAGTGTCCGGTTCAAGCAAAGAAGCATCGGCGAAGAGGAAGAGGAAGAGGGACGAGGACGAAGTCGAGGACGTGGACTTGGACTCCGAGTAGGTGGTAGTGCCATCGCTCATGCTGGTTCTACTGCAGTGTCAAGCAGACTAGTTGCTTAGTTTATTTTCAAGGGTGTGTTGTGCTGAGGCCCCAAAAGAACTATGTTTAGTATGTTCTTTCTCGTTATTTGAACTCTTTAGTACGTACAGTAGTACTAGTACTATGTCTTACTATTGTTCTTCTTGCAGTTGGTACTACTGCTCGTATCTTCGTGTTCCTACTGTACTTAATATGTTCGTACTAGTAGTATAATTTGGGTCAGTCGATTTGTGAAAGAAGTTCGACGGAGCGAAGGAAGAAGACGGCAGAAGAGGTGAAAGAAGCCCTCCATGTTGCATCAATCGGCTCACATGAGTCGACTGACCCAAATTGCTCCTTCGGATTGCAGGATCCATGTGGCATTCAAGGTCTCAAAGGTAGATTCTGCGCCCGCACCCTGTTTGCGGGCTCGACACGCGCGCGACCGGCTTCTGCCGTGACAGTCACCATGCGCGCCTCCTCCGTGCGGGCGGAGACGACAATGACACGCTAGTTCCTCCTCGCCGGCGTGCTGGAGCACGCGCTTGTCCTCCTCTTTGTACGCTGCATGCATAGACGCGGCTCCTCCAGCTGCTCGCGTTCTTGGCAGCGTGGCGGCATCGCGAGGAGGGACTACAGACGACGTGAGCGGGCGAGCCTTCGGCTTCATGGCACAGGGATGGCGGCGACACGGCGGTGATGGGCGAGAAATTGTTGGCCGGAGTAGGTGGGCGCCGGCATGCGCAATGGCGGCGGCGGGATATTGATGAGTGCGCGTGTGGGAGCTTACTTTTGTTTTATATAAGGTTGGTCAAACTTAAAAGAAAACCGTGAACTGTAGTACCGCAGCCACGATACGGAATCCTGTGCAAGCACGTGAACTGTGGCCGCGCGGTCGATCGAACGGTGCGTCACCGTGTCGCGCTTGAAGGACATCCACCGAAGCTTTTTGTGTGTGTGAAAACAATCCTTGAATATTACTCAACTTTTTTTCCTGGGAAAGTTCTTGACGCTGCAATATTTCCATATATTTGAATTTAGCTCCAGTTCGTGTTTATTTGGATTTGGACGTTTTAGGTGCGCCCTAGTTTTTTTTTAATACTGATTTTGTGTGTGTGACTGAGAGAGAACGTGTGTATGTGTCCATATGTGTGTTGTGGCTGAAGGGCAATGTGGAGACAGTGTGCATGTGATACAGACATAGAGAGCTGTGAATGTGCAAATGATCATGCATGGGTGAGACATAGACAGATGCCGATACGTTGTGTATACATGAGAGAACGGTCTTCTAGTTTACTTGTATGTGTGTGTGTGTGTGTGTGTGTGTGTGTGTGTGAGAGAGAGAGAGAGAGAGAGAGGAGCATCCGTAACACAACAACCATCTCTCTCGATTCGTCCGTCCCTCGCACGGTCGCATGCAACACATGCATCAACGCGCACATTTTGACACCCTCACCCGGCCCCTGCCCACCTCAAGGCCCGCACAATCTCTTCGTGAATACCCATTTCTCTCCTTTGGTTTGTTTTCTCTCAATATCACACACACACACACATAGAGAGACACACACAGCACAACACACATGCACACACTCCCCTGAGCACACAATTCATCCCCATCCAAGGTTATACGGCGACCACTCTCGCTTGTGCTTCTTTGCACCCCAACATGCACAACACCTCAATCTTCAAAGAGGGCATCGAGCAGATCGAAGATGGCGACCACACCGCGCTAGAGAATGCGGGGTCATTTGGAAGCAGGGTGATGTGATGACAATGACCGACTCCTCCCCACCCTCTCCTCTCTTGCACAAAATTACCAATCCTCTCTCCCCGCACAAAATTGTCAATCCTCAACCCACGAGATCCTTCCCTCTCGTCCATGTTTTTCCAGCTCTCATCAAACATGTTGTCTCTTCTCCTTCCACGATATGTAATCCAGATGCACACGCATCTCACGTATATTACATGTCTCCATCTTTCTCACAGACCTAACTTCTTCCTCTCTCTCTCTCTCTCTCTCTCTCTCTCTCGTTAGGTTTGTCTCCTACTCTCTCGTCCACATACATACAATCTTTCCCGCCCTATTTGCTCCATCTTCAAAAGCTCTCTCTGCATGTTTCATTCACACATTGGGATATGTCAAAATGTTGCTTCTATAATGGCTGATGTAGAGTTATGGTTGTTTTTGTTGCATCCTACAAAGTAATAACTATGAAATGCATTTAGATTCTCATTTGACTGGGACTATGTGAGTTTGAGCATGTTGTGAAGTACTATAGACCTTGTATACATCTTGGGATTCGACAATGATTGTAACTATTGAATTGTATAGACCATTACATTCGAAGTCAATAGCCTAATATATTTATTTCACAATTTCGACAAATGATTAGTTCACTACAAACTAAGAAAAGAAATTTGTACTCCCTCATTTTTATTTAAGTCCGCGTATTAGCATTAGTCAAAGTCAAGTTTTGTAAACTCTCAGAAAGCTTATAACAAAAAATATTAACATATACAATAACAAATAAATACCATTAGATTCATTATTGAATGTACTTTCACATCATACATATTTGTTGTGGTAAATGTTTGTATTTTTCTATAAGCTTGGTCAAACTTTAGGAAGTTTGACTACGGTCAAACCTAATAAGCAGAGTTTACTACCACTACTCGCTACTTGCTTAGCCGAATCACTCAACACGCCACACGGGGAGTCCAGTGTCACAAAATTTTGAGGTCGGCGGGAAAATCTCCCACAACCCTGATTCGAGCAGTGGGAAGTTACCATCATAGCCTTCGGAACAGGCCTACGGATGATGCTTGGTAGGGGGTTGTTTCCGTAACTTCAGGTTCACCCTACCTAGCCAACCCCACCCCGGCACCCAGAGTAGTACACCTGAATACTCCCCATTTTCTATCCCCACCGCAAAATAGACTTCTCCACGGCACCGCAGCCTTCGTGCTCCTCCGCTTTACATCGGCACACTCGTCCACCGCAGTGCATCTGCCTCATCGACGACCTCGTACACCGCACTGGAGCCAGTCCACTGTCGTCGTCGTACACGGAGCCTCTTCCCCGGCATCGTCTTCCATGGTCTCGGATCTGCTTCCCGAAAGCCGACGCCAAGCGCAGAAGTACCACCGTCATGGACAATGAACTGACTCCCGTTGCCGACCATGACTCACAGAGGCCGCTGAAACCATCGTTCTCCTCCTCGATTGGTAATGTGTGTATTGAATCACTTAGCAGTACATGTGCAGTTCCAATTTTGTTCATAGCTACCCTTCAAATTTCCTCGGTGCTATTGTTCCTGTAAAAGTAATTGGTTATAGCCTCCATTGTCCAACAGAATATCAGCTTGTAATTGTGCGTCGCTCCTGTATCGCGCTGTGCTTGGGTAGGTTTTTCATCTACAACCAGTAGTGTGACAAATGATGGAAAGGTTTTTAGAACTAGCAAGATGCCCATGCGTTGCACGCATCAAGATGCATTTGGATGAGTAATTTATCTTGTGGGAGAAAAGGATGAACGAGGGAAGGCCTTATTTGCAAATCTGGAGAGGGGTATGGGTATCTTTTTGCAAAATTCCCATTTGTTTCCTTCCTATCTGTCAAATATAATTCGGACGGCCTATATTGCAAGAAAAAAAGTATAGAGAAAAAAAGTAGATAGTAGAGGAAGTAGAGATAAATATTAAATATTAAATATAAAATAAATATAATAGTAGAGAAGAGAGTAGAGATAGCAGAGACGTCGGGAAAGGATCGCGCGCGCGGGAAAAAGCGGCCGGGCATGCGCTAGTTTTGGCGTGCGGCGTCCGGCGTGCTTTATAAAATCCAACACCGTCCCACCGCTCTGTGTCTTGCCACCGCTCTCTCCCCACTCTGTGCCTCGCCACCGCTCTCTCCCCACTCATTTTCGCCTCGCCGCCGCCGCTCCACCATGCGGCCGCGTCGCCGGGAAACTTGGGGATACCGCGGCGTCCACGCACGCCCCTCCGGCGGCTTCTCCACTGAGATCCGGTTCCGCGGCATGCGCCCCGGCCTCCGCAATTTCGACACCGCCAATGAGGCTGCCCGCGCGTACGATGCGGCGGCGTGGTGCCTCCGGTGGCCTCATAGAACATTGAACTTCCCCAACGTGCCGACGCGGGAGCGGGCGCAGGAGCTCGCACCTCTGCCGCGCCTTAGCACCGACGAAGATCGTCGCGACAACCGGAGGCGGGAGCACCGTCTCGGCATCGCCGAGATGGACGAGGAAGCCATGGCCTTGTGGCGCCAACACTTCCTGCCGGGCATCATCAATGAGCGCGAGTTCTACGCGCAAAGGAGGGCGGAGAGGGATAAGAGGAGGGCGGAGCGAGCCACCTATCGCGAGGAGAAGTGTAGGCGAAAAGCGGGCGCTCAATTCAACATGAGGCTAGGAGCAGCATCACCCTGGGAACCAACGATGATCGGTATCTTCACACCTACAGTCAGACGTCGGAGGAGGACATCACCGAGGAGGAGTCGGACGACGAGGAGTAGTTGAATTATCTTTTTTTTTATCTATCTATGCTGAGAACTATCCTCTACTCTATCTACATTCTCGATCTCAGCACTGTAAACGCTTTTTTAAAGCGTCGCGCGTTGTGATTCTGTTGGAGATGCTCTAACATGGCAGACAAGTGCTTTAATGTTGCCCACAAGATGCGCGAGTATTACTAGTAGTATATTTTTCTTGCCATGTTGAGATTTTAAAACCACGAAAAGCGAACATGCAGAGGAGCAATGAAGACCAAACACGGGATATTGGGACATCTTCAAGGAGCGTGGCAAGTTAAAGAGGAGCTGCACCGAACCTGTAAAACGAGCTTTGGTAAGTAACACCCTTTCAATTACTTTCGTGTAGCCTCGTGTTCTTCGATGTGTATATGTTGTAGTTTCTGTTTCTCTTAAGCGTGGTGTTCTTCGATGTGTAATAAGAAGAGTCTTAATCATCCTAATGCTTTCGTTTTTAGCTTGATGTAGGAAGTGGGTGTTCTCACCTTGTAGTATGTTTTTATTTTTATTTTTCCTTTTGAATTCACTTCTCCGAGTTTTGTTTATCTGGCTTCTACTAAATGGATCTAGGTTGCTCTGAGTATTTATCTAAAAAAGAAGTAACTTAATGTCAGGATGCAGTTCCTGCGAGGAGGGAAGTATGGTCAACCTTGAGATCATGTTTACAAGATGAGGCTGGATTACACACAAGGTGCCAGTTCCCTAATGATGTTGGATTAGACACAAGGTGCAAATTCCCAGATGATGCTGGATTACACACAAGCCAGGTGGAGTCATCAGCTGTTCGTGTCCTTGTGGCATTAGTAAAGGCTAAAGAAAGCGTGCAGCAGCCCTTGAGAATGTAGCTGAGTTCCTGAAGACGTGAAAAGAGCAATCAGATGCTCTCTTCACCCAAGCCAAAGAAGAGATGGAAGAAGCCAGAAATAAGCTAGCAGAGGCAGAGCAGGCTAGGCGTCTCCTGCTATCTAAAACTGTTATCAATACAAAATTTCCTTCATAATAGCTAGGTTCAAATGTTTATCCAACAAGATGCTGTTGTGATGTCGTGCATCTACCGATGTGGCACAAAATGTTTTTTCGGTCATGTAATAACAGCAATTACTTTCCAAACAATAATGCACGAAGCATTGGACATGGTATAGTTCACGCAAGCCCGACGTTCCAAGTTCAACTTCCACATCAAACTCATGTTCACAGATATCTGCACATTTCATACATAATGTCCACAACCATGATTCATTTCAAAGCCAAAAAATGTGAGGAGAGTTATAAATAAAGAAAAACCTCTACTAGTTCCTGCTACCAGTGCGAGCACAACAAGTCAAGACCATGCATAAATTAATTATATTTTAGTCATTTTTTGTGTTCTAAAAATGCCTGCCGGCTCGCGGAAGGACGTGTTGCCGGCACAGCGCGGATTCAATGAAGGTAGGTGGGGCACTCTTAAGCTGGTTGCACGCGACAAGGAGGCATGCTCAGCCGGGCCTGCAGCGAGTGCGGCCCTCTTGGACGGCGCGCCGGTTCAATGCCTGCGCTATGAGAGGTCGCGTCCGTGTCAGAGAAATCACTCCCTCCAGTCCTTTTTTGTTTGGGTATAACAAAATCTCGTTTTCCATTCACATTTTACAAGTAAAATTCATGGACAAACTTTGACCCAAAGTACGATGGGGACTAGTAAACCAGAATGGAGGTAGTAGTTTTTTTTAATCAAAGAAGGGTTTCCCCTTCCGATTTTCATTACTAAAAACCAGCATCTAAATCTAAACTATAGTATTTGCATCTACCAGGTTCAACATCTCGCAACATAAACCCATACAACCTCCATCGCAAAAAAAACCATACAACCATACGCCAAGGAGGTACGTAGTACTATGAATTCCATTTTCGCTCCATACCAATCGTTCTAAAAACTACTTACTACTTATAGCACGCCATTGAAAATTGGAACTCTTAACCCTGCTAAAAAACGATATTTTAAACGAGGCTACTCGATCTGTGGCAACTGGCGACCCACCGCGCTCCAAGTCGTTCACCTGTGGTCCCGACCATCAACTCCTACGGATCAAATTATCACGCGAGCTGACTATTCCTACAAAGGTGCTCCACCACGTACCTGGTACCCGCGAATGCAGCAATCGTGCACCTAGGGTTTTAGGGTTTATTTGTTAACATTGCCTTTACATAACACTCATGTGTGCGAGACAGCGAGAGGCCGACTGCGTGCGTGCGCCTCTTCTCTTCGTATATGTACTCCACCGTTTGTCTAGTGTCCAAAAAATTATAATTACTACTAGGAATGTGCCAATGAGTTGCCACACGATCAAAGTAGATTAATACATATTCACTGATTTGATAGGAAAAAAATTCTAGTTTTGAAATACGTATATCACTAAAAATATGTTATGTTTCACTGAAAATATATTCCTTTGGCGGTTTTGATGAGATAAGGGAGGAATGTTGTTGGTTTCAAGATTCGAGAAGTGGTATATGTCTAATTTCTACTCTTACTAGCAAGATGCTCGTGCGTTGCATGGAACATCAAGATCTTGTGGGAGAAAAGGATGAACGAGGGAAGGCCTTATCTGCAAATGTGGTGAAGAGTGTGGGTAAATTGCCATATTTTCCTTCCTATCCGTCAGATATAAATCGGATGACCTACATTGCAGGATGGCAGGCCCACCATCATCACCAAATCTATTTTTTATTCCTACTCTTATAAAAAGCATTGTCGGTGATGATCGTGTGCCTGCCATCCTGCAATATAGGCCGTCCGATCTATATTTGACGGATAGGAAGGAAACTATGGCAATTTTGCAAAAAGATACCCACACGCCTTTCCACATTTGCAAATAAGGCCTTCCCTCGTTCATCCTTTTCCCCCACAAGATAAACTACTCATACAAATGCATCTTGATGTTCCATGCAATGCATGGGCATCTTGCTGGTTGTTGCAAAGAGCCCATGTGTGTGAGAGAGAGAGGGAGAGTGGAGGAGGACGGAGTGCATGTGTGACAAAGACACAAGGAGTGTGTGTGCGATAGGTATCAGCTTAAAATGAGGCGATAGTGCGTGTGTGCATGATCGAGAGAGCGTGTCTCAAGAGGGAAGAAAAATCTACATATATACAAGGAGCAGGAGAGAGACATGTATGCGATGGTGGAAGCACGAGTGTGCGGGTGTATAAACCTATCTAGAGGCTAGCAAGTCGGTAAATGTTTGTGAGAGAAATAAGAGTCGGGGTGCGAAAGCGAGAGTTTTGTGTGTGTGTGAGAGAGACGGTAGTTGGGAAGGGGAGTGGAAGCAGGAGTTGTGTGTGTGTGTCTGTGAGAGAGAGAGAGAGAGGAGACGGTAGTCGGGGTTGTCTGATCGGTAAACAAATGAATAATGTCGATGCAGGATGGAGACAAAAGGAGACCGCAACAAATGTTGTGTCTACATGAGAGAGAGAGTAATTTTAGTGGTATGAGTCATATGTAGAGACATATAGGGTGTGTGAGAGAATCCCATAGAGAGAAAACAAAGTGAAAGACAGTGGAGACTGTGTGTGTGGCGGTGAAAAGAAAGCTTAGGTACCGAGTGATACAGGAGAGAACAGAGAGACGTGAGAGATAATGAAAACCGTGTAATGTATAATGATAGGGAGAGTGTGACACTTCTCAAGGAGACGACGAGAGACCATGTTTGCGAGGATAGGAGAAACATGAAGTGAGCGCAAGGGTGAGCTGGAGAAAAGAGAGTGATAACTACGAAGGAGCATGCATGCGAGAGAGATGGGCGTGAAAGGAGTGAACAAAAAAGGGATTCAAATATTTGAATTCGAGATGATGATACATGTAATCCGTACTCGAACCAAAATTGATCTATCAAACATGCATACTCATATGAATTCACGCACATCTATGTTATTTAATATGTAGATATTACTGATCCATACATTTTAGTAGAACATAATTTGGTTAAATTTTTTCGAATTCAACCTTAAGATTTCGAGATCGTTGTATTTGTAAATCATATTATACATATAAAGGAGCATAATTCTTTGTTGTGCTTTTGAAAGTATATATAAAAAATGATGTATATAGAATGTAATTCCAATTGAAAATGGATCCTGCCTAAAAAAATAGAATACAAACAGGATTCGAATTGAGTTGGCACGGTAAACATGCACTCTACAAAATTTGAACGAAGCGGGGAAAGTCGCAGTAACCGCCCGAAACCAAAATCTGCGAGATGGAAATCACTACTGCCTATCCCTGCCACGCAAAGCCTATCTGCTGGATTTCTATAGGTTTCAATAGGGGTAGGTTTGTAATTCCACCCAAACATGACATAACCGCCTCTCACCCGGATTCATACACGGTGGGCACCAAAACACAGTGTGTCCTCGGCCGAAATGGACTCCCTCCCCGATTCATATTCATACACGGTGGGCGCCAAAAACAAACTCTCGTCAGCAAATATTCGGTGTATGCGAGATTACCGTCCTATCCCCAACCGACTAATGTTGTTGTGATGTAGTAGAAATTTGTAACGGGGGCTAAGTTTGTAAATTTCCTCGCATTTGAGAGAAGCGCGCCCTGAATACATGGTTCACCCCTTCCTCTCTACCTCCCTTTTCCCCATTCGTACTCCGTGGGCGCCAAAACACCCTCTCCAACCTACCCTCCTCCATCCGCCGCCGTCTGCCCCCCCCATCCACCGCCGCCCTCCTCCACCATGAAGGAGCTGATACCTTGACGCCGCCATCCATAACAAGAGATCGACCACTCACATCCACGCCTTCGGACCGGGATCCTTGCATCCCGTCCTCTCGCTTCATCCCCGTCGTCGTCCACCTTGCCGGTGTCGCTCCTACGACCATCTCATCCACCGCGCCCCGCCGCCACCGCTACCCTCCTAGATCTGCTTCCACACCGCTGACAGCCATCGCTACCGCAGCACCATCAAATTCTCAGCAGATGCACACACGGCGCCGCACCAGAGGCGGTACTCTTCCGTATCTGCCCAACTCATTTATCGCAGCAAGAAAATAGATCGCCGCTGCTTTACTCTGATTTCTTGTCTTGGTTGCGAAGTTGCCTTTGTCCGGTTTGCACCTTCAGATCCCCCATGGCATGCTCAACACTATACTCCCAATGCTTATGGTTTTCCCCTTTTATATTCCACACTAGTTAAATCACAGTAGATTAAATTTCAAAATTAGGTCAGTTGATTTTTCAGAGCTCGCCGGAGTTCGCCGGTGCAATCGAAGGGGCTCGGGTGGTTGTGGGGCCTCCCCGAACGAAGAAAACTCGACGTGGGTGGGGGTTGGGGCGGGGGTGGGGGTGGGGTGGCGGAGGAACACAGGCGGTGGGGGCCGGTGGTCCAGCCGGCGGCCCATGCGGTGTTCTGTATGGGAAGAATCAGAGACGAGGAAGAAGAAGGGTGTCGGTGTCAAAACCGGCGGATCTCGGGTAGGGGGTCCCGAACTGTGCGTCTAGGCGGATGGTAACAAGAGACGAGGGACACAATGTTTTTACCTGTGTTCGGGCCCTCTCGATGGAGGTAAAACCCACGCCCCGCTTGATTAATATTGATGATATGGGTAGTACAAGAGTAGATCTACCACGAGATCAAGGAGGCTAAACCCTAGAAGCTAGCCTATGGTATGATTGTTGAGATGTATGTTTGTCCTACGGACTAAGGCCCTCCGGTTTATATACACACCGGAGAGGGCTAGGGTTACACAGAGTCGGTTACAATGGTAGGAGATCTACATATCCGTATTTCCAAGCTTGCCTTCCACGCCAAGGAATAGTACCATCCGGACACGAGCCGGAGTCTTCAATCTTGTATCTTCGTAGTCTGGGAGTCCGGCGAATATTGATAGTCCGGCTGTCCGGACACCCCTAGTCCAGACTCCTCAAGAGCCCTGAACGGTCTTCAATGACGATAAATCCGGCGTGCATAATGTTTGGCATTGCAAGGCGGGTTCCTCCCTTGAATAATTCGGAGAAGATAATGAACACCAGGATAGTGTCCGACTCTGCAAAATAAATTCCACATTCCACCGTAGAGAGAATAAAATGTACACTTAGTTCAATCTGCCGACGATTACGGGCCATCACACCGCTACCAAGCCTTTGTTTGAATCATTTTTTACTGTACCACCTCAGCACGTGAAGCGGTTTCCTTGGCACGTCCTGTCGAAGCAGAGATCGTGTTCCCCTTATTCCGGGATTCTCATCAATACGTGCGTGGGTAACCCAACCGCGCCATTGATGGCGGCGCTTGGGAGATAAGCGAGTTTTACCAGGCCAGTGGGGGACGCATAGTTTTGTCCGCCTATATATAAGGGATAAGGATTTACCTTCTCACCTACGCCTTCTTCCTCCTTTGCTTATCCTTCCCCGCGAACTTAGGCTTCAACGCCCAAGCTCGCGCATCTCGCCTCGACCTTCTCCGAATATGTCCGGAGCGGGAGGTAAATGGCTAGCCTCCACCGCCAAGGAGGAGGACATCACCAAACTGCGCGACGCCGGATATCTTTCCAGCGATATTGCGCATCGGCTGCCCGACGAGGGGTAGCTCATCCCTACCCCAGGGCCTCATGAGAGGGTCGTCTTCCTCCCCCACTTCCTCCACGGACTGGGCTTTCCGCTCCATCCATTTGTCCGGGGGCTCATGTTTTACTACGGCCTGGATTTCCACGATCTGGCGCCGAACTTTATCTTCAATATCTCGGCGTTTATCGTGGGTGTGCGAGGCCTTTCTCGCATCCAGCCCCACTTCGCCTGTGGCTCAAGACCTTCAACGTCAAGTCAAGGTTGTGAAGGGACATAAGCGGAATGCGGAGGCGCCATGTTGGGCAATTGCCCAATGTCCCTTGGCTAGAAGGGACCTTCGTGGACTCCGCCAAGGGGTGGAAATCGAGGTGGTTCTACATCACCGAGCTGCGAAGCCCACATGGGCGGCGGCCCCGAAGTTTAGATTCGAATCCCCACGCAGCTCACCTCCTGGAAAGAGAAGGGCTTGCAGTGGGGCAGTCCGATGGAGGTGACGGGACTCCGAGCCTGCATCAAGAAGATGGTGAGCAATAGGCTCCGGCTCGTCGACGTGGTCCAAGTCATGCTCCTCCGGCGGATTCTCCCATGCCAAGAACGGGCATTCAATTTGTGGGAGTTCAATCCGGAACAGCACCAGACGTTAAGCGGGCTCTTCGATACAACACACAAAGGTGCCTGGAGGGTGCTGTTCAAGGGCGCCAAAGCCCCCGCATCCGTGACCGAACACCGCGGATTCAGCTCGCAGTCTCCCACTGACGAGGTAAGTGATTCAACCCCATTATGGGACACTGGTGGTAATTAGATTGACTCCAGTGAGGTTTTAATCTGCCTCTTCCTTTGACAGGAATGGATGGAGAAGGCCAAGCTGCTCATTAGCCTGGCTCCCATGCCGAAAACCTCGTGGACGCCCGCTTAGCGGGCTCTGGTTCCGCACCGCACGTGGTGCCGGAGAAGAAGGCCAAGAAGGTGGCCACGGGACTCGAAGAGTTCCAGAATCAAAGCGTCGACGACGACGAGGACTCCTCCCCAAGACGAGGAGGAGGAGTACTCTCTCCGGAGGAGGAGAGAAGAAGAGGAAGGCCTCCCCAATCGGGCGGCGAAGGGTCCAAGAGGGGAGAACTATCCCCGGACAGTTCGCCAACATCAGCGTTGGCGAGGATGAGTGGCCTCAAGGGCTGCATCCGGCGGATCGCACGTATTCGGATCATTTATATGCCGTACCTTTCATGTCACGTAGTATCCTTCTAACGCCGCATTCTCGTCCGTAGTCCGGTCGATGACGACCTCCCGACTCAATGAGCGGTCGTTGGCTTCGCCGGACGTAAATTCGCCCCGACCGCCTCTACCCCCAGCGCCAACGAGGACGCCGAGGTGGGATCCCAAAAGGGACCCATCAGAGGAGGCTCGAGGCGCCGTCGAGCGACCTCCGGACTTTGCGCGGACTCTACATCGGAACCGTAGTGGTTCCGAGTCCGCAAGCGGCCCTTCAAAGAAGGGCAGGACCGTGACACCGGCGGCCTCCGCCCAACCGAGGCGCGGATAACCTGCTGGAGGCGCTTAAAGGCGCTTCCATCGAGGAAGAACACCGCACTCTCATGAGTGCGGTGATTAAGAAGGTCCATTCGCCAAGAGCGGGCTGACCGAAACTGCAGCAGCCTTCTAACAGGCTTTGAGGTAAGAAGTTAAAATTATGTAATGTAATACCGCATAGACAGTAGCCCCTGATGCTTAGTTCGGTGTTCGAAAAGAAAAGCCGGACTAAGGATCTAACAAGATATACAAAGGGTTGCTAAAAATATGTCAATATGGGTTTGCAGGCTGCGCTGCTGACCTCTGCCGCATTAACGGCGGAGGTCGAGGTGCTGAAGAAGAACCTCGAGCGGTCCGAGCAAGAGCTCGGGCATGCGAAGAAGCAGCTCGAGGAGAAAGAAGGTGAGTAACACCTCTTTGAATAAGTACCTTACAGAAAAGGATTTTCGTTCCAAAGAAAATTAACAAGGATAATATGTGTATTGCAGGGGCCACTAATGAGGTGGCTGCCCTGAAGGATGCCGTGTCCGCGGCCGAACGCAATGCAGCCACGGAGCGGGTTGAGCGAGAAAAGCAAGAGGCACTGGTGGCGGAAGTTCAGCAAGAGCTCCAGGCTCTCATGGAAAAGCATGAGAGTTTGGAGCGTGACTCCACGACTCGAGAGTCCGAGCTCGCCTCGGCTCTCGAAAATGCCAAGTCCACCAAGGCCGAGGCCCAGAAGGCCCTTCTGGAGGTTGAGGACATAAAGAAGATAGCGGCGGGTAAGGACTTTTTCATGCAAAGCAGGCATGTTAATGTGAATTACCGGATACTTACCCGGTCGAGCTCTCGAGGCGTTTGCAGATCTGCCGCATAGTGCGTCGATGCTTTGCCGCATTCTATCGTGGCGAGGAGGGGAGCTCGACGGAGAAGGCCTTTGGTCTCAAGACGCCGAGGCCGCCATCCAGTGCCCCAAGCGACCACTGAAGCAGCTGGTCGAACTCCACAAGGTAGCCGAGGAGGCCATGAAGGGCCTCATAGTCCGGCTGTGGCTCGGAGAGGCCATGCTGGAAGCTACTTTGGCCTAAGCGGCGGTGGTGAATGCATGCCCCGTGCTCGATGTAGTCAAGCGCCCGCTTTGTATTGAAGGCGCTCGTCGGGCCCTTGCCCGCATAAAGGTGCAATGGGGCAAACTAGATGCGGAGAGGCTTCTCACGGACCCACCGCCCGGGCAAGGAGCATCGCACGCGGAGCGGTATTATAAAGTTTTCTGAAGGAGCCTGCGATATTGCAGATGAGTGCTCCCGAAATGTAATTTTTGAGTGAACTCGCTGTGTATTTATCCTGTGCGCCGAAAACTTCGTTTGTATGCGCCATGAGCAACGCTTGTTTAATTTAAAATATTACCTTCTATGCGGCCGTTTTGTGAAATCTGAGAGATGGCAAGTCGTTGGCTTCAGCCCCCAAGCCACTAGTGCTGGGGTGTTCGGTGATAAACATGAGCACTCTTGTTCCCATTTTTGGGTCTATCTAGGGAGGCGCTCAACACGACGAACAAGGCAACCGGACTTATAATGCTTGAACACTCTCACTTAGCCATAGAATTCTATAATTTTAAATTTTGGCGAAGCC
Source organism: Aegilops speltoides (assembly GCA_021437245.1). Lineage (NCBI taxonomy): Eukaryota > Viridiplantae > Streptophyta > Magnoliopsida > Poales > Poaceae > Aegilops > Aegilops speltoides. The sequence continues at coordinate 450,934,638 of CM038143.1, read as the reverse complement.
CCTGGTATTCGGAAGACCGAATCCGGGGCGCTATCCACGCCTTCGTCGGACATCATCGGAACTTCGCTCAAGCGGCATGAGTCTTTAGGGACCCGAAGAACCTCTCGAACAGCGACCAGTCTCTCGCCTTATCATGCCGTCGGTTTTAGCTTTCCTCCGAGGCGTTAACCCGGCTCAACCGGGCGCAATCGCGATGGTTCTCCAGTGCTACCTTAGCCGACGGAACGGGCGTAAGGCACCAAAACATGGGGCAGGCAAACCCAACTATTGGCCCAAGACATGATTCGAGCCGATTCATATAATGCTATAAGTTCGGGTGCCGCACTTGTGAAAGTGTTAGGACTTAATCACACCATAATGTGGGAAGCGAAGCCCTGGCGATTCGGCCGTACCAAAATATACGGTGCAAGATGTCATATAATGAACATATATATAAAAGATAATGCATTTGCAAAAAGAGGTGCTGCATTATTTATGAAAGAAAGTCGCTAGTAGAGCGGTGATACAAATAGTGCGATAAGCAAGGGATTTGGACTAAATAAGCATGTCCCCTCCGAGGATGAGCTGCAGACTTGGTGTATATAATTGAATGTAATGCTCGTAATTGAGACCACACAGGTGTTCGCGCATGCCTTCTTTAGTCCCACGATTGTTGTATCATTAGTTCGCAAGTTCGCCATCGGACGGGGCTTCAGTTAACAGAGTCTGTGTACATAAAGAAGGAAATATAAAAACAAAAGAAGGGGGGCACTTTGATGAGCCCTGGTGTGGTCGAGCCGCACTCTAGGTCCATTGTGATCGTGCCCCTTTCCCTGTGCCCATGGTATCTCCAAAGCGTAATGATGTACGCGGAGTGTTATTCTTGCGATCATGCGCGGGCGAGGGCTGGGGCCGCATTGCTACGCATGCTCCGATGGCGCCAGGTGGTCTTTGTTGGCATTGCTCCGGGCGCGCTTTGCTGTATCCAACTTTCTAACTGCCGGAACTGAGAATTGCCTGAGAAGGCTGCTCTGTACTTCTGCCGCGAGAGCCGCTGTATGTTCCTCCGTACGGAGGGAGCGTTCCGTATTTCCATTGACCGTGATGACTCCACGAGGGCCTGGCATCTTGAGCTTTAGGTATGCATAATGCGGCACCGCGTTGAATTTTGCAAACGCGGTTCGTCCGAGCAGAGCATGATAGCCGCTACGGAACGGGACTATATCGAAGATTAACTCTTCGCTTCGGAAATTATCCGGGGATCCGAAGACCACTTCCAGTGTGACTGAGCCTGTGCAGTTGGCCTCCACTCCTGGAATGACACCTTTAAAGGTTGTCTTTGTAGGTTTAATCCTTGATGGGTCTATGCCCATTTTGCACACTGTATCCTGATAAAGCAGGTTCAGGCTGCTACCGCCGTCCATCAGGACTCTTGTGAGGTGAAATCCATCGACGACTGGGTCTAAACCAATGCGGCGAATCCGCCATGGCGTATGCTGGTCGGATGGTCTCTTCGATCGAAAGTGATCGGATAGGAGGACCATGGATTGAACTTTGGGGCGACTGGCTCCATCGCATAGACGTCCCGTAGTGCGCGCTTCCTCTCCCTCTTGAGTATATGGGTCGCGTATATCATATTCACCGTCCGCACTTGTGGGGGGAAACCCTTCTGTCCTCTATTGTTCGGCGGCCGGGTCTCTTCCTCGTCATCGCTATTTAGCCCCTTGTCATTGTTTTCGGCAATTAACTTGCCAGCCTGCTTGAACACCCAACAATCTCTATTGGTGTGATTAGCTGGCTTTTCGGAGGTGCCATGTATCTGGCATAAGCGGTCGAGTATTCGGTCCAAATTGGACGGACCCGGAGTGGTTCTTTTAAATGGCTTCTTCCGCTGACCGGGTTTGGAGCCTCGGAATCCGGCATTGACTGCCGTATCCTCCTTATCGTCGCCGTTAATGCGGCGCTTGTTTTTGATTCGGCGTGACCTGCCGTTGTTGTCCTTAGTATCCGGACTGCCAGAATTTTTACGGAGATTGTTGCTGCGAGCTAGCCAGCTGTCCTCTCCCGCACAAAAGCGGGTCATTAACGTTGTGAGGGCTGCCATGGATTTTGGCTTTTCCTGCCCCAAGTGCCGGGCTAGCCATTCGTCCCGGATGTTGTGTTTGAAGGCTGCGAGGGCCTCTGCATCCGGACAGTCGATGATTTGGTTTTTCTTCGTTGAGAACCGTGTCCAGAATTGTCTGGCCGATTTGTCTGGCTGCTGAATAATGTGGCTTAGGTCATCGGCGTCTGGTGGTCGCACATATGTGCCTTGGAAGTTATCGAGGAATGCAGCCTCCAGGTCTTCCCAACACCCAATTGACTCTGCGGGCAAGCTGTTAAGCCAATGCCGAGCTGGTCCTTTAAGCTTGAGTGGTAGGTACTTGATGGCGTGGAGATCGTCGCCGCGGGCCATATGGATGTGGAGAAGGTAGTCTTCGATCCACACCGCGGGGTCTGTTGTGCCATCGTAAGATTCGATGTTTACGGGTTTAAACCCTTCGGGGATCTGATGATCCATTACTTCGTCAGTGAAGCATAACGGGTGTGTGGCGCCCCTGTATTGAGTGATATCGTGACGCAGCTCAAGGGAGCGCTGCCTGCTATGTTCGGCCCAGCCAGGGTTATTGTATCCGGCACGACGGTATTCGTGTGGGTAGTGGGGCGCCCACGTGATCCATAGATGGATCTGGTTTGCCTTGCTTTGTCCTCCAATATGTCTCGCAAGTCCGGCGCGTTCCCTCTTGGCTTCGTACTTTTGGAGCGATGCCGGGTACGGTCTTGGCTGGGGGCTGGATGCCTCTGTCCACGACCACGGGGTGGTCGGTCGACCATGTCGTCTTGTTGGTGATGAAGGTATGTATGCTTCCTCCTCTAATCGGGGAGCAGCTTGCGTCTTAGGTAACTTTTGGAGGGGCGTTCGAGTTTATACTCTTGACGCGAGGACCTCGGTCCATCGATCGGCCAGCAGGTCTGATCAGACTTGAAGCTGCTGCTGCTTTTCTTTAGGCTGTTTCTTTGTGGTGATAAGCCTGCGCTTGAAGCGCTCTTGTTCGACGGGATCCTCGTGCAGCGAATTCATCATCGTTGAGGCTTGCCGTCTTCGGAGGAGGCATATAGTTATCATCCTCAACCCCTTAAATGCGCCGCCCTTTCGTGGGGCTTGCTTCATCATCCTCCCGCTGCTGAGTCTTCTTTGGAGGGATTGTCTTCGGCGCTCTCGAGTGTTATTGTCTCTGTGCGGAATCTCCATTCTTGTTGTGGCGGGATTTAGGCGGCGCCCGACGCCGCATTTGGGCTGCTTCTTTAAAGAGTGCGCCTCCGCTACTTCTTCGCCATCCCTTCTTTTGGGGTATCCACCATGTATCGTCATATGACGAGGTGGCCTTCCAGTGCCACAGAGGCGCTGGCTCTGATAAATCTCGGCATAGATCGTCCATAGCGTCGATGTCTTCGGAGTCGTAGTCTAGCATGTCGGTTAAATCCTCGACAGTGGCTACAAAGTGGGTGGTGGGTGGGCTCTGAATTTCTTCGTCGTCCATACTCCAACCATCCTGGCCATAGTCCGGCCAGGACTCTCCCGATAACGAGAGATGCTTTAATGAGTTTAGGATATCGCCGAAAGGCGAGTGTTGGAATATGTCCGCGGCGGTGAATTCCATAATCGGCGCCCAAGCCGGACCGATTGGTAGGGGCGCGGGAGGTTTGGAGTCCGGCGAGGAGTCCGGCGCCTCGAAATCACGAGTCTCGCAGGGGACAGGGTCAGTGTTCGGCTCCATCGCCGTGGATGTTGAAGCCCCCGGGGCGGCGTCTATCCACCGACCCTCGATCCGGGCGATCGGCTCGGGCTAATGGCGAAGCGGATCCGAAAAGCGCCACCAAGGCCTTGTCCGCGGCAGAGCTAGATCGTGCCCATCGTCACGATCGGGCGCGCTTGGCTGTGGCTTGAGTCCGTCGAAGATCAAGTCTCCGCGGTCATCGGCCGTGAAGTTTAAGCTTCGAATCGACTGACGGCGGGGCGTAGCTTCGATCTGCTCGGATGGCCAAGTGAATTGGCCCGCGAGCAAAGCCGCCGAATCGAAGATCTGTCCGGGGAGAAAAGTCTCACCCTGGACAGCGTCGCTGGTTTAGGATGCCATCGAGCCTATCGGTGACAACACAGAGGAACTCTCAATGAAAGCACCAATGTCGGTGTCAAAACCAGCGGATCTCAGGTAGGGGGTCCCGAACTGTGCGTCTAGGCAGATGGTAACAAGAGACGAGGGACACAATGTTTTTACCCAGGTTCGGGCCCTCTCGATGGAGGTAAAACCCCACGTCTGCTTGATTAATATTGATGATATGGGTAGTACAAGAGTAGATCTACCACGAGATCAAGGAGGCTAAACCCTAGAAGCTAGCCTATGGTATGATTGTTGAGATGTATGTTTGTCCTACTGACTAAGGCCCTCCGGTTTATATAGACACCGGAGAGGGCAAGGGTTACACAGAGTCGGTTACAATGGTAGGAGATCTACATATCCGTATTGCCAAGCTTGCCTTCCACGCCAAGGAATAGTACCATCCGGACACGAGCCGGAGTCTTCAATCTTGTATCTTCGTAGTCTGGGAGTCCGGCGGATATTGATAGTCCGGCTGTCCGGACACCCCCTAGTCCAGGACTCCCTCAAAGGGTTAGGAGACGTAGGATCTTCATCCAACCGCCTGAAATGGTCGAGAGACAGCTGGGAGTTGCATTCTTAATGCGCTCTGGTTCATCATGTGTGGGCACTGCGCAACCAACATTTTATTATACAAAATCTGCTTGCTCTTCTTTACCATGTTCCTCTTCCGTTCTTCTTTAATATGTACTCTCTTCGTTCCTAAATACAAGTCTTTGTATAGATTCCACCATGGACTACATATGGAGCAAAATGACTAAAATGTATCTGGATACATCTGTATGTGATCCATAGTGGAAATCTCTACCAAGACTTATATTTTGGAACGGAGGGAGTATGATAATAGTCTGATATGTTCCTTGTCTTGAAGATGAGCAGGGACATTTGCAGTGTAGAGGTCTATACGGTCGGTTGTGATGGACACTTTGAGCCTCTTTGATTCGTAGGATCTTGTAAACATAGGAATAGGATTTGTAGTGGCCTGCCCACTAGAATCCTATAAGAATAGCAAGGAAATGCGGGGAGCTGTGTCGCCTTTGAGAGTTAGTATCCAAAGCCTTTCTAGCCGTACCGGCAATACTAGCACATATATTCCAGCAAGTTCCACTTTGCTGATTTTACTCTGATGCTTAAGGTTTTCCCGTTATATCTATACTATGATCTGTGTAGCTGCTTTGTGTCACACTAGCAGCAGTCCACTCTTGAAGCTAAACACTGCAATGACTTACAAAATTGGCATCAAGGCATTGAGTGCCATTCTGGATGCAATGAAACTCATACGCTCCCCACCTGTTGATTCTTGTTCAGGATATGATCCTAGTGACTATTTTAACCTCAAGGAGTCAAAGGCAGATGGCCTGTCCTGTTCACCCATCAAGGTGCCTATTCTAATTTGGTAATGTTTTATTGATTGCGGGTATCTTGCATATGTTGTCTTGCATTTCTTCTACTTTGTTGCACCGCCATCTGCTTAGTTTACTCATCATATATGTCGAGATGCCATGCCTATCCATTATCAATACATATTCCATCTGTCATCATACCATATTTTTCCACTCAAATGTTGTTCTTGTGCATCAGACATCAAAAAGGAAGAGGGTGATTGCGAACTGAAGGAGCACCGGCAAAGTCCTTGAAAAATGTGGTGGTGCCGAGAAATCGACAAACACCCACTTATATTGGCTGTACAACCAAGTGACACAAAACATAGGACCGACTCAAAGCAGACTGTACCCATACTTCACTTGGCCACACCACTAGCCCCACCACAGGACTGCACTCCAATGAAAGGTATACCAATTTCATTTTCCATAGCACCAGCAATACCACAGAAAAATCCCAAAGAAAAGTACAGCAAGTCCACCGGCGAAGACCTATCCCAAGCGCAGAGACGGCCAATTCCTGCAGATTGGAACCCCATTCCATTTATTCCCGCTTTAAAGACAATGCTTTCAATGTTGTTAGGGACTACGTGCATATATTCCCATCATGGGAAGATTATAGTGAAGACAAACACCATTTTCACATCTTCCTGTCCAACTTACGTGTAAGTGCTATTATTCATGGTTATTATTTTCCTATTTTTCTGCTGATCGAACACATCAATGATTTACATTACATTGTTGTAACTAGGCGAGGGTCAGTCTGGATAGTCATGACAAGCAAAGCTTGCTTGTGCTTTTCAAGGAAGCATTGCAGCAGTATCGGTGTTACCTGAGGAAATCACACTTTGATGGCAAGTCTATAAACGAATTTCCGGTGAAGTCTCCTGTGCTAAATTTAGAAGACATTGAAAGGAAAAACCTTGTTATGCACTGCTCTCGTTCCCAGGATGAGGTACTGTCTATGAAATCACATGACAATTTGAACTTCTACTTTTCTGCATGTGCCTTATGGATCTTTTTTGCAAGAAATCTGCTCGAAGAAGAATTCCAGTTTGAAAAGAATGACATGATATCGCAAATATGCTGCCCGCTGCTTTGCTCTTGTTAGTACTGTTGTCTGTATCCTTTGTACTTGCATACATACCGGTTCATAATGTGACAAAGAAGTATGCATGATAGCTTGCTTATCAATTGTTCGCTCCAAATTATCTCATCTGTATGAATGGTTACGTTAGTGTAGAATATATCCAATGCCAATGTTTTTTTAGCTCTGCATTGTTCTTGTAAGTACACGCTGTCCTTTATCAGTGTACTTATAATGACAGGTAGTTGTTCATGTACCATCATTTTGCAGCTTATTTTCCTTTGCCCTCCATTTTCTACACATCAGATCTATATTTACTCTTACCATAAGGTTGGTACTAAAGAAGTTTACGTGTGCATTGCTCTTGGCTGTACCTTTTTCCTGTATCGCTGCACTTACATTTATAGCTACTTGGTTATGTAGCATCACTCTTCATCTCATCTTAAATATTCTCCATTTTTTCGTATATTATCACATCTATATTTACTCTCAACAAAATGTAGAATAAAGGCAATGCTTTTGAAGAAGATTCTGTGGTAAACTTCTTGAATTGCCCCCCCCCCCATCAGCATGGACAAGGCCTTTATAGAGCCTGTCTTCACCAATAATGTAAGTTTTGTATATATTTGGTTAGGCATGACTGCAACAGCTGTTTATTTTTGGTGTTTGCATCAAATTGCTTGTTTAAAGTTTATTATGTAGTTCATAAACAAAAGTTTGTCCTTTCTCAATTTAAGTTTTCAGTTGTACAACCAAGTTCCTTCTTCATACCATGTAAATTAAACTATATAGAGCAAGTGATCGTATTTTGCCAATCTGAAATGGGATAAATTGACAGCACACTAACCATTGATACTTATGAATTCTTGATCTGTAATCCAGTGGTGTCGTGAAACTGCCAACTCCTTCACAATGTCATTTCCTGCCATGTCTTGACCTGAATAATACCATATTGTTTCAATGCAATTTTAAACTGTGTCACTTTATTTGTAAGTAAGAAATGTGATGAATTGTCAGCACTGATACTTTTATGTGCAAAACCTGTCATCTGTCTGCTTGTTTATCTTTTAGAGTGAGGATGATATAAGTGTTGAACAAGCGATCTCATCATCTTGCTCACCGCTTGCTTTGCAGCTTCACTTGACAGGCTAACCTTTCTTGAACTCTATTGAAGTGCTGACGGTTTTGTATATTATTTTGTCAGCATGTTTATTTGCACTGGTGGAAATCTTTGATGCCCAGTGTATGTAATCTGCTGTCTGCTTGTGCTTTATTATCATAGTGGCAAACTTTGATGCCCAGTGGATGTAATATGTCGTAATTTCTTTATTGTATAGTTTAGGTTTTTTGTTATTCACGATGCTGCAGTTATTTTACTGTATATATATCATGTCTTTGCAGTAAACCGGCCAAACCATATAATTATGGTACATAATCGGGCCGTCATGCAATCACGATGTAGGTTGGGCCTGAAACGTGTCGAACAGCTCACGGGCCGGCAGTAGCCCGAAATGAACCCCGGCCCATGATTGTGCGAATCAACACGTGCTTATAACAGGCCAAAATTGTCTCGGTCCTTGTTTGGCCCAATCAGATATCGGCTACGAGCAGGCCGAATGCAAACTGGGTCGTAGTTAGGCCCAACTATATGACGGGATTTTAACAGGCCGAAATTAATATAAGGCCGAAATGTTAAACGGGCCCTTAACAGGCCAAAACTAATATCATGCCATATTACTCAGTGGGCCTTTAGCAAGTGGGCCCAAAAGCATAGTGTCCAGTTGACGGGCCGAATCTGATATGGGCCATAATTGAGCCCAAAGCCTCTTAAAGGGCCGGACCTGATCTGGGCCGTAATTTGGCCCAGAACGTGGTAGGCTTATAATGGGCCGGATCTCATATGGGCCACTTTTAGGCCCGGAACGTGGCAGACCATTAATGGACTGGATCAAATATGGGCCGGCATTTGGCCCAGAACATGGCAGCTAGTTAATGGGCCGGCCTACTAGGGTCCTCAAAATCTTGTGGGCCTACAGCTGGGCCGGCCCATTAATGTCGGTGAAATCTCATGGGCCTTTAGCTGGGCCGGCCCATTATGATCTGCAAGAATCTTGTGGGCCTTTACCTAGGCCGGCCCATTATGGCACACAAAAATCTTGTGGGCCTTTACCTGGGCCGGCCCATTATGGCCCGCAAAATCTTGTGGGCCTTTACCTGGGTCGGCCCAGTATGGCCCGCAAAATTTCGTGGGCCTTTAGCTGGGCCGGCCCATTATGGTCCACAAAATCTTGTGGGCCTTTAGCTGGGCCGGCCCATTATGGTCCGCAAAACCTTGTGGGCCTTTAGTTGGGCTGGCCCAATTAAACTTGATGGGCCGATCCACGTGTCAACATATCATAGGCGCGTCTCGCCCATTGGATGAGTGACACCTGTGCCAACGTGAACCTGACACATGTCTCCTCCGGCCAATGATGATTTTACACGTGGAAAATCCCCATTGGTCGGAGCTGTTAACGGGTTATCGGATCCAAAACCTGACCCGATAGCTTAACGGCGTTCCGTTACGGTGGATGCCACGTGTCGGTCACCCTTGACGAAAGCACTTCTGTGACGTGCGATTTATCGTCATGGAAGTGGACACTTCCGTGATGATAATTTTGGTAATGTCATGGAACACTTCTACGATAGCACAGGTATCACTATCTTGATTCTATCATAAATTTGTCATGGATGTACATGCATGACAAAAAAACGTGACCTACTGTGACAAACACGTATCATCACGGAAGTGTATTTTTTTGTAGTGTTAGTAGCTAGATGACTTCCTCTCTCTCTCTCTCTCTCTCTCTCTCTCTCTCTCTCTCTCTCTCTCTCTTGATTATCAATACAATGGTCTCTTGGAGATCCATATGATGTAAGTCCTTTTGCAATGTGTTTGTTGGGATCCGATGAACTTTGAGTTTATGATCAGATCTATGTTTTTATCCATGAAAGTTATTTGAGTCTTCTTTGATCTCTTATATGCATGATTGCCTATAGCCTCGTATTTCTTCTCCGATATTTGGGTTTTTTTGGCCAACTTGATCTATTTATCTTGCAATGGGAAGAGGTGCTTTGTAGTAGGTTCAATCTTACGGTGCTTGATCCCAGTGATAGAAGGGGAACCGACACGTATATGTCGTTGCTACTAAGGATAACAAGACGAGATCTATATCTCCATAATATATAAACGGATCTATTCTACATCATGTCATCGTTCTTATTGCATTACTCTGTTTTCTCATGAACTTAATACACTAGATGCATGCTGGATAGCGGTCGATGTGTGGAGTAATAGTAGTAGATGCAGGCAGGAGTCGATCTACTAATCTTGAACGTGATGCCTATATAATGATCGTTGCCTGGATATCGTCATGATTATTTGAAGTTCTATCAATTGCCCAACAGTAATTGTTTTCCCACTGTTTGCTATTTTTCTCGAGAGAAGCCACTAGTGAAATCTACGACCCCTGGGTCTCTTTTCATCATATTTGCCTTTGCGATCTATTTTCCCTTGCATTTATTTTCAGATCTATTAAACCAAAAATACAAAAATACCTTGCTGCAATTTATTTGTTCCGCGATCTATTTATCCTATCTACCACTTTACCTCACGTTATTTGCCTATCTTCTAGCATCGTACCCTGAAGGGATTGACAACCCCTTTAACACGTCGGGTTGCGAGTATTTGTTATTTGTGTGCAGGGGATGTTTATGTGGTGTGACGAGGTTCTCCTACTGGTTCGATAACCTTGGTCTCATCACTAAGGGAAATACCTACCATCGCTATAATGCATCATCCCTTCCTCTTTGGGGAAATACCGACGTAGTTCTAGCAGACATCAAAAGGAATTTCTGGCGCCGTTGTCGGGGAGGATCTTCAACATCAACCAGGTTCCTAATCACAAATCCCATCTCCTCGCAATTTACATTATTTTCCATTTGCCTCTCGTTTTCCTCTCCCCACTTCACAAAAATTTGTCGTTTTATTCGCCTTCTTTTTCGTTCACCATTTTCTCGTCAGATCTATTCGTGTTCTTGTTTCACTATGGCTAGTTTGAATGCTCCTCCTTTGTTACTAGACTTTGAAGTTCTATACTTGTTGGAGTAAATGACCACAGGTAGCCCAACCGGCTCCCCCTAGATCTTCAAAAAACATCGGACCGACTTGACCCTCAAACATCCAAGACGCAGGGCCGCCTTCTCCTGGCCGGTTGTCCCATCGGCCGGCTGTTGGAAGGCGGCAAGGCTCCTTGAGCCCTCTTGAAGTGTGAGGGAGTCCTGGACTAGGGGGTGTCCGGACAACCGGACTATCAATATCCGCCGGACTCCCAGACTACGAAGATACAAGATTGAAGACTCCGGCTCGTGTCCGGATGGTACTATTCCTTGGCGTGGAAGGCAAGCTTGGCAATACGGATATGTAGATCTCCTACCATTGTAACCGACTCTGTGTAACCCTAGCCCTCTCCAGTGTCTATATAAACCGGAGGGCCTTAGTCCGTAGGACAAACATACATCTCAACAAGCATACCATAGGCTAGCTTCTAGGGTTTAGCCTCCTTGATCTCGTGGTAGATCTACTCTTGTACTACCCATATCATCAATATTAATCAAGCGGGACGAGGGTTTTACCTCCATCGAGAGGGCCTGAACACAGGTAAAAACATTGTGTCCCTCGTCTCTTGTTACCATCCGCCTAGGCGCACAGTTCGGGACCCCCTACCGAGATCCGCCGGTTTGACACCGACATTGGTGCTTTCATTGAGAGTTCCTGCGTATCGTCACCAATAGGCTCGATGGCATCCTCAACCAGCGACGTTGTCCGGTGAGACTTTTCTCCCGGACAGATCTTCAGATTGGCGGCTTTGCCTGCGGGCAATTCACTTGGCCATCTGGAGCAGATCGAAGCTTCGCCCCTGGCGTCAGTCGGTTCGAAGCTTAAACTTCACGGCCGATGACCGCGGAGACTTGATCTTGACGGACTTGAGCCTACACCAAGCGCGCCGCCTTGTGACGATGGGCACGATCTAGCTGCCGCCGGACGGTGCCTTGGTGGCGCTTTTCGGATCCGCTTCGCCATTAGGCGAGCCGATCGCCCAGATTGAGGTCGGTGGATAGACGCGCGCCAGGGGCTTCAACATCCACGGCGATGGGCGAACACCGACCTTGTCCCTGCGAGACTCGTGATTCCGGCGCGGACTCATCGTCGGACTCGAACCTCCCGCGCCCTACCAATCGGTCCAGTTAGGCGCCGGTTATAAATTCACCACGCGGACATATTCCAACACTCGCCTTTCGGCGATATCCTAAACTCATTAAAGCATCTCGTTATCGGGAGAGTCCTTGCGGACTATGGCTAGGATGGTTGGAGTACAGACGACGAAGAAATTGAGCCCACCCACCACCCACTTTGTAGCCTTTGCCGAGGATTTAACCGACATGCTAGACTACGACTCAAGACATCGGCGCTATGGACGGCGATGCCGAGAGGCGAACAGAACCAGCGCCTACAGGAACTGGAAGGCCACCTCGTCATATAGCGTATACATGGTGGATACCCCAAAAGAAGGGATGGCGAAGAAGTAGCGGAGGCGAGACTCTTTAAAAAGCAGCCCAAGCGCTGGCGTCGGTGGCGCCGCTCTAAATCCCGCCACAGCAAGAATAGAGATTCCGCACAGAGATAACAACGCCCAGAGAGTGCGAAGACAACCCTCCAAAGAAGACTCGAGGCGGGAGGATGCGAAGCAAGCCCTCACGAAAAGGCGGGCGCATTTAAGAGGTCGAGGATCATAACTATATACCTCCCTCCGAAGACGAAGCAAGCCTCAATGACGACGAACTCGTCGCGCCCGAGGACCCCGTCGAACAAGAGCTTTTTAAGCGCAGGCTCATCGCCACGGCAAGAAGCCTGAAGAAGGAAAAATGGAAGCTCAAAACAGTGGAAGACACGCTCAGAATAAGATGGAGCAAAGTACTCAAAACCGCAGATAAATACGGCAATGGCCACCAATCAAAGAGCTACCCAAGCGTGGTCGCTACGAGAATCGACGAAGAGGCCATAGAGCCTCCACCGTCAAATGGCCCAGCCATGTCCATCTACGGACCCAAAAAGAAGGCCCCAGGAAGCAAAGCAACACGTCAAGTGTCCAGTGATAGCGGCACATACAATTCTGGGCGCCAGACACCCACTATGTTTCACCGATGAGGTCTTTGGACCATGAATTCCCAGCAGGGTTTAAACCCATAAACATAGAGGCCTACGATGGAACAATAGACCCTGGAGTCTGGATAGAAGATTATATACTGCATATACACATGGCCAAAGGAGACGATCTCCACGCCATAAAATATCTACCCCTCAAGCTCAAAGGGCCAGCCCGTCATTGGCTCAAAAGCCTCCTAGAAAACACTGTTGGAAGTTGGGAGGAGCTCGAGGACGCGTTTAGAGCAAATTTTCAAGGGACTTATGTCCGTCCTCCGGATGCAGATGATTTAAGTCATATAACTCAACAGCCCAGAGAGTCAGCGCGGAAATTCTGGAACAGGTTTCTTACCAAAAAGAACCAAATAGTCGACTGTCCGGACGCCGAAGCCTTAGCAGCTTTCAAGCACAATGTCCGAGACGAATGGCTTGCCAGGCACCTCGGTCAAGAGAAACCGAGGACAATGCCCGCACTAACAAGCCTCATGACCCGCCTCTGTGCGGGAGAGGATAGGTGGCTAGCAAGAAGCAGCACCAGCGACCCAAGTACATCCGAGATAAGAGATGGAAACGGAAAATCACGGCGCAGAAAAGAGCAGCGCCGGAATAAAGAGAAAAGCCCAAAGAGCACGGCAGTCAACGCCGGATTCAAAAGCTCGCGGCCAAATAATAAAACTCAACCTCTTAAGGATGACAAAGGTGAATTGTCCAACAAACAAAATTTTGGGTCGGATATGCCAAATCCACAAAGCACCCGAAAGGCTCGCAAATCACACCCACAGGATTGTTGGGTTTTAAACAGTCCGCCGATTAAATGCGAACACAAAGGGCTCGGCGCGTCAGCGAAGAAGATAAACCCCGCCAGCAGGGTACCGGAAAACAAAAGACTTTCCCACAAGGGGTCAAAGCAATAAACTCACTTCATGTGATAACACGGAAAAATAGTGCGGCACTTCCTAAAAAGAGCTTCGCACGGTCCAACCCAGCAGACCGTAGAGATTGGATATCAAAACCAATCACTTTCGACAACCTGGACTATTCCAGAAGCGTTCGAAATGCGGGACGGACTCCTCTGATATTGAATCCCATAATAGACGGATTACAATTTACTAACGTCCTAATGGACGGAGGCAGTGACTTAAACCTGCTATATTCAAACACAATCCGTAGGATGGGGATAGACCCTACCAAAATTCGACACAGCCGCACCTCCTTCAAAGGAGTAACGCCAGGCCCTTACGCCAAGTGCATAGGCTCTATATTACTAGAAGTCGTGTTCGGATCACCGAACAATTGTCGACGCAAAAAATTAATTTTTCATATCGTCCCATTTGAAAGTGAATATCAAGCACTCTTGGGACGAAAGGCTTTTGTCCGCCTCAACGCCATACCGCATTACGCGTCTCTTACACTCAAGATGCCCGGTCCACATGGCGCCATTTCAGTGTGCGGGTCACTTACAGACCCCGGACTCGGATAGACGAATCCGGCCTCAGCAGGCTAGGGGCTCCCTAGCCGCATACCGGGGGCTGCACGCACAAACAATCACGGTTTCATATAAACCTTGCTTTAATTATTTATATTTCTTATTTTACATATTTTTAGCACGAATTGTTTCTAAAACTAAACGTTCCTCTCTTCCTATAGATGAACAACGTGCATACCCGTCCAGGACAACGGCGCAACGGAGACACAGGCGCAGACGTGCAGCAGGGACCCGTTGCAAGGATTCTTTTTAGATTAAGACCCTGCATAGACCTTTCTTACTGCCTCTTGTTGTTATTCTCCCTTGGTTTCTTCCTATAGCCCAAGCGGAGCCTGACGCTTTGGCATCGGCCGCGTCAGAAGACCATGCCCGTACCTGGACACTAGGGGCTTAGGGCATCATTCTGCCCATTCTTATAAAGTCCGAACACCTTCGGGAGTGTTCGGCGTCTCGAGTTAGGCATTATATGCATCAGCTCCGAATCATGTCTTTGGTCAAATGTTGGGTTTGCCCGGCTCCTGTGTTTTGCTGCCTTACGTTCCGTATCATCCGGCTAACACGGCACCGGAGAACTCTGCGATTGTGCCTCGGTTAATTTGGCGAGCACCTCGAGAGAAAGCCGAAAACCGATCATCATGATCAATGAGAGTCCGTCAACCACTCGATCGACTACCGGAATGTTTAGAATTCCCGCTTTGACGAAGGACCGTTTCGGTCAGCACATACGCACCCGAATCCGGAGATGTGCGGTGCCACCGAGGCTATATCGTAGCCCCACCCTCGAGCTCCACGGCTAAGTGAAAGTGATAAAGCATTATAGTCCGGATTGCCTAGTTCGCTCGCTACCACCTCCTTATAACAGACCGAGGCGCCGGATTAAGTGTGAAAAAGCGCTATTTTTGCGAACACCCCAAAGCACCTTGTGCGTGAAAATGTCAAGATCGCCATCTTCGGGTTATACACAAGTATACATAAGCGGCCGCATAGGAGAAGTTTTACTTGGGCGCACAAGTATAAAAAGCAGTTATAATATAATCATTAATTTACAAGCTAATGCGTTCATTTGAGCGTTACATTCTTCGAAGCTCGCGACTCTATTTCTGAGCACCGCGCATGACTTCTTCAGTAGTGCTTGGCAGGGAGCCGGCTTTCATCCGGACCCTGGGTGGCAACGGCGGTGGCATCCATCTCCGAATAATGCACCTTCACACGGGCAAGAGCCATCCGCGTGCCCTCGATGCAAGCCGACCGTTTCATATCCTTTATATGCGGCACCGCCCAAGGAATTGCTGCGAGAAGCGAAGTAGCTAAATGCGCCTTGGACCTCTCGGCGGACATGGGCCACGATGTCGGATATGGCAAGTCCGGACAATCTATTTAGCTCGGCCCATTCGCCAACGGTCCATCAGCGGAAGGAGCGATCCGGACTGTGGAATTGAGACCAATACAGCTCTTAGTCTCGTGATCCCCAGCTCGGAAGTGCTTATAAAGATCACCGCACTTGCAGCTAAGTCCATATACGAATCCTCCGGACTCCACAGCCGCTCAAATTGAGCATACTTTGCATCCATAACCCGGCGACGCAGCAGAATAGGCTTGCCAGCCACGATCTCTCCGGCTTGGCGCAGCTCCTCCTTCATAGCCCGCATTGCAGAGCGGGCATCCTTGGCTTTGGCGGTGGCCTTCTTCAGGTCTTCCCGCTCCGATAAGCGCTCCTTTTCAAGACCCTCATTGCGGTCGGTAGCATCCTTTAATCCCTTGGCCAATTCGGCCACCTCCGCCCTGCTTAGGCAGTGCGTAGCCTTTTCGGCTTTCAACTCCTCGGCCGCCTTCGAGGCAGCCGCATCACTCCTTTGGGCCTGCTCCTTAGCTCGAGCAAGTTCGGCCCGAAGGCTCTCCACAATAGCAGCACCGTCTGTACAACAGCATACAATTTATCAGAAGAGGGCTTCAACCCCCTTAAATAAATAAATTGTGGAGAATTTGTTTACCTTGCGACTCGTCAAGTCGCTGGTTGACAAGCGCGATGTCAGCATCCGCCACGTCAAGCTGCTGACTTAATTCGGCAAACTCATTAGTCCGGATGGCCCCTGGACTATCTTCCACCTGTATAAGGACGGCGGTATTCATTACTTGAGATTTTGCGATTTCGATCCTTGGCACGCTGTCGTTTTCGACAACCTACCGAGTCTCAGGGGCTACTATCTATACAGGGCGCATTTTTATATGCAAAACTGTTAAAAGACGAAGGGGTGTGTCATTATTGCATACCTCAAATCCTGCCAACAAACTCATGGCGGCATTACGCAATCCGCTCTCGGCGGACGAAATCCTTCCAATCACCATATGCATCAACGCACGGTGATCTTCTGAAATGGACGCCCTCTCAAGCAGATTTTTTAGTTCTCCCGTCCGGACACTAGTAGGTGCCGAACGCTCTGGCCCCTCCGGACTCGGGGATACCCTCCGTGATGACACTTCGGGTTCGCCTGCCTCATCTGGCGGCACTGCGGATGGAGGCGTATCACTCTCCATCATCTCCGGAAGAAGGTCCCTCGAAGATGAACTCATCTGAGAAGGCTGCAGATCCAAACTGCAATATAAATATTTCGGTCACCTACAGAAGCACAAATGAAGGTATTTCCTTACTAATTAACTCCCTCTTTCATACTCACGGCTCGCTGGAGGGCCGATCCTTTGGTGATGATTGTGCGCCCGGATTCTCTCCGGGCGCCGGACCCCCCGGGGAAGATTTCTTCCCGCGCTTAGGTGCTTTGGCCTCCGGATCTTCGGAGGCGGTCCTCTTCTCCCCCTGAAGGGAGGGATTCTTGGTTCCCTCCTCTTCTATCGCCCCTTTGGGCGGAATATTAGCTCCTCTATTTTCCCCGTTGCCCCCTCCTGTGGGAGCAACCTCCAACATTCTGACCAGCACGGGCTCTAGTGCGGTCTCTGGGAGGGGGGTCGGACACCATATCAGCCTTGATCGCGTCACCCATTCCTGTAAAGAACTAAGAGTAAGGATGCGAACTCTAGAAAGGCACATAAATAGGATGTTCGGACTCTGAGCTATTTACCTGAGTATCCGGGCGAATGCGGCTTAGACCTGCATCCTCGGTGAATCCGGACACGCCACTGCGGTCGAAGAACAACTTGTATATCTCCACGGGTGTCGCACCCATGAAGTGTTGGAGAATCCGAGGTCCCTCGGGTTGAATTCCCATAGCGGAGAGGACGGCGTTTGCGAGGCGAAGATGCCCGACTAGCATAACCTGCATCACCTTGACGGATCGATTTCCCTTGCTTGGAGATCTCGAATCCGCCCTGCAGTGAGGGCACATCTTGACGGCCCCAGTTGAGCCCTTGGTTGACCCACGACATCGGTTGGCGTGGAGGTCTCGGCGGAATTAGGCGGCGGCTTTGCTCGCCCCTCGAGCGGTGATATAGAACCACTCCTGCTGCCACAGTCCAAGTTCCTCTGGAAGAACCCTCGAGCCACGGGCATCGACCTTCTTGCTTATGGTCGCCCGCCAAGACTCCGCTTGATGCCCCGATCATCTTGGCTCCACCTTGAAGGTCTTCACCATAGGCGAAGTGGGGATGACGCGGAGGAAGGCTTCGCAGACGATGATGAATGCGGAGATATGGAGGATAGACTCCGGAGCCAAGTCGTGGAAGTCCAGCCCGTAGTAGAACAGGAGCCCTCTCACGAAGGGATCCGTCGGGAAGCCTAAACCCCAGCGGAGGTGGGATACGAAAACGACGTATTCGCCGGGCTCGGGGGCTGGCACAGCCAGCCCTTGGGCAGCAACTGTCTGAAACCTCGTGGGCAGTACTTGGCCTCACGCAACTCAGTATGTCCTCCTCCGTGGCGGAGGAGGGCATCCACCGCCCCGGAGGTCGGGCGGACATGATTGAGGATCCGGCGCTCGAATCGAGGCTCGGGTGTTGGGCGGGAGCAGGAAAAAGATTCGATCACGAGTTTGAAGAACGAGGGCTGGCCTTGGTCCTCTTATAAAGGGAAGATATACCAAGGGCCGTCTCCGTGACCGTTTGGGATTCCCCTTCGATAGAGGCGTGGCGGCGACGGAGCGGTTGGGTTACCCACGCACGTATTGATGAGAATCCCGGAATAAGGGGAACACGATCTCTGCTTCGACAGGACGTGCCAAGGAAACTGCTTCACGTGGTGAGGTGGTACAGTAAAAAATGATTCAAACAAAGGCTTGGTAGCGGTGTGATGACGCACCGCGTAATACGTCAGCAGATTGAACTAAGTGTACATTTTATTCTCTCTACGGTGGAATGTGGAATTTATTTTGCAGAGCCGGACACTATCCTGGTGTTCATTATCTTCTCCGAATTATTCAAGGGAGGAACCCGCCTTGCAATGCCGAACATTATGCACGCCGGACTTATCGTCATTGAAGAGCGATTCAGGGGCTACTGAGGGAGTCCTGGACTAGGGGGTGTCCGGACAGCCGGACTATCAATATCCGCCGGACTCCCAGACTACGAAGATACAAGATTGAAGACTCCGGCTCGTGTCCGGATGGTACTATTCCTTGGCGTGGAAGGCAAGCTTGGCAATACGGATATGTAGATCTCCTACCATTGTAACCGACTCTGTAACCCTAGCCCTCTCCGGTGTCTATATAAACCGGAGGGCCTTAGTCCGTGGGGCGAACATACATCTCAACAATCATACCATAGGCTAGCTTCTAGGGTTTAGCCTCCTTGATCTCGTGGTAGATCTACTCTTGTACTACCCATATCATCAATATTAATCAAGCAGGACGTAGGGTTTTACCTCCATCGAGAGGGCCCGAACCTGGGTAAAAACATTGTGTCCCTCGTCTCTTGTTACCATCCGCCTAGACGCACAGTTCGGGACCCCCTACCCAAGATCTGCCGGTTTTGACACCGACAAAGTGGCCGACTCCTAGCAGGCGGCCTAACCTATACCCTCAAAGTTCGCACCCCCATAACGGCGGTGGGACGGGGCGTGGCTACACTGAAGCCTGCCAGCCCCGAATCCCGGAGCGAGCGTGGCCACAGTGCGCCATACGAGGCGGCCATTCCCCGTCCAGCGCGATATTGTGCCACGCTAACCATGACGTCGCCCATGACGGGCTGTCAGTAGGGCCTGCAAGCAGCGGGACCCTCCTACCAGAGAGATACCAAAGGGCGGCTAGACTTCACCAGTCGACTTGGGGGGAGGCCGACTCCCAGCAGCCGGCCTGCCCCTGCTCTGGAAGTTTGTGCACCATTAACCAGATGAGACGGGGTAAGGCTACAGCGAATGCCCACCAGGCGGCTGTACTATAGCCATGCTTACACCGACAAAGACACCGTCACCAAGAGCGAGGCTACAGTAACCAGCAGCCGACAAGACCCCTGTGTGGTGGGCCAGGCCTGTCAGCCAAGAGGCCGGCAGCCGGCAGGGCCCACTAGACGGCGGGCCCAGCGGCCGGCAAAGAAGCCGGTGACTATAGACACTGACGATCAGGACCCGCGTCCAGATGGATTACCATTGTATCCCTAGGGGGTAGGCCTATATAAACCCCCCAGGGCACCCATGCAAAGGGTTGATCTCTTAGAGTTTTATACACCACATAGGGAGAAGAGGAGAGCTAGCCTTGCCCTTCTTCTTCCTCCAGCTAAATAGCTCAAGGAGCATCTTGTAGTTACTTGTTGATCTAGTGATCATGCGGAGACCCCGCAGAGCACGACTAGGGGTGTTATCTCCTAGGAGAGCCCCGAACCTGGGTAAGATTCGCTGGCGTGCATGTCTTCGCCTTATCTCATTTCCAGGCACCGGCGATGTCTTACTGGCTCCCACAATGATTAGCCACCCGTTGGCATATGTCGCACCAACCACCCAACATTTGGCGCCCACCGTGGGGCCAAGTGCACCGTCGTCCAGAGACCTGCTCTGGACGGGAACCCTCTTCCTTCCTAGCGAGCTTAGCCATCCCGGCACGCCCGATGGCACTTGCCCTAACGTGCTGCATGGCGTCGAAGATGCTTGCGCAGCGAGCTGCCTCGCCAATCTTCTCGGCGAGGTCTGCCACTCTGACGAGCCTGCGCCCGACATGGGTGCAACCAGCTCCGAGAGCTGCCTCGTGGACTTCCTTGGAAAGCTCAACATCACCAAGGTGCTCACCTCCGATCTGGAGTCGATCGGCTCCACCGACCCGATGCTCGTCGATTCCGACACGGCATCTCTTGACGCCTTCCCCACCAATGTGGTGGTCATCGACGACACTCTTCCTCATGTCGTCAATGGTGGCAGCACCGTTACTGAGGTGCTGGTCATCAGTCACGGCGCCGCCTTTGGCGGAAACGTCCACGACACTCTGCAGACGGTGCTGCATGATCTGTCCGCCCCCATTCCTGCTGACGCCGACGCCGACACGCTGGAGGCCCACCGCCTTGCCCTCATCGAGAACGGCAAAGAAGATATCCTCCATGAGACGCCTCACCGAGGCTTATCAACGCGAGGTCAATCATGCCGCCTCTGGCATGCCGCCTGCTGGCGGACCCAGTCGGATTGGCGCTATCAAGAAGCACGGCGCGGCCATCGCCAGCATGCTGGGTGTTGACCGCCCAGTCTACGCCATGCCACTAGAGAACCTGCGTGCCGCCCAGGCGGCAGTAGACAAGCTGGAAGGGCTGGAGGGCGATGAGCTTCACTGCATGACCAGACGCGTCTAGCAGCTCATCGACGCGGCCACAGAACGACATGAAGCCGGTGCCCGCGCTGAGAGTCCTCCCCCACGCCGAGAGCACGACGCAACCTCTCGAACGCCGATTGCAGGCGGTGCCCGCGAGCGAAAAGACAAGGAGCCGACATCATCACCATCGAGCGCGACGTAGAAGGCCACCCCCGAGTCATGGAGCGACGAGGAAATAACCCGCCTCCTCCTCCTCCGCCCCGCAGGGAGAGATATCCCACCCCGCCACCTGTTGAGCCCCGATGCTCAGCGGCCGGCTGGGCCGCCATGAAGGAATGGGCAAGAACGATGCCCGCCATCGGATCGACCGCTTTGTGTGATCCCTGGCACTAGGAGAGGAAGATGATGTCGGCCCGCCCTGTTTCGGCCCCCACATCCGCGACGAGCCTTTTCCCAAAGGGTTCTCGCTCCCAAGAGGCATGCCAAAATATAACGGTTCAGTGAAGAAGGAAGACTGGCTGATAGACTACTCTACCGCGGTCAGCATAGCAAACGGCAACAGGCGCGTTGCTGTGAAGTACGTGTCCCTCATGCTTCAAGGCATGGCACACACCTGGTTGAACAGCCTCAAGTCTTACAGCGTCAACAGCCAGCTGGACTTCACAGAAGTCTTCATTCACAACTTCACCAGCATGTACAAGCGGGCACCCAAGCCACATCAGCTTTCCCTTTTTGTCCAAGGCCGAACCGAGTCCAGCCGCGACTACCTGACACGCTGGGCCGAGCTCCGCAATTCCTGCGAAGGGGTGCACGAGGTGCAAGTAATAGAGTACTTCACCACCGGGTGCCGAGAGGGCACCCTCCTCAAGCACCGACTTCTCTGCGACGAGCCGGCTACACTCGACGAGCTGCTGATTATAGCAGACAAGTATGCCACAGCCGACTCCTCAATGAAGACCGAGCTCCGAGTAGACGCCTCTGGAAAGGTGCTTCCTCCGGCTCCAAAAATGCCGGCTGGTGACTTCAATCGGCGCCCGCATCAGAACGACAACAAGCGCAAGGCTCCGATGCCGGCTTCCACCAGTCAGCAAGTGGCCACGGTTGAAGACGAGCAACCTGAAGGGCAGCCTATGCCCAAGCGCCCGAAAGGCGGTAGGCCGGCTTGGCAGCCGGCTTTCTCCTATGAGCAAATCCTCGATGCCCCCTGCAAGTTCCACAGTGGCGCAAAGCCGTCCAACCATATAACCCGGAAGTGCCATTGGCTCACCCGAATTTCCAAGGGTGGAGGACTGCTACCTCCTCCACCTGCTGGCTAGCCGCCTCCGGCTCCTAAGCAGTCGGTCGCCCATCCAGCAGTCGGAGCTATTCAAGACAAGTTCCCTGACGAGCATGCAACCTATGTCGTCTTTACAAGCCAAGCCGAAGACAGGCGCAGCCGGCGCCGACAGCACCAAGAGGTCAATGCGGTCGCCTCCAAAGATCCAGAGTTCATGCATTGGTCTGAAAAGCCCATCAGCTGGAGCCGAGCTAATCACTCAGAGGTGATGCCATCTACGGGCTCTTATGCATTGGTGTTGGATGCCACCTTTGCAACAGAGAGGCGAGTTGCTCGTTTCTCCCGAGTTCTGATTGATGGTGGGAGCAGCATCAACATCCTGTACTGCGACACCATGGAGAAGCTGAATATCAAGACGAAGCAACTCTTGCCCTGTCGAACCATTTTCCATGCATTGTACCCGGCCTATCATGCTCACCAATCGGCAAGATCAAGATAGATGTCCTCTTCGGAGATAAAGATCACTTCTGCCGTGAAGCAGTCTGGTTTGAGGTGGTGGATCTAGAGAGCCCTTACCATTCTTTACTTGGCCGACCTGCCCTGGCCAAGTTCATGGTTGTGCCCCATTATTCCTATCTCAAGATGAAGATGCCGAGCTCCAAGGGCATCATCACCATAGTCGGAGACTATAAGAAATCATCTACCTGCGCTGCAGCCAGCAGTAGGCTGGCCGAGTCCCTCGTGATTGCTGCTGAGAAAAAGATCCTTGACCGAGTTGTGGCCATGGCCGGCAAGCAACCAGACCTATCACCCGATCCCAAGGAATCGGAAGCTCAGGGCTCCTTCCAGCCAACCAAGGAAACAAAGAAGATACATCTGGACCCAGAGCACCCGGAAAGGTTTGCTGTTCTAGGATCAAACCTGGACAGCAAATAGAAAATCGAGCTCGTCGATTTCCTCCGTGACAATCGGGATTTCTTTGCATGGTCCCCCAAGGACATGCCGGGTGTTCCGACGGATTTCACCGAACACAAGCTACATGTTCGAGCAGATGCAAAACCAGTCAAACAGCCCCTCCGCCGACTGTCGGAGGAGAAGAGAAGAATTTTTGGTGAAGAGATAGCCCGGCTTCTGGCAGTCGGCTTCATTATGGAGGTGTTCTTTCCAGAGTGGCTTGCCAACCCAGTCCTTGTACTGAAGAAGAACAAGAAATGGCGCATGTGTATAGATTATACCAGCCTCATCAAAGCTTGCCCCAAAGATCCGTTTGCTTTGCCCCGGATTGACCAAGTGATAGACTCCACAGTCGGATGCGAGCTGTTGAGTTTCTTGGATGCCTACCCAGGTTACCATCATATCAAGTTGGATCCAGCCGACCACCTAAAGACCGCCTTCATCACACCATTCGGAGCTTTCTGCTACCTGACTATGACATTCGGCTTTAGAAATGTTGGTGGCACTTTTTAGCGTTGCATGCAGAAATGCCTCCTCAAGCAACTCGGCAGAAATGCCCACGTCTACGTAGACGATATTGTGGTGAAGACGGAGAAGCGCGGCACCCTGCTGGAAGATCTCAAGGAAACATTTGACAACTTGCGCCGATTTCAGATCAAGCTCAGCCCTGAGAAATGCGTGCTCGGAGTACCAACCGGTCAGCTCCTAGGCTTCCTGGTCTCTGAACGCGGCATCGAATGCAACCCAGTGGAGATCAAGGCCATAGAGAGGATGGAGATTCCCGCCCGGCTTCGAGATGTCCAAAAGTTCACCGGGTGCCTGTCACGCCCAAGATGCGACCCTATCCTAAAGGAACTCGAAGGTCCCACCAAGGATAGAAGCGCATCTTGAAGACGCTTTTGCAAGGTGGATATCATTACATCAACATTACATAATAGATGGGGATACATACAAAAGGCATACAATGTCACATGAATACAACAATACATCATACATAAGACCAACATCCGGCTACGGATGAAACACAAACAGAAGCTCAAACGACATCTACCCTGCTAGCCCAGGCTGCCGACCTGGAACCTATCCCCTGATCGAAGAAGCGGAAGAAGAAACTCAACGCAAGCAAGCATCGCTCTCGCGTCATGATCATCGCAACCTGTACCTGCAACTGTTGTTGTAGTAATCTGTGAGCCACGAGGACTCAGCAATCCCATTACCATGGGTATCAAGACTAGCAAAGCTTAATGGGTAAGGAATGGATAAGTGGGGAGGTTGCAGCAGCGACTAAGCATGATATGGTGGCTAACATACGCAAATGAGAGCGAGAAGAGGAACAAAGGAACGGTCGTGAAGCTAGCAATGATCAAGAGGTGATCCTAAACACCTACTTACGTCAAACATAACCCAGAAACCGTGTTCACTTCCCGGACTCCGCCGAGAAGAGACCATCACGGCTACACACGCGGTTGATGCATTTTAATTCGGATCTGGTGTCAAGTTATCTACAACCGGACATTAACAAATTCCCATCTACCACATAACCACGGGTACGGCTCTCGAAAGTTTAAATCCTGCAGGGGTGTCCCAACTTAGCCCATGACAAGCTCTCGCGATCAACGAAGGAATAGACCTTCTCCCAGGAAGACCCGATCAGTCTCGGAATCCCGGTTTACAAGACATTTCGACAATAGTAAAACAAGACCAGCAAGACCGCCCGATGCACCGACAATCCCGATAGGAGCTGCACATATCTCGTTCTCAGGGCAACACCGGATAAGCTAAGCGTACAGGTACCGACGAATCCAAGTTGCCAAGGAATGGTCCCGCACGATGCTCTAGTTTGGACCAACACTTAGACAAGCATTGGCTCGGGGGGGCTATAATAAAGATGACCCTCGAGAGAGCGACTCCCAAGGGAAAAGTAGGTGGTGGTGAGGCAAATGGTAAAACCAAGGTTGGGCCTTGCTAGACAAGTTTTATTCAAAGCGAACTATCAGGGGGGTCCCATAAATCACCCGACCGCGTAAGGAACGCAAAATCCGGGAACATAATACCGGTATGACGGAAACTAGGGCGGCAAGAGTGGAACAAAACACCAGGCATAAGGCCGAGCCTTCCACCCTTTACCAATTATATAGATGCATTAAATAATATAAGAGATATTGTGATATCCCAACATAAACCCTGTCCACCATGGAGAAATCTTCAACTTCACCTGCCACTAGCAACGCTATAAGAGGGGCTGAGCAAAAGCGGTAACATAGCCAAACAACGGTTTGCATAGGAAAGGTGTCAAAGGTTAGAGGTTCATGGCAATATGGGATGGCTTGATAAACAGGTAATAGGTAGCGTAGCATAGCGATAGAACGAAGCAACTAGCATAGCAATGATAGTAGTGAGATCAGAGTAGCGGTCATCTTGCCCGAAATCCCGCAAGGAAGAAGAATGAGTCCATGAAGAAGACGAACGGATGAAGCCGAACCAACCGTGAGCGAACGAATCCTCACGATCGCAATGAAACAGGAACTAACAAGAAGAAGCACACAACATAGGTAAACACACCACACATGAACAAGGCATGATGCACAACAAGCATGATGCATGACAAAGCTACATGAAGCTACTCATGGCAAGAGATGATGCAAACAAGAACAACACATCAAGGCAAGTTTAAATGAGGACGGAAACAACATATAACAATTCCGGTAAGTCCTCATATGCAAATTTCGAAATTGGTCCAGAAATGAATAAACCTTATGTTCAAGTTGTTAAACAGCAAGTTAAAGAGCATCACGAGGATCTACACGAAATTCTAGTCAAGTTACATATAAAGTTCATTAGATTCGGAGCTACGGCCTAGAAGATATGAGCAAAACAAGTTAAGCATGGCATTGATGCAAAATGCACCCAAACATCAAGCAAACACACCAAAACAAGGATGCAACATGATAATATGAAGCTACATGCAAAATCAAGAAAGTTTCATATAGAGCACACTCAAAACGGAGCAACGGTGAAACACATACACTCTATACAAGTCATAGCAACAATCTGTCCATAACAGCAACTAGGCATCTTGCAAGCATCAAAACTACAAGCTACAGCATCTCAACATAATAACAAAAGGCATGGGCATGAAGTACAGGTAAAGCACTACAAAACATGAACACTGAGCTATCTCCAGAAACAACTAGAACATGCTCAAAAAGACATGGTAAGATTGCAAATAATAACAGTTTCAGACTTTAGCAGAAATAACATCAGGTTGCAATGTTTAGAGCTATCAAACAACATGTTACAGGAACATATCATGGCAAACAAAGGCATGGCATGAACCTACTGATAGCATAGATCAAAAGTCCCTTACTGACCATGAGCCAAAAGGACACGGAAAATATGATGGCACCCATGTAAACATGGCAAGTTATATTACAGATTTAAACATGGCAGGAACAACAATAAGTAGGCATGTTGGTGAGCTTGAACCACTCACCACAGAGCAATACATGGCATGGCAAGGCAACCAACAGTAAGAAGGCATGTTTATGAAGCTAAGCATGGCAAGAGCAAGGTCATGGGATGCATGGAACACTAGCAAAACACATGGGAACAAGTGAACTTAATGTTAACAGGCTGACAACAACATTTTCAAGCAACTTTGGAGCAAGATATGAACAATCTACAGCAAGCTATAAATGTAACCAGGGGCATGTATGGATATAGGATGACATGTAGATCAAAACAAATTTATAGAGCATCTCCAGATTATGCATAGAATGATTAGTAGAAGCATGTTTACATAGCAACAAAATATAACACAATCTGCCTAGCAAAACAGCAACAACAAGTACACTACTTAACAAGCTCGATTCACTCACCACAAGTCATTGCATGACAATATAAGCATAGCATCATCAAGAAGACATGTTTGTGGAACAAACCAAGTCAAGAACAAGTCCATAGCATGCAAGGATCAAATATAGCAACCTTGGCCAAATTGAATAACAAGTAAACAATCTGCCAAGAAACATTTTGAAGCAAAAATAGAGCACTCAAATGACATGCTAGACTACTCCATAATTGCAAACAAGGGCATGAATGGATAGACAATAACCATATGTTCAAAATACCCTTACTGAAGTATTTCAAAATATGCATGGATCTCTCTGTAGCATCAAGTTTACATGGCATCAAAATAACAGCAAAACATGGACTAAAATCAGCAATATCACGAAGCCTAGTTTGCATGCTTGTGCTAGTCACCACATTAAATCACAAAAATACATGGCATACACCCCTGGAAAGATGGCATGGCATAGATCAAAACACATGAAGACATCAACCTCATAGGATGCACACATCAATCATGGCAAAAATGATAAATGAGCAAGTTATAACAGTTTCAGCAGATTAACATCAACATGCACACTTCCAACAGCATTTCGGGCATCAAGATGAGCTCAAATGAAAATGATGCAATGGAATGAAATGAAGTACTCGTCGAGGCGAACAATTTGACATATTATACGCATGAAACGGAGCTACGGATGCAGAGATGTGATGCGATGAACATGGCATGTTTAAATGAAAAACTGGGGACTTAGGCAATTTCTCACCCCGCGAAAAACGTGGACGAGGATGTTCCGGGACGAGGGGATCCAGGACGGGGCGCCGTTTGGTTCATCTCCGGGTGGATCTGGTCCACCCGGACCAGATCTGGAGCGGGCCGACTCCGGCGACGGCGAGGCGGCCGGAGGCGTAGGAGACGGCGGAGGGGCGCGGGTCGGCGAGGTCCGGCGGCGGGCGAAGCGGGAGGCGGCCGGCGGCGGGATCTCCGGCGAAGAGGGCGGCGGCGGAGCTTCGGCCGAGGCGGAGCACGGCGCCGGCGAGGGGCGGGCCTTCGGGCGCGACGAGGAGGCGGCGGCGGCGGGGATCTGACGCGGGCGGCGCTGGCCGCTGGCGACAGGGACGCCGGGCGAGCGGTCGGCGGGCGCGGGGCTCGAGGGATCGGGCGCTTGAGCGCTGTGGCGGCGAACTGGCGGACCCGCTGATGGGTTCTGCGAGCCGGTGTCGTGTCGGTCTTGAAGGCGCCACGTGGCGCGACGCCCTGCTGCTCTGGGCGGCGGCGATCTCGTCCGGTGGCGGCGGACGTGTCCGCTAGCGAGGACGATTTTTAGGGTTTCGGGAAAACATCCGCGAAAAATGGAGGGAGGACCTATTTATAGGTAGAGGAGCTAGGAGAGTCCAAATGAGGTGCGGCTTTGCCCTTGATCGTGATCGAACGACCGAGAGCATAGAGGGAGTTTGCTGGGCTTTGGGCCACTTTGGAAGGGGTGTTGGGCTGCAACTCAAAGAGGGCTTTACGGTTACCCGGTTAACCGTTGGAGTACCAAACGACCTCCAAATGGCACGAAACTTGACAGGCGGTCTACCGGTGCTATACCAAGGCCGCTTGACAAACCTCGGGCCATTCCGAGAACATTTAACACCCGCACAAGAGAAGAGGCAAAAAGGGAACGCCGGAGGACATAGGAGTGCCGGATTGCAAAACGGACAACGGGGAAAATGCTCGGATGGATGAGACGAACACGTATGCAAAATGAAATGCACATGATGACATGATATGAAATGCAGATGATGACATGGCAAAGTGCAACACGCAAGCAAATGACATGGCAACGACGGCGAATAAACTGGCAGACACCTGGCGCATCGAATCCGGGGCGTTTCAACACTCCTCCACTTACAAGAGATCTCGTCCCGAGATCTTAGGACCGAGACGGAAGGGAAAAATGGAAGAGGTGAAGCAAGAACTCAAGAGAAGAAGCAAAGAATCAAGAGCACTCGAGAATAAGAGAGGAACGACGAGAATGACGAGAATTGAAAAGCTCACTGAATCAGATAGACTATGAAATCACTCGTTCTAACCGGAGTGGTTAGAATGAGAAAAGAAACGGATAAGACTGAAAGGATTTAGGCAGCACTTCGGCTCAAATGATGACGAGAAACACCACGAAAATTAACTGAGATACTCCGGGAGAATGAAAAAACAAAGAGGTTGAGCCAACAATGAAAAGAGTTTGAAATCGATCTTGGGAAAGATCTGACTGGTGAGATCCATTCTTACGTCACAAATGAAAAGATATGAGAAAAAACTCCGGGGGAATTAGAAGAGTCAGGTAAGATCGTGGACAAAGACCTGTGGGTTAGGGCCCACTGAAGAAAACACCGTTGGAAAGGATGTTGAACAGATAGATGATGCACCGGAACAATTGAGATATTTGAATGAGGTGACAACCCCGAATTAATTGGAACACGGACGAATCTCCTAAGATGTCTTGCACACTCCGGAAGGATAAACTGACAAGAGGCGAACGAGCAAGGGGAAAAATTTTGAGCCGAGGAAAAGAATACGATCAACAACGAAGAAAACTTGAATTAAGTCCACCGAAAAAGAAAAAAAGATGAAGAATGACGAACGAGACGAGAATTCACCGGTTGAAATAATTGAGGGAAGACTGAAGAGGCTCCACACGAATGGAATAGATGGTCGAAAGAGACTCAGACTCCGGGAAGAAAAAGGGTGGGAGGGCGGGAAAAACACAGGCAACTGGAAGGGGAAATCGACGAATAACTTGAAAAGGAAACACCAGTTGAAAACAATGAGGATAGAAAGCAAAGACTTCGCACGAGTAGGATGGATACTCGACTACAGACTCCGGTTCCGAGAGGAAGAAGGGTGGGCGGGTGGGAAAATAAAACAACTGAGGATTGACCTCGCAAAAGACAAAGAGGTTCGAGTCCACGAGAAAAGCACCAGATCAAAAGAGCTGGGGAACAACAATCGGAAAACCAACTGCGTGAACCTAAAGAAAAAAAATTTGAATGGGAAGAGGAGTAATTCAAAACACCTACGTCAAGACTCCTCACCAGAGCGGCGAAGGGACTGAGGAAAAAAAGAATTCCTACTCTTCGATATAACTAGACTCCGAAAACAGTTTTCTTCTAGACTCAACAACGGCCAAACTACACGATCAATCAAGGGGGGCTCCTAGGGTCGGTCGAGGCTCTGATACCAACTAGTCACGCCCAAGATGCGACCCTATCCTAAAGGAACTCGAAGGTCCCACCAAGGATAGAAGCGCATCTTGAAGACGCTTTTGCAAGGTGGATATCATTACATCAACATTACATAATAGATGGGGATACATGCAAAAGGCATACAATGTCACATGAATACAACAATAAATCATACATAAGACCAACATCCGGCTACGGATGAAACACAAACAGAAGCTCAAACGACATCCACCCTGCTAGCCCAGGCTGCCGATCTGGAACCTATCCCCTGATCGAAGAAGCAGAAGAAGAAACTCAACGCAAGCAAGCATCGCTCTCGCGTCATGATCATCGCAACCTGTACCTGCAACTGTTGTTGTAGTAATCTGTGAGCCACGAGGACTCAGCAATCCCATTACCATGGGTATCAAGACTAGCAAAGCTTAATGGGTAAGGAATGGATAAGTGGGGAGGTTGCAGCAGCGACTAAGCATGATATGGTGGCTAACATACGCAAATGAGAGCGAGAAGAGGAACAAAGGAACGGTCGTGAAGCTAGCAATGATCAAGAGGTGATCCTAAACACCTACTTACGTCAAACATAACCCAGAAACCGTGTTCACTTCCCAGACTCCACCGAGAAGAGACCATCACGGCTACACACACGGTTGATGCGTTTTAATTCGGATCTGGTGTCAAGTTATCTACAACCGGACATTAACAAATTCCCATCTACCACATAATCGCGGGCACGGCTCTCGAAAGTATAAACCCTGCAGGGGTGTACCAACTTAGCCCATGACAAGCTCTCGCGATCAACGAAGGAATAGACCTTCTCCCAGGAAGAGCCGATCAGTCCCGGAATCCCGGTTTACAAGACATTTCGACAATGGTAAAACAAGACCAGCAAGACTGCCCGATGCGCCGACAATCCCGATAGGAGCTGCACATATCTCGTTCTCAGGGCAACACCGGATAAGCTAAGCGTCACAGTGTACCAGCGAATCCAAGTTGCCAAGGAATGGTCCCGCATGGTGCTCTAGTTTGGACCAACACTTAGACAAGCATTGGCCCGGGGGGGCTATAATAAAGATGACCCTCGAGAGAGCGACTCCCAAGGGAAAAGTGGGTGGTGGTGAGGCAAATGGTAAAACCAAGGTTGGGCCTTGCTGGACAAGTTTTATTCAAAGCGAACTGTCAGGGGGGTCCCATAAATCACCCGACCACGTAAGGAACGCAAAATCCGGGAACATAATACCGGTATGACGGAAACTAGGGCGGCAAGAGTGGAACAAAACACCAGGCATAAGGTCGAGCCTTCCACCCTTTACCAAGTATATAGATGCATTAAATAATATAAGGGATATTGTGATATCCCAACATAAACCCATCCACCATGGAGAAATCTTCAACTTCACTGCAACTAGCAACGCTATAAGAGGGCTGAGCAAAAGCGGTAACATAGCCAAACAACGGTTTGCATAGGAAAGGTGTCAAAGGTTAGAGGTTCATGGCAATATGGGATGGCTTGATAAACAGGTAATAGGTAGCGCAGCATAGCGATAGAACGAAGCAACTAGCATAGCAATGATAGTAGTGAGATCCAGGGTAGCGGTCATCTTGCCTGAAATCCCGCAAGGAAGAAGAACGAGTCCATGAAGAAGACGAACGGATGAAGCCGAACCAACCGTAGACGAACGAATCCTCACGATCGCAATGAAACAGGAACTAACAAGAAGAAGCACACAACATAGGTAAACACACCACACATGAACAAGGCATGATGCACAACAAGCATGATGCATGACAAAGCTACATGAAGCTACTCATGGCAAGAGATGATGCAAACAAGAACAACACATCAAGGCAAGTTTAAATGAGGCCGGAAACAACATATAACTATTCCGGTAAGTCCTCATATGCAAATTTCGAAATTGGTCCAGAAATGAATAAACCTTATGTTCAAGTTGTTAAACAGCAAGTTAAAGAGCATCACGAGGATCTACACGAAATTCTAGTCAAGTTACATATAAAGTTCATTAGATTCGGAGCTACGGCCTAGAAGATATGAGCAAAATAAGTTAAGCATGGCATTGATGCAAAATGCACCCAAACATCAAGCAAACACACCAAAACAAGGATGCAACATGATAATATGAAGCTACATGCAAAATCAACCAAGTTTCATATAGAGCACACTCAAAACGGAGCAACGGTGAAACACATACACTCTATACAAGTCATAGCAACAATCTGTCCATAATAGCAACTAGGCATCTTGCAAGCATCAAAACTACAAGCTACAGCATCCCAACATAATAACAAAAGGCATGGGCATGAAGTACAGGTAAAGCACTACAAAACATGAACACTGAGCTATCTCCAGAAACAACTAGAACATGCTCAAAAAGACATGGTAAGATTGCAAATAATAACAGTTTCAGACTTTAGCAGAAATAACATCAGGTTACAATGTTTAGAGCTATCAAACAACATGTTACAGGAACATATCATGGCAAACAAAGGCATGGCATGAACCTTCTGATAGCATATATCAAAAGTCCCTTACTGACCATGAGCCAAAAGGGCACGGAAAATATGATGGCACCCATGTAAACATGGCAAGTTATATTACAGATTTAAACATGGCAGGAACAACAATAAGTAGGCATGTTGGTGAGCTTGAACCACTCACCACAGAGCAATACATGGCATGGCAAGGCAACCAACAGTAAGAAGGCATGTTTATGAAGCTAAGCATGGCAAGAGCAAGGTCATGGGATGCATGGAACACTAGCAAAACACATGGGAACAAGTGAACTTAATGTTAACAGGCTGACAACAACATTTTCAAGCAACTTTGGAGCAAGATATAAACAATCTACAGCAAGCTATAAATGCAACCAGGGGCATGTATGGATATAGGATGACATGTAGATCAAAACATATTTATAGAGCATCTCCAGATTATGCATAGAATGATTAGTAGAAGCATGTTTACATAGCAACAAAATATAACAGAATCTGCCTAGCAAAACAGCAACAACAAGTACACTACTTAACAAGCTCGATTCACTCACCATAAGTCATTGCATGACCATATAAGCATAGCATCATCAAGAAGACATGTTTGTGGAACAAACCAAGTCAAGAACAAGTCCATAGCATGCAAGGATCAAATATAGCAACCTTGGCCAAATTGAATAACAGTAAACAATCTGCCAGGAAACATTTTGAAGCAAAAGTAGAGCACTCAAATGACATGCTAGACTACTCCATAATTGCAAACAAGGGCATGAATGGATAGACAATAACCATATGTTCAAAACACCCTTACTGAAGTATCTCAAAATATGCATGG
Source organism: Aegilops speltoides (assembly GCA_021437245.1). Classification (NCBI taxonomy): domain Eukaryota; kingdom Viridiplantae; phylum Streptophyta; class Magnoliopsida; order Poales; family Poaceae; genus Aegilops; species Aegilops speltoides. The sequence continues at coordinate 450,900,937 of CM038143.1, read as the reverse complement.
ATCTCTCTGTAGCATCAAGTTTACATGGCATCAAAATAACAAAGCAGAACATGGACTAAAATCAGCAATATCACGAAGCCTAGTTTGCATGCTTGTGCTAGTCACCACATTGATCACAAAAATACATGGCATACACCCCTGGAAAGATGGCATGGCATAGATCAAAGCACATGAAGACATCAACCTCATAGGATGCACACGTCAATCATGGCAAAAATGATAAATGAGCAAGTTATAACAGTTTCAGCTGATTAACATCAACATGCACTCTTCCAACAGCATTTCGGGCATCAAGATGAGCTCAAATGAAAATGATGCAATGGAATGAAATGAAGTACTCGTCGATACGAACAATTTGACATATTATACGCACGAAACGTAACTACGGATGCAGAGACGTGATGCAATGAACATGGCATGTTTAAATGAAAAACTGGGGACTTGGGCAATTTCTCACCCCGCGAAAAACGTGGACGAGGATGTTCCGGGATGAGGGGATCCAGGACGGGGCGCCGTTTGGTTCATCTCCGGGTGGATCTGGTCCACCCGAACCGGATCTGGAGCGGGCCGACTCCGGCGACGGTGAGGCGGCCGGAGGCGTATGAGACGGCGGAGGGGCGAGGGGTCGGCGAGGTCCGGGCGGCGGGGCGAGCTGGAGGCGGCCGGCGGCGGAATCTCCGGCGAAGAGGGCGCGGCGGAGCTCGGCCGAGGCGGAGCGCGGCGCCGCGCGGAGGGGCGGGCCTTCGGGCGCGACGAGGAGGCGGCGGCCGGCGGGGATCCGACGCTGGCGCACGGGGCTGGCGACGGACGCCGGGCGAGGGCGGTCGGCGGGGCTGGGCTCGAGGATCGGGGTGCTGGCGCTGCCGCTGCCGAACTGGCAGGCCCGCTGATGGGTCATGGCGGGCTTGGCGTCGGCGGGTCTGGGCGCCACGTGGCGCGGCTGAGTGGCTGCGGGCGGCGGCGATCTCGTCCGTGGCGGCAGCGTGTCCGTGGTGAGGGACGATTTTAGGGTTTCGGGGAAAAACATCCGCGAAAAATGGAGGGGGAGGACCTATTTATAGGTAGAGGGAGCTAGGAGAGTCCAAATGAGGTGCGGTTTTCGGCCACGCGATCGTGATCGAACGACCGAGAGCATAGAGGGGAGTTTGCTGGGCTTTGGGCCACTTTGGAAGGGGTGTTGGGCTGCAACTCAAAGAGGGCTTTACGGTTACCCGGTTAACCGTTGGATTACCAAACGACCTCCAAATGGCACGAAACTTGACAGGCGATCTACCGGTGCTATACCAAGGCCGCTTGACAAACCTCGGGCCATTCCGAGAACATTTAACACCCGCACAAGAGAAGAGGCAAAAAGGGAACGCCGGAGGACATTGGAGTGCCGGATTGCAAAACGGACAACGAGAAAAATGCTCGGATGCATGAGACGAACACGTATGCAAAATGAAATGCACATGATGACATGATATGAAATGCAGATGATGACATGGCAAAGTGCAACACGCAAGAAAATGACATGGCAACGACGGCGAATAAACTGGCAGACACCTGGCGCATCGAATCCGGGGCGTTACAGTGCCTGGCCACCCTTCACCGCTTCATCAGTCAGCTAGGGGAGAAGGCTCTCCCCCTATACCAGCTCATGAGGAAATCCACTCACTTCGAGTGGAACGACCAGGCGGATGAAGCTTTTCACAAGCTGAAGAAGATGTTGACCACGCCGCCTATCCTGGCGGCACCGACTGAGAAAGAGCCCATGCTCCTCTACATTACCGCAACTAGCCGGGTGGTCAGCACTGTCATCGTGGTTCAGTGCCTAGAAGAAGGCAGAGCTCAGCTGGTCCAGAGGCCGGTGTATTACCTGAGTGAAGTACTGTCAACCTCAAAGCAGAATTACCCCCACTACCAGAAGATGTGTTGTGGCGTGTACTTTGCCGCCAAGAAGCTCAAGCCCTACTTTCAAGAGCACCCCATCATGGTCGTTTGCACTGCCTCGCTTGCCGAGATCATGGGCAGCTGGGACGCATCTGGCTGGGTGGCCAAGTGGGCCATTGCACTGGCTCCTTACACCATCTTCTACCAGCCTCACACCGCCATCAAGTCCCAAGTGCTGGCCGACTTCCTCGTCGACTGGGCCGAGACCCAGTACCTGCCACCAGCACCCGACTCCACCCATTGGCGGATACACTTTGATGGGTCCAAGATGCGTACCGGTTTGGGAGCCGGCATCGTCCTCACCTCTCCCAAGGGCGACAAGCTCGGATACACATTGCAAATCCATTTTGCTGCCTCCAACAACGTGGCCGAGTACGAGGCGCTCATACATGGGCTTCAGCTGGCCAAAGAACTCGGCATCCGCCGGATCCTGTGCTATGGCGACTCGGACTTGGTGATCCAATAGTCGTCTGGTGATTGGGATGCCAAGGACATAAACATGGCGAGCTACCGCTTCCTCATTCAGCAACTCAGCGGATACTTTGAAGGGTGCGAGTTTCTCCACGTGCCACGGGCCGACAACGAGCAAGCAGGCGGCTCGGGGACTTCAGAGGCAGCTCGGGAACTGCTACAGTCGCACCCGGCCCGGGGACTTCAGAACCCGGATCGAGGACTGCAATAGTCGGCCTAGGGACTTCAACGACACAACAGGCGGTGGCCGACTCCAACCCGCCACCTCCCAACCCAACCGCCCTGGTCGCAGTAGTCGTGTTGGCAATAGAAGAAGTCGCAGCTCCATCATGGGCCCAGCCCATCCTCAACTTTCTGGTAAATAGAGAGCTGCCGACGGACGAGATCTCAGCAAGACAAGTTCAACACCGAGCCGGAGCATACACAATAATGAACAAAGAACTCGTTAGGCGCAGTGTGACTGGAGTCTTCTAGTGCTGCGTCGAGCCAGAGAAGGGCATTACAATCCTCAAGGACATCCACCAAGGTGAGTGCGGTCACCATGCGGCCTCAAGATCACTCGTCGCCAAAGCTTTCTGCCATGGTTTCTTCTGGCCGACTGCTTTGGAAAACGCCAAAGAGTTGGTTAAACACTACAAAGGGTGCCAAGTTTTTAGCTCCAAGTAACACCTGCCGGCTTCCGCACTAAAGACCATCCCCCTCACCTGGCCCTTTGCCGTCTGGGGCTGGATATGGTGGGCCCATTCAAGACGGCACACGGCGGCATGACACACCTGCTTGTTGCCATAGACAAGTTCACCAAGTGGATTGAAGCAAAGCCAATCAAGAAGTTGAATGGGCCGACTGCTGTGACATTCATCACAGACATCACCACCTGGTATGGCATACCACACAGCATCATCACCAACAACGGCACGAATTTTGCCAAAGGAGAATTGGCATATTTGTGCGTGACACGGGGCATCTGACTGGACTTAGCGTCTGTTGCCCATCGGCAGTCAAACGGCCAAGTCGAGAGAGCAAACGGCCTCATCCTGTCCGACATCAAGCCCCAACTGGTTGAGCCACTGGAGTGCTCGGCCGGCTGCTGGCTCGAGGAGTTGTCGGCCGTCCTCTGGAGCATGTGTACCACCCCGAACAAGTCAACCGGCTTCACTCCTTTCTTCTTGTGTATGGTGCCGAGGCTGTCATCCCCACTGACATCGAGTACGACTCACCTCGAGTCACCATGTACACGGAAGCGGAGGCAAAGGAAGTGCGAGAAGACGGTGTTGACCTGCTGGAAGAGGGTCGGCTGTTAGCACTCAGCCGATCCGCCATCTACTAGCAGGGTTTGCGCTGTTACCACAATCGGAAGGTCAAGCCAAGATCCTTCCAAGAGGGCGAACTTGTGCTCCGGCTGATCCAGCAAATAGCCGACCAACACAAGCTCTCGGCCCCTTGGGAAGGCCCCTTCGTCATCAGCAAGGCCTTGGGCAACGACTCCTACTACTTGATCGACGCTAGAAGCCCAAGGCACGCAAGAGAGATGATTCCGGCAAGGAGTCGGAACGCCCATGGAACGCCAATCTCCTTCGAAGATTTTACAGTTAATGCAGTATGTACCACGCTATCTTTTGTATTAAGTACAAGACATCGGGTCCCCCAAGGAGCACTCGGGGACTACCCTCTTTTATCTATGTGATGAGTATCATGCCTATGAATGTATTACTACATTTGTTCTTTTGTCCGGCACCGGGTTCGACCAGTCGGCCTGGGGACTTGCCACCTTGAAATTATGTTAAGCACCACCTGCTGTCAGACAAGTAGTGTGCCGGCACCTAAGCCCTCTCTTGCCGAAAGTCGCAACTCGCAGAATTGGCTGTTCGACTGGCAAGAGTTAAAGGCAGGAAAAGATGCCCACACGAAAAACGGCTAAGGACCAATGGGCTTACATAACACAAGTCGGCTCCCCACCCTGCCAATGACTGCTAAGCAGCCGGCTGGCCGGCTTCCCACTCACCTTGCCACAATCTAAGAAAGCTAAAGTACTTGCCCTCCCACACGGCCAAGTACTTTCCCAGCCATAGACTGCAGGGCAGCTGTCCGGCTGGGAAGGCGGCGACCAAGGGAGGGCGGCAAAGGAAACAACCGAAAAAAGATTTAAAGCAAGCACAATCGGAAGTTGACACCAGCATAGCACATGCAAGATCATATTTACACAAAAGGCCTTCGAAAGCCAGCATTCAACATTAGTTTGAATACACCCTCAGTGGGTGGAACTGCACAAATTTAACAAACATTGTTCAAAAGACTAACGAGCAGGAAGACAAAAATAAAAATGGTGGCTTAGGCCAAGGGTGCAACAGGCGAGCTGGGCAGGTCAGTGGAGACGGCGGCGCTGGCTGGAGGAGTGGCCGGGTGGCGAGTCTCGGCTTGATCATCGCCGGCAGCAGGCGGCGTGTTCGCATGTGCCTCGTTGTTGTAGGCACGTTCAAGCTGAGGCTGGCCGGCCGCTCCATCATCTGGTGCGGCATCTTCACCGTCCTCTTCCTCCTCCTCTTCACCCTCGTCGCTTGAGTCGATCTCCTCCGCCGAGTTTTCACCGTTCGCCGGGTTCAGCCCAAACCAGTCCGCTGGCAGCACAGAGCCGTCGCCGTTCAGCTCGGGGACGAAGACGCTGGTGTCGGTGTACTCAGCAATTGCCGTAGTGTGATGAATGATAGCCGGTCGCACCGTCGCCAGCTCCTCGTGGGCCTCCTACCGGAACGTGGCCAGCTGGGAAAGGTCCAGCCCGGGATACCATGCTCGAACAAATTCAAACGCCCGCCTGGCGCCCGCCCGGGCTGCAGAAGCCTTCCACGCCTCGAAGCGGCCGGCTGCCACCTCCAGCCAGTCGGCAGTTTGACTAGGGGTGCAAGGAATTGCTAGAGGGCAGAAAGCACCTGAGCTCCAATGCGCTGAAGGCGGCGGAGCATCCGGTGGGCTGGCTGGAGACGAGCCTGGATGGCCAAGAGCTGCTCCACGAGCGTCCGGCGAGCGTTTGGCGCAATCTCAGCACCAGCTTGCCTTTGCGTGTTGCGGTGGGCCTCGATGACCTGACTGGCGGCAACAGAGTAGCCGGGGAAGTACTCTACGCGAAGAAGAAAAGAGAAAATGCAAAGTCAGAAGTTGGACCAAGCAACAGGCGGCAAACAAAGGGACAAAGAGGAGGGCAGCTTACCGTCAACCATGTCTTCGATTTGGCCGTAGCCGTCATTCAGCGCCCGGCTCGACTTGGCCCAGTTCGCCGCCTCGGTCTCGTACTCGGCTTGGAGGGCGGCCTCGCTGTCCTTCACCGCCTTCAGAGCCGCCTTATGACTATCCTCATGGTCAGCCAGCTTCTTGGCCAGGCGGTCATGCTCCCGAACCACGGCACTACACTCGGCCTCCTGGCGTGCAGCAAAGTCTGGGACTCACCCAGTTGCTGCTGCAAGGCGGCGTTGGCTTCTGCAAAGACAGCAAAGAAGAATAAACAGTAAGAAAGAAGTCGCCAGAAAAGATCCGACCCACCGCTCGCAGATCGGCCCAATCTCGGGACTACACCCGATGGGTCTTGTTGACGCGCCCCACGAGACATAGAAGGCGGAACACTTACTCCGGCTCTCAGATAGGTCGGCGGTCTTCTGAGTCAGCTCCCGGACATGGGAGTTGAAGGCGGCCGCACGGAGGTTATGATGGTCCTACAAAAAGGACGAACGAACAAATAAAGACAAGTCAGCACCCGAGTCTACTTAGAAGTTCCAGGCCGCGTGCTCAGCAGCCGACACGGAACTCGGTGACTACACCCAGTGGGTCCGCTGACGCGCCCCCACGGAAGAATACAAGAGCAAGAAGCAAAAAGCGAGAGGCTTACCCGAATGGCTGCCCGCATCGCTAGGAACTCCTGGTTGTAGCTCTTCAAGGCGGCGGCCTGAGCCTAAAGCCGAGTCCGGACGTCCTGCGCCGCCTCGTTCAAAACCTGATCGTCCGCCTCCGGCGTCGATCCGCGAAGGCGACGCTCATTGTCTCCAGCTCCTGGGTCGACGAGCTTGAGCCCTTGGCCTTCTGCGGGTATGGCGCCGAGGCCGCCTTCCCCGCGCGGTGACGTGCTGGAGATCAGGCCACGAAGTCTGCCCTCGCAACCGGCTCGCCTCCAGCCAGCGGCACGGGTGGCGCGCTGGACTGGCCGCCTTGGTCCGCCGCAGCCGGCGTTGGCGGAGTCACCTCCTTCTCCGGGGCGACGGTGTCGCCCTCCGCCCTCTCCATAACTGGCTAGTCGCCGCTGGCTCCTTCTGGCGGCACCACCGGGACCCCAGGCGCCACGGCGCAAAGAGGAATGACGAGCTGTGGGGTTGGTTGCGTAAGGCCTCCTCCGCCTGCGCCGCAGCTGCGGCATCCGCCTGGGCCTTGGCCGCAGCATGGGCTTGCGGCCTCGCGGCCTCTTCTGCCGCCTCCTGCGTCGCCTTGGCGGCAGCCGCCCTCTGCTGCTCCGCCTCCCGCTCCTCACGTGCCTCCCGCGCGTTCCTCTCCGTCGCCGCCTGAAGCTCGGCGTGAGGGTCCACGCTGTGGGCCCTGGTGGAGCCTCCTGCCGCCCCAACCACGGAGGCGGTGACAGACCGCTCAAGAGAGAGCGGAGCTCTGTGTCGTGCAAGACGAAGAAAGATCAGAAGAACACTGGCAAGAAGGAAGAATGAATGCACGAGGGAATCAGCACTTACGCAGAAACCATCTGTGGCTCCTTCACCACCTTGCGGAAGCGGGTTGCCCTCGCAGCCGCTTCCTCCCGCTTGGTCACCGCGGCTGAGCTCTTGGGCTTCTTCGCGGCTGTCGAACATGGACGGCGCGGCCCGGCGCTTCTGCGCACCGCCTCGGGCAGCCGGCGCGGCACATGAGCTCGCGCCTTGCTGATTGGACACCGGCTGGCGGCACGGGGCGACCTCTCCCTCGTCATTGTCCGGCCAGTCCTCGAGGCCGGCCCCGAGTCCTGAGCCGCCTACAGCACCGCCTCCTCCTGTGGCATCGTCGTCCAAGGCGGCCGCCCCCAAGTCGGGGTCGTCCACATCGCTCTCCTCCCGGTCAGGGAGGAACTAACGCTCCGGCCCCGCGGCACCGGCTGCCGCCTAGAGGAGGGCGCTCTGTTTTATAGCCGATTGGTCAAGCTAGCCAAGGAGAACTCTAACTGAAGAGAAAAGAAGAGAAGAAGACTTACCATTGGCGGCGGATTCGCACGCGAGTACGGCTCCTTGCCGAACCGTCACTCCTCCTCCGAGAGCTTGCAGTTCGAGAAGTAGTTCACCAAGTGAGCTACCTCCGCGTGAGGCATCTCCTTTGTGCACAGCCGGCTTGGGTCTTGATACCCGCTCATCTGGCATAAAATGTGAGGGCGGCCCTGGAGCGGGAGCACCCGGCGCCACGAAGGCGGTCAGCAAGTCAGGCCCGGTAAGGCCCTCTGACCTCACCATCACCCGGAGCCGCGCAACGGCGGCGGCTCCGGAGGCCGACAACGACTTGGCCCAATACGACCAGTTAGGCCGCTTCCCAGTCAGCGGGCCGGCTACGTAAGCCGGCAGATTGACCTAGTCGCCCTCCGGGAAGACGCTCTTCACATAGAAGTACGACTGCTGCCACATCTTCACCGACTGTATCAGCGTGATGGGAGGAAACAGATTCTCAGCAGCCGGCCTCTGCACCACGACAAAGGCGCCACACTGCACCGCCACGCTCTTGACGACGGTGTCGAGCTTCGAGTAGAAGAACTTGCCCCAAAGCTTGATGGTGGGGAGGACACCAAGATAGCCCTTGCACAGGGTGATGAAGGCGGACAGCAACACCACCATATTTGGAGTGAGGTGGTGCAGCTGAAGACCGTAGAAGTCAAGGAAGGCTCGGAAGAAGCCGCTCGCCGGCAGACCGAGGCCACGCAGGCAATGCGACCTGAAGATGACACGCTCGCCCTCCTCCGGCGCTGGTGAGATCTCCCGCTCCAGCGCGAGGTGGACCTTCACGTAGTCCTCACCGAGCAACCGCCGCGTCCGGCGGAGGAAGTCTATGTGGTCTTCATGGATGTTGGAGCCGTCCCAGGCTCCGGCGCGCGCCATGAAGATGAGAAGCTTGACAAAGAAAGCGCAATGGCGAAGTGTGCGCAACTCCACGGCGGCGAACCACGGCGCAGCAAGATGGCCGGAGGTGTGGTGCGGCAGCGGATAGCAGCAGCAACGGAGAACAAGAAGAGGATGGCGGAGGAGGAGGCAAGCGCGTGTGCGTCTGCTGCTCCCCCTCCTCCCCCTATTTATAGCCGCAGAGCGACAAAGCCGAGGGGCGGGAAGTGGGGAACGTGGGATTAACTGCGCCCACTCCCCACACAACCGCGCGTTTATGGCGCCTTAACAGCGGGTAATAACTGCCGCCGGAATTCCAACCGTTCGCCTCGGCCACAGAGGATCCGCGCGTGGGCCGAGGCGTGGTAGTGGCGGGCCCCGGCCTGCAGCGACATCTCGTCGCACGCGTGGGTTAGCGGGCTAGTCCAGCCGGTAGGTGCCGCGTGGCGGGCGGACAGCGGGCGGCCGGCCTGACGCCTGGCGCGCACGCCATCTGGTTCCCGCCTTCAAACTCCAAAACCTTCCAGATGGCGCGACTGGTTGTGGCCGACTCCTAGCTGTCGGCTCTTCAGAATAGGAAGCTGCTTGGGCTTCTCGTTCCCCTTTCAGTCGTGAAGCCCGACCAGCTTCGGGGACTACTGTCGGAGTAAATGACCACGGGTAGCCCAACCGTCTCCCCCTGGCTCTTCAAAAAACATTGGGCCGACTGGACCCTCAAACATCAAAGACGCAGGGCCACCTTCTCCTAGCCGGCTGTCGCATCGACCGGCTGTTGGAAGGCGGAAAGGCTCCTTGAGCCCTCTCGAAGTGGGCCGTCTCCTAGCAGGCGGCCTGTCCTATACCCTCAAAGTTTGCACCCCCATAACGGCGGTGGGGCGGGGCATGGCTACAGTGAAGCCTGCCACCCCTGAATCCCGGAACGAGCATGGCCACAGTGCGCTGTACGAGGCGGCCATTCCCCGTCCGGCGTGGCACTGTGCCATGCTAACCATGACGTCGCCCACGACGGGCTGTCAGTATGGCCCGTAGGCGGCAGGCCCCTCCTGCCAAAGAGATACCTGACGGCGGCTAGACTTGACCAGTCGGCTTGGGGGGAGGTCGGCTCCCAGCAGCCGGCCTGCCCCTGCCCTGGAAGTTTGTGCACCATTAACTAGATGAAACGGGGTAAGGCTACATCGAATTCCCACTAGGCGGCGGTACTGTAGCCATGCTTACCCCGACAAAGCCACCGTCACCAAGAGTGAGGCTACAGTAACCAGCAGCCGACAAGACCCCTGGGCGGTGGGCCAGGCCTGTCGGCCAAGAGGCCGGCAGCCGGCGGGGCCCACCAAACGGCGGGCCCCAGCGGCCGACGGAGAAACCGGCGACTATAGACACTGACGATCAGGACCCTTGTCCAAATGGATTACCATTGTACCCCTGGGGGGTAGGCCTATATAAACCCCCCAGGGCACCCTGCAAAGGGTTGATCTCTTAAAATTTTATACACCACATAGGGAGAAGAGGAGAGCTAGCCTTGCCCTTCTTCTTCCTTCAGCTAAACAGCTCAAGGAGCATCTTGTAGTTACTTGTTGATCTAGTGATCATGCGGAGACCCCGCAGAGCACGACTAGGGGTGTTATCTCCTAGGAGAGCCCCGAACCTGGGTAAGATTCACCGGCGTGCATGTCTTCACCTTATCTCGTTTCCAGGCACCAGCGATGTCTTACTGGCTCTCACAATGATTAGCCACCCGTTGGCATATGTCGCACCTACCACCCGACAATACTTCAAACAAAAACAAGGAGAAAATTTGAAAGATGCTTGGTACAGGCTTACGGAATCTTATCGTGTTTGCAACCTAAAGGGAGATGCAAAAGTTTTTCTTAGAAATTTTTACGTAGGATTGGCTTTGCATCATAGACAACTCTTGGATTTTGCCGCAAAAGGGAATTTTATTGAGCTTGATGTCAATGCTGCCTATGAAACTTTCGAAGGAATTTTGGGGGTTCCACCACAAAAGAGAGGGTTTTCTTTCACCCCAGAGGGAGTCCAAATCTTGGACAAACTCGGTGATTTGCATAAACATATGTTGGAATTGCAAAAATATAATGAACCTCTCAAACATCTCAATGGTAGTATCAATCATATGAACACTTTGATTTCTCTTTGCAATAAATGGTTGGATATTTTAGATATCAAGATGGTTTATTTTACAAAAAAATTAGGGAAGCTCAAAGAGCCTCCTGGATTTGAAAAGACCCTTACTAAAGTGGCAAAGATATCGGAAGGCAACACTTAGATCCTACCCATTATGCCTAGCTAGGGGCGTAAAACGATAGCGCTTGTTGGGAGGCAACCCAATGAATAAATTTATTTTTGCTTTATGATTTCTTTTATTGAGTGTTAGCACAATTATACTACTGTTATGATTGTGTTTTTTTTGTTTTAGTTAGTGTTTGTGCCAAGCAAGACCTTTGGGAAGACTTGGGTGAAAGTTTATCTGATCTTGCTGAAAAACATAAACTTTTGAGCTCACGAGATTAATTTTCAGTTTTTACAGATGAGTGCTTTTAAGTTGATTATTTTTGCAGAGGATTAATAGACAAATTTTTCACGTCCACCAATTTATTTCATAATTTTTCGAGTTACAGAAGTATTCAAAAAAATTAGATTGCTACAGACTGTTCTGTTTTGACAAATTATGTTTTGTTTGCGTTGTGTGCTTGTTTTGATGATTCTATGGTTTTCTTTGATGAGTTTTTGCCATAGAAAAGTTGGAATACAGTAGATATAATGCAAAAACAAAATAATAATAATAATATGTTTTCTACAGTACTTATAGTAGTGGTTTGGTTTCTTATACTAATGGATCTCACGAAGGTTTTGTTTGAGTTTTGTGTGATTGAAGTTTTCAAGTTTTGGGTTATCTTATAATGGATGAAGGAATAAGGATAAGCAAAAGGCTAAGCTTGGGGATGCCCGAGGCACCCTAAGATAATATTCAAAGAAGTAGCAAGCAACTAAGCTTGGGGATGCCCCGAGTGGCATCCCCGCTTTCTTCTAACGACCATCGGTATTTTACTTGAAACTATATTTTTATTCGTCACATGATATGAGTTTTGCTTGGAGCGTCTTGTATGACATGAGTCTTTGCTTGTTTTGCTTTGTGTTTTAAATGTTGAATCCTTGCTGGACACACCCTTCTGAGAGAGCCAAAAAATTATGCTATGCTTGCTCCTATGCTTCACTTAAATTTTTAGAGCCATGGATTTGCTCTAGTACTTCACTTATATTTTTTTGAGCACGATGTGCTTTGTTAATTTTGAAGAAATGATCTCATGCTTCACTTAGATTTATTTGGGAGTTAGTAAATTTTTAAGAAATTATCTCTTGCTTCACTTAGATTATTTTGAGAGAAAGAAAAAATTATGCTCATGATCTTTATATTTGTTTGAGCTTATCAAAAGCAACACATGAAAATAGTCCCAAAGTGATAGATATCCTAGGAGGATATAATAAAAACTTTCATCAAGATCATTGGGCAAAATAAACTTGATTCTTAGTAATGGTTTTGAGATATGACGATATGATATGTGAGTCATGTTGATGAGTAATTATGCTTTAGTAAGAATATTGATGTTAAGGTTTGTGATTTCCTATGCAAGCACGAAAGTCAATAGTAATGCAATGAAATTTATATCCTACTTACGGTTCATTATTCGGTGTCACTTATGCTTAATGCTTGGGTACGAGATTTTTCGCTTTTTGGTTGGTCGCTTCTCAATCTTTTTGTTAGCCTTCATTTTGCACCAAGTATGATCACTACTTGTGCATCCAAAACCCTTTAAACTAGTTTTGCCATATTAGTCCACTATACCTACCTATATGCGGTATTTCTATGTCGTTCTAAGAAAATTTGCATGTGCCATCTCTAATGTTCAAAATAAATTCTCTTCTGTGTGCTCTACTACTCGCGAAGCGATAAAGGGTAGCCAATATGTTCCATGCTAGATATGTTCTTCTCACGATGAGTGTTTATTCACTTGTCATTGCACGAGAGTACGACAAAGGTACTAGGGATGCCCAGTCCCGAAATGAATAATGAATTTACTTTATGTTGTCAAATAATAAATTCCTTGGAAAGTGTTGGTCTGGAGGGCACCCGTGGATACGGCTAGCATGGAAAGTGAAATTTATGGTGGAAAAAGGAAAAAACTTTATTTTCTGTTTGGGAACCGCCTATGATGTATCTAGCATGGAAAGTGCTTCAAGTCGTTTTCGTTGGTGGTAAAAGTATGCCTCTCAAAAATAATTTTTATCTCTCAATTTAAGCTTTGAGCTCTGGCACCTCTACAAATCACTACTTCCCTGTGCGAAGGGCCTTTCTTTTACTTATGCAATTTTTATTTTTGAATTTGAGTCTCCATCTTCTCTTATAAAGCACCAACTAAGGGGCACTATGATTGTATTTGAGCATTGGGTGTAGCTAATATTCGAGTGTGTTTCATGAATGGATCGATGATTGAGCATGATGGGCTAGGGATAACTTGCTTTAGTGTTGATATTTTGAAAGACATAGTTGCTTGTTGGTATGCTTGAGTATTAAAATCTTCATGTCAAAACTAGACTATTGCTTTGAATCATATAAAAGTCCATATGTCCATGCTATAAAGAAAAGAAATATGATGAACATGTTAGGCAGCATTCCACATCAAAAATTCTAATTTTATCATTTACCTACTCGAGGACGAGCAGGAATTAAGCTTGGGGATGCTGATACGTCTCCAACGTATCTATAATTTTTAATTGTTCCATGCTGTTATATTATCATTCTTGGATGTTTTACAATCATTTTATAGTCATTTTATAACATTTTTTGGTACTAACCTATTGACATAGTGCCCAGTGCTAGTTGCTGTTTTCTGCATGTTTTTTACATCACAGGAAATCAATATCAAACGGAGTCCAAACGCAACAAAACTCTTGGAAGATTTTTTTGGGCCAGAAGAAAGCCAGTGGGCCAATGAAGCACCTAGGGGGCTTCTCGAGGGGAGCAGCACCCACCTCGGGTGCCCCCTGAACCGCCTCTTTGCTCTCTAAATACCCAAATACTCCAGAAAACCCTAGGGGAGTTGACAAAAATCAATTCCAGCCGCCGCAGAGTCCAGAACCACCAGAACCAATCTAGACACCATCATGGAGGGGTTCACCACTTCCATTGGTGCCTCTCCTATGATGCGTGAGTAGTTCTTTGTAGACCTACGGGTCCATAGTTAGTAGCTAGATGGCTTCCTCTCTCTCTCTCTCTCTCTTGATTATCAATACAATGGTCTCTTGGAGATCCATATGATGTAAGTCCTTTTGCGGTGTGTTTGTTGGGTTCCGATGAACTTTGAGTTTATGATCAGATCTATGTTTTTATCCATGAAAGTTATTTGAGTCTTCTTTGATCTCTTATATGCATGATTGCTTATAGCCTCGTATTTCTTCTTCGATATTTGGGTTTTGTTTGGCCAGCTTGATCTATTTATCTTGCAATGGGAAGAGGTGCTTTGTAGTGGGTTCGATCTTACGGTGCTTGATCCTAGTGACAGAAGGGGAACCGACACGTATGTTTTGTTGCTACTAAGGATAACAAGATAATATATATATCTCTGCAATAGATAAACGGATCTCGTCTACATCATGTCATTGTTCTTATTGTATTACTCCATTTTCTCATGAACTTAATACACTAGATGCATGCTGGATAGCGGTCGATGTGTGGAGTAATAGTAGTAGATTCAGGCAGGAGTCGGTCTACTAATCTTGGACGTGATGCCTATATAATGATCATTGCCTGGATATCATCATGATTATTTGAAGTTCTATCAATTGCCCAATAGTAATTGTTTTCCCACCGTTTGCTATTTTTCTCGAGAGAAGCCACTAGTGAAACCTACTACCCCCGGGTCTCTTTTCATCATATTTGCCTTTGCGATCTATTTTCCCTTCCATTTATTTTCATATCTATTAAACCAAAAATACAAAAATACCTTGCTGCAATTTATTTGTTCCGCGATCTATTTATCCTATCTACCACTTTTACCTCACGTTATTTGCCTATCTTGAGGCGCCGTACCCGGAAGGGATTGACAACCGTTTAACACGTCGGGTTGCGAGTATTTGTTATTTGTGTGCAGGTGCTGTTTACGTGGTGTGAGGAGGTTCTCCTACTGGTTCGATAACCTTGATCTCATCACTGAGGGAAATACCTACCGTCGCTATACTGCATCATCCCTTCCTCTTTGGGGAAATACCGACATAGTTCTAGCAGACATCAGCGCCCCCCCTAGGGCGCGCCCTCCGAGCTTGTCGTGAATCAGTGTCCCCCCTGACCTCCTCCCAAAGGTTCCTGGGTGTTATGTGGTCCAAGAAAAATCCTCAAAAAGTTTCGTTCCAATTGGACTCCGTTTGATTGATTTTATGTGAAGTCAAAAACAAGGAAAAACAACAATTGGCACTTGGCACTAGGTTAATAGGTTAGTCCCAAAAAATGACATAAAAATAGCATAATAATGCATATAAAACATCCAAGGTGGATAATATAATAGCATGGAGCAATCAAAAATTATACATACGTTGGAGACGTATCAATTGCATCATCTCAATGTGACCGAAGTGAAGCAATATCTTGGGGATTAGTTGCACTTTCGAATGTACTGGCAAGTCCACATCTCTAGGCCTTGCCACTCCAATCATTGAACATCCTAAAATATTTATCTTGAATAGACATTAGTTCAATGAGATATATGTTGTTGTGAATTACCAAAACCACTCGGGGGCTAGTTGCACTTTCAAATGTACTGGGAAGTCACATAAGAATAATATAAAAGACCTACTTCTATATGCAAGGTAAATCGAAATAATGGTTGGTGGTTGTTCTGTAGAAAGCTATTTTTCCCTGATAACTACATAATATAGTAATAAAATTTTATTTGTCTCACTACAATTAAAACATATGGTTGAATTGGGTAACTCAAATCCAAACATATTCCCGTTATTAAGTTTTCCAGTCGAGTTTTATTCAAGTGAATCATCTGTCAAGATGATCCAACAACTGTAATGGTCTAGCTGCTCAATTCATCCATAATCGGGGGCACGGCTAATTATGGTCCGATTTTACCCACTAGACTCAACCCGAAGATTGAGACGAAGTCTTTCAGTCACCCCCACCCACTGGCAGCCGGTACACCTACTCAAAATTTACACCTGCTAGCTTTGCCTATGTGTGGCTCCCACAACCTACTCAAGTAATAAGCTAGAGCCCTTATAGCTAGTGGTTGCACATGGAAGCTGCTAGTCACTAAGTCTGCCTGATCTTTTTGAACCTGGGCGACATTCCACTAGTGCGTGTTCCCATGGCCTACCCTTAGAAAAGACGCAAGTCCCCATGATGCTAACACTCTGTCGACCACCAAGCAATACCACTTCTACCCAGAGATAGATTATATCTTTAGTTACTACTCAATCATTATATAATCCTCAGATAATCTTAGTGAATACACGACCAATCCCCGTCTACCTAGCATAGCAAGAATACAACTACCACGATATACATAGGGCTATACTAAGTTGAATCTCGATAGCAATAGCATACTACCATAATACTCCAACACATGCATAATATCATATGGTGATAAAGAACTACATGCATAGAAAAATAGTAAGATGGAGTACTTGCTTGGTACGTTTGATGAAGTACTTTGCACTCACAATTCCTGATAATTCTATTATGCACGCTCCGACTGATCTATCATTAACGAAATAATCCAAATCAGTAGCCATGCCATACATAAGAATCAAAAGAACAACAAAACAAATATGTCAAGGTTAAGAACCAACAACTTAAACATGCTTAATATATTATTGGGCCTTTATGGCGCTATAAGGCGATGGTGAAGTAATCAACTCAAAAAGAGTTAACCGAAGAAGACTATGGCTATATAAGATATTGGAGATAGTATGGAAAAGGACCAAAAGTATATGGAAAACAAAACACATGTTGTTTAGCAAATTGCATATGACATTATAATTCATTTGCCAAAAGAACTAATTGAAACAGAGCATTACAACTCAAGTTATAGCGAAATAAAATTTAGATTCAAATAGGTTAGAAGTATTTGAATTTGGAGTATACAAGACATAAACAGCAAGTGTATGATACAAGTGTTCTGACACAAAAGGAATCAGTTGAGTTGGATAGATGGTTCACAAGTTGTGATCAAAAAGAGGTTTGAATTCAACTTTGAATTGCTCGAATTTGTGGAATAGCTAAAAGAAATTTTGCATTGAATGCATGCAAAAACTTTGTTGTGGTAGCGTTTCTGGAACCGCAGCTGCACTGGATGTAATCAGTGGCAACACATGAGCAGATGGTACAGGTTCACTCTAGATTAAACAAGAGCCTTGTGATTTTAATGAGGATGGACGACAATTGTTGTGCCACGTCCCTGGTGTCGAGGAAAGGTTTTCTCACCGGAAAACTTTGCCGGGGAGGAAGAACACGGCGGTGGAGCCGCTCAGGTAAATGATGGCATTGGCTTCCGTGATCCGCGAGGCTCGGGGATCATTTTGATGGATGCGTATCACTGAGGATCACTCGAAGGCATCCACGGGGTTCTCATGTGCGTCTTGTAGTGACGGATGTTGCGGCGATGGTTTGCTCCGGTGAGATCGAGTACTTCCGCGGCTTGATTTGGCATGTCTGTGGACGAATTACGAGTTAAGGAAGGTTCGGGCGATCAAATCTGAGAAGATGTAATGCGTTGAGAGGGGTAGGGGTACCCGAGGTGGTGGATTGAGCACCGGAGTAGCTGCAAGCGGCGGAGATCTATGAGCTTCATTCGCTCGGTTCCAAGCTCAAATTGGATGGGTGCAGTTCTGAATTGGGAGAGGAATTCGAGGGGCGTCGTGGGAGTGTGTGGGGATGCACGGACGCGTTCGAATGTTTGATAGTGGACGAATCGGACGGGACAGTATGGAATACGCGTGCATGAGTCATGCGGGAACAGAAGTCCGACTCCAGGTTGAATAGAATTGGGTGGGGCCCAACTGTCGACGGCACATAGGAACAAGAAAGAAAAGAAAAAGAAGAAGCGGGGTGGGTTGCTTGTTGGCCTAGCCTACTACTACTGCAGTGTTGTGCTATGTGTGAGCGACAATTAGCGGATGGGCGCTGCCGCGCTGGCAGCTTGCTAGGCCAAATGGATGGGTTAGTTGAAATAGCTTTTGCTATTATTTAAATATCAAAAAAGGATTTAGCTCAAATACCTGTCCAAATCACATTATAAAAAAAATCCAGAAAATGCATTACTTATATAGTTATACAGAGCTCAATGAACTTCTTTTGTATGAAAACGAAATAAAATAACACATAAATTTATTTTGGCCTTTATAATTATTCCCTAAAATAATTTTAAACTCCATAGAAATATCCAAATAACATTTAAAACATTTCCAAATATTTTATATTAAAGGAGCCATGTCACCTTCTCTTGTTTCATTATTTGAGCTGAATTTATTTTAAATAATGCAATCCAAATAAAAGAATATCCAATTGTTCTCCAATTTACAATTTGAGGAAGTCATGTCATTCTCTTGCATATTTGGATTGGTAATATTCTAAAAATCAAACCCAAACTAAGATCCAAATGAATAATTGGAAAAGTCTTTTTATTCGCTCTCGATTTGAATATCATTTAACCTCAAGAGTTTCTAGCCAAAATTAACTAATAAGAAGCAACACATGCATGTTTTAAATTAATCCTATTTTAATTCATAATGAATTTTGGAATGTTACAAAAATTCACGAGTTTAAGAAAATTATACAGTATGGGAAACGTTCATGGATTTGTAAAAGCTCGTGGATTCGCAAAACTGGAAACAGTTCATAATTTTTTTTAAAGTTCATAAATTTGAGAAAAAAGTTGAGTTTGAAAAATGTTCATGGACTTTGTGAAATTAAAAAAAATCACAAATTTGAGAAAAGTGCACGATTTTGAAAAAGAAAATCATGGATTAAAAAGTTCATAGATCTCCTGAAGTTGAAAAAAGGTCATAAATTATAAAAAATGTTCACAAAATTGAAAAATATTTTAATTTGATGGAAATTCACGAATTTAAGAAGTTTCACAAATGTGGGAAAAACTAATATTGAAAATGTTCATATAGTTTTAATAAAATCACGAATTTAGAACAGGTTTATAAATTTAAGAAAATTTCATGAATCCAAGAAAGAAAAATATTCATGAAAATTAAAATTAAACGAAAGGAAAAATATAAATATAAAAGATAAAAAAACAAGCCTAAAAATAGATTGAATACAAAATTGTCCAGGAAAAAAACGCGGGAAGAACCATACTACTTCAACTGCGCAAAATGGGTCAGCTCATTTCGGTTAGAGGTGTGCCCCGCGTACAGATTAGCCTCTATTTAGCGCTTGGGTTCGGGGGATTTCCTATATGGCGCCTTAGGCGCCGGTTTTTGTAGGTTTGGCAAACCAGCGCACACCCTCGATCCGAATGGGCAGGCCCATGTAAGCTATGAAGCAGGGAAGTTCAATCGGGTTTTGTGAATCTTCAAGAAACTTCCCAAGCCAGTTTTGAAAAGCTTCTAAAAGCTTTCGATCGGTACAGGCTAATATTCACAAAATGGCTACGTCAAAAGAAACCTGCCAGAAGCGTATAGAAGCTTCCCAAGCTTTCAGTGGTCAACGCTTGCTGTCAACAGTGCGTGAGCAAGACGAGTGAGCGAGGGAAGCGGAGAACGAAGTGCACTAGCGCTATATAGGCCGCGACCTACTAAACCGGCGGACAAAATTGTACATCCGGTTAACCTATCATCACGGTTTTTTACTTGGTTTTTATTTCAAAAAATTTATGAAAGTATGAATATATACGCGGATTTTTTTAAATACACATAGAACATTTGTAGTATACATGGAACAATTTTTAGAAAACAGTAGAAAAGTTGTAAAAAAATGGTGAACAAATTGCAAATACACAATGAACATTTTCTTAATATACGATGAACAAATTTCAAATACACAATGAACATTTTCTTAATATACGATGAACAAATTTCAAATACACAATGAGCAATTTGTACATATAGCTTGAACAATTTCTTAGTATATGATGAACATTTTATAATGCATGGTGTACCTTTCCATAATATATGGTAAACATTCTATTAACATAAGATGAAGGTTTTTGTAATACACGGTGAAATTTTATATAAATACGGAAAAAAGAGAAGCAAAAAAAATAGAAGAAAAGGAACATAAAATAGAAAAATGAAAAACATAAAAATAAACATAAAGTGGAACAAATGAACTAAAAACCGAGAAGGAAAAAAGATAGAAGAAAAACGAAATAAAACCCGTAGGAAACAGCTAAGGAAACATCAATGAACTAAAACAGTTAATTGGGCCACCGCGGGCAGCTTCAACGAAGCCACTTCTATTTGCGCCCGCGGGCAGCAAATAGGATCCCACGGATTTGAGAGCATCTAATTAAGAAGTACTCTTGAGGAGTCCCCCAAGTGTCACTTTTGGTGGGCTGAGAGCATGCCACTTGGCGCACTCTCAGCTGCCACCTGTCGCATGCTTGGCGGTCCCTCTGGATTTTTTTGTATGAGCTTTCGGTTTTTAGATTATTTTTTTATTTTTTTGGTTTACTTAGTTGGATAGAAAATTTGGGAAAAAGAATTGCACAAAAAACACTTTTTTTCTTCTACAATAGACACAGATTTGCTTTCGCGAGAGGCATAATCGTGCCTCTGAAAAGAAAAGAAAATGTGTTTTCTTTTTATTTTCTTCTGCGAGAGTCATAGATTTACTTCTCGTGAAGGCACACCGATTTGCTTCCTCAAGAGCCGTGCCTCTCGGAAAAGGTTCACGATTCAGACGCATGGTTTAAAAGATAAATCATTTTGAATAATCGAATCTATGAAAAAAGAGAAAACTCGCAGGTTGCGACCTTTCGGGCAGATCCGCTCCCCTTCGGTGTCCAAATTCTAATCTACTGTAGGAACCTGGGCTAGGCCCACGCGAATGCAGACGTGAACGAAACTGCAGTTTTACGTTTGAGCATCCAGCCCGGCCCATGGCCCCTGGTTCGCAGACGCGTTCGTTGTGTGCTTTGGTGGAAAATCCCTAACCCGATCTCAAAAAAAAAAAGGAGAATCCCCAACCCAGACCGCCGCGTCACTGCTCCGCTCCTCTCCATCTTTCTTACCGTCGGCCGAGGCCAGAAGCGCCGGGCACTCTCTCCCGTCGGCCGTCGCGGTCCCTACACCCGCCGCTGCTGGGATCAGAGTGACACCCCCCGATCCGTTCCCACCGTTTCTCCCAGGAGGTATATTGCTCCCTGTTCAGATCGCTACATAGGATTTACGGCGTAGCTTGCTGTTGAATCCGGCGCGGAGAAAAAGTACAGTAGCTAACCGAGGAGGAGGCAGAACACTGCAATTGTTCGGTGTACGCGTGATAGGGTTTCTCGATTGCAACTAATTAGTACAGTATCGCTTTTTGCGCAGCAATTTGATATGTTCGAACCCTAAAGGCGTAGCTTCCTCTTAGCTGGAACTGGGTACTGTCCCTCCCGATTCAGGTTTGTTGATATTGTATCTTTGATGTCAGGGTTCAGTTGAAGGCTTGCGAAGATGGGTTGGGGGATATCCCGGTTGATTGGACTCAAGGCGGCTGTCTTGCTCACCGCAGCGTATTTCGTTCATGGACAGGGCATGAAAGTGCTCTCACTGCCCCTCATATACACCTGCCTGATTGCCGTGCTTATCTCCATTGCTTCCCATCCGTCGGTCGACCTCCCGTTGCTCCTCGGCAAGGCATCCAATGGAAGCTTTCCCCTATGGTCATGGATCATGTTCTCGCCCTTTCTCTTTTTCATCCATCTGTTTGTGCTGTTGCGGAGATTTGTGAAAAATGAGCCCTTGTACACCGAGATAGCAGACGGAGTTTATGTTGGAGGCTGGCCTTCTTCAGTTGAACGCCTGCCACCTGGTGAACCCGCAGTCATTGACTGCACTTGCGAGCTGCCAAGAAGCTCAACTATATCCGAGAATTCATATTTGTGTGTCGCTACATGGGATACAAGGGCGCCTCAGCCACCACAGATTGAGTCAGCTGTGCGGTGGGCCGTGAGAAAGCGATCACAGAACAAACCTGTGTATGTCCACTGTGCCTATGGTAAGTTTTTATCTGTTTTTTTTTTGTTATTCTAGATTTAATAACAGCCTTGTGTTTTATTATGTTTGATAATAATAGTGGTCGTCTACTTGTCTTCATGCATCTGAATTCACTTATGCAGCTTACTACTTACATTAGATTTTGTTGATAGAGTAGACACATCTACTGCCTTGAGGTGGATAAACTGTTGAGCTGTATTGTAGGTGTGCTGATGTGCATTTCTGTCCTGTGGTTGTTCTTAGCATTTCTGATTTACCTTTCAATATCTATCAAAGTTAAACTGCCTCTCATACATTATAGGATAAATTTAATGACATATAACAATCTTCACTAATTGCCATCATATATGGGTCAAGATATACCCATATGCGCGGCTACAAGGTACCCCGTGGTTATTCTAGCATTTCTAATTTATCTTTCCATATCTATCAAAGTTAAACTGCCTCTCATACATTATAGACTAATTAAATTTAATATATGACAATCTTCAGTAAATTGCCATCATATAGAGGTCAAGATATACCCATATGCGTGATTACAAGGTTTGCACATACATAACGAATATTACAAATGTAATTGTAATGTCATCTATTGTCTCAAGGGCCCGTTTGGCCTGGTTTAGACTTGGGACTAAAAATGAAGCTTAAGCAGGAGCTGTGCGGCCAATTAATTTGTTTGTTTAGCTCATATTCAGTATAAGTTTACAGCGGTTTGTACAATTGGGTTATGTATACAAAGTTGTGTGTATTGAGCTCTTAGTTCCAATAGCATGCCCATTTGAATAACCCTAACAATAGTTATAGACGGTTTTGCAGCCATGCAATACTCAGGTTTAAGTTACCTTATATCTCGATAGTTATATTGTTTAAAAAGCACCGATACGGGGACAGGGACATGGGGATACGCATACGGGGACACATTTTCCAAAAACAGCCATATGGGGATACATCGTGTATAGATTTAAAAAAACATGCCATGTAATAAAAACAGAAAGATAATGAGATGAGATCAAAATACTACCCATTTGTTGCCTCCATGCGTCCCTTTTCAAGTCCTTGAATGATTGAACTGAATGATCCTCAATTTCCACATACTGAGGTCCTTCCAACTTGAAAAATACACCATATGCTAGTATTACAACATAAGGCCACATAGGATATTTAGGATCTGGAATACCAGGCCTCTTCACTGTCACCCACTGCCGTGCCGCTGCCCCCAGATGCCATGCTTGGTAGCCAGCAAGAAGGCAGCACCAGCAGTAACAAGACAGCAAGCTGCGGCAACGGCGGCAGGCAAGAACGGCAAGAGGGGGGAAGGAGAGAGGGGAGAGATGAGGGGAGACCATGCCCGTACCTTGCTGCTGAGGGGAAAGCTGGCCGGAGATTCCACATGTCAGAGGCGCCGGCGCCGGCGCAGTCGCAGGAATGTGGACTCGAGGGGAGAACGGGAGATGGGGTGCTCGACTGATGCCTGTTAGGGTTAGTATATTGGCTGACTGGACCTTCTTGTGTCCCCGGCGTATCCCAGTTGTTTAAGCCGTGTCGTTGTATTTTTCTTTTTTAATCCTGAAATTACGGGATAATCCATGACACACGTGTCCCTGTGTTGCACACGTATTATACGGGGATACAGCGACTTTTTGACGTGTCGGTGCTTTCTAGGTAAACAGACAGAAATATTCGAGGTCAAATTATCCATTACAGTTTTGGCATTTTCCTATTATGGAAGGTAGAAATGATGTAGGACATGGTCATGTG
Organism: Aegilops speltoides; assembly: GCA_021437245.1. Lineage (NCBI taxonomy): Eukaryota > Viridiplantae > Streptophyta > Magnoliopsida > Poales > Poaceae > Aegilops > Aegilops speltoides. The sequence continues at coordinate 450,877,448 of CM038143.1, read as the reverse complement.
GGATCAAGGGTTAACTGCTAAGCATCAAGTCATATGATGCTTGCCTTTGTCCTTTCCACAACTAGGAAGTACTATTTCTTTCTTCCCTTTATATTTTTCTCCATCCAGTCAAGCAAAAGAGCATCAGTGAAGTAGCCTGTAAATTAGCCATTAAGTTGTTGCAAGGCAGGATCCAAACAGCCTAATCCATGTGATAAGCTACTCTAGTACTCTATCTATATGAGGCATGCCATTAACCATTACAGAGAGCAAAGTTTCCTTTCCTTGTGCATTAAGCTCTTAACAGCTCGTCATCTAAGTGCTTTGCTAAATTGTAACAGGCCATGGCAGAAGTGTCTGTGTGATGTGTGCACTTCTAGTCGCACTGGGATTAGCTGACGATTGGAAAGCTGCTGAGAAAATGATCCGCGAGAAGCGACCTTCTATCAGCATGAACACTCTTCATCGCAAAAGCTTAGAGGAATGGTCAAAACACTTGCTTTCTCCCTCGAAAGGAAGTGGGGAATCCGATGTGAGTTCTGTGATTCTTTCGGACTACACCCGGAAAAAGCATTGAACTCGCAAGACACGGACTTGTTCAGTAACTATGATACTTGAGAAGACTTCATGCTTTGGTGTTATCTACTGTTGTCCTAGTAAATGTCCAAGGCATTTCGTTGTCTAAGTTAGTGTCCTCGATTATGTTGTATGGATACGTGGATATTCTATTACTGTGGCTTACAATGTTGCTCTTTTTATGCATACTGTTCAGTGATCCTTGGGGTCATTGAATGCTTTCAAGACAAATCGTTTTGTGGGATTTTCTTTCTTAAAATAGAGGTCCCTGCTAGCCTGCTAGATTGTCATTTATAACGGAGTGTAGTATGTCTCTCATCCGTACCTTGCATTTTTAAGGCAGTACCATGCATTCAATATCTCTGCTAGGTACTCCTCGTTTGGTTCAAGTAAATGCTCAGCTATTCATAGCTTTCTTGTGCTCTACCACAGTACCAGCCTGTCGTGTAACCATTTCATTATGTCAAAATTGTCTTGTTTTGAAGTTTCCTGACTTACCTGTGTTGATTGAGGTTATGCTGAAGTGTACTCATTTTGGTATTATTCGATTGAGGTTATGCTAAAGTGTGCTCGTTCTGATATTTTTTGTATGCTCACCTGGTTTTTCATCCTTTTAACCATCTGTCTGTCCTTGTTAATGAGCGGCTTTCGAGTTGGAGATTGAATTCTGAGCTGCATGATTGGAATGATCTTCATCTGATGGCAAGTTTCACGCCTGACAACAGTTCCGGCTTGATGCCATGATGGAGCTGATGGTCTGGTATTGATGGAGCATCCAGAGAGTTATTTTTTTTTACATCTGTCTATCAGGTGTGAACCTCCATCTTCTGTTTATTGTTTTATTTATGCAAGGTTCCTTGCGCTGTTTCGACATGTATTGCTTAACATCGATCTTAGATGTTACTGTTTCTTTCATGGTTTCTTTTGCTCAACAATTTGCTGATTGTTTCTACAGTACCGCTGACTTGTCCTGGCATTGTTGTTGATTTTCGGTGGCACATTTTTCATCAGCGGTTTCAGATATTTATGGTTTTCATGTAATCTTCTCTCGTTTTTCATTTGTGATATCGGTATCATCTGTAACCTGCAGCAGCTGTCCATAATTGTTTGTTGATGTGCTGTCGTCGTCGTTTTCTATTGATTTGGCAGACGATCTTAAATTATTGCTCATCTCTGTTTTGTGATGTTATCTCTAAAGGTCACCTTGCAAATAAACTTGGAATAACCTAGTATAGATAATAAGTGATTGTTTAGCAAGAATATTCGAATTTGTGTTATTTTTCTGTCTGCCTTTGTAAAGTGGAATTTGTCTGCTCGGGTCCATGAGCAGCCACGCATCTCCTGCCTTTGCTTTGCTTTGCCCTGCTGCGAGCCAAAATTTGATGCACTAATAACTCTTCAGTCAGTTCAGGGGCCATGGAACAACAGGTGAGAGCCACTCAGCATTGCACCCCAACAATTGCCACCCCTCCCTTTTCCCTAGTGATGTTGCTTTCTCAAATACTTTAATCAATGATAGAACATTACAGTCCCTCGTTGTCTTCTCCTCTCTTTCTAACATCACTGACCCCTACGTTACACCCTCCAGGAGAGCCCTCAAAATCCGGAGAACTGATTCTGTTGCGGCTGGTGGTGGTGCTGCATTCCTTGTAGTTCGGTTCCTGTTGGGCTAAGGCTCTCATTCCCGATGAAGTTCCTGTTACAGGAGAAAATAAGAGGTGCAAGTCATTATCGGCCATGTTCATTCCAACTATTTATGTTTCTGAAAAGTGAAAACACAAATATTTTGTGCAAAAAATATCTTTTATGGCACATGTGTTGAGTCCCTATAATGAACAACTAATAAGTGACTCACCCAATTTGTTTCACATATGTTTTTCTTCTTCTGAAACTTGGGTAAACGCTAAGGATATAGAGTGCAGTTTTTGCAGCTGAGCGACTGAATCTTACTCGCGAGGACGGGAAGCCCAGAGACTGCTGAGAGCTCGGAGCCGGCGGTAGTACTCCCCAATGGAGAGGAAACACCGAGCCGCCTGTCGGGTTGTTAGAATCCGGCGCATCTGATGCAACGTTTGCTGCCTCAGATTGTCAGCCTGCAACATTTGCAAGTAAGTCACCCAAAAGACAATGAGATGTCATGTTATACAGTTTTGTATCTTGGCTTGGCTAGGAATTTGACACGAAGTAGAATGCCGGCATTATATATACTTAGTGATGGGGCATTATCAAGATTGTGCGAGCGCATATTTTAATGCTAGGTTGTTTTCACTCCTATATTCTGCTTTGGACGTTGGCTCAGATCTTCTTGCAAGAGCTTATTCTAATGTGACTTTCTTTTCTGATCGCGTGGGACTTAACATGGCATAACAGATAAAATGAGGAGAATGAAAACCAAAGGAAAAGGAGAACCTAGGATATATTTGGATCAACAAAATAAGAAGTGTCTGATGTGATCATGTTTATTTTGACTCATTCTTTTATCTTCCTGTAGTACCCCTAACAAGTTATTAACTTATTATTATTATTATTATTATTATTATTATTATTATACATAGTACTTTCTCTCATGCAACTACATCTAAATCCATTCACCATCTTTTCATAGGAGACTTTATGCAGAATGATTGCCCCAATCATGACCCCTAGTAGAATTATTAATTGCCTGCATACCTTAATACCTTTTCAAATATCTACATCCACAAACCGCAATCAACATATCTCAAAAGGAATGAGGGCTCACAAAAGGTAGGGAAAAAACAAAAACACAATGGAGGTCTCAATCTTCTATTATCCCTTGAGGCTTTGAGAGAGAGAGAGAAGATAATCCATAAAAAGTCTAGACGATTGTTTTTCCTACACTTGTGATGGAACAGCAACGCGGTATCCACCTTTCTTCAAGGCTCCTGTCCGCGGAGCTGAAAATTAGGTGGCGGTGTCCTTTTCTGATGATTTTTCTGTAGAGGGCACTATTCATGGGTAGGAACCCTTGCAACTTTTGCAAGGCATGGAACATCATAAATGAGGGCTCCAAGGATACGATTTTTCTCGCTATGATTGTGGGCCTCAGCTGTGGTACTACCAGCAAACAGAGGAGGGAATAAAACAGGTGAGGGGATATGTGGCTCGCACAAGCACAACACAGCACAAGAGAGGGTAGAGAGGCACAAAGAACATAGCTTATGCACAGTTGCAACCGTATGTATTCGTCCATTGACTTTATGTAGAAAGGGACATGTGTCTGTCTGTCTACATGTATATATTGTAGTACTAGATATGCAGGCACACGTACACATGTGTGATCAGGAATAAACCTTTCCCGCCCTAGGGTAGGGCCCCAACAACTTGTCTAGAAAACGTACAATAATTGGTAGTAGTATGGTTTTATAATAACAGGCTGATTATGCGTGCTAGAAAGCGCTAATGATGCTTATCCACTGGTTTAATCCGCTGGTTTCTGACAAAAAGTTGGCCTGTCATTCATCATGGAGAAAGTAGGACATGGCTCCGTAGCCAGCAGCTAGCGTTTCTGACAGAAAAGGACCACTTGTACCATATACTGTAGCATGAATTTTATTCGAGTAGATTTTTGTATCGTTCGATTCAAGAGAGGTTAATTATTACTGGTGTGTATCATGATCTAACCGCAGCAAGTTTGATGATGCAGTCCATGTCCAAGAAGAGGAGGAATTGATGTGGTGCTGAGTGCTGACCTGCTGGTAGAAGCTCTCGAGGCTGGCGAGCTTCTCGAGCGCGATGGCCATGATGGCCATGTAGTTGGGGCCGGGGGTGCCGTCGTTGAGCGTGCCGGCGGCGACGGTGTCGGCGAGCGACTGGTGCAGCTGCTGCAGCCCCTGCGCGAGCGCCTCCTCCGCCTGCTCCGACGAGTGCTGCAGGCCGCAGATCCCCATCATCTGCTGCTCCGTCAGCGGATCCAGCTGCCCGATCAGGATCTGCATTCCCATGCATGATGGCAAGCCGGCTTCTAGCCTCAGTCAGTACGGGACACAACAGCCGTACGTGCACGGACCACTCTTCATGGATGCCGTTCGTGCGTGCATGCAATGCAATGCATGGGAAGAAGATGATAAAATATGCTTGACCTTGAGGAGCTCGGACGGCCGGAAGCCGCCCATCCAGAAGAAGCAGCGCTCGGCGGGGGTGGCCCAGGCGCCGGTGAGGAGGTGGAAGACGTCGGCGCGCGCCAGCTCCGCCTTGAGCTGGAACAGCTCGTCGTAGTGCTGCATGCACTCCTCCACCACGGCGCCCAGGTTGCTGTCGGCTAGGTGCGCCTGCAGGCCGCCCCGGAGCTCCGCCAGCCGCTTGCCGTCGTCGTCCAGCCACCGCGCGTACTCCATGTCGAACATGGCGGCCCCTACGAGCGCACGGGCCACGGTTTTACATGCAAGTTATTATTACTATCATGAAGGGTAAAAGTAAAGAAAACAAGACAAAGTGTTTCAGGCTTTTGCAGTGGGAGTAAAAAAAGTTAAAGACGGGCGGCGCTGATTACCAGGACTCATGTCACCGCCTGCGCCGCCCCCTCCGAGAAATATCCCCTGGAACAAGCAAGCAATCTTGTGAGAGGGAAATACTTTTCAAAGGCATCATCAAATGGACTGGGCAGAGAGAAGACGAGCTGTAATAACAACCTGTGACCGTGCTCTCTGGAGCTCTTGCTCCATCTGCTGAAGCCTGACCCTGCTGGTCTCCAGATTCTGCACATAAGCCTGTGAAAAAGAGAGCGCTCAAATTTAGGCAATCAATCGTGAGCACCAGTGCTTGACACCATCATCATCAAAGGCATGTTTATGGATCTTGTGAGCACCTTCTTCCTCAGCCTGCTCTTCTTTGCGGCCTCCCTGTTCTGCGCTAATCGCCTTTCGGTCTGCCAAACCAAAACTGTTAGTTTAACCATGCAAGATGATGGCGCAGATGTTACAGTTCCAAGAGACATGAACCAAAGCAATGAGTGGATGAAGAAGCAAACAAACAGTAGCCATCCCACCTTGGAATCTACCAACTTGCCGTCTTTCCTCGTGGATCCATGTTTCCTCTGTGCAAAGGACACCAAGGGGAAAAAAAAGAGGTACGGAGTTAGAGCAAGGTGTGTATAGTAGCATCGTTCCTTCCTCTCCTATAGACAGCACAGTGCCACATCTCAACATCAACATCAACATCAACACCAAAGAAAGCAGCAGAATCAAGAGCTACAGGGAACAGGATAGTGCATTGGAGCCAAAGTTGCTGTCCGTTGTTCGATCAACAGCAACCTCAGTAACCTTTTTGGCTGTAGCTGTCCGTCCCTGATGACACCGATGGCTCGGACAGCGAGCTAGCCACGCTATGCTGCTGGCCGTCACAGCTCGGTGAGTGACCATCACTGCCGCTTTGCCAAGGCGCAGGACGGCAGGGGGGAGATAAGATGGGGGTTTATCAACTTATCATGGCATGATCCTGCTTTAATGTCTGTCTATCCACCCTGGGAGAGACAGAAAGGCAGTCCAAGGCTAACCCGTTCCATCCATCATTATGCATGGTGTTGTTGGTGTCCTCTTAACCAGGTGCAGCATCGACCAGTTGCCATTAGTCCAATCAGTCATCGTCTACCATCATAGAGAGACATCTGGCTGTTCCCTCCCAAACAAGCATGGCCTTTTCCCCTCTATCATACATAGAGGCTCTAGCCCATGCAAAGGGCGGGCACATGTCTTGTGCTTACTGCTGGAGGAGTACCACTAGTACCTTAAGACACCATCATAGAGAGACACGATCTAGCCTGATAGCCAGATAGGCTTTGCGCCTGTCCGTGACTACACAAACACAAACGGACGTACTACTCGGCGTGGGACGGTGACGGGACGGGGCGATGCTGCATGCTCGCACGACGAATTCCCAACAGTTTGGCATCCTCTGTCGTCGACAGGCCAAGAGTTGTTTTCTCTCTCTGGAGGAGATTTGATTTGACGGTATTATTCTGGGGAGCGAGAAGGACGAGGTGGTGAGCTGCAAGGCGATGTGTCCTGCGCTAACTCCTTGGGATGAGATCGATGGGGCGGTGGTACTGGTGGTCTGGTTACTGGTACGACTAGCTAGCTAGCTGGTCTGGTACGTATGATTGATAGGAAAAGGTCAAGAACGGGGGAAGGAGGGGGCGTTGTACCTTGTCATGGTCTCCTCCTCCGTGCAGCTGCAGCTGCTGGTGCTGGTGCTGGTGGTGCGGCTGCTGAAAGCTTGGCGCGGCAGCGGCGAGGCCAGCGGCGGCAGGCGGAGGGAGGCCTGGCTTGTAGCTGTAATCATCAGTGGTCACCATCATGACCTCCTGCCGTTGCTGCTGCTGCTCGGAGGTGGTGGAGGAGGGGGAGGGCCTGACGCTGCCGGCGGGGCCCGGGGACACCAGCTCCATCTGCGCCATTGTGTTCCGGGCTGAGCTCGAGTCAGTGGTGCTCCCGACTGACTGCGAATTCCCCTGTTCAGCAATTAACGCAGGCAAACAGTGAGTGGTCACCATGCATGCATGCATGCAATGCAGGGTTAATGTGCCTCTGAGACGAGCGGGGGAACACGTTTTCGCCCCCCTCGCTCGCCGTCGCAGGCTCTCTTTACTCGTGGCCGGCCGGTGGCGGTACGGCCACGGGAGCTACGCCAAAGGAACGTCGGCCCCTTTTTCCTCGGGTTCAGCGACGGCGACGACTGAGCCAGTGAATTAATGCATGGGGTGAATGATCATGGGAAGCGGGTCCTTACAGCACTGTGCAGCTGCTGTGGGTGCGGCATCGGCCACGAAGGGAAGATCTCCAGCGTGGGGGGCCTGCCCGCGCCCGCCAGGTACCCTCCTCCTCCTGCCGTCTCCGCTGCATGCATAGATAGATACAAAGTGGATTCAATTATATCGATTTCATGTTAGCGTTCCTGTTCCCCTATCTAACAGCTGCTCGTGCGTCCTCCCGCCCGGACCCTTTCTCTCTCTCTCTCTTCCTCCCTCCCTCCCTTACCAGAGAGAGAGAGAGAGAGAGAGAGAGAGAAAGCTGTAGCTGTAGCTAAACATGGTGGAGGGAGGAAGAAGCTGCTGCTGCACTGTTGGCGACGGACGGAGGAGGGGAGGTCAACCGAACCCAAGGACGACGACATGCCTCCCTTCCTTGTCTCACCATTTATGCCGCGCCGAGCTGCTAGCTGCATGTGGCGACTGTTTGCGGGAATGCAAAAGGCGAGGCATGTCTTCGGTCTCCCCCGGCCCTCGCCATGTGCGCCGAGCAACAGCAGCAAACCATCCTTTTTTGGTAGGTACCTAAGGTGCATGGAAGAAGGAGAAGAAGAAGTGTACGTACGTAGCTTACACTTGGCTTGCGCGTCGCCTGCGATCATGCCGCCGGGGTGCGCGTGGTGGAGGTGGTCGGCGACGGCGACGCCGGCGTTGGCGCCATGGATGAGGGCCTCCTCCAGCTCCCCGAAGTAGGCGGCGGCCGCGGCTGCGGGCTGGAAGTCCCTGCCCAAGCAGTGGCGCACAGAGCTCGTCATCTCATCAATCACCAGTGATGCTGATGCGCCAACTTACTGTGCTGTAGCAGCTATAGGAAATCAAACAGGATAAAAGCTTTTCGAGAATGGAAAGGCAGGCGGAGGCTACTAAAGATCGACCGCGCTGGACAGATAAGGATGAGGCCGGGGAGGCAGAAAAGATGGTGCCCGGATCACTCTCGCAGTACGGTTCGGGCCTTAGGCATTAAGAAATGGAGCTGGTGCGCTCGCGCGCGCGGGCGCGGAGGTGTAATCCAATGGAGCGAGCATAAGCATATCTGTGTGTGCGTGGAATAAGTCTGTTAAAAAGATGGATGGATGGATAAAAGCATGCACACGATCGAGATTAAAAAGAAATTAATTAATTAAACAAGTAGCCCTCCCACTGAGGGATTTGCAAACTACTGGTTGCAAGAAAAAGTTGGCCTGATCTTGCTAGCTAGCTAGGTCCTCTTGCATGAGCTGAGCTAGGAAGGATTTCAGGCTAGCAGAAACCTCAAAAAAGAAACAAAAATTTTGCAAGGGAAATGGGTGGAGGGGGAGTACAAGAAGCTGGCAGCAGGCTGCGCGGCGGCGGCGTGGTGATGGGGTTGGAGCTGGAGCCCGCCATGGTAGGCGAGCGCCGCTTGGTGGTTGAGGTGCAGCACTGCCCTCTCGTGGTGGTCGTGGGCGGCGCTCGCCATCCTCCACGAACAGCTCGCCTCCTCACCTTGCACCATGATCACCACCTCTGCTGCTGCAGCTGCTGCAAACGAGAGACCAGACCAGAGGCCAGAGTGAAGTTAGCGGTGGTGGTAGAGAGAGACGGGGAGGAGGACCAGAGAGAGAGGGAGGGAGAGAACATGTGTACATACCATCCTGGAGCAAGCATGCGAGGGGAGGCAGAGGCAGAGAGAGAGAGAGAGAGAGGAGGAGGGGGGGGATGAATGAATGAATGAATGAGTGATGGGATTGGCGCTCCTCTGCCTCCGCGTCTCGGTTCGCGCACACTGGCAAATTGAATCCGCCTTGGAGTTTCGTCCACTGTACTGCAAACAAGATCTTGTCCTCTTCAACACGTCCCACGACCCTGTCTTTCTTTTTCCTCACACTCACATCACAGCCTAAGGCTAGAGACAGAGAGCTGTGTGTCTGTGTGTGAGAGAGCTGGACTGAAGAGAGAGGGTATAGATAGAGAGAGAAAAGAGCTGCTGGAGAGGGTTAGAGAGAGAGAGAGGGGTGTGTGTGTGTGTGTGTGGTAGGCCTTTGCTGTCAGCGTTTCTGTCTCCTCCTGCTCCACTCCTCGCAACCACCTTTCGCCCCCCATTGGCCGCGCTCCTCTGAGACGGCAAGTACTCGACCAAAAGGGGCATTGAATAGAGAGAGAAAAATCGTTTCAGAAAAGGAATAATAGAGGGGAGAAAGGCTCACAAGCTTTTTAAAAGAGAGGGGAGGCTTGAGAAGTTGTTCTACCCCATCTATCTATTCTCCTGAAAGCAGAGAGAGAGAGAAAGCGAGACACACATTGACACACAGAGAGGGCTGATTTGTCAACCATATGTTCTCTCGCTCCACATATCACCAACAACTCTAGTTTACTCGCGTGGCCACTCCTAACCAGAGCACCACCGGACGTAAACATATCAGATACGGTGCGCCACCGATCCAGCGTGGGAGAAAAAAGAAACCACTTGCAAAAAAACATGGAATTTAGTTTCGGGGGCGCATGGAAAATGGGTTGGTTTCGGGACTTGTCTTCTCTGTGCGTTTCCGATTCTTCAACCCGGGGGTCGGCATCGGTGCCTTGTCATGCACCAAATACATATTGGAAAGATTCTTTCCTATACGAGAAAATATGTTTGTTCGATGTTGAGGAGAGCCTTTGCTTTGCACCCCCTGAGATGGATGTAGTGGATCGCTCTAGCTTGGTAGGGGGCACGGGACACTTGTTGCGGCCTGATTAGTGGCCAGGTTTGTTTAGGTTGATCTGAGAGGCCAAGTTGCTCGCTGGCTAGATACTGCTAGTGCTTAATCCTCTTTGCCCAACTAGGACCTTTAAGGGTATATAAACTACCATGGCTGAAGAACAAAGTGTTCGTGGCGCAACGACGAGGGAGAGAAGATGCGTTCATACTCGCTGCCCACAAATTGCTACTCCCTCCGTCCGGAAATACTTGTCATCAAAATGGATAAAAGGGGATGTATTTAGATGTATTTTAGTTCTAGATACATCTCTTTTTATACATTTTGATGACAAGTATTTTCGGACGGAGGGAGTACTTACTCTAGTAAACTTTTTATCTTTCACTCCTAAGTCTTGTCCTACATGTGAAAAAAAGTCTTGTTATACACTAGCTTAGAGTCGGTCAAAGGTGGGATGAGAAAGAGTCTCTGGTTCATGTGCCGGAGCCTGCCCACTGCCCGGTCCACTCCAGCGAAATACGGAACAGTACACAGCCTAGGAAAAGAAAATTGAACTCCAGTACGTACTGTACTGGCCAAGGTCAGCAGTTGGAGTATTTTATTTTGGGAGAGAGATTCGGTAGGTTTTGATTGATAGATCTCTCGGGAAGGATGGGCCTGCCCTGTAGTAAGTGTCAAGTCGTCCCAGCTTTTTTCTAAGAGATCAACAAGTGAACTGGCATCCATGATTTGGCAAATGGTTCTTCATTTTCCTCGGCCGTGCTACCATGGTAAATCACCGAGGTAAACACGACGCGTCGCAGAAAGCCAGCGCTCTCTCTATATATCTATCTCTTTTTTTTCTTTTGAAATTCAGAAAGCGAGTTGTTAGATTGTAGCACCACTTATTTTTCTTGTGGCATTTTGTTTTGACAGAATGGCAATGACATGGGAGACCTGGCCCTCTTTTGTTAGCACAAAAGGCGATGCGGTCCGTTTCACATATATAGACGTGGCAAGGGTTAAGATTTCTTAGATTAAGTAAGCCACATTTTTAGTTAAGTGGTGTTGAGATTATCTTTTTTTTTTCTCAGGGAGAGGTGTGCCTTTAACAAAGATGCAGATTCAGATTTTTGATCCACTCGAGAACGAAAAGAGACGCTACATAAATAAACGCTGGCGATCAAGACAATACGAAAGTCTAACCTCCAAACTTTAAAGCAATGGCAGGGCAGCAGCAGCAACAGAAAGGTCAATGATCTCAAACTTTTTTGATTGATCGTGTCCGCGGTTGCGTATTTCACAGAAGAGGTCCTGCCTTTTGTTTATTTCACTCCGTGCTTCAGCTGACTAAGCCGCCACATTCGGATACGTTGGGCTACCATGAGTTCCTCACCTTATAACCACCCAATTGTTAGTTTATTAGCACTAGTGAAGATATGAACGGCAATTTAAAAAAATGAAGATATGAAGGAGTGCAAGCAGACATTTGATACATGCCGCCAAAAGAAATAACAGAATCAAAGCAAGTACTAGTATTGTATAAGAATTTCTTTAAAATATTGTTCATTTGCTGAACTAAACCAAGCAACCGAATCGGCTCTTCATTTTGTTAATAAGAAAGGGAAAGCGCATATGGCGAGTGGAGCCGTATTTACAGAAAGGAATGTCAATTTGGTGGCAAGCCAACCCGGAACCCCAGTTTGATATGATCGCCGCGAGGAATATGGTTCTGTTATTGTAAAGAAGTGTAAATAAAATGTAAGGCCGGATGGAATAATACCAGAGATGCTACCCTCAGATTTTATAACATTCGGCTTGGGTGATAAAGATTAGGCAGTGATGCTGCCATGCAGTGTAGATCACCCTGGGCAAGGAATATCAAGGCATATAAAGTGGCACAGTGGATACTGGATACCCATTTCCGAGGAGAAGGTCCACTAAGGGCATGCAACTGTGAGCTTTAAATGGTAGTATAGTTTACAAAAACTTGCACTCTGGCAGCACATATCAAGAGAATCTCGAACCGAATTCTAATCTCATGAATATCCAAAAGATGTTTGATATGATGTGCACTTAAATCTCAACTGAATCATTCCACTACAGCTGAACAAATGAAGCAGGAGAGAGGGAGAGGGTTTCTCAGAAGGAATCGCATCTGGTTCTCCGTCCGTGCTATAATGGGATGGGCAAATACAGGAATCTGCAATTTTGTGAATAGGTGGTCTCAAGCTTTCTTTCACCATGTCCGATGGTATAAAATATATATGCTCGTCATGAAGTAGGATCAGAAGCAAAGCTGCAAGATGCATAAAAAAACATTAAGCATAAATTTATCTATGTTGCACTGCATGATGAGAGGCGCTAACACTACTAGATTAGATCAATATAAGAACAAAGCTTTGCTCTATCAGTTTATCCTGTTGTATTTAAGTCAAAACGATGAGGTGATATTGCTACGAAAAACATAAGAAAGCAAAGTATTAAAAGAAAAGTGAAGCAATGATAGAAGCCTAGAACTGTCACAGAATAGTTCATCTAAGAGTTGCTAGATTCCAGGTACATGGTTAATAAGTGAAACAGCGCAACACAGTTGACAGGGCGCAGTAATAAGACATCTACGCTAGGAAGCTACTAATCCTTTAGAGAAGGGTGAACGTAAAATCAAGATAATGTTGGTTTGTCTGCCACCATTTCCTTACAGAATCAGTGCTTCAGGATCATGTTACCACGAAAGACGGCTAGATCTGACATAACCTAATGGTTTCCCTTTTTACTGAATTAGCATATTGATTGTTCACAAAAGTAGACACACGAATCGCTTGTTATTCCTAAATCCCGTAAAACCATTAATTCAGTAACTGATCAATTCCCAGTGTCATTCTAAAAAAAAAACAGCGCATCTCCTCGAAACAATAACATTACAATACCATATATCTTTGGGCATGCATAACGGAACTATGCATGTGACTATGCTAGTACTCCCTCTGTAAACTAATATAAGAGCGTTTAGATTACTAAAATAGTGATCTAAACACTCTTATATTAGTTTACGGAGGGAGTACAACTTATCTAGTTCATAGCCACATCCAAATGACACTTTACCTTAACTTGTTTACACCATGGCATTGTGTTTTAAGCAACTAAATGTTCAAATAGATCTAACATGATTCTAAAAAACAGTTCTACCAGGAAATACTCCCTCCGTCCGGTGAAGTGTACATCTGGCTTTAAAATTTGTCCACAAAAGAGTATACTTCTATCTTCCCAATGCACTTTAAAGTAGAAAAAAAATTGTTTCTCTCTCATCACAAGGTAATCAAGACCAATAACATTCTACACATGGTCTCCTTAATTTCTACATGCACTTAGCTCATTGGGGTTGGGTAATTAAAGAGGAGAGAGATGGTGGCTTGCACCTTTCCAATTGCATTTTTTACTCTAATTTGTCCTAAAATTTCTATATGTGGACTTCTTCACCAGACGGAGGGAGTACGTGCTTTACTGACAAGTGGATATAATAGCATTAGTGAGCTTCTCAAGAAGAGCAATGGTTTGCCTAGTATTAAATAGATCTTACGATTGCATGAACAGTAGAATCTAAAAGAAATTATAGTTAGCCATCGAGTACATTCACAGGTTAGAGAAAGCCAATAAGAAGCTCCAGGTACTGATCCTGGGCCGTGCAAAGCATGCGAACTTATCAGAGTTGAAAGCATATGGACTAGATACCATGAAACTAATATTGCATCCCAAATACAGCAATATCATACTCAATCTTACTCAGAGTGAGATATTGCATCGCTGCAGCTTGAACCAAAAATATCAGGCCAATAATATGTGGTTCCTAGGCGATTTGGTTCTGAATATACATAAAAGTCTTCCTGGCAGTAACATTGTTTTCGAGTCGTTCTGGGGTAGCGACTTGGAAAAAGTCGAGCCTGCAGTTACGACTAGTCACGACTCGAGGCATGAGTCGACACTAAGTTGAGTCGACATTTTTTTGCGACTCATCAACTAGTCGACGACTAGTCGCGTCGCGTGACTTGAAATCCATGGGCAGTATCGACAATTTTCTGGACTGAGTTTCATGTATGTGTAACCTCTCTAGTTTTATGTCATCTGCAGCATAAACTGAGCAGATTGCCGTTTTTCCCATGGAAGGTAGGGTGAGCAACCAGAAGGTAGCAAAGAGTTCACGACATGGGAAATCAGAACACAAGCTCTAAAGCTCAAAAAACTTTGAAAGTGGTTGTACATCTTAGCATATGGTAAACTGGAGTGGATTCGTTAAAGGCAGAACTAGTCAAAGCTTCAAAAACCCATAAACCTATTTGTATGTCACGTCCCTCCCGAGGCTCTTCTGTGATAAAAATCAGTATACACTGATTGAACTGACTAACATCTATTCAAAGCCCTCTGTCCCTACCGGTCTAGCATTGAGCATTAAAAAGCTAGTATAGGTGCGCTAGTATAAGCACGTCATGGGCAAAATTTACCGAATGGAAAGAGCATAAGTGCATGCCTACTGAACTTTATAGCTGTTTGCTAGTTACTAATGTATCAGCACGTAATTACATCAAATTTCCAAGATCTCGGATAGACAGATACTTTCTCATGTCTTCAAAGGGTAGTATTTGTCTACTTAATATACAAACTTAATGGGAAGGTAGAAAAACTTTCTTTTATCTTCAAAATGGTAAGAAACCAGCATGTAGTACATCAACAAATTAGATATGACATGTTATAAGGGAATCGTCTATTCTCTGGAAGCATGTGTTGCAATTTAATATTCTACCATGAGACACAATACGAATCTGAATCCTACAGGTGACCAGATTATACCGCAAAACAATGCCCTTGTATCGAGGCAGATATGCGCAAGGAAGTGGAAATGTGAAAAGGCAGCCTCTCTATTATATGGGTGTTCAAGTAACCATTGATGACTACATGGATAGCAGAGTTCCATAACAACATATGCCAACTATGTCACTCTGAGCAGGAGCTGAAGAAGCCTGTTATGTTGTACCTATTTATAATATACATTAACTTTGCTTCAACACAGCATGATTCTGAAGGTTCCAAAGTTTTTTACGACTCATGTGACTGACTCGGTAAGGAACCAAGACTTCACAGAGTAATTATTTAGATAAACAAATTGACAAGGCAGCACCAAAATATGCAACATATAATAGCACCAACGAAGATTAATTTTACACGAAGATAGCCAGAGATGAGCCATTTCTATAAGGCATTTAAAAAGGAAAGAAATTGCAGAAAGTAGAATTGCAATGAGGCTATGCTGGAATACATGCCGAAGTCAAACCCCCCAAAAGATTACCTGATGGCAAGAGTTGAACGGAACAAGGATGGTGAATGCCCACTCGACCTAGTGGCTGATCACTCATACTCAAATTGCACATCCACATGCACATACTTCCTCATGAGACAAACTATAAAAGAGGTGAAGGTTGCTAACATCTTGCGCTCTTCGCGTGTTTTTGCCTCAGAAAGAACACCATGAATGACAAGTTTCTTGAGATTTGGACACCTTTCAATCATTCCAAACACCCAGGGTCCAAAGTGCTCACTTATTACTGTCCAACCAAGTTCCAGAACCGAAACATTCTCCAGTGGTGATAACCCTTGCAGTAGCCCATCTCTTAATTCATAACTTAATGAAAGATGCCTTAGAAGAGGAAATGCAACAGCAACAGTCTCCAAGTCCACAATCTCATCATCATCATCAAACGCAACACCCCAGAAACGTAGCATCCGCAAGTTGCATGCTCTAGATATCATATTGTAGAACTTTGGCCAGACTATCATAAAGTTACTCACATCCACAACCTCCAGATGATCGGTACTCTCCCCAATATCCAAATGTGTAACACTCACATCATCAATCTTGAGATGCTTTAGTGTACCCTTCCCAGAGAGCTCAAACAGATCAAGGTTCAAAGCATTCAGGTGCAGGACCTCCAGATTATCTGCATCGAGTATGATCTTATCCACACCAACTGTTTTTACAAAGATGCTTTTCAAGGTATGGCTTGTTAATTCCATTGTAGACTGCGAATCAGAAGTGACAATCTCAAGGACATCAAGTGCCAGTGACTCGATCTTGGGGCAAGCAGCAACTAGAAGGCTCAAATCCAGGGCAGAAATGCTCACATGCCTCAAATAAAGGGATTTAAGACAAGTGAACCTCTGGTAGCTTGGTTCAACACCGGTGATTGTGTTATGGTCCAAATCCAACACCTCCAGCTTCTGTCTACCACACTTCTCCAGGATGTTTACGTTAGGGTTGGTTTGGATGTTGTAATACAGGCACCGGAGCGTCTCCCTGGTATACATTAGCCATGCAATCACAGGTGCTGCGGAGAACTCATGTGTGTTATCTATATGAATAGAGAGGCATTGCAGTCCCATCGTCTGGAATATAGTCTGTGTGATGATGATCTCCAGTTGACGTGTGGTCATGTCCCGAGGAAAGTCGTCTGAATTGAAGGACAGTGAATGGAGATGCTTCCTGCAGGCCTCCCGCCACTTCCGGCAAACCGCAGAGGAAACCATGACATCTCGTGCAGCACTAAGATGTGCAAGAATGTTGCCAATAACTTCAACCGGGAGGTGCTCCATAATTTGCAGCCAATTGATGCCAATTTTATCAGCAAAATCTAATGCAGAATTTGCCCAATCACAGTCAACGTGTATAGTACTCAAACGGAATTCACTGGGTTGCAAACATATCAGGATGTGCGGTCATCAATATATTAAATCCTATGAATCATAAATTTCAATCCAATCACCTTCCTTCCCTGTGAGACAACAATAATAGGCAGTGATTAGCGCGGGGCGGATCTAGATGGCACCGGCACACCCAGAAATTATGGAGGTAAGTGGGGTTTAACAAATCACTGGATGAAAACATGCTCATACCCCAAAACCCAATCGCCAAAGATTGTAGACGGAGTAGAGATAGCAGGAACTCGACGAGGAAGAACGGGAACGACGGTGGCGACGACGCCAACGAGAACGGCCTCCTCCTCTCTCCCGCCGGAATCAGTCGACCGCCACCCCGCGCGCCGTAACCGATTTGTCGCCGCCGCCCGTGGAAGGGGTTCGCGACCCCAACCAGCGGCAACGACGGACTTGGAACTCCCAGGGCGCGGACGAGGACGACGATCAGCGAGATCTCGGGGCGCGCTTGGCACGCTCCTGGATACCGCCGTCGGTGACCCGGCCGCCGGGATCTCGTTGTCCGCGCGATGCGACTGAAGGTGGCCGTAGGTCTCTTCCTGTTTTTTCTTTCTTCCTATCTCTTTCCGCTACCAGTACCAAAACCGATGGTGTGGCAGTTGATGGAAGCGTATCCTATGGAATTACGTTTGCTCGTTTCGAAAACGGGTTGCCGTTCGTTTCCGTCTTTCATTCAGGAACAGGTCATCAGCGAAACAACACGTATGCCCGCCTAGGTATAAGATCTGCCATAATAAATTCTAAAAAGTGCAGCTCCCGAGCACACACGCCTTTCTAAGGCTGACCATAGTGGTGATATCATAGCTGGTATCATTCACTCGAAAATAGTACTACCTCCGTCTCGGTGTATAAGTCATTCGCGTAGTTCTAGGTCATCGATTTGAGGAATTAAATATGTGCTATATCTCATGAAAAGTATATCAATAGATTTCTACACGGATGTAGTTTCTAAATATATATTTTTTGTCACATATAATACATATTTAGATAGTTAAATTATCGACCTAGAACTACGCGAATGACTTATACACCGGGACGGAGGGAGTAAACATGTTGATGTAGCAAATAATTAAAGAAGAGTGAGGGTTAGAGTAACATAAATAGATACTGTATCATGTTAAATGCTATACTACTTTATATCATGTATGACAATAAATATGATCATCTATAATACTATTTTATGATAATATGCACTATGGAGGTAGTATCATACACTAGTATCATACTAGTATAAGATACTCCTCACTATGAGTAGCCTAAGCCACATGATCTTGATCTTACGCTCTTAGGTGTTGTTTTAACATAAAACGGGAGGCAAGACGCACGGATGTAAAAGTGAACAGTCGTCTTTATTGATGATTGATTACAGGTATATATAGTCCCGAGGGGAGGCTAAATTTCGTGTTTTAACCCTTTTGCGAAACTTAACCTAGATCTGACCCTGCCTTGAAATTTTTTCCCGATCTGACCCTTTTCTTACCGCCAGGGTCCATGGCGGTAGGTTATAACAGCCTACCTCCAAGGTCCTTGGCGGTAGGGTTGCATGCCCTATCGCAAATTCCTCCTAAGTATGGAACACGGTGCGTGCTCGCGCCTACCGCCGGGCACTTTGGCGGTAGGGTTGTATAGGCTACCGCCAGCCTGTTTGACGGTAGGAATGTTTCCTACCGCCAAGGTCCCTGGCGGTAGGCTGTTACACCCTACCGCATGGACCCTGGCGTTAGCAAAAGGATCATATCCTGAATTTATTTTCAAACTAGGGTCAGATCTTGATTAACTTTCAGAAAAGGGTCAAAACACGAAATTTTGTCCCGAGGGGATGCATCAAACAAACGCGATGGTCCAGAGAAATGCGAGCGAACAGTCTCGTCCCTTGTGCATGGCGGTCAGGGATAGTGTGGATTCTCCTTAATTAACACCTGGGTTAATTAAATCTCAACACTCCCCCTAATCTATGCTATCCTTGTAGACATTATCATCTTGACAAATTCTCCTTCAAAAATCTTGTGGGGAAAATGTGAGGAGATAGGTGTTTGATATGTTGCTAAAACTCCTTCAAACCCAGGGGGAAAATAAGGAGAAAAATAATGCAAAATATGACCTAATGTTACCTCATTAAAAACCTTGATGAGAACCTGTAAAAGTAAACTCGTGAACAGAAAAAGTATAATATGATGCATTGAACATGAACAATTCAGGAAGATACTCCCCCTGATTCTTGCAAACATCGAAGCCGTCGAATACCAATTCCATGAACATGTTTTGAAATGTTGTAGATGGTAGAGACTTCATGAATAAATCAGCAAGGTTGTCGCATGACTTGACTTGCAAGATGGGCAATATAGTGATATTGCTTATTATATACTCCCTCCGTCCGGAAATACTTGTCATCAAAATTAATAAAAGGGGATGTATCTAGACGTATATTAGTTCTAGATACATCCTTTTTTATCCATTTTGATGACAAGTATTTTCAGACGGAGGGAGTAACATGTATGCATCCGAGCAACATTGTCTTAGAGATAATGGTTGGTAGATGTAGCCATGTCTGTTTCGAAGACTTTCATGGGATGGCTACCACACCTAGTAGGAACACAAAGCTTGTATACGATCTTACATGATAGGGACCTGATCGATGTATCCAACGATATTGGTATCCTGATTTCTATGAAAATGAAAGATTAGGACAAGATGTTTGATGCATTGGAGATATCAAAAGATATTCTTGAGCCTCAACCAATTGTGTTTGGTGAATCCAATGCATGCACCGTGATATGGAACCTTAGGTCCCAACATCTTATTTCCATCTCTTCATGGTCTAGATGAATCTTTCTCTACATCTAGAGAATAAATAACCATGAAAATTACTGATGGATAAGACTTGTCCACAATCAATTTCTCTAATATAATCTGGATATAGACAACGCGGTGTACCATAATGTATGGGTGAAGATGCTCGAGGTTTTACCCAAATCCTTCATCTCAAATTCCGTCTATTAGATGATCACATGCTTAACATGTATGGGTAATCATCAGTGTAGGAGTAACCTTTGTGAATAAGGAACTCACTATGTCAGTTGTACCAAAATATATCGACAACAATAAGCCGTATAGTGACATACTGATTTTACACAATGTATGTTGTGTTTTGCATTTCGATTCAGAAGTGGGGTTCCAATGGGAACCATCTATGTCTGAATCTAGTGATCCACATGGATATGTAATCACTACATCTATCAACTGCATAGATAGATGATTTGTACTGCCAATGATATAAGTTATCGGAATGAGATTCTGCCTCTAGAGAGTAGTTGGGTATCTGCATGAACCCATGTGCTACAATACTTTCTCTATGTTTCACCACCTTGTTGTTCTCAATTATGTTTCCAGAAGAAAACTGGTGTAGGTATTGCTTATGTGAATACCCTCCCTTTATTGCGCAAGATTATTTCTACCTAGATTATACCCTTTGCCTGAGTTCAGTCTGAGTATTGTTCACACTTTGCCATGGCCATGGTCTTTGGATCTGAATCATTTGAAAGGCAATCTAGTTGAGAAATGTATGTCGACAATTGTAGACGTCCGATTATATGTTTCTCCAGAATCTATATATATGTGTATATAGTTGATGGAAATATCATTACTCTTGGTGACTGCCCGTGATTTCCCAATGCGGGTGAGTCTGGTATTCCAATGTCTCGGTCATTGTGTGCACTATGACCTGGGTTGCTGGAGGTTTCCCATCCACTGGGTGTATACTACGCATTGGGTGTTTGTCAACATGAAGTTGACTTGCATTTACTGATTCAGAGGCCTCAATATCCTTGCTTGCAAGAAGTTGAATCCTGATGTACTTTTGCCATACATCTCCCCATGTTGCTTTGAACGGGGAGTGGAGTGGATTGTGTTGGTACCTTCACTCTTTCAGGCATTTTTTTGCGGTATTGTAGGATTGTGTGAGACCATTATCATCAGTAAATGAATCTGGCAGGTTATTTGCAATGTGTTGCAAATGTTCTGAACGAATGGTTCAGATCTTTGAGTACGTGGATTTGAGGCAGAAATGTGTTGAACATTCCACTAATTTCCTGACATTCTTTATGGTACATGAAATCTCCCCCTAATGCCTGGAAATGTTCCTTGCTGAATCAACATACTGACCTTGAATAACTCCCCCTCTGAGGGGCTTGAGGTATTGGCAGAAATATAATTATTCCTCACATAGATCCCAACTATATGTTGAGAGGCCAATGATGTATGTCGGGGTGGTGATATCAGTATATAACTGAATTACCACAGATGGGAAACACTTGACAGATTTCCACGTATCAAAGATAGAGGGGAATAATATTATGCAGTTTGGTCATGAGCGTGTAAAACTGCATGACTCCGACATAAAGTTGGTAAGTTGCAATTCCAAAGTAAAGTTAATGCAATGAGCTTAATTCTTTGGATAAAGGATTCCACCAAACTAGTCTGAGTCTAGACATTAAGACAAAGTGCTAAACTTCTATCCTAGGGCCAAATTAAAGGCACGAAGGAGAATTCTACAACATTGCCCATTTGATTTGCTTGAAATCAATGGTCAGGATAATCAACAAACGTTTCGTGTGGATAAAGACACACTTGAGACCATCATGTAGATGTGTATTTTAAAACCAAGGAATACCCGAATAGTCTAGTCAATGGTTGGGAAGAGCCACTTACCTCAACTTGATGCATTCAAGGAGTCAAAGTGGTTCAACGTAGACTTTAAGGTGCGCGAGCCTTAAAATTAGCTTCCCTGTGTCACATGTAGTGTACATATCACGATAATTATAAACCAATGGAATTCTCGATAGTTTCCATTTCAACCCAATGTTTGGATGACCAAGGCGAGTATGCCAAGTTTGTCATGCAACAGACATTCTGGAAAATTATCTTGTACACAACATGTGTTACGGGTTTTGTAGTATGTGTAGTACAATCCCGATGATACATAGAGAATGTGCTTGCCATATCCGTTGCATATAGTAAAGACAAGATATTCCTCTTTGTTGTCATCATAAGTTTCGCTATGGAAACTATTTTGACAGATATCTCTATAGTTTAGTAGGGTACGAGTTGACTCGGACACAATAAGCATCCTTGATTCTACTCGAATACCCATAGGGATAGTAAATATGACTTGAGTTGAGCCAACAATTACATCATCGCGTCTAGCGGTTTTAAAATATCTCCTTTTCTCTCAACGAGAATAGAAACATTTCACTTCCTAGAATATAGAGTTCGTGGTGCATATGTCCACAAGGCACATATCATCTTTCACTAGATTGACCCCCGTAGAAATCTATATATAGACTTGAAGATCCTCAATATGAAAATCACTGTCAGATATATAGAATACATACAAATGTGTTGTACCAAAGTGATGATACAATATATTGTAATATATAATATATGGTGACAACAATACTTATGTTCTTATTAGAACATCACAAATGGACATAAATTATATTGACCACTCAGGAGATTGAGAGACTAGATGAAGTCTTCAACCATGTTAGTTGAGTTGGGTTGAAGGTTGAAGTGAGCTTCAAACCTTTGCCCTTGAGGCCCTTTGCGTCCCAGGGATTGCTGATACAGAAGAGCCAAATGCTGTGATTTGGATCGATATAATACCTTACGATGTATAAGGCAACCTATCTTTTCTATTAGCGATGTGCCTCTGACTGGAAGTGAATCCACGGGTCTTGGATTGCACACATTATCCCACGAGACACAAGAGTGATCATGATGTCCATGGCCCAGGTGGGGCAGTGGTGGCCATTGAGGGCGTATGCCTCAAATTCTTCAGCCATCGATTACCAGAGATAATTAATTTACTGTCAGTAAATTAAAGACCATCATGGTTAGTGTTTAATGAATTTTGCAAAATTTAATGGATATTTCAAGAAGTTAGCTCGAAACCATTAGTGTGAATCTCGAATTGCTAAGTATGACACCTTGAAGATTATCTCCAAATTGGAGTAGATCTCGCAGCACTAGGGAGTATAATTTGATGAAATCAGTAGATACTCACTCGTAATGCCTTATGTCATGGCTTAGTAAAATATATGGGAGAGCACTTTGTAAAGCAATCATGATGTCAAAATGACAAAATGTAGGCTTTAACAGTAGTGATGATAATCTGCATATGCAGTAGATCCATATGACTACCTCGTGATCCAAGCATCAATTTGAAGAAAAACACTTTGGATTTTGCATATCAATTCTTACTCATATTAAGCCAAAAGTCTCAATTAAGATGAATTGGTTTTTATTTGCAAGATTTTTTTTAAAAAAAATCTCAATTGCAAATACTGGATGTATAATTTCAACATGTAGGCCATAGAAATATATTACATCACACATATGTTCTGGAATACAAAATACTCTACAGAAACACAATTTAAGACAAACACTGAAAATAACAAGGTCCAAAACAAAGTAATACTAGTAAATAGCACTATTAACATGACAAATTTGAGAAACCCCTGAAACTGTAGGATACTCTGTAAATATTGGCCCGGACCACTGATTTCACCTGTTTTGCTAAGTCCTGCAAATGCTGGCATCTTAATGCAAAACTGACAAAGAGATAATGTTCTCTCTTTGTTTCTCCCGTGCGGTTCCAATGGGGGGGATACACCGGAACCATCGACAGAGGGAGGCGCCTTCGCCGCGCTCGAGCAGCCCACATCGCGCCACTGCGCGTAGCCAAGGATGCATTGCCTCTCCGTCAATTGGTGAAGATGGGCATAGCCTATCATAATAATGTGCATGTGAAGATGAGCATAAGTTAAGGCTTCCCTCATTGCAATATGAGGAAGCATTTCGAGTATCTTCACCAAGTGATTGTGGACAAGAAAAGGATTCCAACTTGAGGCAAGCATTAAAGTCATCATCAAGCTCAAGTGGAATTTGCAAGGCAAAGGTATAACTTAGCTAGGTTTTCCTAGTTTAGCTAGTCTCATGGTGCTTGGAGGGAGACCGGATTATAGGTTTGATAGTCGTACTATCAAGAGGGACTTTCAGGCGAGTAGTTTGATCACGTCGCATGTAGAGAACTCACCTTTTCATGATTTGCATATTTCGTTCTGGTTGCTTGAGTGGTTCTCTATGTGAGGACATTAGGCTTTTTGATAGCTTTAAAATGAGCCCAAGATCATCGAATTCGGAGCTCATATGCCAAAGTTGTGCATGTTTTAGTAGGTTGTTGCATGCTTGAAAGAACATGCGGTGCCCCCATGTTTGGTTTTGGTAAATAATGACCATCTTTATGGACTAATGGTTGCCTTGAGTTATATTTGAAGGATTTGTCCATAGGAATTTCTTGGAGTCCATTTGTTGGTTTCAAGGAGAGTTTGTGATGACCAAGGTGCTATTCAAGGAATTACCTAAAGATTAGTCATGTGAGAGGTTGATCAAGACTAAGTCAAAGAGTGAGTCAAGTTGATCAATACACAAAGCGTAGAAGATATACCGAGAGGGATCAAGTGATCCCATGGTATGGTAAGCATTGTTAATTACGCTTTGTGTACTAACCCATGGTCTTCGTGAGAGTTCTTTGTGGGGTTAGGTTGCGGTGTGCACGTTCAAGTGATGCATCACGAAGAGATCAAGTGCTTGAAGATTGTCGTCCATTGTGGTGACAATGGACTTGTG
This sequence comes from Aegilops speltoides, assembly GCA_021437245.1. Classification (NCBI taxonomy): domain Eukaryota; kingdom Viridiplantae; phylum Streptophyta; class Magnoliopsida; order Poales; family Poaceae; genus Aegilops; species Aegilops speltoides. The sequence continues at coordinate 450,853,046 of CM038143.1, read as the reverse complement.
AAGATGTGACGAAGAGTGGCTCACCCATAGTGGAGTATTGGGGAGCAATCTACTAGTCTTCACCAAGCCAACGCAATCAAGAAAGGTGGTCCTACTTGAGGAAATCAAGATCGTCTACATCTAGCTCAAGTGGACTTTGTGCAAGGAAAAGGTTTGGTCTTGATAGGTTCTCTATTTTACCGGTCTCATGGTGGTAGTTTGGAGACCGGGTTATAGGATCGATTGTCGTACTATCAAGGGGGGCTCTCAAGTGAGTAGCTTGATCATATCGTTCGTAGAGAGCTCAAACCATTGCATGCCTGGATCATATTTCTTGGTTCTTGTTTGGTTTTCTCCTTGTGAGATTTGGAGCTTATGGTCATCTTCTTGACAAGCTCGAGTTCATCGAAAAACGGAGTTCACATGCTTCTTCTATTGCGTTTTCGGTGTTGGAGGTTTTACCGGTCTTATTCGAGGAAGGGTTCTCACCATTTTCTTATGGGCCTTTTCTATTTTCCCTCTTATTGTTATTTCTATCAATATTGTGTTAGCCCTTGTCTCTAGCTTTCCAACAAACTTGGTTTCGTTGTATCCGGAGTCCGTTTGTAGAAGTTGTGTCAGTTTTGGTGTCCTTAAAAAGGCTGCAGTGGTACTACCGCTCATGGGAGCGGTACTACCGCGGCTACTTCTGTGGCTACTTCCGCTCCGGACCAAAAACTCATCTTAAGTCCAGCGGTGGTAGGCATTTTTTTAGTACCACTCGCATGCAATAGTACCGCTACCCTTAGCGGTAGTACCGCTACCCCTAGCGGTAGTACCGTGAGGACGAGCGATAGTACCGCTTCGGTGGTTCTACCGGCCTTTTGCCTACTCTCTGTTGTTTTTCAAAGGGCTTCCACCGCCCTAGCAATAGTACCGCTCTGTGCGGATTGTGAGCATAACGGTTGGATTTTCCCCACCTATAAAAGAGGGTCTTCTTCCCCAATGAACCTAATCCTTTGAGCTCGTGTTCTTCCCCCATTCTTGACCTTCTTCGAGCTTGCTATCTTTCAATCCCTCCATGGATTCTTGCTAGTTTTTAGGGGGGAAAGGAGAGAGGAGATCTAGATCTACATTTCCACCAATCACTTTCTCCTCTATGTGAGGGGAACCCCTTGGATCTAGATCTTGGAGTTCTTGGTGTTCTCCTTCTTGTTCTTCCTCTCATTTTCATCCCTAGCATTAGTTGCTTTGGTGGGATTTGGGAGAGAAGGACTTGGGCACTATTTGTGCCCTTGCCATTGCATTTGGTGCATCGGTTTGATTTCTCCACGGTGATACATGGAAGTTACAAGTTGAGAAGCTTATTACTCTTGGGTGCTTGGTACCCTTGAGCTTGTTCCTCTTGGGTGCTTGGGCGCCCTAGACGGTTGGTGGTGTTCGGAGCTCAATCATTGTGGTGTAAAGCTCTGGGAAAGCGTCGAGGTCTCCAATTAGGTTGTGGAGATCGCCCCGAGCAATTTGACGGGTATCGGTGACCGCCCCCAAGGGTTGTCATTTGTACGGGTTCGGTGACCGCCCCCAAGGGTTGCCATTTGTACGGGTTCGGTGACCGCCCTCAAGGGTCCCTTAGTGGAATCACGACATCTTGCATTGTGCGAGGGCGTGAGGATATTACGGTTGCCCTAGTGGCTTCTTGGGGAGCATTGTGCCTCCACACCGTTCCAAACGGATATTAGCATCCGCAAGGGTGTGAACTTCGGGATACATCATCATCTCCGTGTGCCTCGGTTATCTCTTACCCGAGCCCTTTACTTATGCACTTTACTTTGTGATAGCCATATTGTTTATTGTCATATATCTTCCTATCACCTAGTAGTTTATCTTGCTTAGCATAAGTTGTTGGTACACATAGGTGAGCCTAGTTGTTGTAGGTTTTGTGCTTGACAAATTAACCGCTAGGTTTATTCCGCATTTGTTCAAGCCTAAACTGTAATTATTTTAAAGCGCCTATTCACCCCCCTCTAGGCAACATCTACGATCTTTCAATTGGTATCAGAGCCACGTCTCTCTTTATAAGGCTTAACCGCCTAGAGAGAAGGATGTCGACTAGGGGTTTAGGATTCTCTGACACTCTTAGTTTCGATGGCACAAATTTTGATGTTTGGGTAATTCGCATGCTTAATCTCTTTAGGGTCATGGACCCAAATTTAGAGTGAATTGTAGATATGGGTTTTTCTCCTCCAAAGGATCTCCAAAGATTATCTTTAGAGGATGAGAAAAACTCTTATCTCAATGCTCAAGCTTCTAATGTGCTTTTCGATGCTTTGAGCAATGTAGTTATTTTTCAACTCATGCTATTCCGGGATGATCATGAGTTGTGGACAAAGCTTCAAGATAAATATGGCGTGTCCAAGTTTTGTGGGGATGATTGTCCTCCCTCCACCTTCGGTCGTATTGCATTCTCAACTTCTTCTACTTCACCTACATGTGGTTTGCCACAAGGTAATGATATGGTGAGTAGTGGTATTCATTGCAATAATGATAGTGGACTTATTGTTGATGATCCTTCATCACTACCTTATTGCAATGCTTCATCTTTGGACCTTAACACTTCGAGCACTCTAGATGTTTCACATGCTTGCGTTGATAGTCCTTGCTAGAAATTGCTTGACTAAATCTCATGATGATATGCTTGCTATATCTTGTTGCCATGATAAAAATGCATCTATTTCCTCGAATTGTTGTGCTAACAATGTAGAGGAGACCCAACACCCCATGGAACAAGATGCGGTCTTGAATGGTGCTTCAAGGGATCCTACATCATCATCTATTGTGGTTTGCCTTATGGCTACACTAAAAAAAAATACACTTCCGTCATGATACGTGTTTGTCACAGTAGGTCACATTTTCTGTCATGCATGTACATTTATGACAGAATCAAGATAGTCATACCTGTGCTGTCGTAGAAGTGTTCCATGACATTACCAAAATTATCATCACGGAAGTGTCCACTTCCATGATGATAAATTGCACATCATAGAAGTGCTTTCGTCAAGGGTTATCGATACGTGGCATCCACCGTAACAGCTCGCGTTAAGCTATCGGGTCCGGTTTTGGATCCGATAACCCGTTAACGGCCCCGACCAATGGGGGATTTTCCACATGTAAAATCATCATTGGCTAGAGGAAACACGAGTCGGCTCACTGTTGGGACAGATGTCATCCACTCATTGGACCGAAGGCGCCTATGATACGTCGACACATGGCACGGCCCAACAGAGGCCCATTCCTGTGAAAAGGCCGGCTCGTTTGACTTGGCCAAAAGGTGGCGGGCCGGCCCACGGAAAGCGTGTTAACGGCCTGTTCGCATTTAACCCATTTACAACCCGCTAACCCAGGGCTCGTTACGACCTATCTGAATTAGGCCCAGTAGAGTCATCTGGGCCGTCCAATATGATTCCAGCCTGTTTTAACTTCCGGCCCATGTATGGCCCATGACGTCTTTCGGCCCATTTGAGACCCTTTGTAACTCTTGGCCCATTAACGACCCGTGGTGAAACTGGCCCATAATGAACAGTGTATCACTTTATACCCATTAACGGCCCATTATTCCATCGGGCCATTTCCATCCCATGTTATCTTTTGGCCTTATCAGGGCCCATTTATTCTTGGGCTCATTTCCAGCATTCGTTTACTTACGGCCCGTTACTATCATTTTCTGCTTGTGGGCCAAATTCAGCCCGTGGTTATAGTCGGTCCGTTAATACGTTGGGCCGTTTTCATAGCGTCATCAAATACGGCCGATTAATGATGGCCCGTTATGATCGGCCCATGAACGGATGATTCCAACTCTAGCCCGTTTACGGCCATAATGCGGTCTGTTATTGGCCCATGTTTGGCCAATCGATCATACGGCCCGTAGAAGGCCATTGATGATACGACCCGTAGAAGGCCCATTGTGTCTACGGCTCGTAGAAGGCTCATTGTTTCTACGCCCCATAGAAGTCCCATTGTTTCTACGACCCTTAGAAGGCCCATTGTTTCTAAGGCCCGTAGAAGGCCCATTGTTTCTACGCCCCATAGAAGGCCCATTGTTTCTACGGCCCTTAGAAGGCCCATTGTTTCTACGGCCCGTAGGAGGCCCATGGTAACTATAGTAAATATGTAGCCCATAGTTATTGTGGCCTAGTTTTAAAAAAATAGGTTATTGCGGCCACTAGCAAACCGCGGAAAAAGAACTACACTGACTACAAGCAAACAAATAAACAAGACAATAAGGAAATAAATAAGCAAGCAACTTACGCTAGGCTATCACGGCTATTACACATATTACATCCACTGGGCATCAAAGTTTGCCACCAGTGCAAATATAGGGAACAAAGCAGCATATCATATACATTGGTTGTCAAAGTTGGAGACCAGTGCAAATAAACGCCATGACAAAACAAGTCCGAATCGAAACCACTTGAAGAGCTCAAGAAACAATATCCGGGTACCCATAATGTCGGCAAGATGCTTAGGAAGCTTATTAACTTTCTCTTGTTTGGCGCTTAAATCCTCTAGCGCTTGTTGTTGCACCGAAAGTATGCATCTGAATTCTCTGAGGACTTCCTCGGTCCTTGACTTCTGTCGTCGATAACATCTCGATCGATGTCTTTCAACTTGAAGTTGAGACTCAAGAAGCGAACCGATTCAGCAAATGAGTTCAAGAGCTAGTGCCAGCAGTAGTAGCCAGTAACTTGAACACGACATCAAGACATGACTTTGGGGTTGTCTCAGTGTCTTCAATATAGTTTTTATCAGCTTTCTTGGAGACCAACAGGGATGTCTCACTATCTTGAACCTTATCTGCATTACTTCCTTTACCATTGCATAACGAGGTACTCTTCTCCAATATTTTATTCTAAAAGAGAAACAAACAAACACATCACAGGTTTACAATGTAGTATATGAAACTCATTTTGGTAAGCCAGTTCAGTGGTAAGGTGGACAGGATAACAGCATGAAACAAACATATATCTATGTAGTATGGTCACTGTATGGTCTATATCATTCTAGTTTATGTTGCCAAATCAAGATAGATACAGTTCGAATCATATCTATTTAAGACAAAGCAGCATAGACATAATATAAGTGTGGGAAACTACACAACAATAACAACACTTGTAATGTGCATGGCATGAGAACATAACTATTTATTCAATTGAAACTGAAATCGACATAGAGCAAGTTACAACGGCGAACACGTTAAATAAACAGGTTTAAAACATACCTGTTGCTCCATTGGAGTATCAATTGCATCCTTCAAATTTGAAATTAGTTGGTATGAGTAAATACAGTGATGCAAGAGCAAAGTAGTATGAACCATAGCTACAGAACCCGACCTGAGAACAATTCTTCTTCTGCTTTAAGCATTGACTTGGGGTTCGGAGTGGTGGTCCTCATGCTTTGGGCACTGCAGTTGCCTTACTAACTGCTCGTGTTTGGGTGCTCTATGGTGGAAACGGTGCTGTGTCAACTGGAACCGGGTTACTATCTGCTGGGGTTGGGGTTAGAAGGGGTGTAGCTAGTTCTCTGTCCAACTGGATAGGGGTACAATCTGCATGAGTCTGGGTTATGTGTGGTGGGGCTGGTTCTTGGGCAAGTACAACCGTGGTTCTATCTACATCAACAGGTAGCATGGTCTTTTCTGAAGACCGTGTTTTTACTCCCATAGATACTGCCATCACCCCTCCAATTGAAATGGCTGATAAACAAGAAAAGTAATTGAATGTACAGACATTGTAAGATGGACAGGCACAATGGATAGTAGGGAAGAAAACATGGCATGAAATAATTCACATTTATGTTGTCTAACCAAACAGAATAGCATGACATAATTTCACATATATGATGGCTAATTAAACATGATAGCATGACACAATTTCACATGTATGATGGCTAACTAAACAAGATAGAATGACATACTTCAAAATATGATGACTATGTAAACAGGATGGCATGATATAACTATACGATGTATCTATTAAAGTGGTTGGCATGCCATAAATCACAAACATGCCGTCGATAGAAACATGATGGCATGATATAATTCATGGATAGAATGACATAATTCAAAATATGATGACTATGTAAATAGGATGAGATGATATAACTATATTATGTCTTTAGAAAATGGGTTGGCATGCCATAATTCAGATACATGCTGTCTATGTTAACATCATGGCATGATATAATTCAAATATATGATTTTATATACTAAGCAAGTGAGCATAGGGCAATCGCATATATGATGTGTCAACTAAGGAGATGGCATTCAATATTGTGTATATGATGTAAAAACTAAGCATTGCAATACAACATATGCATGATATGAGTAATATAACCCTACCAAATTTGAGCATACACCTCAGGGGGATAATAGGACTGGTCATCTGCCTCTGAATCCTCCTCTAAAGAGCTATCTGTAACCAGCAAGATATCTGCTTCTGCAGGTAGCATTGTTTGCTTTGAAGACCTTGTTTTCACTCCAGATTTCTCCATCACCGATTCAAATGGTTGATGCACAGGAAGAGAAGTTGAATATACAAACATTGTCGACAAATGCAATGAGAAATACAAAAAAAGGACGACATGATATAATTCACATATATGATGCTTGGCTAAACAGCATGGCATTGCATAATTCACATATATAATGCCTTGCAACAAGATAGCATTGCATAATTCACATATATAATGTCTTGCAACAAGATGGCATTGCATAATTCACATATATGGTAATTAGACACTAAACAGGTGACATTCACATAAAGCATGTCTAAACTAAGCAAATGGCATAGCAATGCAAGATACCATACACACGATATGAACAACGTAACCCTGCCAAGTTAGAGCATGCACCTCGGGGGGGGGGGGGGGAATAGGACTGGTCATCTGTCTCTGAATCCTCCTCTGAGGAGCTATCCGTAACTAGCAAGACATGCGCTTTGTTAGATAGCATTGTCTACTCTGAAGACCTTGTTTCCACTCCAGACTTTTCCATGACCGTGACGAATGGCTGATGCACAGGAAGAGTAATTGAATGTACTAAAATTGTTGACAAATTTAACACATAATAAAATAATGATGGCATGATATAATTCACATATAAGATGACTGGCTAACCAAGGTGGCATTGCAAAATTCACATATATGATGCGTGACTAAACAAGATGGCATTGCATGATTCACATATACAATAAAGAAACTAAACAGATGGCATTGACACAAAGCATGTCTTAACTAAGCAGATGATATATTTGATGTATATAGTAAGAAATGCAAGGCACCATATGCATGATATACCAACATCAGCATGCCAAGTTATAGCGAAGGCCTCAGGGGGTAAATAGGAGTGGTCTTCTCCTTCCGAATCCCCCTCAGAATAGTTATCTTCCTCTTGATTACGATCCGAAATGGGTGGAGGGGGTTGCCTTTGCGCCCACCATGGAGCGACGTCTGTATGAAATTTTATTGCCATGCAAGGCTCGTCTCTTTTGCTCTACATGTTCAGTTCCATTGTGTAACTGACATGCATAGGAATAAAACATAGTGAGATTATGTAAGGAGTGCATGCACAAATCTAGAGTGATGGTAGCAAACGTGGATAGACCCAAAACCAATGATAGCAAAGAGATAATAGCTTTAGTTAAAAATATAGATAATGGCTCCTTTAATGTTTGTTTGCACCCAAAGATGAAACTCATAGTAGACACCGAGATTAACCAGATAGTAGACATATAGTAATCGATTGTTGTCGCAATATGTACCCCACAACCATTTAAAACTCAAGTTTCAAAGATTAGTTTGGACCTCGACTCGAGTCTAATAGGTGAACACGACGATAAAGTAGCATGTCATCATATTAAGCGATGCATAACGAAGCGGACACGGAAGAGTGCGACCTCTCTTGCAGACCCGTGTAGTCCTCAAGGTCATCTGCTCAGTTGATGATGGTAATGCAGTTGTCGTGGCTGTCGGCGGCGGGGGAGAAGATCTGAGGCGGCGAAAGATAGTCTAGAGAGTGGATCCCTGTTGTGGTGAACCCTTCCGTTGTTGGAGCAGCTGAGCTGGGGTGGAACACAACGCAACAGGAGCAGGACAAACCACACAAGGTTTTCTTTGAGACATATCTGTAACAGAAGTAATTGTGTAAGGGCTTGTTTGAATTTGAGGATTCTAACAATGCAGGGATAGGAAATAGACATGAATAGGATAGGAATGCACGTGCAAAATAGAGAATTTAGAAACACATGATTTCTGCCAATTCGGGTGTTTGATTCACAAGAATTGGAAGATCACATGATGCAAAGAAGCATGGTGAGATTAAGTCAAAGTCAAACCGCAAGAAAATGTACGGTTATAATGCTATTATGCTACTATCTCTTAGTCTTGTGCTTCATGAATAGGAATTTGAAAAGGAGGACAAGTGGAAATTAAAATTCCTACGGTTTTTCTTTCAAGGAGACACCAAAGGAACAAATCCTACAGTTTTCCTTTGCTCCATTCCTTTGAACCAAATTCATGAATAGTAGTACCATAGGAAACTTTCCAATTCCTATGTTTTCCTTCACTTTTCCTTTCAAGCACTGGTGATTCTAGTAGGCAAGCTTGAGCAAGGAAAAGCCTACACTAAAAAAATGTTTTTGTGCTACTTATATTACTTTGGAACCAGACCACTGCCCTACTAGCTCAACTCCCAGGCCCATCGACAAATGCACAACTCAAAAGCGCAGAGATAAATAATGACGGCGTTAAAGAGAGTCCATCACGGATAGCTAAGTTATCTGGTACCTCACTACTTGTCATATAGTAGGATAAAATAATCGTATTTCACATTACTATGTGTGCTTAGTGGACAATATATATAACATGTAGAGTAAAAAAGAGATGCATGCAACAAGTGTACAACCTCTTTGGCGAAGCCATGTCGATCTCAGCATGATTGGGTTGGTCGGTGAGGATGCTCTGGCTGACTTGGCTGTCGGAGGAGGGGAAGAAGATCTTAGGCGTCTGGAGATGGAGCCCGGGGTACTGCTCCTCTGTGATGGAGGGTTTCGTCGTTGGAGCAACTCCGGTGAGTTGTACGACGCCGAGGCTGAAGCAGGACAAGAGAGACAACGTTAACCTAAGTGGAATTCTAATAGCTTCTCCAATAGATGACGTAAAATACATAACCACAAAGTGCTAGATGTAAAATACATCAGCCGCTCATCTCTGAACTTAAGCGTTAAACGAATTTAACTGTCGAAATCGAACTTAATCGCGAAACTGAATTTCATTGTCGAAACTGAATTTTACCGTCAAACTGAATGCACTAGTACCGTAAAAGCAAGAGTAGCAGAAGCGGCAAGATGTCGAGACGGGCAGCTGGTCGTAGCAAGATCGGTGAGGCTACACGTCAGTCGACTGACTTTTTCATCTCTGGTCAGTCGATTTTCCAGCTGTTGGATACGAAATCAAGGGCCTGTAGTTCATCTTCAACCTCCACCCCCCTGAGCCGCCAGCCACCATCGGCCAAACAGCCGCCCCCCATCGCCCACTGCCGGCGGTGCGCTGCCCCGCCTGCCCCAAAACCACTCCCCACCGCCGGTCCGCCGCCGCCCCGGCCATCCCTCTATCCCCCCATGCCGAGCTTTTTCTCCAGCGATCCCCACGCCATCGCCCCACCACCGTCGGCGACCACCGCCCCCACCCTGAACCCTAAGATAGATAGTGGGGTACCTCTCTAGCGAGCCCCCTCCCCGCTGCGGCTGGTTCTTCCTTAACTCCGGCGAGCCCCCCACCCCCTGAAAATCGACTGACCCAAAGGTCGATTCAGTCAACTGAAGTGTAGCTAAATCGGAGCAGCATCGCAAGCAAGAGGAAGAGCGAGAGCAGCAACACAAGCAAGAGCAAGAGCAATAGCAAGAGTAGACCAGGCAGGGGACCGAGAGCAAGAGCAGAGCAGCAGCACGAGCGAGAGATAAAGTAGCAACAACTCCTACTGATGTGGACGTCGCCGTCGAGGGAGCGACGCTGTGGAGGAAGTGGCCGACGATGCCGCCGTGGATGGAGCCACGCCGTGTCGGCTCAGGACCGAGTGCCGGCAGCACCGTGAGATCGAATCAAGAAGAAAATGCTGCGATTAGTGTACAACCTCTTTGGTGGCACCGATTAGGCCGTAGATTCATCCGAGGAAACGGTGATGATGATGCTCTTCTGGTGGTGCAGGTGAAGACGGCGGTGTGGGAATGGAGGTGGCGCGAAAGACGAGGGGAATGTCGGGGCAGCTCTTTGGAGGTGGAGGACGGGGTGGCTGAACCGGCGGCACTACAAGATCGACGACGGATCCTCATCTGGTACGGTGGATGAGGGACGTCGAGGTGTTGTTGTGGACGACGTTGTCGGGGAAGAGGCTCTGGCTAGGTGGCGGACGGAGGAGGGTGTGGGGATTCGCGGGTTTTCGCGGCCTCGGTGTACGAATGGGTGGGCGGATGGGATGGGAGTGGGGAACCATGGCTTAGGGATGCACTTGTCCGAAATGTGGGGTAAGTTACAAAAGTACCCCCACCGATTTGAGGTGGTTCTTTCGGTTCAGGGGTATCACAGGCATTTCGCATGTCAGGATTTCACAGGAGGTGGGAGTTTTCGCTCGCGTTGTAATTTTGGAATAGCAAGGCGCGGGTTGAGATGGAGGGAGTTGTCGGAGCATAACGAGACAAAGATGCATCTTAAATATTTCGGGATAACAAGGCGTGGGTTGGAGAGGCGGGAGTTTCGCAGCACAATAGACATAGACGCTAGCTTGAAATTTCAGCATAACAAGGCGCGGCTTGAAATTTCGGGAGAACAAGCTTAACTTGTACCAAAAAAAGACAATTCGCACCTCATCACTAGAGAGAGCCATGTCCCGTTTTACTATATTACTAGAAATGCATTCAAATACAACAACAAAAAAAGTAAAAAAATCGGGACAACAAACATAACGTGTACAGTACCAAAACAATTTGCATTTCCCTCAACAATAAAAAAACAATGTGTGTTGTCTAGCATATGGACTAAATTTGAGTACATTTTTCCTGTTTGAATGGGATTGTACTCGAGTTAGTTATACAACCATCTAAATATTATCTTCACAACACATGACATGAATATAGGAGAACTAAATTCCTATATAAATACGAACTACATGTACATACGATCTCAAATTCAAATATATGTATCCATTTTATGTTGAATTCAAATCATAGTACATGTATGCTCTAGCTAGATGTCCGGAATCTAAACCATGTATGATATACTACGTACAATGTGTTTAACACGCACAACACATACACAAACACCATTTAGACTAGTAAGGCACACGTGCATTGCACGCATGAGATTTGGCAACCAAACTATGAATAAATACCACATTATAGCATGTAAGCTTTGAGTGATATATGCATGATGTAGATGTTCGTTTAATTCTTATAGTTCATTTCATTCAAAATGATCTAGTTTTTATAAGAAAGCTAATCTATTTTAAGATTCATGGAATTGTGCGTTGTAAGGCATAAAGTAAAAACAAATAATGGCAAATCATGTAGAAAAACATTTGGGCAATTTTGATATGGAAGATTCTAGAATAAAGAAGAAGTGCTTGTGTTTTGAGGTTTGTGCATTATGCTTAAGTTCAACCATGGAGTCTTCTAGATTGTACATGTGGAAAAATCTGGTGGAATCTAGATGATATCCAACAGCCAGTAGTGCTCAAATTTGCCATCTCTACACCATCGGATTGGCCTCATCCAACGACCATCCTTCAAAGTTAAAGTTATCCGCACACTATATAAAAAATATAAAATATAACATATATATAGTGGTATAGATATAGATATGTGATGCGAAAGCCACCCATCATCTCCAATTAGAATAGTGTGTCCATGCACAGATGCAATGTGGCCAAACGATGTCTGCCATCGGTATCTCAAATTCAAATCAGTCTGACCTTGTTCAATGTGTATACAATGCAACATGCTCGTTTCCAAACCACACCACGCATATCTCCGTTATATTAATGCATGCATGGGTTTCAAACATCATGATCTCTTATTCAAATATTTGAATTCAACTTTACATTGATTATGACCTCACCTAGTCTTTTACACCCACACAGCCGTCTTCTCTTTATAACTGTACCACTAACTTTCTCTCGTGTGCATGCACACACACTACCAGTCGGCATTATCCATCGCACACATGCAATCTTTTTCTCCAGGTCGGTCTCCCATGCAGGCACACACACACCTCCCCCTCTCCATCATATCGGACATTCTTTATCTCACGTGCATGCACAACGATCGATGTTCCTCAATGGAGTAATGAACTCCGTCTTCTCCTGGTCCTTAACTGCCATCTTGATCTGATGATAACCAGAGTAAGCATTCAAAAAGCTCAAATGCTCACAACCCGCCGTAGTATCAATGATTTGATCAATACGAGGGAGAGCAAAGGGATCAGCCGGACAAGCTTTGTTTAGGTCCGTGTAATCCACACACATATGCCAAGTGCCGTTCTTTTTAACCACAAGCACTGAGTTAGCCAACCACTCTGGGTGAAAAACTTCAACAATGAACCCAGCCGCCAAGAGCCGGGCTACTTCCTCACCAATGGCCTTACGCCTCTCCTCATTGAACCGCCGAAGAAACTGCTTGACCGGCTTAAATTTTGGGTCAATATTAAGAGTGTGCTCAGCGAGTTCTCTCGGTACACCCGGCATGTCAGAAGGTTTCCATGCAAAGATGTCCCGGTTCTCACGGATGAACTCGATGAGCGCGCTTTCCTTTTTGGGATCCATATTGACACTGATACTGAATTGCTTAGATGAGTCGCCTGGAACAAAGTCGATAAGCTTAGTATCATCGGCTGACTTAAACTTCATGACCGGCTCATGTTCTATGCTTGGCTTTTTGAAAGACGTCATATCTGCTGGGTCAACATTGTCCTTGTAGAACTTCAGCACTTCTGTTGCACGAACAGATTCAGCATAAGCGACATTGCCTTCCTGACATTCCAAGGCTATCTTCCTACTCGCATGCACTGTGATGGTGCCTTTATGACCCGGCATCTTGAGCTATAAATACACATAACATGGCCGTGCCATGAACTTGGCATAAGCCGACCGCCCAAACAGAGCATGATACGGGCTTCTGATCTTGACCACCTCAAAAGTCAATTTCTCACCCCTGGAGTCATACTCATCTCCAAATGCTACCTCCAGCTTGATCTTGCCAACTGGATACGCCGACTTACCAGGCACCACGCCATGGAAAACAGTGTTGGACTTCTTAAGGTTTTTATCAGTTAACCCCATGCGACGTAAGGTCTCATAATAGAGGATGCTGATGCCACTGCCTCCATCCATGAGCACTTTAGTGAATTTATATCCACCAACCTGAGGGGCCACCACCAAGGCCAGGTGACCCAGATTGTCAACTCGGGGAGGGTGATCCTCCCTACTCCATAGAATAGGCTGCTCAGACCATCTCAAATAACGAGGAACTGCCGGCTCAACATCGTTCACAGCCCTCTTATGAAGCTTCTGGTCTCATTTGCGAAAACTGGTGGTAAACACATGATATTGTCCATTATTCAGCTGCTTTGGATGGCTATGGTATCCACCCTGCTGCTGTTGCTGCTGCTGACCACCCTGGCCGGATTGCTGGTTATAACCACCTTGATTACCTTGAGAATTTTGAAAATTGGAATGTGAACCGCCGCCTGGGCCATGAGAACCGCCGCCACCTGAGCCGCCGCCCTGCCCATTATTACCGTTGAACATGTTGGAATTCTTGAAAGCCTTCATGATCGTACAGTCCTTCCATAGATGAGTGGCCGACTTCTGCTGAGTGCCATGCCTTGGACAGGGTTCATTCAGTAACTGCTCAAGAGTGGGGCCTGACACGCCGGACCGGGGAGGTGGTCTCCCCTTACATCGTTGATTGTTCCCCTGTGCATTAGTGTTAGCCACAAACTCCAAGCTACCATTAGCCTTATGTTTATTACATCCTTGATTTGCCGGGTTATGCTGAGGGCCCTTGCCGTTGCCATTCTTCTTTCCCTTCCCTGTCTTTTCATCATCAGACTCGGGATCCTTGGTACTATCAAAGTTGGCGTACTTGACCAGAGCCGCCATCAGCGTACCCATATCATTACAATCACGCTTGAGCCGCCCTAGCTTCATCTTCAGAGGCAAAAAACGGCAATTTTTCTCCAACATTAAGACTGCAGAGCCGGCGTCCATCTTATCAGATGAATGTATTATGGCTTTGACCCGGCGCACCCAATGGGTCGTGGACTCACCTTCCTCCTGCTTGCAACTACTCAAATCCACTTGACATGGGCTGCTTGCATGTATCTTTGAAGTTCTGAATGAACCGGGCTTTTAACTCTGCCCATGACCTGATGGAATTAGGTGGTAACCCCTTGAACCAAGTGCGGGCAGTCCCATCCAACATCATGGTGAAGTACTTGGCCATCGCAGCGTCACGGACCTCCAGTAACTCCATAGCCATCGTAGCTTTCAATCCATGCCCCAGGCTGTAAGTCGGTCGTATAATTAGGCACCTTCCTAGGTCCTTTGAAATCCTTGGGCAAATGCTCGTTACGTAGAGCCGGCACCAGACAGGGGAGATCTCCGGTCCTGGTGGCCACGCCTGCCTTAATAGAAGTCGTCGTATAAACCGGAAAAGGCTGGTAAGCCGTCAACTGAGCCGCCTACTCAGCCGCCTGCTGAGCCGCCCGCTCAGCCTCTTGACGTATTCTGTCCTGATGTACCAAGTTAAAGGCTCCATTGCACGCCGGATCATGCCCACCTGGCTGGTTACGGCATCGGGCGTTGCTTGAAATGGCTGCTAAATCCATATGCCTGCTATAACTCGGACTCTGGCTTGGATGAGGGGTCGAATGAATCCTGTCTCGTTATATGAATACACCTCCTGCGGTGCCAAAGCTGTCTGAAGTAGTTCTCTGATCCTTCGAGTTTCCACCACCGCCAGAGGGTCGCCCTCCACCGGGAGACTCGTCTATCGCGCCGGCGCAGCAATCATGTTCTCCAACGGGTTAGAGTAATGACCCGGTGGTGTCGGTACATACTAAGGTGGAGCAGTGTTCATATGGGGAGGCCCCATCACCTGTGGTTGAGCCGGCGTTCCAGCCCCGGGTGTCGCAGTCTATCTCCGGCGGGTTACTGGGCCCTGCACCAGGTGTATGGAAAAGGTTTCGAGGATCATAAACCGGAGGGAGCCAAGACTGAGTCTTCTGGTATCTTCTCCTCATGACCTCATTGGACGCGTTCTGATCCATCGTAAGCCGGAAAGTCTGCGCTTGAATCTGCTGAGCTCGAAGGCCCGAGTCGCCCGCTCTCATAGCCATCCTGACATCTTCCGCTGCCAGATCTTCCTTAGCCTGCAGTATATCTAGTTTTAACTGCGCCACTTCCTCATCATGTTGAGCTTGATCTGCCGGGTTGACCGTGGCAGTCAATAGAGCGGTCATCGTATCGGTGAGATCTACCAGCACCTGAGCCGGCGAGCGCACAGGGCCTCCTGCCCCGGCTGCTGCTGACCGAGAGGTTATCGTTGCCGCAGTTGTGGAGTCTTGAATAGGTTGCGTGCCAGCCATGAAGATCCCGACCCTGCTTGGCAGCTCAAGGAGATCCGGAATACTGCTGCCATCGAAACAGCCCCCAAGCCCGCCGTCTTGCAGTTGATACAACAAACCTGTCTCACCCGTGGACGACTCACCATCAGAATAGATGGTCGTCTCACCGCCAGATGCAGATCCTTCAGAGAGCCCTCCGTGAATACCCCCCACGAAGGCATGCTTCACGGCAGGCAGAGCCCGGGAGGGTCTCGCACGCTGAGCCGTCTTGACGAGGTCGGTGCAGATGTCCGGCTCAGGGCCCGGCTCGCCGATCTTGCTGATGAAAACGTGAATTCCGCCGAAGGGGACCTGGTATCTGTACTCAATTGAGCCGGCATCAGGGCCCTAGCCTGCGTCGTTGATGTAGAGCTTGCCGCGACGACTCTTGGTCATCCGGCCCACAGCGTATCTGTCGGTGTCAAAACCGGCGGATCTCGGGTAGGGGGTCCCGAACTGTGCGTCTAGGCGGATGGTAACAGGAGACGAGGGACACGATGTTTTTACCCAGGTTCGGGCCCCCCTACCCGAGATCTGCCGGTTTTGACACCGACATTGGTGCTTTCATTGAGAGTTCCTCTATGTCGTCACCGATAGGCTTGATGGCATCTTCAACCAACGACGCTGTCCAGGGTGAGACTTTTCTCCCCGGACAGATCTTCGTATTCGGCAGCTTAGCACTGCGGGCCAATTCACTTGGCCATCTGGAGCAGATCGAAAGCTACGCCCCTGGCCGTCAGGTCAGATTTGGAAGCTTGAACTTCACGACCGATGTCCGCGGAGACTTGATCTTCGATGGACTCGAGCCACAGCCGAGCGCGCCCGACTTTGTGACGAGGGCATGATCTAGCTCGCCACCCGTCAAAGGCCTTGGTGGCCGCGACACGGATCCGCTTCGCCATTAGCCCGAGCCGATCGCCAGATCGAGGGCCGGTGGATAGACGCCTGGGGCTTCAACATCCACGGCGATGGAGCCGAACACCGATCTTGTCCCCACGAACTCGTGATTCCGAGGCGCCGGACTCCTCGCGGACCAACCTCCCGTGCCCCTACCAATCGATCCGGATTGGGCGCCGTTATGGAATTCACCGCGCGGACATCTTTCAATACTCGCCTTTTGGCGATATCCTGAATTCACTAAAGCACCTCTCGTTATCAGGAGAGTCCTGGCCGGACTATGGCCAGGATGGCTGGGGTACGGACAATGAAGAAATTAGAGCACACCCACCACCCACTTTGTAGCCACTGTCGATGATCTAACCGACATGCTAGACTACGACTCCGATGACATCGACGCTATGGACGACGATGCCAGAGACGAACAGGAGCCAGCGCCTGAGGCATCGAAGACCACCTCGTCATACGACATATATATGGTGGACACCCCAAAAGACGGAGATGGCGAAGAAGCGGAGGCGGCTTTCTAAAGAAGCAGCCCAAACGCCGACGTCGTGGCGCCGCTCTAAATCCCGCCACAAGAAGAATGGAGATTCCGCACAGAGATAATAATACCCGAGAGTGCCGAAGACAATTCCTCCAAAGAAGACTCGGTAGCAGAGGATGTAGCAAGCCCTCATGAGAGGGCGGCATTTAAGAGGTTGAGGATCATAACTATATGCCTCCTCCAAGACGAAGCAAACCTCAACGATGATGAATTCGCTGCATTCGAGGATCCCGTCGAACAAGAGCGCTTCAAGCGCGGGCTTATCGCCACAAAGAAACAGCCTAAAGAAAAAGCAGCAACAGCCCAAGCCGATCAGACTCTGCTGGCCGATCGATGGACCGAGGTCCTCGCGTCAAGAGTATAAACTCGAACGCCTCCAAAAGTTACCTAAGACGCAAGCTGCTCCCCGATTAGAGGAGGAAGCATACATACCTCCATCACCGGCAAGACGATATGGTCGACCGACCACCCGTGGTCGTGATGAGAGGCATCCAGCCCCAGCCAAGACCGTACTCGACATCGCTCCAAAAGTACGGCCAAGAGGGAACGCTACCGGACTTGCAAGACATATTGAGGACAAAGCAAGGCAATCCAGATCCATTTACGGATCACGGGCGCCTTTACGACCCACGACGGATACCGCCGCACCGGATACAATAACCCGCCGGGCCGAACACAGCAGACGGCGCTCTCTCGAGCTGCGTCGCGACATTGCTCAATACTGAGGCGCCAAGACACCCTCTATGCTTCATCGACAAAGTAATGGATCATCGATCCCTCAAGGGTTTAAACCCGTAAACATAGAATCTTACGATGGCACAACAGACCCCGCGGTTTGGATCGAAGACTATCTTCTCCACATCCATATGGCCCACGGCGACGATCTCCATGCCATCAAGTATCTCCCACTCAAGCTTAAAGGACCAGCTCGGCATTGGCTAAACATCTTGCCCGCAGAGTCGATTGGGTGCTGGGAAGACCTGGAAGCCGCATTCCTCGACAACTTCCAGGGCACGTATGTGCGACCACCAGACGCCGATGACCTAAGCCACATCATTCAGCAGCCAGACGAATCGCCGCATAATTCTCGACACGGTTCTTGACAAAGAAAACCAAATCGCCGACCGTCCGGATGCAGAGGCCCTTGCAGCCTTCAAACATAACATCCGGACGAATGGCTAGCCCGGCACCTAGGGCAGGAAAAGCCAAATCCATGGCAGCCCTCACATCGTTAATGACCCGCTTATGCTGGAGAGGACAGCTGGCTAGCCCGTAGCAACAACCTCCGCAAAAATTCTGGCAGTCCGGATACCAAGGACAACAACGGCAGGTCACGTCGAAACAAAAACAAGCGCTGCATTAACGGCGACGATAAGGAAGATATGGCAGTCAATGCCGGATTCTGAGGCTCTAAACCCGGTCAGCGGAAGAAGCCATTCAAAAGAACCACTCCGGGTCCGTCCAATCTGGACCGAATACTCGACCGCCATGCCGATACATGGCACTCGAAAGCCAGCTAACCACACCAATAGAGATTGCTGGGTGTTCAAGCAGGCCGGCAAGTTAATTGCCGAAAACAATGACAAGGGGCTAAATAGCGACGACGAGGAAGAGACCCGACCGCCGAACAACAGAGGACAGAAGGGTTTTCCCCCACAAGTACGGACGGTGAATATGATATACGCGACCCACATACCCAAGAGGGAGAGGAAACGCGCACTAAGGGACGTCTATGCGATGGAGCCAGTCGCCCCAAAGTTCAATCCATGGTCCTCTTGTCCGATCACTTTCGATCGAAGAGACCATCCGACCAGCATACGCCATGGCGGATTCGCCGCATTGGTTTTAGACCCAATCATCGATGGATTTCACCTCACGAGAGTCCTGATGGACGGCGGCGAGCTGAACCTCGCTTTATCAGATACAAAGGCGTAAAATGGGCATAGACCCATCAAGGATTAAGCCTACAAAGACAACCTTTAAAGGTGTCATACCAGGAGTGGAGGCCAACTGTACAGGCTCAGTCACACTGGAAGTGGTCTTCGGATCCCCGGATAATTTCCGGAGCGAAGAGTTAATCTTCGACATAGTCCCGTTTTGCAGCGGCTATCACGCTCGCTCGGACGAACCACGCTTGCAAAATTCAACGCGTGCGCGATTATGCATACCTAAAGCTCAAGATGCCAGCCCTCATGGAGTCATCACGGTCAATGGGAATACGAGAATGCTCCTTCGAACGGAGGAACATACAATGACTCTCGCGTAGAAGTACAGAGCAGCCTTCTAAGGCAATTCTCAAGTCCGCGGTTAAAAGGCGGATACAGAAAGAAAGCGCCCGAGCAATGCCAACCAAGACCACTGGCGCGATCGAGCACGCCAGAGTAATGCGGACCCAACCTCGCCACGCATGATCGCAAGAATAACACTCGCGACATCATTACGCTTTGGAGATACCATGGGCACAGGGGGGGGCACGATCAAGAACGGACCCAGAGTGCGGTTCGACCACACCGGGGCTCGCAAGTGTGCCCCCTTTTTTTTCTTCTTCTTTTATGTACACAGGACTCATAACTGTAAGCCTGTCAAAGTGGCGAACCCGCCGAACTCATGATGCAACAATCGAGGACTAAAGAAGGCCGCGATTTAACACTCGTGTGGTCTCAATTACGAGCATTAAATTCGATTATATACACCAAGTCTGCAGCTCATCCCTGGAGGGGGACATGTTTATTTAGTCCAAATCCCTTGCTTACCGCACTATTTGTATCAGTCCGCTCTACTAGCAGACCCTCTTTCATAAATAATGCAGCACTTTGTTGATCACAATTGCATTACCTTATATATATATATGCTCATTATATGACATCTTGCGCCCGTATATCTTGGTACGGCCTAATACACTGGGGGCTTATGATCCCCATCCTATGGTGTGATAAGTCCGAACACTTTCACAAGTGCGGCACCCCGAACTTATAGCATTATATGAATCGGTTCAATCATGTCTTGGGTGAATAGTTGGGTTTGCCCGGCCCCACGTTTTGGTGCCTTACGCCCGTTCTGTCGGCTAAGGTGGCACTGGAGAACCATCGCGATTGCGCCCGGTTGAGCCGCAAGCGCCTCAAAGGAGAAAGCTAAACCGACCGGCATGATAAGGCGAGAGACCGGTCGCTGTTCGAGAGGTTTTTTCGGGTCCTTAAAGACTCACGCCGCCGAGCGAAGTTCGCATAATGTCCGATGAAGGCGTGGATAGCGCCCGGATTGATCTTCGAATATCGAGGCTTCACAAATTTAAAATTATAGAATTCTATGGCTAAGTGAGAGTGTTCAAGCATTATAAGTCCGGTTGCCTTGTTCGTTGTGTTGAGCGCCTCCCTCAATGGACCCAACAATGGGAACAAGAGTGCTCAAGTTTATCCCGAACACCTGTCGGGGCGCACTCTCTTCTGCGGCCTCGAGCACCTATGGGGCACTTGGGGGCCCCTTTCGTTCGGGCAGGGAGCGAGGGCGCCTTGCAGAGCGGATCGAGGTCCGGACGCACGCGGGGAGACGGGCATCTTTACCCAGCCGGGGCTCTCCGGGAGATAACACCCCTATCGCTGCTCTGGTTGTTATAGAATCTAGCTCGAGCGTGCGAGCATATGGTGGTGCGCGGTGTCGACGAATCAACCCCTTCTACGTGCGCATGGGCCTCCCTTTATAGTCGAAGGGGTACCCTGTGGCGGCGAGGAAGAGGGGGTAGAAACGTAAAAGCGCAGGTTGGTACAACAGTACAACAAAGGTGCCCCTACCTAACTCGACGGCGGGGGACAAGGGCATTAAATGCCCGTCCGCCGCCCAACAAGGCAGGTGGAGTGACCGTTAGGTGAGCCTCCGGTGCCACGATGGCGCCTCTGTCAGCTCCATTTGCCACCTCGCTCTGCATGGTTGCGTAGTATCCCGCCACGTGCTCTTGGGGTGGCCTGGTGATGACGCGTCACAGGGTGCGCTGGAGTTGGGTGGCAGTCTTGCCGTGGCAAGTGCCTTGTCGCGGTCCCTATGTTGTGCCGGCAAGTTTGCCTGTCACTGGACCTTGCCGAGGCGCGCGGGGCGCCGCGGCAAGTTTACTGGTGATGCCATGGCTAGCCCTCCCGGCAAGCTCCTCTTGCCGGGGGCTTCGTTTTCTTGGCTGGTACTTTGTTCTTGAATGGCAGTGAGAAGGAGTGGTGGGGAGCCTTGCCGGACGTCAGGCGAGCCTTGCCGCTGGTGCTACGACCGCCGTGCACAAGTTCGGGGTACTAAGGTGCCCCCCTACTTTAGTACACCGACAGGAGCCCCCGGGCCTAGGCCATACACGGTGCCGAGCATTGTTGGGCCAGGCCCAAGACAGTGCACGGGCACACGTGGCCCGAGTTCGCACAACAACGGGCTTTTCGCCCACCGCGCTCTCCCGTAACGGCACGCGTCGATTGCGGCGTCGTGGGAGACGTGGGCGGCGCGTGCGGTCTTTAGGGCATCCACCCCCGTGATCGTGGTGCAGGGCGAGGTCACTTCACCCAGCGCTCCGGCCCCGCTCACTCGCCACGCGGCCTTCATGCATGGGGGTCGTGGGCGGCGAAGGTGGGAGACCGAGCCGTCACGGGCGGAGATGGTGAGTCGGCCCCGCTCCTCTGCCCTCCTCGCTTTCTGATTGGCCGGGCGGGGCGGTCGAGCCCCCACCTTGCCCTTTAAAAGGGGCGGAAGGGGGGTATGATAGTCTCACACTTCCTCTCTTCCCTTCGTCTTCAACTTCCGTTACTCTTCCTCCCATCTGCCATGGAGGGAGGGAATCCTGGTCCTTCCACGGTGGCAGCAAGGGTCGCCTCCAGGCAGCGCACCTCTTCCTATCTCAAGACCGTGGCGGCGGAGCCGCCACAAGGGGAGAGGGAGGGGCGAGGGCATGACGAGGCCGAGGACGTGGTCGAGGCGGTCGGGGAGAGGCGGCCGGGCGACGTGCCTCCTCTGCCTCCGCCGGGCGGCTCCTTTCTCGAGGCGGTCCATACTCGAGACGATCCCTGGGAGTTCTTCATCAAGCTGCGCCGAGCGCCTCGCCGCCGCCTCCGGCTGCCGGCCCCGTTCGCGAAGCGCGATGGAACCGGATCCGCCCGAGGTGATGGAGTTGCGCATGAGGGGCTGCGGGATCAGCGGCACTCGGGTGAGTGTCGTGTCCCCGCCCCCGGCGTGATGTACTTCGACCGAGGGTGGAAGACATTCGCCCAGATCCACAGCTTGACGGCGGGGTTTACCCTCCATTTCAAGTTAATGGAGGGCGACCTTCGCCGCCAAGGTCTTTGGGGACTCGGGACCGGGCGAGATGTTGTGTGGACAGCTCCTCCGATAGCGAAGGTCCCTCCTCGAGTGAGAGTGACGAGGAGGGGAGCGACAACGACGACGACGAGGATGGCGGGTCCGACTAGGCGCCGGATGCTCGCTCAGCGCCACCGGCGACCCTATCATCCGGTCGCCGCCTTCAACTCCCCGGGGCCGTCTCCTTGGGCGGCTGGCGAGGGGAGGCTGCGGAAGAGGAAGAGGGTGGCGGCAAGGCCGTCACAATCGAGTACGGGCGAGGAGCCTCGCTGGCGGCCGACGCCCCACCACCCCGCCTTCAAGCTCGCCTCCGGCGCCTCCGCCTCCGCCAAGCTCTGGCGGCCCAGGAAGTTCTCTTGGTGTCTTCGCGCCTGTAGCTCTCCTAGGCGCTTTGCCCTTCCCGGCGAGCTTCTCTCGCCGGGGCCTCCTTGACCTACCTCCTTAACTCCTGAACAGAGAAACAGGAGAGGGATTACGGGCATCTTATCTTTCAATTTGTAAGCCCTCGGGCCTTAGTTGTATTTAAAATATGTAATCCTCTCTATCATGTTTTTCATCCTCCATGGACTTGTACTAAACTGGGATGTTTTTAATGAAAAGAGGGGAACGCTTGTCGGACAGAGTCTTTTACTTGATTTCGTGCCTTGTATGCTCCCATCCCACGCCGGGAACTTGTCGGTGCGAACACGCTTTGTCGAGTGCGGGACATCAAGAGCTTCTTGGCGGTGTTGCTTCCGCAAGCGACCTTGCCGGGCCGATTCTGCAAGACTTGTGTTTGTTGAGCGGACTCGAAACAAACCAAGGGCGAATCGGGCCACGACTGCTCCTCCGCGCATGGGTTTTACAAGACACGCTGCTCAAGGACGCAGCCTCGCCTTCCCGTCCATAAGAGGATGCATGACGAGGACGAAAAACTTATCTCGACTCCACGCCCCGGTGACATTAGCTTGTCGGGGAGGAACCTTGGCTTTCGCAGCTTCTGGCGGCTCTGGCCCCGCCGAGATCCAGATGATGGCGTGCTTTTTTGGCCTCGTCGCCGATGTCATGGGCCGGGGCCCCGCCCGCTTATGAAGGGTCTCGGTACTTGCAGCCCCAATGAAATGGTTGGCTTGCCGGGCAGGGCACTCTTCCGTTTATCAGAATCACGGCCATGAAGATAGCTGAGATAGGTCTGCAATAATTTCATTATTTATATGTATATATATATAAATTCTTTTTGTGCGACTTCGCAAGACGATGCCGTGCCTTGCCCTTCGTACGTTTATACTCTACGCTGCTAGGGAACTTGCCGGTGCTAACACACTTGCTGAGTACGGAACATCGCAGCCTCGCTTGGCGGTGTTTTCTCCGCAAGAAACCTTCTCGGGCCAGCTGCGAGCACTCGATTTGTTGAGCGGACTCGAAACAAATCGAGGACGCAACTCAGCCGTGAGTTGGCTCCTCCGCGCACAAGTTTCTCATACGGCGGGCGCCCACGCAAGGCTTGCTACGCTATGCCCTCACCGTTATATCCTTTGTGCGCTTACCCCACGCTTAGGGAACTTGCCGGCGCTAACACACTTATCGAGTAACGGACATCAGCAGCCCATTGGCGGTGTTGCTTCCGCAAGAAACCTTTCGGGCGCTTGCGGTGCACTTGCGCTTGTTGAGCGGGCTCGAAACAAAGCAAGGACGCAACTTAACCACGAGTTGGCTCCTTCGTGCGAGCATTGCATACAAAGGACGAACGCGCAAAGGGGCATAACATAAAAGGAACATGGAACTAACGGGTGTTATGTACAAAAACTCGGATGACTTAGCTTTTTTTTAACGTCCCGCTGAGGTCGCACTTCTTCCCCGATCCTTTCCCCTTGTATGTTCTTGTCCCTACGCTGCTGGGGAATCCACCGGCGCAAACATGCTTGCCGGCGCAGGCATCGCCTTCGTGGCGGTGTTGCCTCCGGCGGGGAGAACTTGTCGGGCTGGTTGCGGCGTACTTTTATCATCGAGCGGACTCAAGATGAATCGACGGCGCGACTTAACCACGATTCGTCCCCCCCCCGTGCCCAGGTTCTGCATACAAGGTATGGATTTTCAGGGAATACGACCCAAAAGTTCGAAGCTTGGCATCTTTCTCTGCCCTACTGGCCGGTGGACTGTTTGGCGGAGCTCGATGGCGCGTCCTCAACGACAGCGTGGCGCTCCGGGGAGATGCATCTGCCGGAGTGTGCACCAGAGCCGGAGCCGTCCTTGCCGGGCTTAGTCTTTGGCTGGTCTGTCTTCGCTTTCTCGTACTTGCCGGTGGAGCTCGATGGTGCGTCCTCGACGGCAACGCAGTGCTCCGGGGAGATGCGCTTGCCGAGGTGTGCTCCAGAGCTATCCTTTCCGGACTTGGTCTTCCTCTTCCCCCGGGGAGCTTTAGCGGCAAGTGGTTCGCGCTTTCTGCAGCAAATGCTTCCCCGGTAGATCTCGTCGGCGCAGATGAGTGCATCCTTCTTGTCGCCTTTGATAGGAATGACGCCATCGGGCCGTGCATCTTGAGCACATTGTATGCGTGGTGAGAGGCCGCCATGAACTTGGCGAAAAGGGTCGGCCGAGTATCCCATTGTATGGTAAAGGGATACCAGCCACGCCGAATGTGACCTCTCGATCCGAAGTTCAGCTCACGCGAACGCCACCGCAATATGATCTTCCTTGGGCTGGCTCCTTCCGGTTTATCCCTTGAAAGGTGCCAGTTTTTCAAGCTCATTGTCGGGATCTGGAGCTTCTTGAGCACCGCGAGGAAATCAAGTTCAGGCCGCCCCGCCACAACCAACATCTTCGTGACCTTGAGGTTGCGGATCGCTGGTGAGACCAACAGCGGCAAGCACCCGACCGCAGATGATGCGGTCGGTGATCTCAACGTCGAAGACGAGGGGCGGCTGGACCACTTCAGAGGCTGCGTGCCTCGACGGACGGCTCACAAGATTCACTTCTCGCACCATTGCTTGAGTTGGCGGTGCGAGGTGTGCAGGAGGCGCCGCCGCCGACGACAATACCTCTGCCGCCTTCGAAACTCTTGATCCTCGCCTCATCTTCCTCCATGTCATCATCTTCATCTTCCTCCTCATCCTTGTCGCGCCACGGGAGGCTGTCTCCTTGCCGCGCCTTGGCCTTTGCTGCCCTCCCCGGGCGGGAAGCTTTGCCGGATCCTCCGCCACCTCCCTGGGCTCTTCCTTATCGCGCACTCGTACTAGCTTTTCGCAGCTCCGCCATCCGCTCTACTTTTTGCAGTGTCCGGAGGTCATGGCCTTTGGTGCGGTGGATCTTGCAATAACGCTTGCCGAGCCGCCCCGCTTGTCGGTGGCCGCTCACAGCCTCGCCGGAGTCGCCGGTCTTGGCTTTGTCGGAGCCGCCTCCGCTCGGAATGCTCAACAGCTAGCACATCCTTAGCTTTCCTCTTCCTATTGTTCCGCCTCCGGTTCCTTCTTGCCGGGCAGCGTCCTCATTGCCGATCCTTCGCTCCGGCAACCTCTCCGGGATTTTCCTCCCCTCTTCAGCCCGTGCACACTTGTCGCGAGAGTGTAGAGCTCACGACATCTCTCGATCTTTATCATCGCCATCTCCTCCCTCATCTGGCTGAATCTTTGTATATACTTGCTAGGCTCCTCTCCTTCTCGGACGAGTAAATGGAGGTCACTTTCCGGCCATGAGGCTTGTGGCCGCCCGTGAAGGCGCCGACAAACTGATGACATAGGTCCGCCCATGAAGAGATGGAGCCGTCCGCAAGTGCATGAGCCAAGATCTCGACATTGGGCTTGAGTACCGCCGGAAGTAGTTGGCGAGGATCTTCTCGTCGCGCCCCGCAGCCTCGCACCGCGATGGTGTAGATGCCGAGGAACTCCGACGGTGTATCCTCGCCATCATACTTTCGGGCACATCCGCTTGAAGTTTTTAGTTTTGGGCCATCGACTTGCCGCAGCTCGGGTGAACGCAGGGCAACCAGCCGCGATACGGCAAGTCGCCGGTTCTCCGTGCGCGCTGCCGACAATGGGCCCGGCGCGCTGGTCGATTGACGTCGCGCTTTCTCCGACGCCGATGCGAAAAGGAAGCGTCTTCGCTGCCGTTTTGGAGAACGTGGCGCTGATCCCGCGAAGTTCGGGTCCGGCGACGCGTGGAGTCGGCGCTAAGGTTGGTCCGGCGAGCCGGGCGATCTTGGCTGTGGGGCTGGGAGCGACGAAGCGGTACCCTCAGCGGTCTTGTCGGCGCCGCCCTGCGCCGGGCGTTTTGTCGGGCCTCGACGCGCTCGTCGCCGGGTTTGTCGCCATTGGCGAAGCCGACGAGGCTGTGTATGGCCATCCTCCGCCGCCGATCTTGTGTGGCGCCGAGGAAGTCTAGAAGTAGTGGCTCGGGCCAACACTTCCTCTCGCAGCCTTGGGCAGCGGTGGTGATGGGCGGCGCGAGGAGCGAGACGTGCTCGGACTCCCAATCGGGTTGGGAGGAGCAACACCGCCCAGCGATCAGATTTCACTCGCACAAAGCATGCATTCGCAGCATGCCGCCCGCGAGCGCCCCGCGACCCACCGGGTTGGCCTTGCTCATCGCGAGCACGGTGCTTGGAGCACCGAGGCGTTGTTGACCTTGAACCTCTTGGGACGGTGCGGCGTCGCACCGCCGCCGACGCTATGGGCCTTGTTCCGGATCTGGTGACGACACGAGACCCACCGGCGGCACCGCTCCTCGGCTGGCGTCCACCTCACCGCCGCTTGTTCCGGCGGTGGCGGTAGAGTTGATGTAGACGGAGCGCCACCTCCGAAGGCTTCTTCTTCGGTGGCATGTTGACGATGACGCTGATGTAGTGCGCGTGGAGACCGGATCGATGCTCACGACCGACGCTTCTACCGGCGCGCCAAAGATGTCGGGCGCACTCTCTTCTGCGGCCTCGAGCACCTATGGGGCACTTTGGGGCCCCTTCGTTCGGGCAGGGAGCGAGGGGCAGCAGAGCAGATCGAGGTCCGCGCGACGCGGGGAGACGGGCATCTTTACCCAGCCGGGGCTCTCCGGGAGATAACACCCTACCGCCGCTCAGGTTGTTATAGAATCTAGCTCGAGCGTGCGAGCATATGGTGGTGCTGCGGTGTCGATGAATCAACCCCTTCTACGCGCGCATGGGCCTCCCTTTATAGTCTCAAGGGGGTACCCACGGTGGCAGCGTGGGAAGAGGGGGTAGAAACGTAAAGCGCAGGTTGGTACAATAATGCACAACAAAGGTTCCCTACCTAACTCGACGGCAGGGACAAGGGCATTAAATGCCCGTCCGGCCGCCAACAAAGGGTGGAGGACCGTTAGGTGAGCCTCCCGGTGCCACGATGGCGCCTCTGTCGCTCCGCTTGCCACCTCGCTCTGCATGGTTGCGTAGTATCCCGCCACGCGCTCTTGGGGTGTCTCGTGATGACGCTCACAGGTGGTGCGCTGGAGTTGGGTGGAAGTCTTGCGCTGCAAGTGCCTTGTCATGTCCCTATGTTGTGCCGCAAGTTTGCTCACATCGACCTTGCCGGGCAGGGCGCCGCTGCAAGTTTTCGGTGATGCCATGGCTAGCCCTCCCGGCAAGCTCCTCTTGCCGGGGGCTTCGTTTTCTTGGCTGGTACTTTGTTCTTGAATGGCAGTGAGAAGGAGTGGTGGGGAGCCTTGCCGGACGTCAGGCGAGCCTTGCCACGGGGTGCTACGACTGCCCGTGCACAAGTTCGGGGTACTAAGGTGCCCCCCTACTTTAGTACACCGACAACACCCCAGCACTCGTGGCTTGGGGGCTAAAGCCAACGACTTGCCATCTCTCAGATCTTATAAACGGCCGCACAGAAGGTAATATTTTAAATTAAACAAGCGTTGAGCTTAACGCCAAGACATGAACAAAGTTTCAGCGCAGGATAATACATAGCAAATTCACTCAAAATTACATTTCGGGGCACTCGTCCGCATATTATGGCTCCCTTCAGACAGTTTTATAATACATCTCGGCGGCGATACTCCTTGCCCGACGGCGGTGGGTCCGTGAGAAGCTTCTCGCATCCAACCTGCCCCATTGCACCTTTGTGCGGGCAAGAGCCCCATGAAGCGCTTTCAATACAAAGTGAGCGCTTGATGACATCCACCAGGGCATGCATCCACCAGCCGCCCGACGAGGCCAAAGTAGCTCCTGTGCATGGTCTGCCCAGCCATACTGGACTATAAGGCCCTTCATGGCCTCTTCACTACCTTAGGAGTTCGACCATTTGCCTTCATTTGGTCGCTTGGGGGCATCGGTGTCCGCCTCAAAGATACCGAGACCGAAGACTTTTTCCGCTGAGCCCTCCTCGCCACGATAAAATGCGGCGGCATCGGACGACTACTGGCAGATCCGCAAACACCCCGAGAGCTCCGAATGCGGTAAGTATCGTAATTTACATTAACATGCTTGCTCGCATGAAAAATGCCTTACCCGCCACTATTTTCTTTATATCTTCAACCTCCCAAGGGCCTTATGGGCCTCGGCCTTGGCGGATTTGGCACTTTCGAGAGCCGAGGCAAGCTCGACTCGAAGTCTTGAGTCACGCCCGCACTCTCATGCTTTTCCATGAGAGCCCGGAGCTCTTGCCAACTTCCGCCACCCGTGCCTATTGCTTTTCTCGCCAACACGCTCCGCGCGTCGATTATGCTCGTCCGCAGACATAGCATCCTTCGTGGCTGCCACCGTTAGTGGCCCCCGTAATAAACATATTATCCTTGTTAATTTTATTGCAACCAAAATCCTTTTCTCAGAAGGTACCTATTCAAAGTGGTGTTACTCACCTTCTTTGTCCTCGAGTTGCTTCTTCAAGATGGCGAGCTCTCGCCGACCGCCGAGATCCTGCTTAGCAAGATCGACCTCCGCCAAGCACGCGGCAGAGGCAGCAGCGCAGCACCGCAAACCCATATTGACATATTTTTAGCAACCCTGCATATCTTGATAGATCCTCATCCGCTTTTCTTTCTCAACACCAAACCGAGCATCGAGGGCTACCGTCTATGCGGTATTACATTACATGATTTTAACTTCTTACCTCAAAGCTCGTTAAAAGGCTGCTGCAGCTTCGCCAGCCCGCTTTTGGCGAGCCGAACTTTTGAATCACCGCACTCATGATAGTGCGGTGTTCTTCCTGATGGAAGCGCCTTTAAGCGCCCAACAAGTTATCCCGCGCCCGTTGGACGGAGGCCGCCGGCGCCACGGTCTTGCCCTTCTTTGAAGGGGCCGCTTGTCACTCTGGAACCACCGCGGGTTCCGATGTTGAGTCCGCCACAAAGTCCGGAGGTTGCCTGACGGCGCCCCGAGCCTCCTCCCGATGGGTCCCTCTCTCGATCCCACCTCGGCGCCCTCGCTGGCCACAGGTAGAGGCCGCCGGATGGAATTCACATCCGACGAGGCTAATGACCCGCCGATGAGTCGGGAGATCGCCATCGGCGGACTACGGGCAGAATGCGGCGTTAGAAGGATACTACGTTGCATAAAAGATACGGCATATAAATGATCCGGATATTTACGATCTTGCCGGACGCCTCGCCCTTGAGGTCACTTCATCCTCGCCAACGCTGGTGTTGGCGAACCGTCCGGGGATAGTTCTCCTCTGACCCTTCGCCTCCCCGATCGGGAAGTTTTCCTCTTCTTCTCTCCTCCTCCGGAGAGAATACCTCCTCCTCGCCTTTGGGAAGGAGTCGCGCCGTCAGACGCTCGACATGGAACTCTTTCGAGTCCCCCGCCCACCTTCTTGGTTTTCTTCCCAGCACCACGGCGGTGCCGGAACCAAAGCAGCCTGCTAAACGGGCATCCACCGGGTCTTCGCATGGGAGCCGGGCTGATAAGCAGCTTGGCCTTTCCATCCATTCTGTCAAAGGAAGAGGCGAATGAAACCCCACTAAGAGTCAATTTAATTATCACAAGTGTCCCGTGATGGGGTTGAATCACTTACCTCGCCGCTTGATACTACGAGCTGAATCCGCGATCTTCCGTCACGGATGCGGGGCTTGGCGCCCTTGAACAGCACCTGCAGCGCCTTTCAGATGTTGTATCAAGAGCCCGCTTAGCGCCTGGTGCTGTTCGGATTGAACTCCCACAAATTGAATGCCCGTTTGGCATGGGAGGATCCGCCGGATGAGCATGACTTGACCACGCCGACGAGCCCGAGCCCATTGCTCACCATCTTCGGATGCAGGCTCGAGTCCCGCCACCTCCATCGGATTGCCCCAATCGCAAGCCCTTCTCTTCCAGAGGTGAGCTGCGTGGGGATGCCAGATCTAAACTCGGGGGCCGCCGCCCATGTGGGCTTGCGCGGCTCGGTGATGTAGAACCACCCCGATTGCCACCCCTTGACGGAGTCCACAAAGTCCCCTTCGAGCCAAAGGACGTTGGGCAATTTGCCCAACATGGCGCCTCCAAGATTCCGCTTATGCGTTCTTCACAACCTTCGGCTTGACGTTGAAGGTCTTGAGCCATAGGCTGAAGTGGGGCCGGATGCAGAGGAAGGCCTCGCACACGACGATAAACACCGAGATGTTGAGGATGAAGTTCGGCACTAGATCGTGGAAATCCAGGCCGTAGTAAAACATGAGCCCCTGAACAAATGGATGGAGCGAAAGCCCAGTCCATGGAGGAAGTGGGGAGGAAGACGACCTCTCATGAGGCCTGGGGTAGGGATGAGCTGCCCTCATCGGCAGCCGATGCGCCGATATCGCCGAAAGATATCCGCGCCGCGCAGCTTGGTGATGTCCTCCTCCTTAGCGGTGGAGGCTAGCCATTTACCTCCCGCCCGGACATATTCGGAGAAGGTCGAGGCGAGATGCGCAAGCTTGGGCGTTGGAGCTTGAGTGCGCGGAGATGGATAAGCAAAGGAGGAAGAAGGCGAGGTGAGAAGGTGAATCCTTATCCCTTATATATAGGCGATTTAAAACTATGCGCCCCCACCGCCCGGTAAAACTCGCTTATCTCCAAGCGCCACCATCAATGGCGCGTTGGGTTACCCACGTCCGTATTGATGAGGATCCCGAATAAGGGGAACACGATCCGCTCGACAAGACGTTGCCAAAACCGCCGCTAAACGTGGCCGAGGTGGTATAGTAAAAACGATTCAAACAAAGGCTTGGTAGCGGTGTGATGTCACGCCGCATAATACGTCAGTAGATTGAGCTAGTGTATATTTTATTCTCTCTATGGTGGAATGTGGAATTTATTTTGCAGAGCCGGACACTATCCTGGTGTTCATGATCTTCTCTGGATTATTCAAGGGAGGAACCCGCCTTGCAATGCCGAACATTATGCACGCCGGACTTATCGTCATTGAAGACCGGTTCAGGGCTACCGAGGAGTCTCGACTAGGGTGTCCGGACAGCCGGACTATCGTTATCCGCCGGACTCCAAGACTACGAAGATACAAGATTGAAGACTCGGCTCATGTCCGGATGGGACTTTCCTTGGCGTGGAAGGCAAGCTTGGCAATACGGATATGTAGATCTCCTACCATTGTAACCGACTGTAATTCCTAGCCTCCTCCGTGTCTATATAAACCGGAGGGCTTTAGTCCATAGGACAACATACATTACAACAATCATACCATAGGCTAGCTTCTAGGGTTTAGCCTCCTTGATCTCGTGGTAGATCTACTCTTGTACTACCCATACCATCAATATTAATCAAGCAGACGAGGGTTTTACCTCCATCAAGAGGGCCCGAACCTGGGTAAAAACATCGTGTCCCTCGTCTCCTGTTACCATCCGCCTAGACGCACAGTTCGGGACCCCCTACCCGAGATCCGCCGGTTTTGACACCGACAGTATCCCTTGAGCCCTTCGAACCGCCCTTCAAGAACTCAAATCCACCGTACGCTGGCCCCATGGTGGGCGCCAACTGTCGTGGAATTGTCACAATGGATGTCCTCGTGAAAGGACTTAGTCGAGGAGCCATCGCAACTAGGAAGCTTAAAGGGGTTAATCGGGACAAAGGACACAAGGTTTATACTGGTTCGGCCCCTTACGATGAAGGAAAAAGCCTACGATCCAGTTTTGAGTGGGATTGCTTATGTCTTGATAACTAGGGAGCGAATCGCTTGACCTAGCTCTCGATTTGATGTTACCTGCCGTGAACCGCCGCCGGGTCACCCCCTTTATATACAGAGGTCGACGCCCAACGGCTCACAGAGTCCTGGCCGGCTCATAAACAGTGTCTGGCTCGGTCTCTTAACTATTCTTGCCTTACAATACAAGTCACGTACATATGGCGGATTATCACTATGGGCCTTAAGTCGCCTTTGGGCTTTGGGCCCTTACTGAACCGCCACCTTCAACCTTGGTCTTGGGCTTTAAGAATACTCGTGGGTATAACCCGTCCCCTCCTGGGCGGGTCATACATAATAGTTATATCCCCAACACAAGGTGTTCCACCTATATTTGGGAGTTGCATAATCTCATAGTGAAAGTGCAACTATCCCTAGGTGGTTTTGGTAATTCATAACAACATATAGCTCATTGAGCTAATGCTATTCCAAGACTATTATTTCAGGAAAGCTCAATGAATGGCATGGCATGGATGATGAAAGTGGATCCCTCAAAATATCAAGGACAAAGGATTGGCTCAATCTCAAAAGCTCAAGACTCTTCATTTTACATTTTAGTGATCCAAGATCACATTGAGTCTATAGGAAAAGCCAATACTATCAAGGAGGGATGAGGTGTTGCTTAATGAGCCTCTTGCTTCAAGTGCTTAGTGATATGCTCCAAAACCCTCAACTACTTTCTCACATCCACATATGACCTAAACCCAAAGTCAAAATCGGTCCCACCGATTCTTTCTATCCGCGCCACCGAAGTTCAAATGTCATAGCCACCGCCACAAACCCTAGGCAAATCGGTCTTACCGATAGGGATCTCGGTCTCACCGAGATGGGATTGTAATCTCCCTGTTTCCCTTCGTAACGTTTCGGTCTAACCGAAGTGAGCGATCGGTCCCACCGAGATTGCAATGTAAACTCCCTGTTTCCCTTTCGTAACATTTCGGTCTCGCCAAAATGAGCGAATCGGTCCCACCGAGTTTACCTGACCAACTCTCTGAAAGCTTATTACCAAAATCGGTCTCACTGAGTTTGTGTAATTGGTCTCACCGAGATTACGTTATGCCCTAACTCTAACCATATCGGTCCTACCGAGTTGCATGTCGGTCCCACCGAAAATCCTAACGGTCACTAGGTTTACTAAATCGGTCCGATCGAGTTTGTTGATTCGGTCCCAATGAGTTTGGTAAATTGTGTGTAACGATTAGATTTTGTGTGGAGGCTATATATACCCCTCCACCTCCTCTTCATTCGTGGAGAGAGCCATCAGAACAAACCTACACTTCCAACTTACCATTTCTGAGAGAGAACCACCTACTCATGTGTTGAGGCCAAGATATTCCATTCCTACCATATGAATCTTGATCTCTAACCTTCCCCAAGTTGCTTTCCACTCAAATCTTCTTTCCACCAGATCCAAATCCCATGAGAGAGAGTTGAGTGTTGGGGAGACTATCATTTGAAGCACAAGAGCAAGGAGTTCATCATCAACACACCATTTGTTACTTCTTGGAGAGTGGTGTCTCCTAGATTGGCTAGGTGTCACTTGGGAGCCTCCGACAAGATTGTGGAGTTGAACCAAGGAGTTTGTAAGGGCAAGGAGATCGCCTACTTCGTGAAGATCTACCGCTAGTGAGGCAAGTCCTTCGTGGGCGACGGCCATGGTGGGATAGACAAGGTTGCTTCTTCGTGGACCCTTCATGGGTGGAGCCCTCCGTGGACTCGCTCAACCGTTACCCTTCGTGGGTTGAAGTCTCCATCAACGTGGATGTACGATAGCACCACCTATCGGAACCACGACAAAAACATCCGTGTCTCCAATTGCGTTTGAATCCTCCAAACCCTTCCCTTTACATTCTTGCAAGTTGCATGCTTTAATTTCCGCTGCTCATATACTCTTTGCATGCTTGCTTGAATTATGTGATGATTGCTTGACTTGTCCAAAGATAGCTAAAATCTGCCAAATTCTAAAATTGGGAAAAGGTTAAGTTTTTAATTGGTCAAGTAGTCTAATCACCCCCCCTCTAGACATACTTCAAGGTCCTACAAGTGGTATCAGAGCCTTGGTCTCCATTTGCTTTGATTTCCATAGCTTTTGGTGGTCATAGCCTTGGTTTCACAACCTAGGAGAGTATGGCATCTAGCGAGGGAAATTATCACCGTAGAGGTCCTTACTTTGATGGTACTAATTTTGCTAGTTGGAAGCATAAGATGAAAATGCATATTCTCGGACATAACCCCGCCGTTTGGGATATTGTGTGTATTGGCTTGCAAGGTGAATTCTTTGATGGGAGAGAGCCGAACCGTGAAGCTAGCGCGAAGAATTGAAGATGCTGCAATACAATGCTCAAGCTTGTGATATCCTCTTCAATGGCTTGTGCCTCAAGAATTCAACAAAATCAGCCGCCTTGAGAATGCAAAGGAAATTTGGGATACTTTGATTGATATGCATGAAGGTACCGACTCGTCAAGGAATCCAAGTTGGATGTGCTCCAAAGTCAGCTTGACAAGTTCAAAATGAAGGATGGTGAAGGTGTCACTGAAATGTACTCTAGGCTTGCTCTTATCACAAATGAGATTGCCGGCTTAGGGAGTGAAGAGATGACCGATGATTCATCATCAAGAAGATCCTAAGAGCATTGGATGGAAAGTATGATACTGTGTGCACATTGATCCAAATGATGCCAAATTACAAAGATCTCAAGCCAACGGAAGTCATTGGAAGAATTGTTGCTCATGAGATGTCACTCAAGGATAAGGAGGAACTTCACAACAAGTCAAGTGGTGCTTACAAAGCCTCATGTGAAGCCCCCACATCATCAAGTGAGAAACAAACCTTCAATGAAGAATTGAGCTTAATGGTGAAGAACTTCAACAAATTCTACAAGAGTAGAAGCAAAGAAAGAAGCTCTAAGTCAAGGTCCTACAATGACAACAGATCTTCTAGTCGAGAGCGCAATTGGTACAATTGTGGGAGACCCGGACACTATTCCAATGAGTGTACGGCACCCTACAAAAGAAGAGAAGACTCTCCAAAAAGAAGAAGCAAAAGAGAAGAATCACCACCAAGAGAGAGGAGGAGTAGAGATGATCGTTATGAATGAAGACCCTCACGGAGAAGCAAGGATTCGGAAAGGAAAGACAAGTTATCAAGGAGCTAAACAAAATGAAGACATCAAGCTCATGTTGGTGAATGGGTATCCAACTCCGACTCCGACAATCACTCCGAGAGAAGCTATCACTCCGACTCCGAATATACTCAAGATGAAGGTGTTGCCGGTCTAGCACTTGTGTCAACCAACTCCTACGACATATTTGACTCACCAAATGAAGGAATTGGAAGATGCTTCATGGCCAAAGGTCCAAAGGTAACCCACCCCGAGTATGTTGATTTCAATAGTGATGAAGATGACTTGCTAGGTGATGATGATTTACTTGTTGACAACTATGACGAAACATCAATTAATCATGCTAATCAAGATAAAACGAATGACAATGATAAGGAGAAGATTGAGCTTCTAACTAAAGAACTAAACACTCTTAAGTTAGCTCATGAAACTATCTTCGAAGA
The DNA here is from genome assembly GCA_021437245.1 of Aegilops speltoides. Classification (NCBI taxonomy): domain Eukaryota; kingdom Viridiplantae; phylum Streptophyta; class Magnoliopsida; order Poales; family Poaceae; genus Aegilops; species Aegilops speltoides. Next base: position 450,816,973 of record CM038143.1, on the reverse strand, counting down.
TCATCGAGAACTTTTAAGGGCTCATGAGAAGTTATGCTTTGAAAAGCTCAATCTTGAGCAAGAGCATGAGTTCTTAAAGGCAATCAATGATGATCTCCATAAGAAAAGTTCTTCTTACATTGCCAAGCGTTTACTCTTATCTACTTACATGCCTCAAGTCAAGTCTAGTAACAAGTACAAGAAAGATCCTTCCTCTAGTAGTAACAATAATAATGCTAAATCCAATATTGTTGCTTCTAGTAGTTCTCTTGATTCCACTAATGATTCTCTTAGCCAAGTTACACTTGAGCAAGAAAATAGCTTATTGAAGGGAATTATAGAGAAAGGTGTATACAAGAGCCTTGCCGGGAGTAAGCAATTCGAGGAAATTGTACGCAAGCAAGGAAGGCACCGGAAGAATCAAGGTGTTGGTTTTGAACAAAAGTTCAATGCCAATGGAGTTGAGTGGGAAGAAGATCAATACCCCGAGACGAAGTTTGTTCCTCAACAAGAGAAGTATGATCCTACTTCCTTCAAGGGGACACAAGCACAAGATGATCTTCCACCACAAGACCACAAGAACAAATGCAAGGACAAGCTTCAAGAGGAGATTGATGCATTTGAAGAAGCACCTAAGGCCTTTGTCAAGTGGGTTCCCAAGACTACGTCAAGTTCTACTTCATCAAGTACAACTACAACTCCAAAGATTCCCATCAAGATGATGTGGATCCCAAGAAGAAGAACTAGAGAGTTCTTGAGGGTGACTCGCCAACATTCTTCACTCATATCATTATGGCAAGGACAAGTGCAATCAACTTCCACATCTTGCACTAGTTCAAGGAGTCACAAACCCTCATGTTGGTAAGGCAAGGGACAAGGTAACCTAATGATTTCATGGACATCATCTTGTGTGTGCATCACTCTATGTCTATGGATATTCTTGTTTGTTCCTTGTGGGACTAACCCATGTAGGTATGTTGAAAGTGCAACTCACTCCAAAGGATTGCTCCAAATGATCTACATCAACATTGAGCATCCACATCTTCAACACCTACATGAAGTCATCATCGACAAAACCCAAGGTTAGTTCATCCCTCTAAGGGGGATCTCACATCTAGGGGGAGCTTAACTCTAAGAATTGAGTCAAAGCAACTCTAATGGTGTGAACACATCAATGCATTATGTAAAAGTGGTAACCCCACTTGAGCTTAAACGATGAGTATGACCTATGATCAAATGTTCTCATTTGACTCCTAAGTCAATATACTCATATATAGATGACCTAGTCATCGCCAATTGTTTGATAGATGCTAGAATTGGTTGTGCATGCTTTGCCACATATTTCATTTGCCATTTTATTGTGTGAGCATGTTGGTTGCATATTTTACTCATTCGAGGACATCCACTTGTTGCTTTGATTGATTGGCTTCTTTTTCTTTGGCCAAGTGGATGGACAAGAATGCCTAAGAACCTTCTCTAGCTATCTATGCTTTTCTCGTCTCAAACTCTATTCATGCTACATCACAAAATTTGATCAAGTCAGATTCGAACCACTCTGTGTGAGGAGCACTCAGAGTCCCCGATTCTTCATAGACTTAAACTTTCAAAACTTCTTTGTGATTCTCGGTCTGACCGATTCCTCAATTTCGGTCCTACCGAGATCACTAAGTCGATCTAGGTTTTCAATCTCAGTGCAACCGATTTGAACTTTTCGGTCACACCGAGTTGTCAGAATCAGATATAAGTTATGCATCTCGGTGCCACCGAGTTGTTCCACTCGGTCACACCGACAGTGTCGGGCTATATATACTCATGGGCAAAAATTTGGAAATTTCTTCAAACCCCTTCGCCTGCGCATAGCGCGCTCTGCCTACTAGGTCTCTGGATCGTCTCCTCGTCGCTAGCCGCCTCCTGTCGCTGGTCTCCACCGCCGTCAACGGAATTCACCCCCGCCATTGCCGCCATAGCGAGTTCATCGCCAAGCTAGGGTATGGACTCGATCACAGTGCTATCCCCGTCCGATTCCTAGCACATTGTGTTCATTATGATTCTTGCCACGATTGAAACACTCCTATCCAATCAAAACAATCCTTAGAATAGATGCGATTTGAAAATTTAGGGTTAGGTTTCCGCCGAAACCATCTCGGACCCACCGAGTTGAAAAACTCGGTCCCACCGATTTGGCTAACGCCATTGCACTAGTAACTCTCGGTCTGACCGAGAATTGCTAATCGGTGTGACCGATTTTAGAACTTTGTGAAACTCTAGCAGTCTCGGTGCCACCAAACTGTGACTCGGTCCGACCGAGTTCACCAGTTTAGGTTCAAAACTGCTTCGGTATCACCGAGTTTGAAAATCGGTAGATCCGAAATGCTTTCCGTGGAAAACTAAAACTAAGTTTTTGAATCATTCTTTTGCAAAATCTCTGCATTTTGTGATGCTCATCCATTCTATCTCATCTATAACTATTCACGTGTTCAGCATCAAGTGCCAAGATGTCGCATCAAAGTGATAGTCGTAACAAGTCAAGAGCACAACCACATGAGTGAGGGCACTAGTCCCTCTAGCACTTCAGATGATGGCAGCAGGAGCACCCCAAGCAATTTGCCTAAAGCTGCCATCAGGACAAGGAAGAAGAGAACCTCAGAATCTGAGGATGAGGATTATATGGCAGAAGAAGATGAGGCTACTTCCAAGAAGGTAGTGCTCAAAAAGGAGTATGCCTCAGCAAAGTACACAAAGCCTGGACTCAATAGGAAGGTCCCTGCCAAGAGGACACCTATGCTGAAGGTTAGAGGATCAACTCAAGTACCTGAAAAGCCAGATCCCAAAGAGCCAGCTGCAGAAGGAAAGAAGAGGAAGGAAATGGTCAAAAAGACCATGGCCAGAGTGATTGGAAAGCCTTCCATGATGGAAGAAGAAGAGGAAGAAGAGGTTGCTGCACTAGCACCCAAGGCACAAAAGCTGATGGGTGATGCTATAAAGTCAGGGGCTGCAACATCAAAGCCCAAGGAAGCACCCAAAGCTGCCCCAAGCCCAAGATTGCACCAAAGGGGAATACCAGGAGTATTCCAGCTGCTGAGAAGAACAAGGCCCCAGTGCCAGAAGTTGCTGATGAGGAAGATGATGAAGGACAAGTCCTGAGGAAGCTAAAACCCAAGATTCCAGACCACAATGATGCTCATCCTGTGGCCGAAAACATGAAGTTAAGAAAGGATGCAGGACTCAGACTGTGGAGGTTGTCAGATCCATATGCTATTAGGAGAAGGACTGCTGTTGATTACAGGTTCCACACAAAGGAACAGCAGGATTTCTATGAGACAGTGCTGTTGGACAAGAAACCTATAGTGTGTGATATGAGGTGGGTCGACTGGACCTACATGAAGGAAAATGAAGAACACTATCCTGGAGTGCAAGACAATTTCATTTCTTGTGGAGTTGCAGACTTTGTTGGGCAGAAGCTCACAAAGTGGAATGATGAGCTCATTATACAATTCTACTCCACAGCACACTTCTATCCAGATGGCAGGATAGTTTGGATGTCTCAAGGTACAAGGTACCAGTCAACCATTGAGGAATGGGCCAATCTGATCAATGCCCCAAAGGAGAGTGAAGATGACTTGGATGTCTATGCCAAGAAGAAGATGGATCACAATACCATGGCTCATATGTACAAGGAAATCCCAGATGCTGCAGTTGAGACACATAAGTTTGGGTCAGTTCATTTTCTTCTGTCAGGACTCCCAACAATCAACTAGATCCTAAGGTATACTCTTTTGCCCAAGTCAGGTGACCACAACATGATTAGAGGGCATGCTATCAACTTTCTACACTTGTTTGATGTGCCACAGAAATTCAAGGTCATGAGCCTCATTGTTGAGACCATCAAGAGGACAAGCAGCAGCACTGTAAGAGAAGTTGTGGTATGCCCCATAGATTCAGGAGTTGATTAACTCAAAGATGGGCACAGGCACATACTTGCTGGACAAAGAACATTTTGCTATCTATCCAGAATTTGAGGACAATCAAGTTGTGATGAATGAGAATGAACCATCATCAGTGCAAGCTCAAGAGAAGAAGGAGAAAGGAAAGAAAGAGAAGGCTGCCAAGATGCCAACTCAAGAGGAGGCATCTAAGTACTTTCTGAAGAACAAGCAGGAGCAGCTTGGTTACTTGATAGCATCAACACTGAGGATTGAGAAGGGGTTGGCCACCCTAACTCAAAACCAGGAGAGCCTGGAAAGAATCATGGAACAAAAATTCTATGATCTAGATATCAATGTAACTACGATTCAGTCAGTTGTGGAGCAGCTATAGGATGACATGCAGGAGAGGAAGGGCAAGACAACCACTGATGCATTTGCCAGAGTGCCTAGAGCTCAGAGATCAGCTGCAGTGTCTGTGCCAGACACCAGAGCCACATCATCTGCACCAGCTACAGCTCCTACAGCTCCAGTGCAACCAGCTCCATCACCAACTCCTCTAGCTCCATCCACTTCAACTGAAGCCTTCATCCAAGGAGCCATCTCTACACCACCACCTGAAGATCAAGCCTGAGAGTTGATCTAGCACTATGCTTTTTCTATGAACTTTTTGGTAACTTGTTGGCAAAGGGGGAGAAAAATGTATAGATCACAGGCTTCGAGAGAGAGAGAGTGTTGCCTTTTTGTTCTCTCTTGCTTTGGTGGTTAAACTTTATTTGCTTTTGATTGCTTAAGATACTATGCTATTATCTGTGAGACATTGATGATCATGTGTTTCATCATAAGCTACACTGATGCTTGCTAGATGATATTATCTTACCTATCCTTATATGATCATTCACTTTGCTTGGTGATGAGTGCATGTATTCAATCTTTATTATTTTGAGCGCTCCACCAAGATGTATGTGACATGGAAGAGTAACCCATGATCCTAATTCCTTGTGCATTTGCAGTCCAAAGCAAATCTTAAACTATGCACAAATTTAGGGGGAGCTCTTGCTTATCACATACTTCTCAAAGTGACGATGTTTTCTATCTTATTATCATTTGTCGAAGCTTTGATCTATATGTTGTCATCAATTACCAAAAAGGGGGAGATTGAAAGTGCAACTATCCCTAGGTGGTTTTGGTAATTCATAACAACATATAGCTCATTGAGCTAATGCTATTAGAAGACTATTATTTCAGGAAAGCTCAATGAATGGCATGGCATGGATGATGAAAGTGGATCCCTCAAAATATCAAGGACAAAGGATTGGCTCAAGCTCAAAAGCTCAAGACTCTTCATTTTACATTTTAGTGATCCAAGATCACATTCAGTCTATAGGAAAATCCAATACTATCAAGGAGGGATGAGGTGTTGCTTAATGAGCCTCTTGCTTCAAGTGCTTAGTGATATGCTCCAAAAACCCTCAACTACTTTCTCACATCCACATATGACCTAAACCCAAAGTCAAAATCGGTCCCACCAATTCTTTCTATCCGCGCCACCGAAGTTCAAATGTCATAGCCACTCGCCACAAACCCTAGGCAAATCGGTCTTATCGATAGGGATCTCGGTCTCACCGAGATGGGATTGTAATCTCTGCTTCCTTCGTAATGTTTCGTGTAACCAAGTGAGCGATCGGTCCCACCGAGATTGCAATGTAAACTCCTGCTTCCTTTCGTAACATTTCGGTCTCACCAAAATGAGCGAATCAGTCCCACCGAGTTTACCTGACCAACTCTCTGGAAAGCTTATTACCAAAATCGGTCTCACCGAGTTTGTGTAATCGGTCTCACCGAGATTATGTTATGCCCTAACCCTAACCATATCGGTCCTACTGAGTTGCATGTCGGTCCCACCGAAAATCCTAACGGTCACTAGGTTTACTAAATCGGTCTGACCGAGTTTGTTGATTCGGTCCTACTGAGTTTGGTAAATTGTGTGTAACGATTAGATTTTGTGTGGAGGCTATATATACCCCTCCACCTCCTCTTCATTCATGGAGAGAGCCATCAGAACAAACCTACACTTCCAACTTACCATTTCTGAGAGAGAACCATCTACTCATGTGTTGAGGCCAAGATATTCCATTCCTACCATATGAATCTTGATCTCTAGCCTTCCCCAAGTTGCTTTCCACTCAAATCTTCTTTCCACCAGATCCAAATCCCATGAGAGAGAGTTGAGTGTTGGGGAGACTATCATTTGAAGCACAAGAGCAAGGAGTTCATCATCAGCGCACCATTTGTTACTTCTTGGAGAGTGGTGTCTTCTAGATTGGCTAGGTGTCACTTGGGAGCCTTCGACAAGATTGTGGAGTTCAACCAAGGAGTTTGTAAGGGCAATGAGATCGCATACTTCGTGAAGATCTACCGCTAGTGAGGCAAGTCCTTCGTGGGCGATGGCCATGGTGGGATAGACAAGGTTGCTTCTTCGTGGACCCTTCGTGGGTGGAGCCCTCCGTGGACTCAAGCAACTGCTACCCTTCGTGGGTTGAAGTCTCCATCAACGTGGATGTACGATAGCACCACCTATCGGAACCACGACAAAAACATCCGTGTCTCCAATTGCGTTTGAATCCTACAAACCCTTCCCTTTACATTCTTGCAAGTTGCATGCTTTAATTTCCGCTGCTCATATACTCTTTGCATGCTTGCTTGAATTGTGTGATGATTTCTTGACTTGTCCAAAGATAGCTAAAATCTGCCAAACTCTAAAATTGGGAAAATGTTAAGTTTTTAATTGGTCAAGTAGTCTAATCACCCCCCCTCTAGATATACTTCAATGTCCTATACATAGTCAGAGGAACATGTATAAGTCATGAAGAAAGCAATAGCAATAAAACCTATTGATCATTATGCTAAGCTAATGGATGGGTCTTGTCCATCACATCATTCTCTAATGATGTGATCCCGTTCATCAAATAACAACACATGTCTATGGTCAGGAAACATAACCATCTTTGATTAACGAGCTAGTCAAGTAGAGGCATACTAGGGAAACTTTGTGTTGTCTATGTATTCACACATGTACTAAGTTTCCGGTTAATACAATTCTAGCATAAATAATAAACATCTATCATGATATAAGGAAATATAAATAACAACTTTATTATTGCCTCTAGGGCATATTTTCTTCAGTCTCCCACTTGCACTATAGTCAATAATCTAGTTTTCACATTGCCATGTGATTTAACACTAATAGTTCACATATGTATGTGATTAACACCCATAGTTCACATCGCCATGTGATCAACAACCAAAGGGTTTACTAGAGTCAATAATCTAGTTCACATCTCTATGTGCTTAACACCCAAAGAGTACTATGGTGTGATCATGTTTTGCTTGTGAGAGAAGTTTAGTCAACGAGTCTGCTAAATTCTGAGCCGTATGTATTTTGCAAATATTCTATGTTTACAATGCTATGCATGGAGCTACTCGAGCTAATTGCTCCCACTTACAATATGTATCCAGATTGAGACTCAGAGTCATCTAGATTGGTGTAAATCTTACATCGACATAACTATTTACGCCGAACTCTTTATCACCTCCATAATCGAGAAATACTTCCTTAGTCCTCTTAGGTAACTAAGGATAACTTTGACCGCTATACAGTGATCCACTCCTAGATCACTATTTTACCCCCCTTTCCAAACTCATAGCAAGACACACAACTGGTCTGGTACATAGCATGGCATACTTTATAGAACCTATGACTGAGGCATAGGGAATGACTTTCATTCTCTTTCTATCTTCTGCCGTGGTCGGGCTTTGAGTCTTACTCAACTTTACACCTTGTAATACAGGCAAGAACTCCTTCTTTGACTGATCCATTTTGAACTCTTTCAAAATCTTGTCAAGGTATGTACTCATTGAAAACTCTTATCAAGCGTCTTGATCTATCTCTATAGATCTTGATGCCCAATATGTAAGCAGCTTCACTGAGGTCTTTCTTTGAAAATCTCCTTTCAAACTCTCCTTTATGCTTTCCAGAAAATTCTACATCATTTCCGATCAACAATATGTCATTCACATATACTTATCAAAAGGTTGCAAGGTTCTACTCACTTTCTTGTAAATACAAAGCTTCACCGCAAGTCTCAGATAAAACTATATGCTTTGGTCAACTCATCAAAGCGTATATTCCAACTCCAAATGCTTGCACCAAATCCATAGATGGATTGCTGGAGTTTGCACACCTCGTTAGTACTTTTTTAGGATCGACAAAACCTTCAGTTTGTCGGTGTTCGGGAACGGGGTCCCTGCACTTCCTCATGGCTGCATGGGCGTGGCTCAAAGGGGCCCAGCGTGGCCCATCTTCATCAACACAAGCTCAAGACCTCGTGAGGGGCCAGATTGCTGGGCGGACGACAAGGAGCTTTTCAGCACAGCCTCATCAAAGCTAGCTCACGAGGAGGCGGAGAGTTCTAGGCGGGTACTCACAAGATGCCCATGACGCAAGCCATGATTTACCAAGGGCGCCGCCGGCGCCAGCCCGCAAAGGTCCTCCTTCCTCTTTGGTGCAAAGGGAGCAAGCGCAGGTGAGAGCATCAAGCAAACGCACCTATTTCGGTGCAACGAGACCAAGACCAGCCCAACGGCAGGGAGGAAGTCACTGTGGAGCTCAAGCAGGCGTCACCGCCAGAGCCTTTGACAAAGCGAGGACCAACTTTAGTCAGATAGGTGTACCACTGCCCCTTCAAATGGCCAATTGTTGGCGCCTTCCCGCCAATATTTGGGAGAGGCCCAGGCCTTTGCCTATAAATAGGACTAGCCACCCCTGTGGTAGAGGCATCTGATCCTCACCAAGAAACCAAGAGATAGAGCGACCGAACTCCTCGCAGCTTCATCGATCACCAAGAATGCACTGCGAGGCTGTTCTTCCTTGTATTGTTCATCATCAGCCCAAGAGGCAATCCACCACACCACACACCGGAGTAGGGTATTACACCACAATGGTGGCCTAAACCAGATAAACCCCGTGTCTCTTGTGTTGTTTCTTTCAGAGTTAGATCCTAGCGATTCGGGCGAGGAGCAGTAGATAGAGGGCTAAACCTCCGCAAGCATCCGGAGTTCGAACCTCAAGGGTCCGCCAACCCAAACCGACATTTGTTGCGCCAGTAGGTGCGCCGAATTCGCCTCCCATCGCTCGTTTTTCTCCGACCATCGCGCCATGTTCGACGCTGCCGGGCCCGCCGCCGCGCCGCCGCCTCGTTTCGCCACCGCCATTAACGCCGCCACCGCCCGGTGGGGAACGGGCGCAAGCATCGCCCCAAAGATCCCCGCGGGCTTATTGGGAAGAGCCACGCGACCTTCTTCACCCACCCCTGTCCGCCGCTGCTCCTCGGTCGTCGCGACCTCCCGGGCGGCTCGCAGCGCCACCTCCACCCACCACGCTGCCATTCGCCCACCGAGTCGGCACCACCTCCACGCTGCAGGGTCTCTCCCGGCCGGTCGGAGCCATCGCCAGCTGGCCTTCAGCTCGAGGATCACCCTCCAACTCGCCCGCTGGTGCGCCCCCATGCTCGCGATGCCCACCATCCGCCAGTGGCTGTCACCAAGACTCTCATCGACGGGCGGCGCTGGCCTCAGCAGGTTTCGCTTGAGGCCTTCAACCTCCTCTCAGATATTTCGAGCGGCCGCAACCCAGCCGGCCTTTTCGGCGCCGGAGGCGGGTCGCCCAGCTCCTTGGGACAGATCCGCCCCAGTAACTTTCGGCACCTACGACAACTTCCGCACAGAGCTGGTCGATTTCGACATCGCCCCCATCGGCCTCCCCTACAACGCCATCCTCGGCTATCCAAAGATCGCCAAATTCATGGCCGCGACTCACCCAAAACAGACAACCTCATGAAGATGCCCGGGAGCAACGGCGTCCTCACCGTGCCCGGAGACACCGGAGATGCGCTGCGAGTACTCAAGCTCGCCCTCAAGACGGCGGTGGTGGCATGGCCCGCCGACGTAGAAGCCCCCAAGCCCAAGGGGGCTGCACCGACCAAGAAGAAGCAGTTGTTCACCCAAGACAAGGCAGAGACCAAGCAGATACCTGTCGAAGAGGACGGGTCCGCTAACGCCACTTTCACCATAGGCGCCAACCTCGGGCTCGAGCAGGAGGAAGCCCCGTCAATTTCGTAGCAAGAAACAAGAAGGTGTTCGCCGGGAGCCCGATCAGTTGGCAGGGATCCCACGGGCATAATCGAGCACCACCTCAACGTGTGCCCCAACGCGCGCGCCGTGAAGTGTATGCAAGGAGGCAGTCCATCGAAAAGCGTGCCTTCATCGCCCAGAGACCCGCAAGCTAGAAGCGCGGGGTTATTCGCGAGGTCCGACATTCAGATTGGTCACAACCCCGTGGTTGTGCCAAAGAAGGAGGAAGGAGCGATGTGTCGACTTCACCAACCTCAACAAAGCGTGTCCGCAAGATCCGCTCCCGCCCTCGTGATCGATCGATCGCCGATTCCACCGCCGAGTGTGACCTGTTATGCTTTTGGATGCCTTATCCGTATCACCAGATCAAGATGGCGGTGGAAGACGGGAGAAGACAGCCTTCCGACCCCTGCAGGGGTGTATCGCTATACATGCATGCCGCTCGATCGCAAGCAACGCGGAGCAACCTTTCAGCCGCTCATGCACATCACCTTGGGCCCGCAGCTCGGGTAGAATGTGGAGGCTTACGTCGACGACATCGTAGTGAAGTCTCGCGAGGCCAAGACCCTAATACAAGACCTAGAGGAAACTGTCGGTGTCAAAACCGGCGGATCTCGGGTAGGGGGTCCCGAACTGTGCGTCTAGGCGGATGGTAACAGGAGGCAAGGGATATGATGTTTTACCCAGGTTCGGGCCCTCTTGATGGAGGTAAAACCCTACGTCTTGCTTGATTAATATTGATGATGTGTATTACAAGAGTGGATCTACCACGAGATCAAGGAGGCTAAACCCTAGAAGGTAGCCTATGGTATGATTGTTGTAATGGAGGTTATGTCCTACGGACTAAAGCCCTCCCGGTTTATATAGACACCGGAGAGGGCTAGGGTTACACAGAGTCGGTTACAATGGTAGGAGATCTACATATCTCAGATGCAAGCTTGCCTTCCACGCCAAGGAAAGTCCCATCCTGACACGGACGGAGTCCTCAATCTTGTATCTTTGTAGTCTTGGAGTCCGCGACGATGATAGTCCCATTGTTCGGACACCCCTAGTCCAGACTCCTCAAGAGCTCCCTAACCAAAGCTTCAATGACGATAAGTCCAAAGGCGATGTAGTCTTCGCGCTGTAAGGCGGTTCTCCTTCAAGTTCCATGTACCCGCCTAATGTTGTCCGGCTTCCTCATTAATGTTGTGCTTGGCTCCCACGCCCAATAATGGCCTTTCTTCCACGCTGGCCGCATCTAATGCGTAAAAGCTAGGGTATCTTTATGTTTTACCCTCGCCTATGCAAATAATCGCCTATAAGAGAGGCGAGAATCCAGATCCAAATCGCACCATCCTCCTCTCATGAACACTCATCGGAGCGCCTCACCAAGAATCCATTCCATCATGGATCGCCGACGCTGCTCTTCTCAAGGCCCCACCTCCGCCAGAGATTGGAGGAGATGCTCTGCTCCACACAACGAGCTGGTGAAGCTCCAAAGGGGATATCTCCTCCAGCCTTCATGGTTCCTGCTCGAGCGGGCTGGCCACCTACCAAGGTGGGAAGCAAAGGAGGCTACCCCAAGTCCCAACAAAGTGGAGCGGTATGCTTTGGCCCCTATTTGATAAGGGGACTGGATTTCTATACATCCGCTCTCCGCTGGCCTCGGAGTTCTACGGACTCCAGCTCCATCACCCACGCCCGCCCATCCTCGCATATCATGGGCTATGTAGCTCTTAAGTAGCTATTTCTAGGCATCGAGCCCCATTTTGCAATCGTGGAAGAGGTTGTTCGCTCTGCACTCGCCTCACGAGGGGTCCATATATCAAGTGGGCGGCGCCAAATATGGCGATTGCCGGACCGGATATCCATCCGAACTCCCTAAGAAGGCGCTCAAGACCGGCCTTCGGAATGGTTTTACATAGAGGACGCCCGCCGCCGACCTGCTCGGTCGGCCTCCCGGAGTTCAGATCGCTTCCTTGAAGAAACGCCTTAGCCGGGCGCTCATGAGCCCCCAACCGGAGGAAGACAAGAGCGCCCATTATCCGATGGGCCGAATAAGATTATTGGCCCACTCTGGGTTGACCATGATTGGAGTCATGGCAACATGCATTGCGCGTGGGGTGCAGCCACTGCAGTACAGGGGCCACCCCATGTGGGATTTCAATGGGGAAGATGATGCCACCCGCCATGGCCAAGAAGGACCGGATTCGCCGAGGATCCGTGCGATATTGTCCGACCTATACAAGGGGAGAAGGAGGATATCCTTCGATTTAACCCTTTGAATGGGTTCTCCATGAATAACCTCGCGCTGGGTGTTTAACACTTTAAGGGTCCGACCTGCTTTCAAGTTTAAGCTTCCCATATTAGGTCTTCGGCGCAGAACTGCGCCGACTATGGAGGACATGATAAGTCCAGCCTCGCAACCCGAGGATCCGAGAGATCCCGGATTCGCCTCCAAGAGGATCCGACATAAAGGTGGAGCTAATTGACGGGTGTTCCACCAGCTCAAGATGGATAATGCTTTAGTCGCCATAACGGCCGACTACCCCGGATTATATCCGCTTCCTGTGATTGTGACCAAGCCCCGACACCATTGTTTCTTCCTTGCTCATATCTCGACCTTCGTGATACGATGGTGTTTTGCAGAAGCGCCTGTATGGAAGCCGAGCTCAGGGCGGCCGACCAACAAAGGCCACCCGACAGCAAAGAAAGGAAGAGGAGCGCAGCATGGATCAAACGCCGCCGCAAAGGTATAGCTCGCAATTAATTATTCGAGCAACGCTCCTAGGAAGCGCTTGAGTGCTCATAATCTTTAGGAGAAAAGCGCCACGGATCTGCGGGCGTGGAGGTTGCCAATCCAACCTCTACCACCCGTGCTCCAAAGACTGGTCAAGAGGGCGAGGCGAGCGCAAGGCATGAGTTTGACACCTCCAACGGAGGATACCAAATGCATCGCCCGCCACCAAGTTCGAGGTAGAGAGCGCTATGAACCATAGGCGCCACGACAAGATTTCGTGACGCTGCTTCTCCCCGAGGCGTTGAATGCCTTTAACGCTGGGACGCGCACTGTGCTGCTCAAGATGGTTTTACTAGAGCCACGGAGCAATATGTAAAAGACATACGGTAAGAGAATTTAATAGTTATATATGCCAAGAGTCTCGAGACTTAAAGTAGTTATGTTAACTGATTTAAGGATCATTGGAAACGCAGGATCTTACCGAGAAGAATACCCAACTGTCTCAGAGCTGCAAGAGTGCAAGACCCAACTTGAGGTCAAGATTTGCCGCCGCAGGAGGAAACACAGAGACCCCTCCCGTAACACATTTTTATTGATAATATATACGCTTATGCGGCGCGGCGCAAGTCCTGATAATGACATTGTAGTGCCGCCGACAAGATCCGACAGTAAGAATTATTGCGCCACCAAGGCCGACGAGAGGGTGCTGAATAGGGTGCAGCAAGAGAGGAACAAGCTCTGTGATGCCCACGCCAAGCTCGGGAAGAGCTGAAGGTGTTCGCCGAGCTGTCTCGGCTCGTTAAGGAGAATCAGCGCTTGCCGCGCTTCTATAGTAGTGCTTGCTTAACTCCTTTGAAAAGAAGAGTTCGGCGAGGAAGTCAATTGACAAAATATGTCTTGTAGGTATACTCACAGTGTCGCCTCATGGAGGAGATGCCCAGATCAACGGGTGATCAACTTCCCGAAGTTATTGCACTGCCGAACGAAGTTCGGCAGCGATGAGCGGCATCGTCCGGCTTTATGGCCAGCCCTCTCCCTACCCGAAGGCCTTGGGGAGCTTATGGAGAAGCTGCAGGAGGCGCATGTTGCTTCCATTTATGGAAGATTTCGCCGCCGCCAAGGTGCCGTGGAGGCTTGGGCCATGGTGAAGACGCGTTACAAGAAGGCGGATCCCAACCACATGGCCGAGGTCGGACTGTGGGGCCCGGATGGGAAGGAGATCCCCGTGAGTTTAGTATACGGCCAAGTAGAGTTGGTCGCTAAATTTTCCCAACGGATCAGAATTAGACAAGCTGTTGGACGGATTGAGGAGGAATACAACAAGAGATTTGACAATGTATTTTTAAAATGGCATGTGAAATGCCTTCTAGCCGGATTGTAGATCGCTTGTCTTTGCCGACCTTTTCGCTTCAACCTCGGGACCCTAGAGTCCGGAGTGTGTCTGAATTCCTTTCTTGGTTAAGAAACAACCGGGTATGCATGGAGACCGTGTAGGGTCATTAGTGCTTTATCGCATAAGTGCTCAACTAGTTATGTTATATTACATGGTTAGTAAGAAACATCTTCCAGGAGAATAGTTCCTAAGGGTTCCTTTCTCGAGGCATGCCCTAAAGTGCATGTCCCGATCATAAAAAGGTAAAAACATCCGGGGCAGATAAATAAGTAGGTAAAAATCATCTTTCAAGTCACCGATCGAATATTCCCTTAAGAACGCTTAGCTTTCGCTTCACCCACCGAGGTACACATCCGCCGACCCGGCAAGAATAATCGCAGAGGTTCTCCTTTACCTCCTAGCCGAACAATCGGGAACGAGGGTAAGCACAGAGCCGTGCAACCCAGCTTGGCCAAAACTTAAGTCATATCGATGCATATAATGGTGAGTAAAAGGTACATGTGGAAGCTTGACATGTGCCGGGCATGAAGCCCTTACAGCTGAGCTTCAAAAAGAAGCCCCTGTATAATGAGTGCGGATGGCACATCAAGTGTATGCGACAATGCGCAAGTAGGCCCTTAAGGGCTTTTTAGTAAAAGGGTTAAGAGAAGAAAGAGAAACAAAAGACAACTGAAGTGTAAAAATTTGAACGGGGGAAGGGGACGAACTCTTAGTCCGGCGCTAGGCATAGAATCTTCGGAGGCGGGTTATGCTCCATGGGTTCGCTCGAGTCGGTTGTCCGACGATTTCAGAGACGCATTCACGGTCAAGACTTGATCGATAATGAAGGGCCCTCCCATTTGGGCTTGAGCTTGTCTTTTTTCTTGTCCGATAGGCGAGAACTAGTTCGCCAATGTTATAAGTCTTGGCCCGCATTTCGCTTTGATATCTTCGAGCTCTCGCCGATAGAATGCGGAACGAGCCTTGGCGACGCCGTTTTTCCTCCCAAGGCCCAAGCTGTCCCGCCGATCCATCTCGCCTCTTTCTTCATATATGCGCAAACCTAGCCGACATTTTAGGACAATTGCCAGATATGCTGCCATTTTCGGATCCTTAGCGCCAAAATTCCATTATTTGGGATATTGCAAGGTTTGAGTCCCCACGCACCTCTAGGCGCTGAATGCCCATGGAGATTGCCATCCGGAGACCATGTAAAGGGCCTCAGATTCGCTGCATTGTTGGAGTCCGTACATTATTTGAAGTACGATTGATCAGTGTTCCTGGTCGGGGCGCTAATACGACGCCACAATTTCATCCGCCAACATTTTAGAGCCGTCAAGTGCATAATCCATTGAGTATGCGCCTGCATTTTAGGGATTTAAGCCGTCCATTCAGCACAAAGTCAGCCAAAACTTGTGACTTTATAGCTCACCGAGGTTTGTAAGTTATATCGAATGGTAAGAGCTCAATGGCCCATTTTGCAATCCTGCCCGTTGCGTCGCGGTTATTTATGATGTCATTGAGTGGTACTTCGGAGGCCAATGTTATCATCCTGTATCCTATCCATAACCAGGAGGAATCTGGCCCAGTAGTGATGTACTGTTTCAGCGGGCTCTTGCCGGATTAGAGATAGACCGCATATGTCTAGGCGGGTGGGTGGAATTAAGTCTGTAACCCTACCCGCCTCGAGGCTCAAGGCCGGAAGTTTCCAAATTTGAAGCTTGGATTGTTGGATGTTGTCCAACGAGTCCTGAACGATGCCTCGACTTTTAAGTTCAAGGTTTTAACGAAGTCCGCCCCTCCGCAGGAACTGACATGGAGGGTTCGGGGGCCCGGACATGGATAGTTTTCAATACAGGAGAAGAGTCGCCGCATTGTTCCTCTACCACTATAACATGATGGGTGACCTGGGGAGAGTTAATCTCTCTCAGATCAGCTTTAAGCCCAATCTAATTGTAGTCCGAGAAGCGACTCCTGTATGCGATGTGATCCAAGAGTTCGCTGACGACGAGAGCTCTATTGATGCACCGCCGGTAAATTCCGAGCTGACGGAAGATTGCTTTTGACGCACTTGAGAAGTCAGTCGGATAGTTTGGCCGGCCAAAGCTCCTTTGGCGTAAAATACCATCTTTGAAGACGGAGAAGGCATCCTTCCTATCGGCTACGCATCGGAGGAACTCTCAATGAAAGCACCAATGTCGGTGTCAAAACCGCGGATCTCGGTAGGGGGTCCCTAGCTGTGCGCGCTAGGCGGATGATAACAGGAGGCAAGGGACACGATGTTTTACCTGTGTTCGGGCCCTCTTGATGGAGGTAAAACCCTACGCCCCGCTTGATTAATATTGATGATGTGTATTACAAGAGTGGATCTACCACGAGATCAAGGAGGCTAAACCCTAGAAGCTAGCCTATGGTATGATTGTTGTAATGGAGGTTATGTCCTCTGGACTAAAGCCCTCCGGGTTTATATAGACACCAAAGAGGGCTAGGGTTACTGAGAGTCGGTTACAATGGTAGGAGATCTACATATCCAGATTGCAAGCTTGCCTTCCACGCCAAGGAAAGTCCCATCCAGGACACGGACGAAGTCCTCAATCTTGTATCTTCGTAGTCTTGGAGTCCGCGACGATGATAGTCCGCTGTCCGGACACCCCTAGTCCAGACTCCTCGTAAACCTTCGTGAGTCTCAACGCAGTGAGCTCGCTGCTCAACCCGAGAAGTATGTGTTCAAGTCCCTCGGGCAAGTTTTGGGCTTCTCGTGTCCCACCGAGGCATCGAGGCCAACCTGTAAAAGGTCAACGCATCGAGGACATGAGCCCGCCAAAGACCCAGAGAAATGAAGCTCACGGGCGCTGTGGATCAGGCTGGGCGCCATCTCCGTGTTAGGGGAGCGAGCGCTGCCTTTCTTCCAGCTGATGAAGAAAAAGGGGCCCTTTGAATGGAATGAAGAGGCCGACAAGGCGTTCCAAGATCTCAAGAGATACTTAACCAGCCCTCCGGTGATGGTGGCCCCATGCCCTCAAGAGCCCTTGGTACTCTACCTCGCCACCACTCCTTAATCCGCCAGTGCGGCTCTGGTGGAAGTTAGGGAGGAGCATCGAACCAAAGCCACAACCGCTACCCATTTCAAGGCAATGCAGGACCAAAAAGGACTCGTGGAGATCGCTGCCACGGCTGAGGAGGATCAGCCACCGCAGGGGAGCGCACAGGGAACAGGGGAGGCCCCTCCCCCAGGCAACCAGCTTCCGGAGGCCCCATCGCCTCAACAGGCGCCACGGCCTCGAGGACGCCACCAAAGACCGACGCCCAAGCCTCGCCGAGCACAGGTGTACTTGCCACAAGACGATGTTGCGGGATGCGAGGGCACGATACCCCATGCCACAAAAGCTCCTCCTCGCGCTACTGGTGGCCTCACACAAGCTGCGGCACTACTTCCGTGGTCACTGATCAAGGTTGTCTCAAAGATACCCCTTGGAAAGGGTGCTCAGAGCCCTAACTCGGTGGAAGGGTCGCCGAAAGTGGAACATTGAACTGCAAGCGCTTTCAGCTCGAATCGACCAGCACCACCTGGGGTCATCAAGGAGCGCGCTAGCAGATTTTGTGGCTGAATGGACGGAGGCACCGGACCTCAAGGCCGACGAGGACCGATCCCTCTCCCCGGGAAGCGAGGCGCCAGAAGGCTGGGTCATGTACTTCGACGGAGCGTTCTCCATGCA
The DNA here is from genome assembly GCA_021437245.1 of Aegilops speltoides. NCBI lineage: Eukaryota > Viridiplantae > Streptophyta > Magnoliopsida > Poales > Poaceae > Aegilops > Aegilops speltoides. The sequence goes on along the minus strand of CM038143.1, from coordinate 450,799,069 downwards.
TGGCGCAGGGGCTGGGGCGGTGCTCATATCTCCTGCCAGACAAGCTTTACTACGCCGTGCAGCTCTGTTTCCAAAGAGGTGAAAAGGTCTCCAACAATATAGCAGAGTACTAAGGACCTGAGGCGGGCTTGAAGGCCGACGCTGCCCTGGGGGTGAAGCGCCTTACTATCAAGGGCGATTCGCAGCTCCTTGTCAATTTCTCCAACAAGGTATACAAGCCAAGAGATGAGAACATGGAGGCCTACCTTGCGGAGGTCCGCAGGATGGAGAAATAGTTCTGGGGGTTGGAGCTACAACATGTGCCCCGCGGCACTAATCAAGAGGCCGACGACATCGCCAAAGGAGCCTCCAGGCAGTTGCCCCAGGAGCCGGGCGTCTTCGAGGAGTGGCTCTTCAAGCCCTCAGCCCTGCCATCATTATCAAACACAGCACAGCCTCGGGAGGAGCTTCCCAGCCTTTGCCTGGAGCCCGGCTGTGGGTCGGCCTCAGAGCACGCCGCCTCGACGATGGAGCCTCAGGAGGGGTACTGGATCACAGAGCTCCGGAACTACTTAACGCAAGGGACCCTGCCGGAGAAGGAGGAGGAAGTAGAGCGTGTGGCGCGGCAAGCTACAGCGTACTGCATCAGGGATAAAGAGCTCTACTGGAAACAACCAAACGATGTGTCCCTGTGTTGCATCACCAGGGAGCAAGGGAAGGAACTGCTGGCAGATATACACGGTGGAGACTGTGGGCATCATTCGTCGTCACGGACCCTCGTCGGCAAGGCGTTCCACAGCGGCTTCTATTGGCCTACTGCGCTCAATGACGTTGTCGGACTAGTGAAGGCTTGCGAGGCTTGCCAATTCCATGCCAAGCAGATCCATGAGCCGACAGGAGGTCTGCAAACCATACCCCTCACGTGGCCATTTGCAGTCTGGGGGCTGGATATCCTGGGCCCATTTCCTCGAGCGCCAGGGGGCTATCGCTACCTCTATGTCGCCGTGGACAAGTTCACCAAGTGGGCTGAAGTCGAGGCCGTCCGCACCATCCCTGCTGGTTCTGCGGTCAAGTTCATCAAGGGCATCGTGAGCCGGTTCGAGGTGCCGAACCGCATCATTACTGACAACAGTTTGCAGTTCACCAGTAACCTCTTCAAAATGTACTGTGCTAACCTTGGAACGTAGATATGCTACGCTTCGGTGGTGCACCCCCGAAGCAACGGCCAGGCTGAGCGGGCCAACGCAGAAGTCCTGAGGGGCCTCAAGACCAGGACATTCAAGAAGAACTGGAGGCCTGCGGCAGAGGTTGTCACGACGAGCTTCAGTCCGTGTTGTGGTCCGTCTGCACAACCGCGACCAAGCCGACTGGGAAGACCCCCTTCTTCCTGGTCCACGGAGCCGAAGCGGTCCTCCCTCACGAGGTCAGGCGTCGTTCCGCGCGTGTCCTGGCGTTCGATGAGACGCAGCAGGACGCCATGCGGGGGATGGACCTCATGCGCCGGGAGGAGCGCTGCCGTAAGAAGGCCATGAGCGACAAAGGTATCAACAAGCACTGCGGCGATACCACTGCCGCAACATCCGCCCCAGAACTCTCGAGGTCGGGGACCTCGTGCTCCGACGGGTCCTCTCCAGGGAGGGACTGCATAAGCTCTCTCCCATGTGGGAGGGCCCGTTCAAAGTTGTTCATGTTTCCAGGCCCGGCTCCGCGCACTTGAAGACTCAGGAGGGAGTACCTATCCAGAACGCGTGGAACATCCAGCACCTCCGGAGGTTTTACCCCTAAAAAGGCCCAGAGCCTGTGAAGAAGGCGAATGCCTGTGAAGCTCAACTTTTTGGAAAAGGCCCAGAGCCTGTGAAGAAGGCGAATGCCTGTGAAGCTCAACTTTTTGGAAAAGGCCCAGAGCCTGTGAAGAAGGCGAATGCCTATGAAGCTCAACTTTTTGGAAAAGGCCTAGAGCCTCTGAAGAAGGCGAATGCCTGTGAAGCTCATCTTTTTGAAAAAGGCCCAGAGCCTGTGAAGAAGGCGAACGCCTGTGAAGCTGTCGCGTTTTGGGAAAGGCCCGGAGCCTGTGAAGAGGGCCAATGCCCATGAAGCTTGCCTCCCCGAAGAAAGGCCCGGAGCCTGTGAAGAAGGCCAACGCCTGTGAAGCTCGCCGCCTGTGACACTCTCACGTAATAATGAGTTGGGGCTATACACACCCCGGAGTCTCAAGGGTGCCGGCCTCATGCCCTGGGGCTCCCTCCCACGCCCAGTGGCAGCACTTAGCTCCGCGCTGGTGAGAAGATGTCGAAGACTAGATTAGGTGCCGGACGCGGCTCTTTCATTTGCTTTCTGCAGTTGGCTAGTTCATTCTCATTTGGAGTTTTATCGAAGCTATCGCCGCCTTTTGACTTGTGGTTCTTCGACTTTTTCGCTCTCCTGCCTCGATTTCTCTTGCGCAAGGGCTCGCGAGGTGGGAGCCCCAGGCGCCCTCGCGAGTGATCCTGTCCCTATCGCTCGAGGTTTCACGGCCCGGGTCCGCTACAGGAGCGCCCCTCCAGTCCATGCCTCACGGGCACCATGACACGAACACAGGGCCTGGGTCGGTTGCCCCCACGGTTGAGGCTGGAGATTACCTACGCGCGGGCATGCGACAGAAAGGAACAATACTGAAGTGACAGAAACAGTACGATGATTGACGATGATAACCCAAACACGCCCCCACGGGGCCCCACACTGTTGTCTTTTTTGCGCAGGAGAAAAGAAAGGAAAGAACAAAGTAGGCGAAGCTTGCCCTATGTCGGCCCTCAGGGAAGACTCGAGCCGCCTCCGGAGCTCAGGAGGACTCCCTCTCACGCTTCACCGGGGCGCGACAGCGGGCAGACCCGCTGCCGCCCTCCAAGTAGGCGCGACGGCGTGGAGGCTGACCGCGGCCGCTGCTAGAAGAGGCGCTACCCGAAGAAGAGCTGGTGAAGCTTGAGGAGTCTCGGGCGATGCCGACCACGCGCGCGCTGTCCTCTCCATCCTCGCCAGGGCTGAGTCCCTGGCCACGGTCGTCGTCTTCAGGGCAGCACCCTGCGCGGAGACCATCTTCCCCAAACACCCTCACATAGAGGGTGGCATCGCCATCGAACTTGAAGTGTAGAGTGCACCGGCGGCTCAGGCCATGCGCGCGGGCAAATGTCTGCCAGCCGTGGGTCAAGGCCAGGCTCTCGGATGCAGAGACCTCCAGTGAAGCCCACGAGGCCTGGCTGCAGCAGCCATCTGCCTGGAGCCAGAGGCCGCCCAAGGCGCCAGCTAGGAGCTCTCCTAGGAGGAAGCGAGGGAGTTGAAGCCGGGCGCTGGTTGGCTCCGCCGCCCACACAATGAACTCCGGCAGCACCTCCGCAGTATGGCGGCGCGGCCTCGGGGGCCGCACGGCCGGAGCATGCCCCCCGGCCATGGCCATCCGCTCATCGCCGCGCAGAGGACCACCTCCACGACCGCGGGGGGCCGCCATGGAGGCCACAGGATGTTTGCGAGGGCGACCTCGACCGCGCTTGGGCGGGGGAGAGGTAGACTCGACCTGGCGAGCCTTATCTTTTTCTGCAACCGAGAACTTCCTGGGCGGAGCCATGAAGAAGAAGGAGAAGCAAGAGGGGGTAGACTGGAAGGGCGCGCGCCGTTCCGTACTTATAGCCGGCGAAGGCCAACCGTCGACCACCACGATCGCAGGTAATCATGACCCGCTTTGCATGCAGGGACTTGTCGAATCCGTGCAGTTGCCGAGGCGTCGTGGGGAAGCAGAGGCGCCCGCGTCCAATCAACCGCTACGCGGCGCCCAAGGCCGCAGGCTGTTAGGGCCCGCGACGCCAGACTTGCCCCTTCGCTCTCGCTGGCTAAGTCCGGCGCGCCATGGGCCCGGGGCTCTGTCGGCGTTCGGGAACGGGGTCCCAGACTTGCTCGCGCGGCCCGCGGGCGTGGCTCAAAGGGGGCCCAACGTGGCCCATCTTCATCAACACAAGCTCAAGACCCTCGCGAGGGGCCAAGCCTCGCGGGGCGGACAACAAGGAGCTTCTTCAGGCACAACCTCATCAGGCTGGCTCACGAGGAGGCGGAGAGTTCAAGGCGGGGTACCTCGCGAGGTGCCCATGACGCAAGCCATGACGACCAAGGGCGCCAGTCGGGCGCCAGCCCACGCAGTGTCCTACTTTCCTCTTTGGTGCAAAGGGAGCAAGCGCAGGCGAGAGCATCAAGCAAAGCACCTATTTCGGTGCAATGAGAGCAAGACCAGCCCAACGGCAGGGAGGAAGTCATTGTGGAGCCCAAGCAGGCGTCACCGCCGGAGCCTTTGATAGGCGAGGACCAACTTTAGTTAGGATAGGTGTACCCGCTGTTCCCCTTCAAAATGGCCAATTGTTGGCGCCCTTCCCGCTCAATATTTGGGGAGAGGCCCAGGGCCTTTGCCTATAAATAGGACTAGCCACCCCTGTGGTAGAGGCATCTCGATCCTCACCAAGAAACCAAGAGATAGAGCGACGAACTCCTCCTAGCAGTTCATCGTGATCACCAAGAATGCACTCATGAGGCTGTTCTTCCTTGTATTGTTCATCATCAGCCCAAGAGGCAATCCACCACACCACACACCGGAGTAGGGTATTACACCACAATGGTGGCTGAACCAAGATAAACCCCGTGTCTCTTGTGTTGTTTCTTTCGTAGTTAGATCCTAGCGATTCGGCGAGGAGCACGTAGATAGAGGGCGAAACCTCCGCGCGCATCCCAGAGTTCGAACCTCAAGGGTCTGCCGGAACTGGAAATCCGACAAGGTTGCATCATATACAACACTTCTTTAAGAAATATCCATTTAAGGAATGCAGTTTTGACATCCATTTGCCATATTTCATAAAATATGGCAATTGTTAACATGATTCAGATGGATTTAAGCATCGCTATAGTTGAGAAAATCTCATTGTAGCCAACACCTTGAACTTGTCGAAAACCTTTTGCGACAAGTCGAGCTTTGTAGATAGTAACACTACTATCAGTGTCCGTCTTCCTCTTGAAGATCCATTTATTTTCTATGGCTTCCCGATCATCAGGCAAGGCCACCAAAGTCCACACTTTGTTCTCATACATGGATCCCATGTCAGATTTCATGGCCTCAAGCCATTTCGCGGAATCTAGGTTCATCATTGCATCCTCATAGTTCGTAGGTTCATCATGGTCTAGTAACATGACTTCCAGAATAGGATTACGGTACCACTCTGGTGCGGACCGTACTCTGGTTGACCTACAAGGTTCTATAGCAACTTGATCTGAAGTTTCATGATCATCATCATTAGCTTCCTCACTAATTGGTGTAGGAATCACTGGAACTGATTTCTATGATAAACTACTTTCCAATTCAGGAGTGTCGGCGTTGCTCGGGAACGGGGTCCCCAGATTGCTCGCTCATGTCTGCTGGCGTGGCTCCACCAAAGGCTCAAAGACGCCCGTCTTCATGAGCCAAACACTCAAGACCCTCGCGAGGGGCCAAGCCGTGCGGGGCGGACGACACAAGGCCTCCTCAGTGGCGGTCATACCAGGCAGGATCACGAGGAGGCGGAGAGATCAAGGCAAGGGGTACCTCGCGAGGCTCCCATGACGCAAGCCATGATGACCATGGCCAGGCGGGCGCTAGGACGCGCAATGTCCTCGTTCCCCCTTTGGTGCTAAGGGGGCAAGCGCAGGCGCATAGTACCGAGGCATCAGGCAAAGGTTTCCATATCGGCGCAATAAGACCAAGACTAGCAGGACGGCAGGACGGAGATCATCTTGGAGCCTAAGACGGCGTCATCACCAGCGCCTTTGATAGGCGAAGACCACCTTTAGTCAGGATAGCTTGTACTAGCTGTCCGCTTTGAAATTGGCCGTTGTTGGATCCCTTGCCGCTCAATATTTGGGGAGAGGACCAGAGCCTCTATAAATAGGACTAGCCACCACAGTAGAAGGGACGGATCAATTCCTCCCCGAGCAACCCGCCAAGCATAAGAACACCTCTCCTCGCGAGGCTGTTCTTCCTTTGTATTGTTCATCATCAGACCAAGAGGCAATCCACCACCACCACCACACAGGAGTAGGGTATTACACCACAACGGTGGACCAAACTTGTATAAATCTCGCATCTCTTGTGCTATGAGTTTGTTGAGTTAGCTTAGGGATCACGGCGAGGCTAAGAGCGAGATTCGGTGGGGGGAAATCTTCGTGCGCGCCCCAGTGTTCGAACCTTAAGGGTTTTGCCAGAACCCGATATCCGACATTTGGCGTGCCGGGGAGGGATGCATGATCCGCGTCCCATCGCTTTTTCGCGTCCATGTCTGGCGATCCGATGACCAACGCCGACCACTGGGCGGCCTGGCCTGCCCGGGTCACGCCGCCTGCCCAAGAAGACCTCAACCCCGTGCCCCAGGTGGCTCGTGTGCTGCAGAGCGCTGCGGGGCAAGGGCGGCGCGGTCACACACCGCCCGTCCTTACTCTGCGGCAGATGCGGGCAGCTGCAAGGGCCTCAAGCCACGCTGCGGCTACGCCGCCGCACACCCGACGGGAACAAGCAAACATGAGGGCCGCGCTCACCGTGGCTCGGGAGCTGCTGCAATGCAGGTTGATGGAGAGCGGTCGGGATGCATTGCTGGAACACATTGCCGAGCTCCTGGGTGCCGCGGCCTTAGGGGCACCGCCTTTCTACTTCCTGATTGCACCCCGGGCCTCGGCCGGACTGCACGGCGGACCTCTCCGTGCCCGCGTGCCCCCAAGCATGCCACAAGGCTTCATCGACAGTAGCTCAGCCGTCGGCACTGGACGCCGGATCACACCCGCGCCACCTTTGGTGAGTGAGGGCATGCACGTTGCCGCCTACGGCCCGTGCGGGCCGCTGCCCTACCATACTCAAGACGGCGCGCTAGGCCGTCCCTATGGAGTGTGGGGCACTATAGCGAAGTCTTCGAGGTGGCAGCTTTGGAGGCCTACGTGCCCCGCATGGTGGATCGGGAGTACTCGCTGGAAGACGACCCTGGCTCGTTCGTCGGGCCAGGCAGGGAAGAAGAGACGCCAGAGGCCGAGCCCTTCCAGGAGCCTCAAGGGAACCTCACCAAACGCGCCGACCGCAGCAGTTACCGGGTACCGCTAATACCTCAGGAGCAAGCTTATGCTAACCATGGGTCACAGGAGGGTTAGGTCGCAGCAGCATGCGGCTGCCCCAGCTCGGCAACCTCCCTTCCACCAGGAGGAGCGCACTGGGGGCTATAGGAGAGGAGCCGGGAGCCAGGCCCCTCCCCACGACGCATGGAGCAAGGCGTCCCCCGCAGGTAGGCCCTCTGCCGGGGAGGTGCTGCAAAGCCTACCCCCGGCAGAAGACCCGTGGTCGCCGAGGGCAACGCTGGTGTCCCCTTTGCCCCTTTGGCGTCGTCCTGGTTTCCAGTCACCGTCAATGGTGATTGAGGGTGGCGCAAGGCGGGGCCCTCGTCTGGCAATATGAAGCAAGGCCCGGTGAGCTCACTGCCCGTGACACTCTCACGTAATAATGAGTGGGGCCGTGCACGCCCCGGAGTCTCCGGAGTGCCGCCCTTGGGCCTCGAGGGCTCCCTCCCACGCCCAGTGGCAGCACTTAGCTCCGCGCTGGTGAGAAGACCTCGAAGACTAGACTAGGCGCCGGACGCGGCCATTTGCTTTTTGACTCCCTTTCTGTAGTCAAGCTTCCTTGCTTCGGATTTAAGTTGGAGTTGAATTTTCATTTGTGCGTGCGGGGAGGGTGACTTTTCTCATTCGTGTGATTTCTTGCGTTCTGGTTCCTGCCTTAATTTGGAGTTCGCACCGGCTGCCTCCCCTCGCGAGCCCCTTGCGGGTGGGGCTGGGCGAAGCGCATGCACATTGTGCGCATGCCGTACTACTGTGGCACTTGCTCTCGCGAGGCCCACTAGACCGGGTCGGCAGGTCCCTCTAGGGATCCTTGGAAGCTCACTACCTCACGAGCTGGTTCAGGACCTGTCCTGGCTAAAGGTAAACTGCAACGGCAAGCTCGCCGTAGAACCCATAGGCTCATAGAAGTATATATTCAGCTTGGCCCTGAGGGCATAAAAACGGCAATCTTTTACATGAGGGGCATCCCCTCCCCAAAATGCTCTTACAACCTTTGGGGCCGCGCCCGAGCTTATGTATGCAGGATAAACAGCAAAGACACACGGGATTAGTCAGACATATCGCTCATCGCGTCCCCCGGGTCGCCTCCAGATGCATCGCTGGCGTCGCTGTCACCGGTGCCACCATCACCATCATCGACCATGTCGCCTTCGTCCGTCGCGACTACCACCCCGTCATCTTCGGACGCAAAGGCCCTGACAAGCGCATCCACGTTGTCCTCCACCCACCGTGCCAGGTCACCCCGGATGGCCTTGGGCACCAGGGCGATGGCGGCGTCAAAGTCGAAGTCAGTATTGATGTTCTAAAGATGGCTGAAGACGCGGGAAAACGCGCGCCCGAGCAGGCTGCAGCTCCTCTCCTCAACAAGCTGGTGAGCTCTCTCGGAGCAGTTCTCCAGGCGCATCACCACGTCGGTAAAGAAGCGGAGATGACTGGCATAATTGGTCGCGTGAGGATGCGGGGCGTTCTCATTACAGATGTTTCCCAGGGCCGCGTTGGCCCTATTCCTGAGATCCTGGAGCATGGGGCCGAGCATGTGCTCCAATGTCTGCCATTGAAGCATTTCCTCCCTGTTTTGCTGAGCGACAGGCTCGGCATCGCCAACCCGTTGCTGAAGAGGAAGCAGCTCGGCGCGGGCTGAGGCCAGCTCGGCCCCTGCCGAAACCAGGGCGGCCACGGCGGCCTCTGCGCGCCGTTCTGCTTCGGTCAGTTTGGACCTGAGGGCAGCAGTCCTGCCCGCAACCTCGGCTTCAACCAGCTTCAGGTCGTACCCGCTCGCAAGCTTTGCACGAGCCTCATCCACGCGGTGGTCGACTTCCTCCTGGACCTGGGCCTCGCGCACGCCAACTGCGTCCTCCGCTTGGGTAACTTGGCGCTCCCTTGTCTCCAACCGCTCAAGATCAAGATTGCGCTCAGCGTCCTCCAGCGTCAACGCTTCCTCACGGTTCCGGAGCTCCTCCTCCTTGACAGGCGTACCCCTCAGCGACGCAAGGGCGGCTTGGCGCAACTCCACTTGCTGCTCCAAGGAGGCGCTCCAGGCTTGGAGCTCCCACGCGCGCTTCTCTGCGATCTCGCGACGACGATCTGCTTCCCGGGCCTCCTCCAAAGCTCGGAACAGGCCTCTCGCGAGGTCGCAAGGGACGCTTCGGCCTTTGCATTGTCAAGCTCGCGCTGGTGGCACGTGAGGTTGATGGCCACCTTCAGTTTAAGTTGCTCCTCGATCAGCCGCAGGCCCTCGGCTTCAAGACGCGCGTCTACATCCGCAAGCTCTCCACCAAGCTGGCCGATCGCATCCATCGCATTTTGGAAGAACTCATGGCGGACGACACTTCGCTCAAGGCGTGAGCTTCAAAGACGCCTCCGACGTGGTGCCCGATCTTTGGCGCCGTCGACGGAAGTCAAGCGGCACGCCTCTCGAGGGGCTGGCGACCCCATGATCGCCAGCCGGGCCTCGCAAGGGAGTTGGACCGCTGCAGGCTCGCCACTTGAAGAGGAGCCCATGATTGACGCTAACTAGCTACCATCCATGACCAAAGGAGGAGCCCTGGGTAGGCGGTCATGCTCCAGGCAAGGTTGAGAAGGAAAGGCGGCAAGGGCATGGGCTCAAGGCACCTTGCAGGCAGGCTTGCTTCTCCGGCCGATCCCGCGCCAAGGGCGGCGTGCAGGCTTGGCATGCTCAAGGCTAGCAATGAAGGCGAGGTCGGAGGAGGTTGCTTCTCGGGAGACTCCGCGGGCTTGGCAGGAGGGGCCCTGAAGAGCCATAGTCAGGAGAGGAAGCAGCGATTGGGGAATCACAAGGATAAGGTACTTACTCGTCTATGGCGATGTACTTTCTATGTTTCAACGACCGGATGGTGCCACCACTGCAGCCCGAAGACTCCTTCCTCTTGCGAAGCGCGGCGAAGTCCATGTGGAACCGGCCTAAGCGCTGGACCTGGGAGCCAGCGCGGCCCACGGCTGGAGAGGCACACAGGCGGTCGACCTCAGGAGCACCAAGCTGGGAAGAGCAATCAGGCTCCACCTCATGCCGGCTTGCCAAGGTCTCAGGAGCCCCGGCCTCAGGAGCCGCAGGCTGCATCTCCCCCTCAACGACCGCCCCAGAACGAGCGTCACGGGTTCCGGAGGACGGTGCCTCAGAAACCCCAGGCGGCGTAGGCACCTCGACACCCGCACCTCCGGCCTCAAGCGATGCTTGCCTCCCTGTGACCACTCTTGGAGTAAGCTCGGTGCTGGCGGCAAGGAGGGGAGCCACGGCGACATGATTCTCGCGAGGCCCCACAAGGCCAACCGGGCGCAGCCCCCATTCGTCGAAGGAGGGCATCTGTCCCGCGAACTCAACCCTGTTCGAGCAGAGGTACAAGAGACAACCCTCTTGCGGCATATCACCTGGAAAGGGGTAGCCAGTCAAGACTTCAAGCATCGTCCTTTGCGCTTCGGGCGAGAGCCCCGGCTCCTGAAGCCTCATGTGATCCTAGTCACCGGTCAGGGCCCACATTGGCCAGGAATGGCATTGTAGGGGGGCAATGCGACACCGAAGGAACTCCTTCACCACCTGGGGCGCAGTCACGCCAAGGTCTCTCAACCTCTTCAACCGGAGCCAGACAGAGGAAAGGCGAGGGCTCGCGAGCCACTTGTGGCCCCTGCCGAAGTTGGGGATGGCGGGCGACGACGAAGACGAGAGAAAGGGGCTGAGCACTCCGACATCCACGTACACCCACCACGTCCGAAACCCGCTCGTGGTTGGTGGGAGATCAAAATCAATCCCCGAGGCGGCCGTCTCGGCCACAACCCGGAAGCTCAGGCACCCCGAGCACTGCGAGGCGTCGGTCAGATGCAGCGAGAAGGAATGGCGCAAGAGGGCAATAGAAGGAGCAATGCCCACCATGGCCTCGCAAACAAAGGCGAAGACGGTGAGAAGGGCAACGGATTGGGGATCAAGATGCAACATGTGAATCTGGTAATGGGAAAGCACTACGTTGAAGAAGGCAGAGAAAGGGGGAACCATGCCAGCCCACAAGGCGTCAACAAAGAACCGAACCTTAGTGGATGACCTGTCAGTGGAGGCCCGGGGCGCAGGTCAAGCAACCGCCCTTACCCACTCGTTGAAGCTGGAGGCGAGCGCAGGGCAGACCTTGCCCATGGCCTCTAGGTTGAGCACCCGCGACCGGCCGACAGCGGGCTCGATTGTCAGAGGCGGGTTAGCTAAGGACAGAGGCTTCTTCCCCTTCTCCGTGTTAGTCGGTGCCATGGCAATGGAGGGGGCAGAACTCAAGTTAGATTGGAAGTGGAAGTAGGGGCTTGAGGAAGAAAGGAGAATAGGAAGCATGCTGCCTGCGAGGGGGAAATGACTGTGTAGGGCGCCGTGGCTGCCTAGCCAGGCGGATATTGGGGCAGTGTGGGGAAGCGGAGATGCCAACGTCCAATCAGTCGCCACGTGTCGACCAAGGCCGTAGGCTGTTGGGGCCCGCGGAGCTCCACACTTGCCCTTTGGCTTCGCCGCTAAGCCAAGTCCAAGCGCCTTTGGGCGGGGGCTCTTCACATGCGTTCTAGGAACAGGGGTCCCAGACATGCTCGCTCATGCCGGGCGTGGCTCCACCAGTGGCCCAGTACGTCCCGTCTTCATCAACCAAACACTAAAGACCCTTGCGAGGGGCCAAGCCTCGCGGGGCAGATGACACAAGGCCTCCTCAGGGGCGGCCTCACCAGGCAGGCTCACGAGGAGGCAGAGAGATCAAGGCAAGGGGTACCTCGCGAGGCTCCCGTGACGCAATCCTGACGACCAAGGCCAGACGGGCACCAGGCGGGCACTAGCATGCGCAGTATCCTCGTTTCCCCTTTGGTGCTAAGGGGGCAAGCGCAGGCATGGAATACCGAGGCATCAGGCAAAGGTTTCCATATCATTGCAATAGGACCAAGACCAGCAGGACGGCAGGACGGAGATAATCTTGGAGCGCAAGATGGCGTCGTCACCAGCGCCTTTGACAGGCGAAGACCACCTTTAGTCAGGATAGCTTGTACTAGCTGTCCCCTTTAAAATTGGTTGTTGTTGGATCCCTTCCCGCTCAATATTTGGTGATAGGACCAGGGCCTCTGTAAATAGGATTAGCCACCACAGTAGAAGGGACGGATCAATTCCTCCTTGAGCAACCCGCCAAGCATAAGAACACCTCTCCTCGCGAGGTTGTTCTTCCTTTGTACTGTTCATCATCATCCCAAGAGGCAATCCACCACCACCACACAGGAGTAGGGTATTACACCACAACGGTGGCCCGAACCTGTATAAATCTCGTGTCTGTTGTGCTGTGAGTTCATTGAGATAGCTTAGGGATCGCGGCGAGGCTGGGAGCGAGATTCGGTAGGGGGAAATCTTCATGCGCACCCCAGTGTTCGAACCTTAAGGGTATTGCCGGAACCCGATATCTGACAGGGAGAAGGTACAATTACCTCATCAAGTTCTACTTTCCTCCCACTCACTTCTTTCAAGAGAAACTCCTTCTCTAGAAAGGATCCATTCTTAGCAACGAATATCTTGCCTTCAGATCTGTGATAGAAGGTGTACCTAACATTTTCTTTTGGGTATCCTATGAAGATGCATTTCTCCAATATGGGTTCGAGCTTATCAGGTTGAAGCTTTTTCACACAAGCATCGCAGCCCCAATATTTAAGAAACGACGGCTTAGGTTTGTTGCCAAACCATAGTTCATACGATGTCGTCTCAACGGATTTTGACGGTGCCCTGTTTAACGTGAATGCAACTGTCTCTAATACATAATCCCAATACGATAGTGGTAAATTGGTAGGAGACATCATAGATCGCACCATATCTAATAAAGTGCGGTTACAACGTTCGGACACACCATTACGCTATGGTGTTCCAGGTGGCGTGAGCTGTGAAACTATTCCACATTGTTTTAAATGAAGGCCAAACTCGTAACTCAAATATTCACCTCCACGATCAAATTGTAGAAACTTTATTTTCTTGTTACAATGATTCTCCACTTCACTCTGAAATTCTTTGAACTTTTCAAATGTTTCAAACTTGTGTTTCATAATGTAGATATACCCATATCTGCTCAAATCAACTGTGAACCTCAGAAAATAATGATACCTTCCACGAGCCTCAACACTCATCGGACTACATACATCAGTATGTATTATTTCTAATAAGTCATTAGCTTGTTGCATTGTTCCGGAGAATGGTGTTTTAGTCATCTCGCCCATAAGGCATGGTTCACAAGTATCAAATGATTCATAATCAAGTGATTCCAAAAGCCCATCAGCATGGAGTTTCTTCATTCGCTTTATACCACTATGACCTAAACGGCAGTGCCACAAGTATGTTGCTCTTTCATTATCAACTTTGCATCTTTTGGCATCGATATTATGAATATGTGTATCACTACGATCGAGATTCAATAAATCATCAACACTGGGTGTACGACCATAGAAGGTTTTATTCATGTAAATAGAATACCAATTATTCTCTATCTTAAATTAATAATCGTATTGCAATAAACATGATCTAATCATATTCATGCTTTAACGCAAACACAAAATAACATTTATTTAGGTTCAACTCTAATCCCGAAAGTATAGGGGGTGTATGTTGATGATCATATCAATCTTGGAACCACTTCCAACATATATCGTAACTTCACCCTCAACTAGTCTCTATTTATTTTGCAACTCCTGTTTTGAGTTACTAATCTTAGCAACTGAACAAGTATCAATTACCCAGGGGTTACTACGAGCACTAGTAAGGTACACATCAATAACATGTATATCAAATATACCTTTGTTCACTTTGCCATCCTTCTTATCCACCAAATATTTGGGGTAACTCGCTCCAAAGGACCATTTCCTTTGCAAGAGAAGCACTTAGTTTCGTGCTTAGGTCCAGCTTTGGGATTCTTCACGGGAGTGACAACTTGCTTGCCATTCTTCTTGAAGTTCCCTTTCCTTCCCTTTGCCCTTTTCTTGAAACTAGTGATCTTGTTTAATCATCAAACTTGATGCTTTTTCTTGATTTCTACCTTCGTTGATTTCAGCATCATGAAGAGCTCGGGAATCGCTTTTTTCATCCCTTGCATATTATAGTTCATCACGAAGTTCCAGTAACTTGGTGATGGCGACTAGAGAACTCTATCAATCACTATCTTATCTGGAAGATTAGCTCCCACTTGATTCAAGCGATTGTAGTACCCAGACATTCTGAGCACATGCTCACTAGCTGAGTTATTCTCCTCCATCCTTTTAGGCGAAGTACTTGTCAGAGGTCTCATACCTCTCGACACGGGCATGAGTCTGAAATACCAATTTCAGCTCTTGGAACATCTCATATGCTCTGTGGCATTTCAAAACGTTTTTGAAGTCCCGGTTCTAAGCCGTAAAGCATGGTGCACTAAACTATCAAGTAGTCATCATATTGAGCTAGCCAAACATTCATAACATCTGCATCTGCTCCTACAATAGGTTTGTCACCTAGCGGTGCATCAAGGACATAATTCTTCTGTGCAGCAATGAGGATAACTTCAGATCACGGACCTAGTCCGCATCGTTGCTACTATCATCTTTCAACTTAGTTTTCTCTAGGAACATATCAAAAAACACAGGGAAGCTACAACGCGAGCTATTGATCTACAACATAATTTGCAAATACTATTATGACTAAGTTCATGATAAATTAAAGTTCAATTAATCATATTACTAAAGAACTCCCACTTAGGTGGACATCCCTCTAGTCATCTAAATGATCACGTGATCCATATCAACTAAACCATGTCCGATCATCACGTGAGATGGAGTAGTTTTCAATGGTGAACATCTCTATGTTGATCATATCTACTATATGATTCACATTCGACCTTTCTATCTCAGTGTTCCGAGGCCATATCTGCATATGCTAGGCTCGTCAAGTTTAACCCGAGTATTCTGCACGTGCAAAACTGGCTTGCACATGTTGTATGTGAACATAGAGCTTATCACACCCAATCATCACATGGTGTCTCGGCACGATGAACTGTAGCAATGGTGCATACTCATGGAGAACACTTATACCTTGAAATTTAGTAAGGGATCATCTTATAATGCTACCGTCGTACTAAGCAAAATAAGATGCATAAAAGATAAACATCACATGCAATCAAAATATGTGACATGATATGGCCATCATCATCTTGTGCTCATGATCTCCGTCACCGAAGCATCGTCATGATCTCCATCATCACCGGCTTGACACCTTGATCTCCATCGTAGCATCATTGTCGTGTCGCCAACTATTGCTACTGCGACTATCTCTACCGCTTAGTTATAAAGTAAAGCAATTACATGGCGATTGCCTTTCATACAATAAAGCGACAACCATATGGCTCCTGCCAGTTGCCGATAACTCTGTTATAAAACATGATTATCTCATACAGCAATTTATATCACATCATGTCTTGACCATATCACATGACAACAAGCCCTACAAAAACAAGTTAGACGTCCTCTACTTTGTTTTGCAAGTTTTACGTGGCTGCTATGGGCTTCTAGCAAGAACTGTTCTTACCTACACATCAAAACCACAACAATTTTTCGTCGTGTGTTGTTTTAACCTTCAACAAGGACCGGCTGTAGTCAAACTTGATTCAACTAAAGTTGGAGTCACGGACACCCGCCAGCCACCTATGTGCAAAGCACGTCGGTAGAACCAGTCCCATGAACGCGGTCATGTAATGTCGGTCCGGGCCGCTTCATCCAACAATACCGCCGAATCAAAGTAAGACGTTGGTGGTAAGCAGTATGACTATTATCGCCCACAACTCTTTGTGTTCTACTCGTGCATATCATCTACGCATAGACCTGGCTTTGATACCACTGTTGGGGAACATAGTAAGTCAAAAAAAATTTTCTACAATCACACAAGATCTATCTAGGAGATGCATAGCAACGAGACGGGAGATTGTGTCCACGTACCCTCGTTGACCGAAAGCGGAAGCGTTTAGTAACGTGGTTGATGTAGTCGAACGTCTTCATGATCCAACCGATCCAAGTATTGAACGTACGACACCTCCGTGTTCAGCACACTTAGCATGATGACGTTCCTCGTGCTCTTGATCTAGCTGAGGATGAGGGAGAGTTTCGTCAGCACAATGGCGTGGCGACGGTGATGATGAAGTTACCGGCGTAGGGCTTTGCCTAAGCACTAAGACGATATGACCGAGGTGTTAAACTGTGAAGGGGGCACCACACACGGCTAAGAGATTGTCTGTTGTGCTTTGGGGTGCCCACCTGCCCCCATATATAAAGGAGGAGAGGGGGAGGCCGGCCGGCCCTGTAGGGAGCGCCAAGAGGGAGGAGTCCTACTAGGACTCCATGTCCTAGTAGGATTCCCCTTGGTGGAAGCGGGGAAGAAGGAAGGGAGAGGGAGATGGAGAGGGAAAGGGGGGCCACGCCCCCTCCCCTAGTCCTATTCGGACTCCCCATGGGGGGGGTGACGGGTGTCCTGGACTAGGGGGTACTCACCACATCGACTCCCGATTAGTTAGATTGGGCCGATGACCCCCATGGCCGTATACTCATGGGCCAGTTCGGACAGCTCCTGCTGCATACAAGGAAGACTCCACAAGACTTGGCGCCCAAGGCGAGGACTCTCCTAAACCCTAGGCCTCCGGTGTATTATATAAACCGAGGCCAGGCTAGTCAACAGACAATCTCATATTCATTATTGTCATCTCGTGGTAGACATATGTACTCTGTACTATCCCCATATGAATACAATCAAAAGCAGGACATAGGGTTTTAGCTCCATCAAGAGGGCCCGAACCTGGGTAAAATCCGTGTCCATGTTACCATCGCTCCAAGACGCCTAGCTTAGGACCCCTACTACGAGATACGCCGGATATTGAACCGATATTGGTACTTTCATTGAGAGCCTGCTAGGTGGTCATCGTGGTTCGATGGGAGCTAAAATCGACCATCAGGTTATATTTTCCAGTTCATTCTGTTTCACATATATTATCTTTCTTTTTTTTGCAAATTATTGCTCCCGGCTTTGAGCTATGTTTGCAGAACTAAAATTAGGTCAGAACTCTCCGGGCGGTAGTTCCTGGCGAGACGTCGGATTGCTGTGCCCGAAGACAAATCACCTCGGCCGACGAACACAGGCGCATGTGCAGATCCGTGTTCTATTGAAATCCCAAGAGCAGCGTTAGACCAAACTAATGGTGTCCAAACCGATCTGGCCGACTGCAAATTTGTTGCAGTGTTGGGAGCTGACACGCGGCCGGCTGTGCGACATGCCTTTTGGGCTGCAAGGCTGGCCGACCAAGCCACTTTTTTAGGCACTCAAGCACACGGGAAGCAGGATTGCATGCATGAGGAAGGATCTTTTCCTTCTCTATCCTTTTTCAAATCCAGATACTTGTGCGCCCGCTAGTCCTCTACTAGTACTACTTTTTGTTGAAAACTGCATAGGCCGAAGTATTAGTATAAAAGTGCTAGTTCTTGCAGCACGGTTTTTCAGGTCTAATTAACGAATAGTGCAAACTAACTATGCACTAGCGTTTCACAAGCATCTGCAGGTGAAATTTTTCGTCTGCGGTCTGACGGAGCCGTATCCGGATCCGCCCTATATGTTGTCACTCATCCATCTTCATTGATCTTGGCACCAGGCAATTTATTGCCGTCCAGAGATCGGCAAGCGACAATGTCCAAACGAAGCGGTGAACGCATCCAAGATAATTCGGGCGCTGGCTCCTATGCAGCCCCGGTCACGAGGAGTGCCAAGGACAGGCCAGTGCCAAATGCAGCCGCGGACGCTCCACGGCAGCGGCCGGCAGTCCAGGGAGATTTCTCCTCTTTTTCATTTTTCTCTCGATATGCCTTTGCTTATGGGTGGTTGTTATCATCCACTTATAGTAGTATTTTTGCGGCTTCCGTATACCAAAGTGCTAACGATCAATGATCAGTTTTTGCAGCAAGACTTAGTTGAAAAATACTACTACTATTTGACTAGTTAGTAGTACTTTACGTTGTCGAGGAATACTACCAGATCGGCGCGATACACACAGGACTTGTTAAGTCGAATTGATGAACCGTGCAAACTAGCTCTGCATTAACCGGCGTTTTATCTGTACGCTTTTGCCCGCAGCCCGACGGACATTACGTCTGCAAACAGACCTCGGTTCTCAGACTTTATTTATTTAATTATTTAATTCACTTAAGTTATTTAAGTAGAAGAACTTCAAAAAAAAAGATATATTATTATTATCATTACTTGTTATTACTTCTGTCTTGCACTATTTTATGTGTGCAGGTAACCAACTTCGACTGTGTCACACGGTCAACTCTATGGGCCGATGGCGTCGTCCTGCCTGCATCGATCAAGTTGTGGCATCGCCTCAGTGCGCGTCCTTGTGCCAGCATCTCCGTGGCAACTTTGTCGAGACAACCTTGGCGTTCAGGCCATATTTCTTTAATTATTTACTTTACTTAAATTCATTAAGTAGAGGATTTTTTTTTAAAAAAATATTATTATCTCTGGCTTGCACTATTTTACTGTCCAGGCAATTGACTTAGATCGGGCCGCACTATCCCCTCGGTGTGGTGTCCTCGACGCCCACCTCCATCGACTAAATTATGTCATCGCCTTGGAGCGCTACCCTATGTCGGGAACCCCGCATCGTTGCTTCATCAACCTACTCGGCCGGAGATTCCAGTGTCACCCGGTGACCTGGTCGATCACATCGGGCTTGGGGGCTTCACCTCTTCGGAGTGCCGAGCTCTTCGCTCGGCCACATCGGGCTTGGGGGCTGAGACCTTGTCCCGCACCAAGCTCGGACCGCGTCATCGATGCCGAACACATTAACCAGCTAAGTCGCTTTGACGCTCAAAAACTCCCAGTCTTAAATTTTGTTCGATTCGACCAAGCATTATAATTTTTTTAGCAAAAAGTTGTTTGTGAAAAACTTCCTTGTCCAAACTTTGTTTGTGACACACAAATTCAAATACCCAATTTACTTGGGGGCTTCCTTTATGAAGCCTTTCCTCTTGCATATGATTATACTTGTACGGCTTCGTTCCTTGTTAGTGTATTACGCCACAATATGCACCATGTTGACTTAAGCGATTTGCAAGCTGGATTGCCTTGCTCCTGTGTTTGCCCCTACGTTCCCGATTGTTCGGCTAGGGAGTAAAGGGAGCACCTCTGCAATTGTCACTGTTAAGCTTCATGCACTAGCCAACGCAACCAAAAGTCCGAACTGATGGAAAGGGCTAGTACAATCCACATATACTATAACACCCCCTCTCACGTGTGACGGGAAGACAAGTCAACACGCAACCGGAAGAGAGCGACGCACGCTTGAAACTCACGTATGACTCAAGAGGCCTCTACGTGGACACAAAGGGGGGCTATCAGCAATTTTTAAATAAATTGCGCAAACCAGGACTTGAACTCAAGACCTTAGCTCTGATACCATGTTAAGCTTCATGCACTAGCCAATGCAACCAAAAGTCCGAACTGATGGAAAGGGCTAGTACAATCCACATATCGTAATACCACGACCGGGTCCTCCGAGCTCGACCTCGGTGGGTGAAGCCGAAGCTAAGCGACTTATTGTTTTCAATTATGGTCGGCACACAACAGAACTCATGAGTATAAAAAATCTATTGCACAAGTCTCATAGCAGCAATGAGCAACCGAAGAAAGGTATCGGTGGGGGTACTATTTCCTTCGAAGATGCTTCTTACACTTCGTTAGTAATATAGCAAAAGTTCCCTGAGTGTGCGTTGTCTGTTACAGCCTTATGGCCTGATTGCCTGGTTATCGAAAACACTGTTGATATTCTCGACAGGTGGAGTAGATAACACTTTTCGGCCCTTGGCCGAAGAGGGAGAAGCCGACGGTCGGTTAAGACGCATTTAAAGTTCGGGTGAACACAGATACGATATAAGTACTTCGGTACATACAATCATTATACATAAAATTCTTTTACCAAAGTCACTTGGGGGCTCTTAGATTTATGTGAGCTATTTTACAATAAGTGTTCTTCTTCTTAGTCGTTGCAAAGTCTTTTTTCTATCACTCCTTTTTTCGACGCGAGTGTGTGGTCAATAGCCGGGGAGCCTAATTTCTCTCTCAAAGCTGCTAAAGTTTGCTAAACTGGCCTAATGAGAAGTACTCCGCCTTCGGGATAGGAGGTTGAAGCCGTTGGCTAACCCGCTTGAAGTCTTGAGATAGGATGTGTCTTGTTATAGCACGACAGAAGCACAATTCTTTTTTTTCTTAGACCAATTTTCTGATTGGCACCGAACAATTGATCTAGTTTGGACGTTGAGTTTTTACTGACGTTTTTGGTTTTCCAATCCTATGACACTTTTCAACCATTTGTGTGTTTTCCGCATAAGTCTCATAGTGCAGCGCCGTACACCTTTAGAGATTCGGCAAAAATTCTCAGATATTGCTATATATGCATCAGTTTCGAATTGTGTCTTCAGTCAATAGTTGGTTTGCCCGGCTCATGTGCTTGCCTCCTACGTTCCGCTTTGTTCGGCTAGGTGTGCAAAGGGAGAACCACTGCGATTGTGCTTCCAGCTCGCATGGTTAAGCACCTCAGTGGAGAAAGCCGAAAACTGACTGTCACAATAAGCGTAAACTGGTCAGCGGTCCGATGATTGTATTAAATGACGGGCCGTCCATAACATTGGCCAAACTATTTACGGCTTGACCGCGGCTGTTGCCGAACACTAACCGGGGGGCTACTTGCTGGCCACCCAACTTTAAGCTCCCATGACTAAGTGAAAGTTATAAAGCCCGCATATCTGATTGCTTAGTTTCCGCTAAACACAACCGCCTTCGGGCACCGAGACGTCGGCTAAAGGTTGTTTTGTTATTTTGGAAACACCCTGCATAGCATCTACAAGGCGGTAGAAGCCGACGATGGGTCACTTTCAGATTATAAACGGTCGCAATGGAGGTAAAAATTTGGGTTCATTTAGACCACAGAGTTTGGAAGCTTTCCCCAAACTAAATCCTCAGTATTTTCCTCCCACATTGATCAGAGTTGAGGTTTCATGATCATGCTTAGCATGACAACCCAAAGAAAGAAACCGATAGCGGGATTATTTTCTTTCGAAGATGTTTCTTACATTATAAAGTAATATAACACATCTCTCCGTGTACCTTTGTTTATAAAACCGTATGGCCGGATTGCCTTGTTTGCCGTAAATCTTTGCCCTCGTAAAGGCTTTATAAAGTAGGACAAACTCTCCTCGACTGCTGACCGAGGAGGTTGAAGCCGATGGTCGGTCAACAAAGTTTTGTACAATGCGGATCCAAGCATTAATGATGTAAAGTACTTGGATACATAGAGTCATTACACATAATTTGTGATTTTACTATGGATATTGATCCTTAATTCGGCCTCCCGTGCCCGCGTTAAGGCTCGGGGGCTACTAGGCTTCGGGACTATTATTTACAAATATTAAAAGGGCACATCGATCCCTTGATATGGTGTTACCACCCGACCAGCGTCTCGGGGGCTACTGCATTGACAAATCCAATGCAGAAAATTTAAAGTGCAATATAGTTTTCAAGGAGATTATTATCCTCAGGTTGGTCGGCCGCACCCAACCTGAGTCTCGAGGACTTTGCACACCGCGTTTCTATTCCTAAGTATGTTGCCGAGCTGGGAATTGATCCTCAGGCTGATTTTATGAATCGACCTGAGTCTCAGGGGCTACTAGGGTCAGCGGTATGATTTTTTCCTTCAGGTGCATCCCAGATATTAGGCCAACATGCACCTTGAGGGCTACTGGCTATACATCTCGGCAGAGATTACATTGCATAATTCGGAATTAAATACATAAAAAATAAGCCCATGGCCGAGGTGGTGCACCACCTCGGATACAGTCCGGCGTTGGTGCTCGACTACAATAGACACCCCGGAAGCAGTCCGGCATAAAGCTCGGACGCTAGTGGCTGGCTCCGTAGAGGGCATTTCCGGCATTAAGCTCGGCTAAACTCCTTCAACTTTTTTGAACCAAGGTGATCTATGAAACATTGGATATAGTCCGGTATTGGAGCTTGGACATAGTCCGGCGTTGGAGCTCGGATGCAGTTCAGCATTGGAGCTCGGCTGTAACAATACTCCTCAGATACATTACGGCGGTGGAGCTCGAATACATTCCAGCGGTGGAGCTCGGATACATTCCGGCGTTGGAGCTCGGAAGCGGTCCGGCGTTGGTGCTTCGCTGCTAAAGATACCTCAAATGCAGACTGGCGTTGGAGCTCGGACGCAAGAGGACACTGCCGCCCGGGAACATGAAAGCACAAGTGCTCCCTAGGTGGTTTTGGTAATTAATGTCAACATATCTCTTGTTGGACTAACACTTTTATCTAGTATGTTTCAGATAAGTTTAACAATGGAGTGGCATGGACTAAAGGATGGGGGAACTCCTTCAAGATGCTAAGGACAAAGGATTTGCTCAAGCTTCAAGCTCAAGACTCTTCATTTTATATTTTAGTGGTCCAAGATCACATTGAGTCTATAGGAAAAGCCAATACTATCAAGGAGGGATGAGGTGTTGCTTAATGAGACTCTTGCTTCATGTGCTTTGTGATATGCTCCAAAACCCTCAGCTACTTTCCCACTTCCACAAATGACCTAAACCCAGAGCCAAAATTGGTCACACCGATCCTTCCTATCCGGCGCCACCGATTCCAAAAGTCATAGCCACTGCCACAAACCCTAAGCAAATCGGTCTTACCGATAGGGATCTCGGTCTCACTGAGATGGGATTGTAATCTCTCTGTGTATGTCCATTATCAAAATCGGTCTCACCGAGTTTGAGCAATCGGTACTACCGAGATTACAATGCAAACTCTCTAGATAACTTATTACCAAAATCGGTCCCACCGAGTTTGAGTAATCGGTCCCACCGAATTTGCCTGACCAGCTCTCTGGAAAGCTTATTACCAAAATCGGTCTCACCGAGTTTGTGTAATCGGTCTTACCAAGATTACGTTATGCCCTAACCCGAACCGAATCGGTCTCACCGAGTTGCATTTCGGTCCCACCGAAAACCCTAACAGTCACATTATTTGCTAAATCGGTCTGACTGAGTTTAACGATTCGGTCCTACCGAGTTTGGGAGATTGTGTGTAACGGTTAGATTTTGTGTGGAGGCTATATATACCCCTCCACCTCCTCTTCATTCGTGGAGAGAGCCATCAGACTGAACCTACACTTCCAGCACACATTTTCTGAGAGAGAACTACCTACTCATGTGTTGAGGCCAAGATATTCCATTCCTACCATATGAATCTTGATCTCTAGCCCTCCCCAAGTTGCTTTCCACTCAAATCTTCTTTCCACCAGATCCAAAACCTATGAGAGAGAGTTGAGTGTTGGGGAGACTATCATTTGAAGCACAAGAGCAAGGTGTTCATCATCAACGCACCATTTGTTACTTCTTGGAGAGTGGTGTCTCCTAGATTGGCTAAGTGTCACTTGGGAGCCTCCGACAAGATTGTGGAGTTGAACCAAGGAGTTTGTAAGGGCAAGGAGATCGCCTACTTCATGAAGATCTACCGCTAGTGAGGCATGTCCTTCATGGGAGATGGCCATGGTGGGATAGACAAGGTTGCTTCTTCGTGGACCCTTCGTGGGTGGAGCCCTCCGTGGACTCGCGCAACCGTTACCCTTCGTGGGTTGAAGTCTCCATCAACGTGGATGTACAATAGCACCACCTATCGGAACCATGCCAAAAACATCCGTGTCTCCAATTGCGTTTGTATCCTCCAAACCCTTCCCTTTACTTTCTTGCAAGTTGCATGCTTTACTTTCCGCTGCTCATATACTCTTTGCATGCTTGCTTGATATGTATTGTGAATGTTGAAATTGTGCCTAAAGTCCACTTAAACTTAAAGGACTTAAAAAACTGCAACTTCGATACTTAGTGTCTAATCACCCCCCTCTAGACACCTCTTCTCAAGGTCCTACAAGTGGTATCAGAGCATTGGTCTCCATTGATTTGGTTTAATCACCATTGGAGGAAGATGGATGAGTCTACTATTGGGAGTCTTAGACATAGAGTGCCTATTCTTGATGGAGAGTATTTTCATGAGTGGAAAAATGAGATTCTTGTTATTTTCAATCAATATAATTTGAACAAGTACATTGCTAGCCCTTGTGCACCTTATGTTGATCCTATGCATCCTACCCATGATGAGTCAATTGACATGATTAGGAATCTTAGAACTGCCGAACTTATCATTAGAGGATTGCCTAGAAACTTGATTGGACGTTTGCCTACTTTTAAGTGTGCCTACACCATATGGAAATTTCTTGAGGAACGATTTCCAGATTATTCCTTGAAGAATCTTGATGAAATTCTCCATAAGTCTATTGCCTTGAGTAAGATGAATACTAGTGATCCTATGTTTGGTGATCGTCTATTTGAGCTTACAAACCTTATGCGTGCCAAAGGAAATGTTGGTATTATTAGTGATATTATTTCCGAAGCTATAAAAATTCATAAGCAAGATCATTGTCAAACTCACTCTAATGAATCACCCTCTCTAGGACTTGATCCACCACATGACGATGTCGAACATGGATACTATGATGAGGATGATGATAGTGACTTCGATCTTGATGATGCAATGAGACATTTTGGTCTTATGGCAAATCTTCGGGGATATATGTTAGGAGGAAAGGAATGGGTTCTTGATAGTGGATGTACCGATCACATGACCGGAGATAAAGACATGTTTCGTGAGCTTGCTAATAATGATAGTCCTCGAAAGTATGTCACTTTCGGTGACAACTCAAAGGGTAAGGTGGTTGGCCTCGGTAAGGTGGCCATATCACATGATAGCTCCATACAAAATGTCATGCTCGTTGAATCTCTTGGTTACAACTTACTTTCAGTATCTAGACTTGCTGATTTCAGTCTCAATGTTCTATTTACTGAAGTAGACTGCCAAGTGTTTCGTCGAGATAATCATAAAATGGTCTTTACTGGTGTGCGTAGAGGTGATCTATACATTGTTGATTTCACTAAAAAGGCTCAATCTAAAACTTGCTTCATTGCTAAATCCTCAAAAGGTTGGTTATGGCATAGACAATTAGGTCATGTTGGTATGCGAAACCTTGACAAGCTTATTAAAGGAAATCATATCCTTGGAGTTAACGATGTCATATTTGATAAGGATAGACTTTGCAGCGCTTGTCAGGCAGGTAAACAGGTTGGAGGAAGGCATCCCGTGAAGAACATCTTGACCACAAGGAGGCCACTCGAGCTACTTCACATGGATCTCTTTGGTCCCAACTCTTACAAGAGTCTCGGTGGAAATTCTTTTGGTCTAGTTATAGTTGATGATTTTTCAAGATTTACGTGGGTGTTCTTTCTCGATGATAAATCGCAGGTCCAAAAGATCTTCAAAAACTTCGCTAGGAAGGCCCAAAATCAATTTGAAGTGAAGATCAAGAAGGTTCGCAGCGACAACGGAACGGAGTTCAAGAACGCAAATGTGGACACCTTTCTTGATGAAGAAGGGATTTCACACGAGTTCTCGGCTACGTACACACCTCAACAAAATGGAGTTGTTGAGAGGAAGAACCAGACGCTCATCGAAATGGCGAGAACGATGCTTGATGAGTACAAGACGCCGAAGCACTTTTGGCGGAAGCAGTTGAGACAGCTTGTCATGCAACAAATCGCTTGTATCTTCACAAGCTACTCGGCAAGACGGCATACGAGCTCCTCATAACAAACCCCAAGTTGGATACTTTTGAGTATTCGGCTCAAAGTGCTACATTCTTGATAAGCATCGTCGCTCTAAATTTGCTCCTAAATCTCATGAAGGTTTCCTACTAGGTTATGGCTCAAACTCTCACACTTACCGTGTCTACAACAATTTCACCCGGAAGGTTGAAGAGACGGTAGATGTGAAGTTTGATGAATCTAACGGCTCGCAAGTAGAGCAATTGCCAATTGATGTAGGTGACAAAGATCCTTCCGAAGCAATTCAAGACTTGGCTATTAGCAAGGCTCGTCCAATGGAGGTGAAGGAGAGTACCTCGTTCGTCCAAGTGGAAGCTTCAACTTCACAACAAGGTGAACCAAGAGTTGATACGGAAGCATCCACAAGTGGGACACACCAAGATGAAGAAAACGAGGAAGTGCATCAAGATGAACGTCAACAGCCTCCTTCTCCACCACGACAAGAAACGACAATGCCAACAATGAAGAAGGCCAAGAAGAAGAAGAACAAGATGAAGAAGATGTTCAATGAAGACCCAAGCAAAAGCTTTCACAAGTTCGAGCAAGAATTGCTAAAGATCATCCCGTCGAGCAAATCTACAGTGACATTCAAACCGGGAGAATCACTCGCTCTAAAACTCGTTTAGCTAACTTTTGTGAAAACTATTCTTTCATCTCTAGCATTGAACCTATGAAGGTTGAAGAAGCATTGGAAGATCCAGATTGGATAAATGCTATGCATGAAGAGCTACATAACTTTGTGAGGAATCAAGTTTGGACATTGGTTGAGAAGCCCGACAACAACCACAACGTCATTGGTACCAAATGGGTGTTTCGCATCAAGGAAGATGAAGATGGACAAGTAGTTCGCAACAAAGCACGTCTCGTCGCCCAAGGCTACACACAAGTCGAAGGTATGGACTATGGTGAGACTTACGCCCCCGTTGCTAGACTTGAGTCCATCCGCATCTTACCTGCCTATGCTAATCATCATGACATCAGCTTGTACCAAATGGACATTAAAAGTGCTTTTCTAAATGGTGAAATAGAGGAGGAAGTTTATGTTAAGCAACCTCCCGGCTTTGTCAATCCTAAGAAACCCAATCATGTTTACAAACTTCACAAAGCTCTCTATGGTCTTAAACAAGCTCCTAGAGCTTGGTATAAATGCTTGACCAAGTTTCTTATAGAAAAAGGCTTAAATTGGGAAAATTGATTCTACTCTTTTTACTAAAAGGGTTAATGGAGAACTATTTGTGTGCTAAATTTATGTTGATGATATTATATTTGGTTCAACTAACCCTCATTTTAGTGAAAAGTTTGGGAAGCTAATGTCGGAGAAGTTTGAGATGTCTATGATGAGTGAACTCAAATTCTTTCTTGGGTTGCAAATCAAGCAAACTAAGGAAGGTACCTTTGTTTCTCAAATGAAGTACACCAAGGACTTATTCAAGAAGTTCAATATGCAAGAATTCAAAGGTATGTCTACACCCATGCCTACTAGTGGACATAATGACTTGACCAAAGATGGTAAACCGGTTGATCAAAAGGTTTATCGCTCTATGATTGGTTCATTGTTATATCTATGTGCTTCACGTCCCGATATCATGTTAAGTGTGTGCATGTGTGCACGATATCAGGCTGCCCCTAAGGAATGTCATCTTAAGGCCGTGAAAAGGATATGAGATACTTAATCCATACACCAAACTTTGGCATTTGGTATCCTAAGAGGGCCTCTTTCGATCTTGTTGGCTATTCCGACTCGGACTATGCCGGAGACAAGGTTGATAGAAAGTCCACTTCGGGTACTTGTCAATTTCTTGGTAGATCTCTTGTGTCTTGGTCCTCCAAGAAACAAAACTCGGTATCCTTATCCACTGCCGAAGCTGAATATATTGCCGCTGGTTCATGTTGTGCTCAATTACTTTGGATGACCCAAACTGTTAAGGATTATGGGATATATGTGAGACATGTTCCATTGCTTTGTGACAATGAAAGTGCTATCAAAATTGGTCATAATCCTGTGCAACATTCTCGAACTAAGCATATTGAAGTTCGTCATCATTTCATTCGAGATCATGTTGCTAAGGGTGACATTGATCTTAAACATGTTCGCACCGAAAAGCAATTAGCGGATATATTCACTAAACCTCTTGATGAGAAAGTGTTTTGCAGACTAAGAGGAGAATTGAACATCATTGATGCTTCAAACTTGGAGTAGAAACTCCATTGGATACATGCAAGACATGAGCTTATGACTAATCCTTGGTATTTCTTTTATGATGGAAATCTTATGTCTTGGATATATTTGTATCTTGCATGTTATCTAACCCATGTAGGTACTTGGTGGAATCACATTCCATGAGATTGTAATCTACTCATATCTTGAGCAATCTCTACATCACCAAGTCTCTACACTATGGTCGTTGAATACAAGGAAGCACAGAACCACTCAAACATATCCTTTGACAAAATTCTATGTTAAGCTTCATGATTGTCATTTTTGGATACACAAGTGCTCTTCCTTGCAAGAACTAACCCATGTCGGTAGATGGACTCAAATTCCAAGTGGTGCTCCAATTCTTGATGAGCTACATCAACCTTGCGCAACCCACACAAGTTCAACTACATGGACAACACCACCAACCAAGGTATGTCATTCCATCTTAGAGAAGCTTTACTCCAAGTCATGAGCTAAAGCAACTCGACAAGATGTGAATACATCAAGACGCTTAAACGAAAAATGGCAACCCCATTTTGAGCTTAAACGATGAGTATGACCTATGATCAAGTGATCTCACTTGACTTCTAAGTCAATATACTCTAACATAGGTGACTTTGTCGCCGACCATCTCTAGATGAAGTTCTCTTGTGTTCTTTTCTGTGCTTTTGCATTTGACATGCATATTTGTTTCCCCTTTCAAAAAAAACTTCATCTAGATTTCTTTTTGTTTGCTCTGCATTTTCTGCATTCCAATTCATTGCACATCTTTCAGTAAATTCCTTACAAATCTTTGTAAGATCTTACTAGTCTAGTGAGCTGAGGTGACAAGTGTTTTTCCTGCGATGAACTCGGTTTCACTGATTTGTTGCTTTCGGTCCAACCGAATCCTTTCGGTACAACCGAAGCATACCACTCGGTGCCACCGATTTCACATCAGGAAAAACAGTTTGCCACATATTCTGTGTTTCTTCTGATCCAGATCCACTCAATGAATCTTGTCCTCTACAAGCATCACATTTTTATCTTTGCTTTATGCTCTGTCTCAAGGACCAAACCTATTAGACGGATTCCAGAAGACCCTTCTTGGAAATTGATGTCAAAGGGGGAGAGAGAGAACATCAAAGCTTATCATTTAGAAAGAGATCACATCAAAGAAGAAAGATTTTATCACCTCCTTGAGGGGGAGAGAGATCTTCTAGGGGGAGAGATCCTCAAAGGAGAGAGAGATCTCCAGGGGGAGAGAATACTTAGCAGAAAAGTATCTCTCAAGGATCCCAGATGCTTGGTGTTCAAGAGGAGAGATGCTCACATGTATTCTTGAGGGGAGAGACATGTCCATATGATCTTTTGCATTAGCATTCATATAGCTTTGATCATCATTCATATCTTTCAGCTCTATTTTTCAGCTCTGTTTTTCTTTTCCCTATCTTCTCCCAGTATCCCATGTTAGAGTCAGGGGGAGCAAGACATCTAAGGGAAACAAATCATTTAAATTCATTGCATATCTTTACTCTTGGGGACATGTCTAATCCAATGTGGTACTTAGTACTCACTCTCTACATGTCATCCCAGTCTTGGTATTCTTGTAGTTTCTTTTGTTTGCTCTGGCTAGTAGGTGCATCTGTGTTATCTAATCTTATTTGCGCAGGTTCATTCCATCCTAAGCCAACTCAAGACTACAAGGTAAGTGTATGCATCACAATCATGTGTATGAGAAATTCTTGCTGATGTACATATTGTTTTCAAGAAGGACTCATGAGCATGAAGGTATTTTCCTTAACATTCTTTGCTCTGATGCATATGGCCAAGATACATGTAACACATTGCCTGCTCTATCATGTTTATGCTCTCACATGCCTCCCTATTCCACATTCACATGATTGCATACATGTAGGGGGAGCCTATGTTTGTTACATGTCTTTCCAAAGCTTTACTTGCTACTCTTTATATCTTTATCTAAAGCTTTGATGTATGTTGCCATCAATTACCAAAAAGGGGGAGATTGAAAGCACAAGTGCTCCCTAGGTGGTTTTGGTAATTAATGTCAACATATCTCTTGTTGGAC
Source organism: Aegilops speltoides (assembly GCA_021437245.1). Classification (NCBI taxonomy): domain Eukaryota; kingdom Viridiplantae; phylum Streptophyta; class Magnoliopsida; order Poales; family Poaceae; genus Aegilops; species Aegilops speltoides. The sequence goes on along the minus strand of CM038143.1, from coordinate 450,768,911 downwards.
TAACACTTTTATCTAGTATGTTTCAGATAAGTTCAACAATGGAGTGGCATGGACTAAAGGATGTGGGAACTCCTTCAAGATGCTAAGGACAAAGGATTGGCTCAAGCTTCAAGCTCAAGACTCTTCATTTTATATTTTAGTGGTCCAAGATCACATTGAGTCTATAGGAAAAGCCAATGCTATCAAGGAGGGATGAGGTGTTGCATAATGAGCCTCTTGCTTCATGTGCTTTGTGATATGCTCCAAAACCCTCAGCTACTTTCCCACTTCCACAAATGACCTAAACCCAAAGCCAAAATTGGTCACACCGATCCTTCCTATCCGGCGCCACCGATTCCAAAAGTCATAGCCACTGCCACAAACCCTAAGCAAATCGGTCTTACCGATAGGGATCTCGGTCTCACCGAGATGGGATTGTAATCTCTCTGTGTATGTGTTGGGGAACTTAGTAATTTCAAAAAATTTCCTACGCACATGCAAGATCATGGTGATGGCATAGCAACGAGAGGGGAGAGTGTGGTCTACGTACCCTCGTAGACCGAAGCGGAAGCGTTGACGCAACGTGGAGAAGTAGTCGTACGTCTTCCCGGTCCAACCGATCCAAGCACCATTACTCCGGCACCTCCGAGTTCTTGACACACGTACAGCTCGATGACGCACCCCGGGCTCCGATCCAGCAAAGCTTCGGGGAGGAGTTCCATCAGCACGACGGCGTGGTGACGATCTTGATGTTCAACTGTCGCAGGGCTTCGCCTAAGCACCGCTACAATATGACCGATGTGTAATATCGTGGAGGGGGGCACCACACACGGCTAAGGAACGATTACGAAGATCAACTTGTGTGTCCATGGGGTGCCCCTGCCCCCGTATATAAAGGAGTGGAGGAGGGGAGGGCCGGCCCTCTCTATGGCGCGCCCTAGGGGAGTCCTACTCCCACCGGGAGTAGGATTCCCCCTTTCCTAGTCCAACTAGGAGACCTTCCAAGTAGTAGGAGTAGGAGACAAGGAAGGGGAAGAGAGAAGAGAAGGAAGGAGGGGGTGCGGCCCCTCCCCCTAGTCCAATTCGGACTAGGCCATGGGGGGGCGCGCGGCCTGCCCTAGGCAGCCCCTCTCTCTTTCTCGTATGGCCCAATAAGGCCCAATACTTCTCCCCGGCGAATTCCCGTAACTCTCCGGTACACCGATAAATACCCGAATCACTCGGAACCTTTCCGAACTCCGAATATAGTCGTCCAATATATCGATCTTTATGTCTCGACCATTTCGAGACTCCTCGTCATGTCCCCGATCTCATCCGGAACTCCGAACTCCTTCGGTACATCAAAACTCATAAACTCATAATATAACTGTCATCGAAACCTTAAGCGTGCGGACCCTACGGTTCGAGAACAATGTAGACATGACCGAGACACGTCTCCGGTCAATAACGAATAGCGGGACCTAGATGCCCATATTGGTTCCTACATATTCTACGAAGATCTTTATCGGTCAGACCGCATAACAATATACGTTGTTCCCTTTGTCATCGATATGTTACTTGCCCGAGATTCGATCGTCGGTATCCAATACCTAGTTCAATCTCATTGCCGACAAGTCTCTTTACTCGTTCCGTAATACATCATCTCGCAAGTAACTTATTAGTTGCATTGCTTGCAAGGCTTATGTGATGTGCATTACCGAGAGGGCCCAGAGATACCTCTCCGACATTCGGAGTGACAAATCCTAATCTCAAATACGCCAACCCAACAAGTACCTTCAGAGACACCAGAGAGCACCTTTTAATCACCCGATTCGTTGTGACGTTTGGTAGCACACAAAGTGTTCCTCCGAAGAACGGAGTTGCATAATCTCATAGTCATAGGAACATGTATAAGTCATGAAGAAAGCAATAGCAACATACTAAACGATCGGTGCTAAGCTAACTGAATGGGTCATGTCAATCACATCATTCTCCTAATGATGTGATCCCGTTAATCAAATGACAACTCATGTCTATGGCTAGGAAACATAACCATCTTTGATTAACGAGCTAGTCAAGTAGAGGCATACTAGTGACACTCTGTTTGTCTATATATTCACACATGTATTATGTTTCCGGTTAATACAATTCTAGCATGAATAATAAACATTTATCATGATATAAGGAAATAAATAATAACTTTATTATTGCCTCTAGGGCATATTTCCTTGATCTCCCACTTGCACTAGAGTCAATAATCTAGATCACATCACCATGTGATTAACTTCGATAGTTCACATCATCATGTGATTAACACCCATAGTTCACATCGCCATGTGATCAACACCCAAAGGGTTTACTAGATTCAGTAATCTAGTTCACATCGCTATGTGATTAACACCCAAAGAGTACTAAGGTGTGATCATGTTTTGCTTGTGAGAGAATCTTAGTCAACGGGTCTTTCACATTCAGATCCGTTATGTATTTTGCAATTTTCTATGTCTACAATGCACTGCACGGAGCTACTCTAGCTAATTGCTCCCACTTTCAATATGTATCTAGATCGAGACTTAGAGTCATCCAGATCGGTGTCAAAACTTGCATCGACGTAACTCTTTATGACGAACCTTTTGGCACTTCCATAATCGAGAAACATATCCTTATTCCACTAAGGATAATTGCAGTCTGTCGGATCGATAGAGCAGGTTTACACAGCGAAGGGGACCAAACGCTAAGAGAATGTACCGGTTTAGACGGTGCGCACTCACAAGCTAAGAAGCTTGAAGGGACCACACCAGATTCTGCTGAGGGGATGCCCTCCAGTCAAAGATATGGTCCCGCCCTAGGTCCTGGAGGAGTCCCAGGAAGAGCAAGGTAGAGGATGCCAGCTATGGATGAGGGCAGGCTACAGTCTAAATCATGGATCAAGAATGGGAGATCAGCCGACTAGTACTCAAAGACTTGCACCTGGGGATGACCTCCGACTAGGGCTCGCTTATCGAGCGCCCTTTAGTGCACGACTCTCACACTTGGCGATAGCAATGCCGTCAGACACCGGCCGAATCAACAGGGTAAATTCATAGGCTCTCGCCAACATGCTGGTAGATGTCCATATGACCAGGCCATGCACCGCACTAACATCATACATACCGATTTTATCTTCGTAGCTTCACTGAGATTCCATGTCATGTTAGCACCCTCAGTTTTGCCTCATCAAGTACCCCTATACGTCTTTGAAAACTTGTTGACTTTAATTATGCAAGGTCTCGTGTAACCCAACGTACCCAGGATATTACCGTAGAACCATGTTGCTACGGGTTTTATTTTTTTAGCAAAATTGCTCCAAACCCTTAGCTATTTTTTATATAATTAAGGCTTCAAAGTTTTGGCAATTCTCCCGCCACTTTTTGGCGAACCAAAGGCCAGAACCCGAGGTTCCTTTGAGACCGGCCTTCCCCTCAGCCAAATTGTCGGCCCGCTGCCTGTGGCAGCCGTGTACTTTTTGAAAGCCCAAGCACGTTAGGCCAAACAAGGTTATACAACAATGGATCTAAATTTTTCATCTTGGCGAAATTTCCGGTCGTGCGGCGATCCATTCCTTTGGTGCTCCTACCAAATTCATCTCTTGGCCACTTATTCGGCCAAAGCAGGCATCAAACCGGGAATCAAGATTGGCCCGTATCAAGATGGAGCTTCTTCATGCGCTTTACACCGATATGACCTAAACGGCAAGTGCCACAAATAAGTTGCACTATCATTATTAACTTTGCATCTTTTGGCATCAATATTATGAATATGTGCATCACTACGATCGAGAGCCAACAAACTATTTTCGTTGGGTGTATGACCATTGAAGGTTTTATTCATTTAAATGGAACAACAATTATTCTCTGATTTTAAATGAATAACCGTATTGCAATAAACATGATCAAATCATATTCATGCTCAACGCAAACGCCAAATAACATTTTTTTAGGTTTAACACTAATCCCGAAAGTATAGGGAGTGTGCGATGATGATCATATCAATCTTGGAACTACTTTCAACACACATCGTCACTTCACCCTTAACTAGTTTCTGTTTATTCTGCAACTCCCGTTTTGAGTTACTACTCTTAGCAACTGAACCAGTACCAAATACCGAGGGGTTGCTATAAACACTAGTAAAGCACACATCAAACACCTGTATATCAAATATACCTTTTTTCACTTTGCCATCCTTCTTATCCACCAAATATTTAGGGCATTTCCGCTTCCAGTGACCATTCCCTTTGCAGTGTAAGCACTCAGTTTCAGGCTTTGCTCCAGCTTTGGTCTTCTTCACGGGAGTGACAACTTGCTTGTCTTTCCACTTGAAGTTCCCCTTTCTTTCCCTTTGCCCTTTTCTTGAAACTAGTGATCTTGTCAACCATCAACACTTGATGCTCTTTCTTGATTTCTACCTTCGTCGATTTCAACATCACGAAGAGCTCGGGAATCATTTTCGTCATCCCTTCCATACTATAGTTCATCACAAAGTTCTACTAACTTGGTGATGGTGACTAGAGAATTCTGTCAATCACTATCTTATCTAGAAGATTAACTCCCACTTGATTCAAGCGATTGAAGTACCCAGACAATCTAAGCACATGCTCACTAGTTGAGCGATTCTCCTCCATCTTTTAGCTATAGAACTTGTTGGAGACTTCATATCTCTCAACTCGGGTATTTGCTTGAAATATTAATTTCAATTCCTGGAATATCTCATATGGTCCATGATGTTCAAAACATCTTTGAAGTCCCGATTCTAAGCCGTTAAGCATGGTGCACTAAACTATCAAGTAGTCATCATATTGAGCTAGCCAAACGTTCATAACGTCTGCATATGCTCCTGCAATAGGTCTGTCACCTAGCGGTGCATTAAGGACATAATTCTTCTGTGCAGCAATGAGGATAAACCTCAGATCACGGATCCAATCCGCATCATTGCTACTGACATCTTTCAACACAATTTTTCTCTAGGAACATATCAAAATAAACATATGAAAGCAACAACGCGAGCTATTGCTCTACAACATAATTTGCAAAATACTACCAGGACTAAGTTCATGATAAATTTAAGTTCAATTAATCATATTACTTAAGAACTCCCACTTAGACAGACATCTCTCTAGTTATCTAAATGATCACGTGATCCAAATCAACTAAACCATGTCCGATCATCACGTGAGATGGAGTAGTTTCAATGGTGAACATCACTATGTTGATCATATCTACTATATGATTCACGCCGACCTTCGGTCTCCGTGTTCCGAGGCCATATCCGCATATGCTAGGCTCGTCAAGTTTAACTCGAGTATTCTGCGTGTGCAAAACTGGCTTGCACCGTTGTAGATGGACGCAGAGCTTATCACACCCGATCATCACGTGGTGTCCGGGCACGATTTAACTTTGGCAATGGTGCATACTCAGGAGAACACTTCTTGATAATTTTAGTGAGAGATCATCTTAAAATGCTACCGTCAATCAAAGCAAGATAAGATGCATAAAGGATAAACATCACATGCAATCAATATAAGTGATATGATATGGCCATCATCATCTTGTGCTTGTGATTCCATCTCCAAGCACCATCATGATCACCATCGCCACCGCGCGACACCTTGATCTCCATCGTAGCATCGTTGTCGTTACGCCATCTATTGCTTGTACGACTATCGCTACCGCTTAGTGATAAAGTAAAGCAATTACGTATGCGTTGCATTTCATACAATAAAGCGACAACCATATGGCTCCCGCCGATTGCCGATAACTTCGGTTACAAAACATGATCATCTCATACAATAAAATATAGCATCACGCCTTGGCCATATCACATCACAACATGCCCTGCAAAAACAAGTTAGACGTCCTCTACTTTGTTGTTGCAAGTTTTACGTGGCTGCTACGGGCTTAAGCAAGAACCAATCTCACCTACGCATCAAAACCACAACGATAGTTTGTCAAGTTGATGCTGTTTTAACCTTCGCAAGGACCGGGCGTAGCCACACTCGGTTCAACTAAAGTTGGAGAAACTGACACCCGCTAGTCACCTGTGTGCAAAGCACGGCGGTAAACCAGTCTCGCGTAAGCGTACGCGTAATGTCGGTCCGGGCCGCTTCATCCAACAATACCGCCGAACCAAAGTATGACATGCTGGTAAGCAGTATGACTTATATCGCCCACAACTCACTTGTGTTCTACTCGTGCATATAACATCAAACCATAAAACCTAGGCTCGGATGCCATGTTGGGGAACGAGTAATTTCAAAAATTCCTACGCACACGCAAGATCATGGTGATGGCATAGCAACGAGAGGGGAGAGTGTTGTCTACGCACTCGTGAGACCGAAGCGGAAGCGCTGACGCAACGTGGAGGAAGTAGTCGACGCCTTCCGGTCCAACCGATCCAAGCACCGTTATTCGGCACCTCCGAAGTTCTTGACACACGTCAGGTCGATGACGCACTCGGCTCCGATCCAGCAAAGCTGGGAGGAGTTCCACAAGATGACGGCGTGGTGACGATCTTGATGTTCAACTGTCGCGCAGGCTTTGCCTAAGCACCGCTACAATATGACCGAGGTGTAATATCGTGGAGGGGGCACCGCACACGGCTAAGGAACGATCACGAAGATCAACTTGTGTGTCCATGGGGTGCCCCTGCCCCAGATATAAAGGAGTGGAGGAGGGAGGGCGGCCCTCTATGGCGCGCTTAGGGGAGTCCTACTCCCACGGGAGTAGGATTCCCTTTCTTAGTCCAACTAGGAGACCTTCCAAGTAGTAGGAGTAGGAGACAAGGAAGGGAAGAGAGAAGGAAGGAAGGAGGGTGCGGCCCTCCCTAGTCCAATTCGGACTAGGCCATGGGAAGCGCGGCCTGCCCTAGGCAGCCCTCTCTCTTTCCCGTATGGCCCAATAAGGCCCAATACTTCTCCCCGGCGAATTCCGTAACTCCCAGACTCCGATAAATACCCAATCACTCGGAACATTTCCAAACTCCGAATATAGTCGTCCAATATATCGATCTTTATGTCTCGACCATTTCGAGACTCTCGTCATGTCCCCGATCTCATCCGGATTCCAACTCCTTCGATACATCAAAACTCATAAACTCATAATATAACCGCCATCGAAACCTTAAGCGTGCGGACCCTACGGTTCGAGAACAATGTAGACATGACCGAGACATGTCTCCGGTCAATAACCAATAGCGGGACCTGGATGCCCATATTGGTTCCTACATATTCTACGAAGATCTTTATTGGTCAGACCGCATAACAACATACGTTGTTCCCTTTGTCATCGGTATGTTACTTGCCCGAGATTCGATCGTCGGTATCCAATACCTAGTTCAATCTCGTTGCCGGCAAGTCTCTTTACTCGTTCCGTAATACATCATCTCGCAACTAACTTATTAGTTGCATTGCTTGCAAGGCTTATGTGATGTGCATTACCGAGAGGGCCCAGAGATACCTCTCCGACATTCGGAGTGACAAATCCTAATCTCGAAATACGCCAACCCAACAAGTACCTTCAGAGACACCTGTAGAGCACCTTTATAATCACCCAGTTATGTTGTGACGTTTGGTAGCACACAAAGTGATCCTCCGGTAAACGGGAGTTGCATAATCTCATAGTCATAGGAACATGTATAAGTCATGAAGAAAGCAATAGCAACATACTAAACGATCGGGTGCTAAGCTAACTGAATGGGTCTTGTCAATCACATCATTCTCCTAATGATGTGATCCCATTAATCAAATGACAACTCATGTCTATGGCTAGGAAACATAACCATCTTTGATTAACGAGCTAGTCAAGTAGAGGCATACTAGTGACACTCTGTTTGTCTATATATTCACACATGTATTATGTTTCTGGTTAATACAATTCTAGCATGAATAATAAACATTTATCATGATATAAGGAAATAAATAATAACTTTATTATTGCCTCTAGGGCATATTTCCTTCAGTATGTCCATTATCAAAATCGGTCTCACCGAGTTTGAGCAATCGGTACTACCGAGATTACAATGCAAACTCTCTGGATAACTTATTACCAAAATCGGTCCCACCGAGTTTGAGTAATCGGTCCCACCAAATTTGCCTGACCAGCTCTCTGGAAAGCTTATTACCAAAATCGGTCTCACCGAGTTTGTGTAATCGGTCTTACCAAGATTACGTTATGCCCTAACCCTAACCGAATCGGTCTCACCCAAAACCCTAACGGTCACATTATTTGCTAAATCGGTCTGACCGAGTTTAACAATTCGGTCCCACCGAGTTTGGTAGATTGTGTGTAACGGTTAGATTTTGTGTGGAGGCTATATATACCCCTCCACCTCCTCTTCATTCGTGGAGAGAGCCATTAGACTGAACCTACACTTCCAGCACACATTTTCTGAGAGAGAACTACCTACTCATGTGTTGAGGCCAAGATATTCCATTCCTACCATATGAATCTTGATCTCTAGCTCTCCCCAAGTTGCTTTCCACTCAAATCTTCTTTCCACCAGATCCAAAACCTATGAGAGAGAGTTGAGTGTTGGGGAGACTATCATTTGAAGCACAAGAGCAAGGAGTTCATCATCAACACAAGATTTGTTACTTCTTGGAGAGTGGTGTCTCCTAGATTGGCTAGGTGTCACTTGGGAGCCTTCGACAAGATTATGGAGTTGAACCAAGGAGTTTGTAAGGGCAAGGAGATCGCCTACTTCGTGAAGATCTACCGCTAGTGAGGCAAGTCCTTCGTGGGCGACGACCATGGTGGGATAGACAAGGTTGCTTCTTCGTGGGTGGAGCCCTCCGTGGACTCGCGCAACCGTTACCCTTCGTGGGTTGAAGTCTCCATCAACGTGGATGTACGATAGCACCACCTATCGGAACCATGCCAAAAACACCCGTGTCTCCAATTGCGTTTGAATCCTCCAAACTCTTCCCTTTACTTTCTTGCAAGTTGCATGCTTTACTTTCCGCTGCTCATATACTCTTTGCATGCTTGCTTGATATGTATTGTGAATGTTGAAATTGTGCCTAAACTCCACTTAAACTTAAAGAACTTAAAAAACTGCAACTTTGGTACTTAGTGTCTAATCACCCCCCTCTAGACACCTCTTCTCAAGGTCCTACAGAACAACTCCAAACCCGAGGTGTGGCATAAAAATAACAAGGCATTGATAAAGGCCGAAAACTTAAAGGGGCTCCTCGGATACCCAACGTGTAAACTCTTCGGATGCACTTCGGCGATCCTCAAGATCAAACATGAGAAGATTGTTGAACCAGTTTTCAAGACCGACGACCAAAGATGAAGAACAGTTCGGAAGAATCGAGGAGCGTCCCCAACTTGAAGAATGGTTCAGCGGGCTACTGACAGTGTCCTGGACTAGGGGGTACTCACCACATCGTCTCCCGATCAGTTAGATTGGGCTGAGGACCCCCACGGCCGTATACTCATGGGCCAGTTTGGACAGCTCCTACCGCATACAAGGAAGACTGCACAAGACTTGGCGCCCAAGGCGAGGACTCTCCTAAACCCTAGGCCTCCGGTGTCTTATATAAACCGAGGCCAGGCTAGTCAATAGAAAATCTCATATTCATTATTGTCATCTCGTGGTAGACATATGTACTCTGTACTATCCCCATATGAATACAATCAAAAGCAGGATGTAGGGTTTTACCTCCATCAAGAGGGCCCGAACCTGGGTAAAATCCGTGTCCATGTTACCATCGCTCCAAGACGCCTAGCTTAGGACCCCTACTACAAGATACGCCGGATATTGAACCGACAGGGGGCGCACCACCCCCTTGTGGGCTGTCTTGTCTCTCCCCTATGGCCCATGTTGGCCCATTGCTTCCCCGGGGGGTTCCGGTAACCCCTCTGACACTCCGTTTTTACCAGGTACCTCTCGGAACTCTTCCAGCGTCCGAATAACATTGTCCAATATATCAATCTTTATTTCTTGACCATTTCGAGAGTCCTCATTATGTCCGTGGTCTCATCCGAGACTCCGAAGAAACTTCGGGCATCAAATCACATAACTCATAATACAAATCATCATCGAACGTTAAGCGTGCGGACCCTACGGGTTCGAGAACTATGTAGACATGATCGAGACACATCTCCAATCAATAACCAATATCGGAACCTGGATGCTAAAATTGGCTCCTACATATTCTATGAAGATCTTTATCGGTCAAACCGCACAACAACATATGGTGTTCCCTTTGTCATCGGTATGTTACTTCCCTGAGATTCGATCGTCGGTATCTTCATACCTAGTTCAATCTCATTACCGGGAAGTATCTTTACTCGTTCCGTAATGCTTCATCCCACAACTAACTCATTATTCACATTGCTTGCAAGGCTTATAGTGATGAGCATTACCGAGAGGGCGTAGTGTTGGGGGAGATCTGCCCGCCACGAACACCTATGGGGCCGGAGCCCCTTGTTTGTGCGGTACGAGGGCGGAGGGAGCACAGAGAGCAGATCGAGGCGAGCACGCGGGCGGTTTTTACCCAGCTTCGGAGCTCTCTGAAGAGATAAAACTCCTACTGCTGCTTTGTGTTTGTATTGGGCTCGGGAGCTTGAAGAGCTACAGTAGCAGCTACACCGAGCGTGAGAGTTGCGAAGGTTTCGAATCCGAACCGAACCCCCTTCTACGTGCGCATGGGCCTCCCTTTTATAGTCGGAAGGGGGCGCCAACAGGTGGCAGCGTAGGAGAAAGGGGTAAAAATGTAAAAGAGGTGGTAGTTGGAGCAGTCGAGGAACAGTGAAGCTACGATTGCTTGAACAAAGGGTTTCTACCTACTTTGTGATGGGGGACAAGGGCATTTAATGCCCGTCGCCGTCGACCCCAAAAGCTCCCGCCCTTGCGTCTCCGTCTGCCACGGCGATGGATCCACCACCGTGAAGTGCCACCGTGTCCCCCAGGCTGCACAGCCATCAGCCACGCGTCCCTGGAAAGGCCCCAGGGCGACGCGTGGGCCGATGAGCTGGAGCGCGGGCACACAGCGCGACTCTCCCGGCAAGTACCTTGCCGGGGTCTTGATCTTGCCGGACCCGGGAGCTTGCCGGGCTCTGTAACTTGTCGCTTCCCGGGCCCTCGCCGGGACGCATGTAGCGCCGAGGCGTGTCTTCTATGATGTAATCTTCTAGTCTTCCTGGCAAGCTCTTCTTGCCAGGGCCTTGCGTGAATGATGTAACCTTGAGCCTGGAACGGCCTTCCCGGCAAGCGGGCTTCTGTCTTGTATACTTCGTCTTTGAATGGCTTGACATGGAGTAGGAAGGTCCTCGGCGAGCACATGGTAAACCCTGCCGCGGGAAGCTGCAACCGCCCATGCACAAGTTGGGGTACTGAGGTACCCCTACCTTAGTACACCGACAGAGCCCGGGCTGGGCCACACACGGTGCCGAAGCGCTGTTGGGCAGGCCCAAGAGGCAGACGGCACACGCGCCCACGGGCGCGTCGAATCCACTTCGCGATCCGCCGATCCCGTGAACGCACGCGTCGATTGCGGCGTCGTGGGGGACGTGGCGCGGCGGTCTTCGTGGCGCCCACCCCGTGATCGTGGTGCAGGCGAGGTCACTTCACCCGTCGCTCGGCCCGCCGCCACGCTGCCCTCATGCACGGGGTCGGGCGGCGAAGGTGGGAGACCGAGCCGCCACGGTGGAGATGGCGAGTCGGCCCGCCTCTGCCCTCCTCGCTTCCCGATTGGCGGGCGGGCGGTTGAGCCCCCACCTCGCCCTTTAAAAAGGGCGGAAGGGGAGCACAATAGTCTCACACTTCCTCTTCTCCCTTCGTCTTCAGCTTCCGTTCTTCTTTCCGCCATGGAAGGAGGAAATCCTGGTTCTTCAACGGTGGCAGCGAGGGTCGCCTCCAGGCAGCGCACCTCTCCCTATCTCCTTTGTGGCGGCGGAGCCGCCACGAGGGGAGAGGGAGGGGCGAGGCGCGGACGGGCCGAGGGCGTGGTCGAGGCGGTCAGGAGAGGCAGCCGTGGCGCGCGCCTCCCGTCTCCTCCGGTGGCTCCTTTCTCGAGGCGGTCCATACCGAGACGATCCAGGAGTTCTTCATCAAGCTGCGCCGAGCGCCTCGCCGCCGCCTCCGGCTGCCGGCCCGTTCATGAAAGCGCGATGGAACTGAATCCGCCCGAGGTGATGGAGTTGCGCATGAGGGGCTGCGGGATCAGCGGCACTCGAGTGAGTGTCGTGTCCCCAGCCCCGGCGTGATGTACTTCGACCGAGGGTGGAAGACGTCGCCAAGATCCACAGCTTGACGGCGGGGTTTACCTCCATTTCAAGTTAATGGAGGGCGACCTTCTCGCCGCCAAGGTCTTCGGGATTCCGGATCCGGCGAGATGTCTGTGTGGACAGCTCCTCCGATAGCGAAGGTCCCTCCTCGAGCGAGAGTGACGAGGAGGGGAGTGACAGCGGCGACGAGGAGGATGGCGGGTCCGACTAGGCGTCGGACGCTGCCTCTCGCGCCACCGGCGACCCCATCATCCGGGTTGCCGGTCTTCTGAACTCCCCGGGGCCGTCTCCTTGGGCGGCTGGCATAGGGAGGCTGCGGAAGAGGAAGAGGGGTGGCGGCAAGGCCGTCAAATCGGAGTACGAGGGCGAGGAGCCCTCGTCAGCATGCTGACGTCCCACCACCCCATCTTCAAGCTCTGCCTCCGACGCCTTCGTCTCCGCCAAGCTCCTGGCCGGCCCCCGGGGTGTTCTCTTGGTGTCTTCTGGCGCCCGTAGCTCTGCTAGGCGCCCCATTTGCCCTTCCCGGCAAGCTTCTCTTGCCGGGGCCTCCTTGACCTACCTCCTGAACTCCTGAACAGAGAAACAGGAGAGGGATTACGGGCATCTTATCTTTTAATTTGTAAGCCTTCGGGCCTTAGCTGTATTTAAAATATGTAATCCTCTCTATCATGTTTTTCATCCTCTATGGACTTGCACTAAACTAGGATGCTTTTTTAATGAAAAGAGGGGAAAGCTAGTCGGACCGAGTCCTTTACTTGACTTCGTGCCTTGTATGTTCCCACCCTACGCTCTCGAGGAGCTTGCCGGCGCGAACACGCTCGCTGAGTGCGGGACATCAGCGGCCCGCTGGCGGTGTTGCTTCCGGCAAGCAACCTTGCCGGGCCAGTTGCAGCGCACTTGTGTTTGTTGAGCGGACTCGAAAACGAAACAAGGGCGCGACACTTGGCGCAGCTCACTTAAATCGTTGAGGGTGCTCGAAAACAAACCAAGGGCGCAACTGGGCCACGACCTGGCTCCTCCGCGCACGGGTTTTACAAGACACGCTCGTTCAAGGACGCAGCCCCGCTTTCCACGGTCCATGAGAGGATGCATGACGAGGGATGAAAAACTTATCTGATATCGCAGCCCCCAGCAACCCTGGCTTGCCGGAGATGAATCTTGGTACTCGCAGCCCCCGGCAACGCTGGCTTCGCCGAGATCCAGGTGCTGGTGTGCTCTTCTGGTTTCTCCTTGTTGCTGTAATTTCAGCCATGAAAACAACTGAGACAGTGCTGTAATAAGCTATTCTTTCGTGGTGTAACTTTAAGTTGGGCAACGCAGTGCCATGCTTCGCCCTTCGTATGTTTATACTCTACGCTTTTTAGGGAACTTGCCGGTGCATACACGCTTGCTGAGTGCGGGACATCAGCAGCCCGCTGGCGGTGTTGCCTCCGGCAAGAAACCTCGTCGGGGCTAGTTGCAGCGCGCTTGTATTGTTGAGCGGACTCGGAAACGAAACAAGGGTGCGACACTTGTCGCAGCTCACTTAAATCGTTGAGTGTGCTCGAAAACAAATCAAGGGCGCAACTTAGCCACGAGTCAGCTCCTTCACAAGACAAGTTTCTTATCTGAAGGACGCCTCACGGCAAGGCTTGCTATGTTACTTCCTCTACTACATCCCTTGTATGTTTTACCCCACGCTTAGGAACTTGCGGCAAGGGGCCCTTGCATGAAAGCGCCGAGTCTTGAACTCAAGCAGCCTGCGGCCAAGGTCTTTCCGCAAGCAACCTTGCATGACTAGTCGCGAACGCACTTAGCTTGCTGAGCGGACTCGAAAACGAAACAAGGGCGCGACACTTGTCGCAGCTCACTTAAATCGCTGAGGGTGCTCGAAAGCAAGATAAGGGTGCGGCTATCCACGGTAGGTTCCTCCGCCCAGTTTTTCGTACAAGGCACTAACGCACGAGGAATATAACATAAAAGCTTAGAACTAAAAGTGCTCAGACTCAAGCTTGGGCGACTTAGCTTTTCCGTCTTCTGCGATCCGCAAGGCCGCACCTCTCCTTGATTTCCTCCCTTGTATGTTTTCACCCTCACGCTTCGTGGATCCTCGCCAAGAAACACACTTGCTGAAAGCGGAACATCAGCAGCCATTGGCGGTGTTGCCCGGCAGAAGAACTTGTCGGGCTAGTTGCGCGCGCTTCATCGCTGAGCGGACTCGAAACAGATCGGGGCAACTTAGCCACGATTCGACCCCGGCGCATGTGTTCTCCATACAAGGTAATGGATTTTCGGGAATATAACTCAAAAATTTGAAATCGGCTGCTTTTTTGCCCCATCGGCGGTGGAGCTCGATGGCATCGTCCTCGACGGCGGCGCAAAGCACTCCGGAGAGGTGCGCTTGCGGAGCAGGCCTCGACGGCGGCGCAACACTCCGGAGAGGTGCGCTTGCCGGAGCAGGCACCAGAGCTGTTCTTGCCGGGCTTAGTCTTTGGCTGGTCATCTTCGCTTTTGCACTTGCCGGCGGAGCTCGATGGCGCCCTCGACGGGCAGCGCAAGACTCGAAGAGGTGCGGTTGCGGAGTGGGCCCCGAGCACTTGCGGACTTGACGGCAGCAAGAAGACCAAGAGGTGCGGTTGCGGAGTGGAGGGGAGCGGGCGAAGCGGTGCGAGGAGCGGGATATGCTCGGACTCCCAACAGCGTTAGAAGGAGCAGGGTCCTGTCCCGGCACCGTCGCTTTGCTTGCGGCCGGACGGCGGTCCGAAGCATCCCGCGAGCCTCCGGTGTGTCCCTGCTCCAGCAGGCGGATACCACCTCCCGTGGTATGGCGCTGCTGGGTTGTCGTGTGCTGAGATGGACGCGGCGTGTCCACGGAGACCGAGGCGCGGTCATCCGTCTGTCCTCCTGATTCTGGTGGCGCGCGAGTGTCTCGCCGGCGACCACCCTTCCGCCGGCGTCTCCTCCGCCCACCGCTGGTTCCGATGGCGGCGGATGAGATGCAGACGGGCTCGCAACCTCAAGCCTTCCTCTTCGGGCCATGGCACAATTGTTGATGAAGTTGACGGCCGAGAGGTTGATGAAGAACGCGCCACAAGCAACGCCGGATCAGGTCCGCGACAACCTCGACGCCCTACCGGGCGCGCCAAAGATGTTGGGGAGATCTGCCCGCCATTTAACACCTATGGGGCCGGAGCCCTTGTGCAGGCGGTACGAGGGTGGAGGGAGCTGAGAGAGCAGATCGAGGCGAGCACGCTGGCGGTTTTACCCAGCCGAGCTCTCCGAGAGATAAAACTCCCTCGCTGCTTTGTGTTTGTATTGGGCTCGGAGCTTGAAGAGCTACGATGAGAGCAGCCTACACCGAGCGTGAGAGTTGCGAAGGTTTGAATCGAACCGAACCCCTTCTACGTGCGCATGGGCCTCCCTTTTATAGTCGGAAGGGGCGCCAACAGTGGCAGCGTGGGAGAAAGGGGTAAAATGTAAAAGAGGTGGTAGTTGGAACAAGGGAACAAAGTGAAGCTACGATTAGCTTGAACAGTGGTTTCTACCTACTTTGACAAGGGGGACAAGGGCATTTAATGCCCGTCGCCGTCGACCCCAAAAGCTCCCGCCCTTGCGTCTCCGTCTACCACGGCGATGGATCCACCACCGTGAAGTGCCACCGTGTCCCCCAGGCTGCACAACCATCAGCCACGCGTCCTCGAAAGGCCCAGGCGACGCAGGCCGATGAGCTGGGCGGGCACACAGCGACTCTCCGGCAAGTACCTTGCCGGGTCTTGATCTTGCCGACCCGGAGCTTGCGGGCTCAGAACTTGTCGCTTCGGGCCCTCGCCGCATGTAGCGCCGAGGCGTGTCTTCTATGATGTAATCTTCTAGTCTTCCGGCAAGCTCTTCTTGCCGTGGCCTTGCGTGAATGATGTAACCTTGAGCACAGAGCGGCCTTCGGAAGCTCCGCTTGCCGGGTCTTGAGCTTCATCTTGTATACTTCGCCTTTGAATGGCTTGACATGGAGTAGGAAGGTCCTCGGCGAGCACGTGGTAAACCCTGCCGCGGGAAGCTGCAACCGCCCGTGCACAAGTTGGGGTACTGAGGTACCCCTACCTTAGTACACCGACACGTAGAGATACCTCTCTGATACATAGAGTGAGAAATCCTAATATCGATCTATGCCAACCCAACAAACACCTTAGGAGACACTTGTAGAGCATCTTTATAATCACCCACTTACATTGTGTGACGTTTGATAGCACACAATTTGTTCCTCCGGTATTCGGGAGTTGCATAATCTCATAGTCAGAGGAACATGTATAAGTCATGAAGAAAGCAATAGAAATAAAACTTATTGATCATTATGCTAAGCTAACGGATGGGTCTTGTCCATCACATCGTTCTCTAATGATGTGATCCCGTTCATCAAATGACAACACATGTGTATGGTCAGGAAACATAACCGTGTTTGATTAGCGAGCTAGTCAAGTAGAGGCATACTAGGGACACTTTTGTTTGGTCTTTGTATTCACACATGTACTAAGTTTCCGGTTAATAAAATTCTAGCATGAATAATAAAAATTTATCATGATATAAGGAAATATAAATAAAAACTTTATTATTGCCTCTAGGGCATATTTCCTTCAGTTTGTCTGATATTTCTGACAAACCCATCATCACCTATATATAAACAATAGCAACAACACAAGTTCACTTGCTTGACCAGATAAACATTGACATTTGGGTCCTTATGGGTTTTAGATACCACTAGTAAATGACTATACCATGTCGCTCTGAAAAGAAAAACTAACTACTATCAACTCTCACGGGATTTCGTGTGACCACTAATTTGAATAGCTGATTTTTCACCAGATTTCCTAACTATTTGAGTGGCTCGAATTTCACTTACGCGACAAAGTGCATCTATGTGACTAAACTTAACTCGTGTGTTATCTCCACTTCTTCAGAAGATAGCAAAGGCAATGACTCCAACATACACCGGAAATGGACCACACACGCATCGCATCATATTAAAGCGCGGGTACAGAGGATGCAGAGTATCTAGTCTCGAGCTCATATGCTCTGTAATGAACAGTAAAATAAAAAAAAGTAAAAAATTCAAAAAATTCTGAATTTTTCTGGGTTCAAACTTTGACAAATGTACTCAGTGCTTGCAAATTTTATCCCAAAATATCATTCTTGGAAGTCATGGTAAAATAACAAAATCAACACTCGAGAAATGCTATTTTCAAAAGCATTTTGGAGTGTTGATTTTTTTGCCATGACTTCCACTAATGTTATTTCGGGATGAAATTTGCAAGCACCGAAAAATTTGTCAAAGTTTACACCCAAAAAAATTCAGAATTTATTGAATTTTTTAAATTTGTTTTGAATTTACTGTTAATCCTGAGCTCAATTAAGCTCCGAAGTAGGAAGGGAGTTTCGGAGTACACATCAACATATTGCTAATTTTTTTGTTCCATTTGTTTGAAATTTTTGACAAACCCATCGTCACCTATAAATAGTAACAACAACACAAGTTCACTTGCTTGACCAGATAAACACCGATATTTGGGTCCTTATGGGTTTTAGGTACCACTAGTAAATTAATATATCACCTCGCTTTGAAAAGAAAAGGCAACTACTATTGACACCACAATTGTCGCTGCAGTTGCATCAAACACACAAGATAACCAACTTCAAGTCCTCCTCCTCCTGCCAGCATGGCTATGGAAGTTGAATGGCGGTTCTCACCTGATACAGCTACCGCAGCAGGGCATCACCCTTCTTGGCATTGACGTTCTCCTTTGACTGTTCCATCTTCTTCACCAGCTGTAAAAATATCCACAAGGTGTTACCATCAACACACACACACACATTAACTGTTTTAAGACATGGCAATCACTACAAAAAAATACACTTCCGTGATGATTCGTGTTTGTCACAGTAGGTCACGTTTTTTGTCATGCATGTACATCCATGACAAATTTATGACAGAATCAAGATAGTCATACCTGTGCTGTCGTAGAAGTGTTCCATGACACTATCAAAATTATCATCACGGAAGTGTCCACTTCCATGACGATAAATCGCGCACGTAAGTGCTTTCATCAAGGGTGACCGACACGTGGCATCCACCGTAACGAACGCCGTTAAGCTATCGTGTCGGGTTTTGGATCCGATAACCCGTTAACAGCCCCAACCAATGGGGATTTTCCGTGTAAAATCATCATTGGCCGGAGGAGACAATGTCGTCTGCATACCGCACAGTGTCACTCATCCAATGGGCGAGACGCATCGATGATATGTTGACACGTGGACCGGCCCATCAAGTTTAAATGGGCCGGCCCAACTAAAGGCCCACAAGATTTTGCGGACCATAATGGGCTGGCCCAGCTAAAGGCCCACGAGATTTTGCGGGCCATAATGGGCTGGCCCTGCTAACGGCCCACAAGATTTTGCGGGCCATAATGGGCCGGCCCAGGTAAAGGCCTACAAGATTTTTGTTTGCCATAATGGGTCGGCCCAGGTAAAGGCCCACAGATTCTTGCGGATCATAATGGGCCGGCCCGGCTAAAGGCCCACGAGATTTTGCCAACATTAATGGGTCGGCCCAGCTATAGGCCCACAAGAATTTGAGGGCCCTAGTAGGCTGGCCCATTAACTAGCTGCCATGTTTTGGGCCAAATGCTGACCCATATTTGATCCGGTCCATTAATGGCCTGCCACGTTCCAGGCCTAATAGTGGCCCATATGAGATCCGGCCCGTTAAAAGCCTACCACATTCTGGGCCAAATTACGGCCCAGATTAGGTACGGCCCTTTAAGAGGCTAAGGGCTTAATTATGGCCCATATCAGATTCGGCCCGTCAACTGGACACTATGCTTTTGGGCCCACTTGCTAGAGGCCCACTTAGTAATTCGGCCTGACATTAGTTTTGGCCTCTTAAGGACCCGTTTAACATTTCGGCCCTATATTAATTTCGGCCTGTTAAATGCCCATCATATAGTAGGGCCTAACTACGGCCTGATTTGCATCCGGCCTGCTCGCAGCCGATATCTGATTGGGCCAAAGAAGGACCGAGACAATTTTGGCCTGTTCAAAGCCCGTGATTTGATTCGCACAATCATGGGCCGGGGTTCATTTCGGGCTGCTGCCGGCCTGTTAGCTGTTCGGCACGTTTCAGGCCCAACCTACATCGTGATTGCATGACGGCCCGATTATGTACCGTAATTTTACGGTTTGGCCGGTTTACTGCGAAGACAGTAAAATAACTGCATCATCGTGAATAAGAAAAAATCTAGACTATACAATAAAGAAATTACAGCATATTACATCCACTGGGCATCAAAGTTTGCCACTATGATAATAAAGCACAAGCAGACAGCAGATTACATACACTGGGCATCAAAGATCGTCACCTGTGCAAATAAACACGCCGACAAAATAATATACAAAACCGACAACACTTCAATAGAGTTCAAGAAAGGTTAGCCTCTTTGGAGAGCAGCAGCAAGCAGTGAGCAAGATGATGAGATCAGCGCTTGTTCAACACTTAAATCTTCCTCACTCAAAGATAAACAAGCGCATAGATGACAGTTTTGCACATAAAAGTATCAAGGTTGACAATTCATCACATTTCTTCTTCGATTTAATAAAGTGACACAGTTTAAAATTGCATTAACACAATATGGTATTGTTCAGGTCAAGACATGGCAGGAAATGACATTGTGAAGGAGTTGGCAGCTTCATGACACCACTGGATTACAGATCCAGAAATCATAAGTATCAATGGTTAGTGTGCTGTCAATTTATCCCATTTCAGATTGGCAAATAAAGAGACGGTTTAAATAATACTCCCTCCGCCTGGAATAACTTATCATCAAAATGGATGTGTCTAGAACTAAAATACATCTAGATATATCCATTTCAATGACAAGTATTTTCGGGCGGAGGGAGTAGTAGAATGATATGACATTGTTCATACTTAAGACATTGCAGAATATGACATTGTGCTGTAGTGGGTAGGTTCACCACACCACCGGATTACGGATGAAGAATGAAGCATACATGCAAGGCAAAAAGAAGATCACTTGCTCAGATACTTTAATTTACATGGTATGAATAAGGAACTTGGTTGTACAACTGAAAACTTAAATTGAGAAAGGACAAACTTTTGTTTATGAACTACTCCTCCGTTTAAAATAGATGACCCAACTTTATACTAACTTCAAGACAAAATTGGGTCATCTATTTTGGAACGGAGGGAGTACATAATAAACTTTAAACATGCAATTTGATGCAAACACCAAAAATAAACAGCTGTTGAAGTCATGCCTAACCAAATATATACAACAAAGTTTGAAGGCTTGAGATGGACAAACTTACATTATTGATGAAGATAGGATCTATAAAGGCATTATCCATGCTGATGGGGGGGGGGCAATTCAAGAAGTTTACCACATAATCTTCTTCATAAGCATTGCCTTTATTCTACATTTTGTTAAGAGTAAATATAGATGTGATAATATACGAAAAAATGGAGAATATTTAAGATAAGATGAAGAGTGATGCTACATAACCAAGTAGCTATAAATGTAAGTGCAGCGGTACAGGCAAAAGGTACAGCCATGAGCAATGCACAGCTAAACTTCTTCAGTACCAACCTTATGGTAAGAGTAAATATAGATCTGATGTGTAGAAAATGGAGGGCAAAGGAAAATAAGTTGCAGAGTGATGGTACATGAACAACTACCTGTCATTATAAGCACACTGATAAAGGACAACATGTACTTACAAGAACAATGCAGAGCTAAAAAAACATTGGCATTGGATACTGAAGAATTTGGAGCGAACAATTGATAAACAAGCTATCATGCATACTGCTGTCACATAATGAACCAGGTATGTATGCAAGTACAGTGATACAGGACAACATGTACTAACAAGAGCAAAGCAGCGGGCATCATATTTGCGATATCCTGTCGTTCTTTTCAAACCGGAATTCTTCTTCGAGCAGATTTCCTGCAAACAAGATCCGTAAGGCACATGCGGAAAAGTAAAAGTTCAAATTGTCATGTGATTTCATAGACAGTACCTCATCCTGGGAATGAGACCAGTGCATAACAATGTTTTTCCATTCAATGTCTTCTAAATTTAGCACGGGAGACTTCACCAGAAATTCGTTTATAGATTTGCCACCAAAGTGTGATTTCCTCGAGATAACACCGACATCGCTGCAATGCTTCCTTGAAAAGCACAAGCAAGCTTTCCTCGTCATGACTATCCAGATTGACCCTCGCCTAGTTACACCAATGTAATGTAAATCATTGATGTGTTCAATCAGCAGAAAACAGGAAAATAATAACCATGAATAATAACACTTACACGTAAGTTGGACATGAAGATGTGAAAATGGTGTTTGTCTTCACAATAATCTTCCCATGATGGGAATATATGCACGTAGTCCCTAACAACATTGAAAGCATTGTCTTTTAAACTGGGAATAAATGGAATGGGGTTCCAATCTGCAGGAATTGGCCGTCTCTGCAGTTGGGATAGGTCTTCGGCCGGTGGACTTGCTGTACTTTTTGCTGGAGTGGGATTTTTCTATGGTACAACTGGTGCTATGGCAAATGAAATCGGTATACCTTTTGCTGGAGTGCAGGTCCTATGTGGTGGGGCTAGTGATGTGGCCAGTGAAGTATGGGTACAGTCTGCTGGAGTCGGTCCTACGTTTTGTGTCACAGCTCTATCGAACATGGTGAAGAAGAGCAAGTAGATTTTGGATAATAAAATGTTGGTTGCGCAGTGCCCACACATGATGAACCAGAGCGCATTAAGAATGCAACTCCCAGCTGTCTCTCGACCATTTGAGGTGGTTGGATGAAGATCCTACATCTCCTAACCCTTCTTCTTCCTCGTCTGTGATTCTTCCCATACAGAACACTGCACGGGCCGCCGGCCGGACCACCGGCCCCACCGCCTCTGTTCCTCCGCCGCCCCCACCCCCACCCGCGTCGATTTTTCTTTGTTCGGCGAGGCCCCACAACCACCCGAGCCCCTTGGATCACACCGGCGAACTCTGGCGAGCTCTGAAAAATCGACTGACCCAATTTTGAAATTTAGTCTACTGTGATTTAACTAGTGTGGAATATAAAAGGGCAAAACCATAAGCATTGGGAGTATAGTGTTGAGCGTGCCATGGCGGATCTGAAGGTGCAAACCGGACAAAGGCAACTTCGCAACCAAGACAAGAAATCAGAGTAAAGCAGTGGCGATCTATTTTCTTGCTGTGATAAATAAGTTGAGCAGATACGAAAGAGTACCGCCTCTAGTGCGGCGCCGTGTATGCATCTGGTGAGAATTTGACGGTGCTGCGGTAGCGATGGCTGTCTTCGGCGTGGAAGCAGATCTAGGAGGGTAGACGGTGGCGGCGGGGCGCGGTGGACAAGATGGTCGTAGGAGCGGCGCCGGCAAGGTGGACGACGGCGGGGATGAATCGAGAGGACGGGATGCAAGGATCCCGGTCCGAAGGCGTGGATGAGAGAGATCGATCTCTTGTAATGGATGGCGGTGTAGGGGTATCAGCTCCGGCATGGTGGAGGAGGACGGCGGTGGATGGGGTGGCAGACGGCGACGGACGGAGGAGGGTGGGGTGGAGAGGGTGTTTTAGCGCCCACGGAGTACGAATGGGGAAAAGGGAGGTAGAGAGGAAGGGGGGAACCATTTAGTCAGGGCGCACTTGTCTCAAATGCGAGGAAATTTACAAACTTAGCCCCCGTTTCAAATTTCTACTACATCACAACAACATTAGTCCGTTGGGGATAGGACGGTAATCCCGCATACACCGAATATTTGCCGACGAGAGTTTGTTTTTGGCGCCCACCGCGTATGAATATGAATCGGGGAGGGAGTCGATTTTGGCCGAGGGCACACTGTGTTTTGGCGCCCACCGTGTATGAATCCGGGTGAGAGGCGGTTACGTCACGTTTGGGGTGAAATTGCAAACCTACCCCTATCAAAACCTATAGAAATCCAGCAGATAGGCTTTGCGCGGCAGGATAGGCGAGTGATTTCCATCTCGCAGATTTTGGTTTTGGTGTTATCGCGACTTTCCCCGCTTCGTTCAAATTTTGAACAGTGCATGTTTATCGTGCCAACTCAATTCGAATCCCGTTTGTATTCTACTATTTTTTTGGGCGGGATCCATTTTCAATTGAAATTACATTCTATATACATCATTTTTTACATATATACTTTCAAAAGCACAACAAAGAATTCTACTCCTTTATATGTATAATATGATTTACAAATACAACGATCTCGAAATCTTAAGGTTGAATTCGAATTTTTTTAACCAAATTATGTTCTACTAAAATGTATGGATCAGTAATATCTACATATTAAATAACATAGATGTGCGTGAATTCATATGAGTATGCATGTTTGATAGATCAATTTTGGTTCGAGTATGGATTACATGTATCATCATCTCGAATTCAAATATTTGAATCCCTTTTTTGTTCACTCCTTTCACGCCCATCTCTCTCGCATGCATGCTCCTTCGTAGCCATCACTCTCTTTTCTCCACCTCACCCAAGACGCTCACTTCATGTTTCTCCTATCCTCGCAAACATGGTCTCGACGCCTCCTTGAGAAGTGTCACACTCTCCCTATCATTATACATTACACGGTTTTCATTATCTCTCACGTCTCTACTGTTCTCTGGTATCACTCGGTACCTAAGCTTTCTTTTTCACCACCACACACATAGTCTCCACTTGTCTTTCACTTTGTCTTTCTCTCTATGGGATTCTCTCACACACCCTATATGTCTCTACATATGACTCATACCACTAAAATTACTCTCTCTCTCTCCTGTAGACACAACATTTGTTGCGGTCTCCTTTTCGTCTCCATCCCAGACTGACACCGATCAGACAACCCGGACTACCATCTCCTCTCTCTCTCTCTCACAGACACACACAGACAACTCCTACTTCCACCCCCCTTCCCGACTACCGTCTCTCTCTCACACACACAAAACTCTCGCCAAGACCCGACTCAGATTTATCTCACAAGCATTTATCGACTAGCTAGCCTCTAGATAGGTTTATACACCCGCACACTCATGCTTCCACCATCGCATACATGTCTCTCTCTCTCGCTCCTTGTATCTATGTAGCTTTTTCTTCTCTTCTCGAGGCACGCCCTCTCGATCGTGCACACACACACTTGCCTCATTTTAAGCTGATACCTATCGCACACACACTACTTGTGTCTTTGTCACACATGCACTCCGTCCTCCTCCACTCTCCCTCTCTCGCGCACACACATGGGCTTTTTGCAACAACTAGCAAGATGCCATGCATTGCACGGAACATCAAGATGCATTTGTATGAGTAGTTTATCTTGTGGGGGAAAAGGATGAACGAGGGAAGACCTTATTTGCAAATGTGGAGAGGGGTGTGGGTATCTTTTTGCAAAATTGCCATAGTTTCCTTCCTATCCGTCAGATATAGATCGGACGGCCTATATTGCAGGATGGCAGGCACACGATCATCACCGACAATGCTTTTTATAAGAGTAGGGATAAAAAATAGAGTTGGTGACGATGGTGGGCCTGCCATCCTGCAATGTAGGTCGTCCGTTTTATATCTGACGGACAAGAAGGAAAATATGGCAATTTACCCACACTCTTCACCACATTTGCAGATAAGGCCTTCCCTCGTTCATCCTTTTCTCCCACTAGATTTTGATGTTCCGTGCAACGCACAGGCATCTTGCTAGTAAGAGTAGAAATTAGACATATACCACTTCTCGAATCTTGAAACCAACAACATGCCTCCCTTATCTCATCAAAACCGCCAAAGGAATATATTTTGAGTGAAACATAACATATTTTTAGTGATATACGTATTTCAAAACTAGACTTTTTTCTATCAAATCGGTGAATATGTATTAATCTACTTTGATCGTGTGGCAACACATTGGCACACTGCTAGTAGTTATTATAATTTTTTGGACACCAGACAAACGGTGGAGTACATATACAAAGAGAAGAGGCGCACGCACGCAGTCGGCCTCTCGCTGTCTCGCACACATGAGTGTTACGTAAAGGCAACGTTAACAAATAAACCCTAAAACCCTAGGTGCATGATTGCTGCATTCGCAGGTACCGGGTACGTGGTGGAGCACCTTTGTAGGAGTTGATGGTGGGACCACGGTGAACGACTTGAGCGCTGTGGCTCGCTTGATTGCCTGCATCGAGTAGCCATGTTTAAAATATCATTTTTTAGCGGGGTTAAGAGTTCCGATTTTTAATGGCACGTTATGAGTAGTAAGTAGTTTTTAGAACGATTGGTATGGAGCGAAAATGGAATTCATAGTACTACGTACCTCCTTGGCGTATGGTTGTATGGGTTTATGTTACGAGATGTTGAACCTGGTAGTTCCAGGGCAAATACTATGGTTTAGATTTAGATGCGGTTTTCAAGAATCGGAGGGGAAACCCTTCTTTGATTAAAAACTACTACCTCCATTCTGGTTTACTAGTCCCCATCGTACTTTGGGTCAAAGTTTGTCCATGAATTTTACTTGTAAAATGTGAATGGAAAACGAGATTTTGTTATACCCAAACAAAAAGGAATGGAGGGAGTGATTGCTCGACACGACGCGACCTCTCATAGCGCAGCATTGAACGGCTAGGCCGCCAAGAGGGCCGCACTCGCCGCAAGCCCGGCTGAGCACGCCTCGCCGCGGCAACCAGCTTAAGACTGCCGCCGCCTTCATTGAATCCAGGCGTGTAAGAACACGCCCTTCCATGAGCGGGGGCATTTTAGAACACAAAATGACTAAAATATAATTAATTTAGGGCCAATTACTGGTTCCACTTTGTTCTCACTTGATTAGTTCATTTCATTAAATGTGCACATTATCATAATTTTTGTTGTGTTTGACATCGAGGAGCTCATGAGAAAAACAAAGTTTAGCTCCTACGAGCTCCTACGGCTCCTACGATGTCCAAACACAACAAAATGTGCACACATCTTGTGCACCTAAGTATCTTCACCCCCAAAATTTCATATTTTTGATTTTTTTCTATTTTTCGAATTTACTGTTCACATGCGCATAAAATTTATGATTTCCTTTGCCACGAGTTCCTGTGGTGTCCGAATGGCACACAAATTTGTAACGCGTTTTATGGATATGACTATCTTCGATCCCACAAAATTTCAGATTTTTTTGATTTTTTTTGCTATTTTTTTCTGGGTGGTCAAAGTCCTTTGACCAAACGGTAACGGCGCAAAAGGGCATTTCTATAAGTGACACTAACGGCGGAGGGGCAAAACTGAGCATACCTAAAAATTAGGGGCAAAACTGAGTAGTGGGTTCGAGTTAAGGGCATAGATGTAAATGTCCCATTAATTTACGCATGGTCTTGACTTGTTGTGCTCGCACTGGTAGCAGGAACTAGTAGAGGTTTTTCTTTATTTATAACTCTCCTCACATTTTTTTGGCTTGAAGTGAATCATGGTTGTGGACATTATGTATGAATGTGCAGATATTTGTGAAGATGAGTTTGATGTGGAAGTTGGACTTGGAATGTCGGGCTTGCGCGTGAACTATACCACGTCCAATGCTTCGTCTGTTATTGTTTGGATAGTAATTGCTGTTATTACATGACCCAAAAAAGATTGTGTGCCACATCAAGAGATGCACAGACATCACAACAGCATGCCGATCGGATAAACATTTGAACCTAGCTATTATGAAGGAAATTTTGTATTGACAAAAGTTTTAGATAGCAGGAGACGCCTAGCCTGCCTCCGCCTCGCTAGCTTATTTCTCGCTTCTTCCATCTCTTCTTTGGCTTGGGTGAAGAGAGCATCCGATTGCTCTTTTCTTCTTCAGAACTCAGCTACATTCTCAAGGGCTGCTGCTGACGCTTTTTTCAGCCTTTACTAATGCCACGAGGACACGAACAGCCGACGACTCCACCTGGCTTGTGTGTAATCCAAAGATCATCTCGGGAATTTGCACCTTGTGTCTAATCCAAAGATCATTAGGAACTGCACCTTGTGTGTAATCCAGCCTCATTTTGGAAACATGATCTCGAGGTTGACCATATTTCCCTCGCAGAACTGCATCCCGACATGAAGTTACTTTTTTAGATCAATACTCGAGAAACCTAGATCCATTTAGTAGAAGCTAGATAAATGAACTCTGAGAAGTGAATTCAAAAGAAAAGAAATATAAAACAGACTACACGATGAGAACACCCACTTCCTACATCAAGTTAAAACGAAAGCATTAGGACGATTAAGACTCTTCTTATTACACATCAAGAACGCCACGCTTAAGAGAAATGTAAACTACAACATATACACATCAAGTACACGAGGCTAAACGAAAGTAATTGAAAGGGTGTGACTTACCAAAGCTCGCTTTACGTGTTCGTGCAGCTCCTCTTTAACTTGCCACGCCCTTGAAGATGTCCCGAATATCCCGTGGTTTGGTCTTCATTCCTCCTCTCGCATGTTCACACTCGTGGTTTCAAAATCTCAACATGGCAAGAAAAACACTACTAGTAATACTCACAAGATCTTGTGGGCAACATTAAAGCACTCGCCCGCCATGTTAGAGCATCTCCAACAGAATCGCAACGCTGTGCTTTAAAAAAAGCGCATAAAGGCCGAGATCGAGAAGTAGATACTAGAGAGTAGAGGATAGTTCTCAAAGATAGATAGATACAAAAAGATAATTCAACTACTCCTCGTCGTCCGACCGCCTCGGTGATGTCCTCCTCCGACGCCCGATCAGAGGCGTGAAGATACCGATCGCCGCCGGATTCCTGTGGTGACGCTGCTCCTAGCCTCATGTTGAATTGAGCGTCCGCCGCCACGCTTGTCCTCGCGATAGGCGGCTCGCTCCGCCTCCTCTTATCCTCTCCACCTCCTTGCGCACGTAACTCACGCCATTGATGATGTCCTGCGGAAGTGTTGGCGCCACAAAACGCAATGGCTTCCTCGCCCATCTCGGCGATGCCGAGACGGGCGCCCGCCCCGATTGTCGTGACGATCCTCGTCGGTGCTAAGCCGCGGCAGAGGCGCGAGCTCCTGCGCCCGCTCCCGTGTCGGCACGTTGGGGAAGTTCAATGTTCTATGAGGCCACCGGAGACGCCATGCCACCGTGTCAGACACGTGGGCGGCCTCGGTGGTGGTGTCGAAATTGCCGAGGCCGAGGCGCATTCTGCGGAACCAGATCTCGGCGGAGAAGCCGCTGGAGGGGCGCGCGCGAACGCCGCGGTATCCCCAAGTTTCCCGACGACGCGGCGGCATGGTGGCGCGACGGCGGCGAGGCGAAAAAGAGTGGGGAGAGAGCTGTGGCGAGGCACAGAGCGGTGGCAAGGCACAGTGCGGTGGGAGGGCGTTGATTTATAAAGCGCACGGACGCCAAGGCTAAAACTAGCGCACGCCTCGCCGCTTCACAGCGATCCTTTCCGACGCCTCTCGCTATCTCTACTTCTCTACGGTTATATTTATTTTATATTTTATATTTAATATTTATCTCTACTTCCTTTATCTGCCTACTTTTTTTCTCTATACTTTTTTTCTTGCAATATAGGTCGTCCGATTTATATCTCGATGATAGGAAGGAAACAAATGGGAATTTTGCAAAAGATACCCATACCCCTCTCTAGATTTGCAATAAGGCCTTCCTCGCTCATCCTTTTCTCCCACAAGATAAACTACTCATACAAATTCATCTTGATGCGCAACGATGGGCATCTTGCTAGTTCTAAAAACGCTTCCATCATTTGCCACACCGCTGGTTGCGATGAAAACCTACCAAGCACAGCGGATACAGAGCGACACACAATTACAAGCTGATATTCCGCTGGACAATGGAGGCTATAACCAATTACTTTTACGGGAACAATAACACCCAGGAAAATTGAAGGGTAGGTATTAACAAAATTTGAACATCACATGTACCGCTAAGTTATTGTCGGGAGGATCTGCCCGCCATTTAACACCTATGGGGCCGGAGCCCTTGTCTCAGGCGGTACGAGGCGGAGGGAGCATGAGAGCAGATCGAGCGTAGCACGCTGGCGATTTTTACCAGCTTCGGCCGCTGGCGGACGCAGAAACCCTATCGCTGCTTTAGTGTGTTTTATTGGGCTCGGAGCTTGAAGAGCAGCTACACCGAGCGAGAGTCGCAGCGATTCGAACCAGCCTCAACCCCCCTACGCGCGCATGGGCCCTTTTATAGTTGAAGGGGCGCCAACAGTGGCAGCGAGGAGAAAGGGGTAGAAATGTAAAAAGAGGTGGTAGTTGGAACAAAAGGGAACAAAGGAGCTACAAAGGCTTGAACAAAGGGTTTCTACCTACTTTGACAATGGGGGACAAGGGCATTTAATGCCCGCCATTGCCGACCCCAAAAGCTCCCCGCCTTGCGTCTCCGCTGCCACGGCGATAGATCCACCACCGCGGAGTGCCACCGCCCCCATGCTGCACAGTTTATCCGCCACGCCCCTCGAAAGGCCCTGTGGCGACGCGGGCTGATGAGCCGGAGCGCGGCACACAACAAGATTTCCCGGCAAGTACCTTGCCGGGTCTTGACCTTTGCCGGGCCCGGAGCTTGTCGGGTTTCAGAACTTGTCGCCCGGCCCTCGCCGACGCATATAGCGCCGAGGCGGTTCTATGATGTAATCTTCTAGTCTTCCCGGCAAGCTCCTCTTGCCGTGGCCTTGCGTGAGTGATGTAAGCTTGAGCCCGAACGTTTTCCGGCAAGCTCGCTTGCCGGGTCTTGATCTTCCGCCTTGTATACTTCGCCTTTGAATGGCTCAACATGGAGCAGAAGGTCTCCGGCGCGAGCACATGGTAAACCTCGCCGCTGAAGCGGCATCCGCCAGTACGTTGGGGTACCGAGGTACCCTACCTTAGTACACCGACAGAGCCCCCGGCTCGGGCCACACGCGGTGCCGAGCGCTGTTGGGCCAGCCCAAAACAAGGCACGGGCACACGCGCACGCCGGCGCGCCAATCCACTTCCAGATTCGCCGCAACCCCCAAACGGCACACATTGATTGCGCGCGTGGAGACGTGGGCGGCGCGCGGCAGTTTTTAAGGCATCCACCCCGTGATGGTGGTGCAGGCGAGGTCACCTCACCTGCCGCCCGCCCGCCTTTCGCCACGCTGCCCTCATGCACGGGGTCGGGCGGCAAGGTGGGAGACCGAGCCGCCACGGGCGGAGATGGAGAATCGCCCCGCCTCTACCTTCCTCGCCTCGATTGGCAGCAGGGCGGTTGAGTTTCACCCCCCCTTTAAAAGGGGCGGAAGGGGAACACAATGGCCTCACACCTCCTCTTCTCCCTTCGCCTTCAGCTTCCGCTCTTCTTTTCGCCATGGAAGGAGGAAATCCTAGTTCCTCAACGGTGGCAGCGAGGGTCGCCCAGTAGCGCAGACTTCTCCCTATCCCGCACCCGTGGTGGCGGAGCCGCCACGAGGGGAGAGGGAGGGGCGAGGCCATGACGAGGCCGAGGGCGTGGTCGAGGCGGCCGGGAGAGGCGGTCGTGGCGACGTGCCTCCCCGCCTCCTCCGGGCGCCCTTTCTCGAGGCGGTCCATACCGAGACGATCCTCGGGAGTTCTTCATCGCTGCGCCGAGCGCCTGCCGCCTCGGCCGCCGCCCCTGCTTCATGAGCGCGATGGAACCGGATCCGCCCGAGGTGATGGAGTTATGATGAGGGGTGTGGGATCAGCGCACTCGAGTGAGTGTCGGTCCCCAGCCCCGGCGTGATGTACTTCGACCGAGGGTGGAAGACGTCGCCGCATCCATAGCTTGACGGCGGGTTTACCTCCATTTCGTTAATGGAGGGCCACCTTCGCCGCCAAGGTCTTCGGGACTCGATCCGGGCGAGATGTGTGTGGACAGCTCCTCCGATAGCGAAGGTCCTCCTCGAGCAAGAGTGACGAGAGGGGAGCGACAGCGGCGACGAGGGGATGGCGGGTCCGATTAGGCGCCGGACGCTGCTCACAAGGCCACCGGCGACCCCATCATCCGGTCGCTGCCTTCAACTCCCGGGCCGCTCTCTTGGGCGGCCGGGCGAGGAGGCCGTGGAAGAGGAAGAGGGGTGGCGGCAAGGTCACAATCGAGTACGAGGGCGGAGCCTCGTCAAGCAGGCCGACGCCCCACCACCCCTGCCTTCAAGCTCGCCTCCGCGCCTGCCTCCGCCAAGCTCCCGGCCGGCTCCCGGTGTTCTCTTGAGGTCTTCGCGCCTGTAGCCTCCTAGGCGCCTGCCTCCCCCGCAAGCTTTCTGCCGGGCCTCCTTGACCTACCTCCCAACTCCCAACAGAGAAACAGGAGAGGGATTACGGGCATCTTATCTTTTAATTTGTAAGCCCTCGGCCTTAGCTGCATTTAAAACTTGTAATCCTCTCTATCATGTTTTTCATCCTCTATGGACTTGTACTAAACTAGGATGTTTTTAATGAAAAGAGGGGAAAGCTTGTCGGACCTAATCTTTTACTTGAATTCGTGTCTTGTATGTTCCCATCCCACGCTGGGAGCTTGCCGCGCCAACACGCTTGTCGAAAAGGGACATCAAGAGTTCACCGGCGGTGTTGCTTCCGGCAAGCAACCTTGCCGGGCCAGTTGCAGCTCACTTGTGTTTGTTGAGCGGACTCGAAAACGAAACAAGGGCGCGACACTTCTCGCAGCTCGCTTGAATCATTGAGGGTGCTCGGAAACAAACCAAGGGCGCGACACTTGTCGCAGCTCGCTTGAATCGTTGAGCGGACTCGGAAACGAAACAAGGGCGCAACTGGGCCACGACCTGCTCCTCCGCCGCATGGGTTTTACAAGACACGCCGCTCAAAGACGCAGCCCGCTTCCCGGTCCATGAGAGGATGCATGACGAGGATGAAAACTTATTCGATATCGCAGCCCCAAACGACTGCTTGCCGGAGATGAATTCAAGATTGCAGCCCCGCAATTTCGCTTGCCGACCTGTGGGCTGGTGTGCTCTTCTCGTTTCTCCTTGTTGCTGTAATTTCAGCCATGAAAACAGCTGAGATAGGTCTCGCAACAGTTTCATTATTTACATGCATATGTATATAAATCCTTTCAGGCGATTTTTGCAATACGATGCCGCGGCCTTGCCCTTCAGATGTTTATACTCTACGCTGCTAGGAACTTGCCCGCTTAACACACTTGCTGAGTGCGGAACATCAAGATTGGCCGGCGGTGTTGCTTCCGCAAGCAACCTTGCCGGCCAGCTGCAGAGCGCTTTGTGTTTGTTGAGCGGACTCGGAAACAAACCAAGGGTGCAACTGGGCCACGACTTGGCTCCTCCGCGCACAAGTCTCTCATACGAAGGGCACCTCACGGCAGGGCTTGCTACGTTACATCCTTTGTGCGCTTTTACCCTACGCTTCTAGGGAAACTTGCCGGTGCTAACACACTTGCTGAGTGCGGAACATCAGCAGCCCGCTGGCTGGTGTTGCTTCCGGCAAGCAACCTTGCCGCGGCTAGTCGCAGCGCACTTAGCTTGCTGAGCGGACTCGAAAACGAAACAAGGGCGCGATACTTGTCGCAGCTCACTTTAACTCGTTGAGTGTGCTCGAAAGCAAGATAAGGGTGCGGATATCCACGGGCAGGTTCCTCCGCGCACAGGTTTTGCGTACAAAGGACGAATGCACGAGGAATATAACATAAAAAAGCATGGAACTAAGGAGTGCTTCCGCACAAAAGCTCGAACAACTTAGCTTTTCCATTTCTTGTTTCCTCGCACTTGCCGGTGGAGCTCGATGGCGCGTCCTCGACGGCAGCGCAGCACTCCGAGGAGGTGCGATTGCCGGAGTGGGCACCAGAGCTGTTCTTGCCGGGCTTGGCCCGGAGCTCGATGGCGCGTCCTCGATGGCAGCGCAGCGCTCCGGGGAGGTGCGCTTGCCGGAACGAGCACCAGAGCTGTCCTTGCCGGACTTGGAGCGCTCCGGGGAGCTGCACTCGCCGGAGTGAGCACCAGAGCCGTCCTTGCCGGACTTGGAGCTCGATGGCGCGTCCTCGACGACACAAGAAGGCCCGGGAGACGCGCTTGCTGGAGTGGAGGGAGCGGGGCGAAGCGGTGCGAGGAGCGGATATGCTCGACTCCCAACAGCGCTGGGAGGAGCAGGTCTCGCCCCGCAGACTTTCGCTTGTTTCATGCACGGACGGTGGTCCGAGCATCCCGCGAGCTCGGGCGTAGTTTCGCCCAAAGATGCGGGTACCACCTCCGTGGCACGGCGCCGCCGGGTTGTCGTGGGCGCTGAGATGGACGTGGATCCACGGAGACCGAGGCGCGGTCATCCGCTCCTGTTCCTTGATCGGTGGCGCCGCGAGTGTCTCGCCGGGCGACCACCTTCCGACGGCGTTTCCTCCGCCCACCGCTGGCTCCGGTGGCGGCGGATGAGACGCAGACGGGTCTGCAACCTTCAAGCCCTCTTCGGGCCATGGCGCAGCTTGTTGATGAAGTTGCCGACGGCCGGAGAGGTTGATGAAGAACGCGCCGCGGCGAACGCCGGATCAGGTCCGCGACAACCTCGACGCCTTTACTCGGGCGCGCAGAGATGGCGGGAGGATCTGCCCGCCACGAACACCTATGGGGCCGGAGCCCCTTGTCTCAGGCGGTACGAGGGCGAGGGAGCACAGAGAGCAGACGAGGCGAAAGCACGCTGGCGATTTTACCAGCTGGCCGCTGATGGACGCAGAAACCCTATCGCTGTTTTAGGCTTTATTGGGCTCGGGAGCTTGAAGAGCAGCTACACCGAGCGCGAGAGTCGCAAAGGATTCGAACCAGCCCCCAACCCCCCTACGTGCGCATGGGCCTCCCTTTTATAGTTGGAAGGGGGCGCCAACAGGTGGCAGCGTAGGAGAAAGGGGTAGAAATGTAAAAGAGGTGGTAGTTGGAACAAAGCAAGGGAACAAAGGAGCTACAAAGGCTTGAACAAAGGGTTTCTACCTACTTTGACAAGGGGGGACAAGGGCATTTAATGCCCGCCGCCGACCCCAAAAGCTCCCCGCCTTGCGTCTCCGCTCGCCACGGGCGATAGATCCACCACCGCGGAGTGCCACCGCTGCCCCCATGTCTGCACAGCCATCCGCCACGCTGCCCTCGAAAGGCCCTGTATGCACGCTGGGCTGATGAGCCGAGCGCGGCACACAACAAGATTCTCCGCAAGTACCTTGCCGGGTCTTGACCTTGCCGGCCCGGGAGCTTGTCGGTTCTCAGAATTTGTCGCCTCCGGCCCTCGCCGACGCATATAGCGCCGAGGCGGTCTTCTATGATGTAATCTTTAGTCTTCCCGGCAAGCTCCTCTTGCTGTGGCCTTGCGTGAGTGATGTAAGCTTGAGCCCGAACTTCCGGCAAGCTCGCTTGCCGGGTCTTGATCTTCGCCTTGTATACTTCGCCTTTGAATGGCTCAACATGGAGCAGAAGGTCTCCGGCGAGCACATGGTAAACCCTCGCGCTGGAAGTTGCATCCGCCTAGCACAAGTTGGGGTACTGAGGTACCCCTACCTTAGTACACCGACAGTTATTCAATACACACATTACCAATCGAGGAGGAGAACGATGGTCACGGTGGCCTCTGTGAGTCATGGTCGGCAACGGGAGTCAGTTCATTGTCCACGACGGTGGTATTTTCAAGCGCTGGCGCCGGCTTCCGGAAGCAGATCCAAGACCGTGGAAGACGATGCCGATGAGGCTCCGCTCACGACGACGACGGTGGACTGCCCAGGCGGGCGACGAGGTTGTCGATGAGGCAGAGGCGCTGCGGTGGACGAAAAGCGCCGATGTAAAGGGAGGAGCACGAAGGCTGCGGTGCCGTGGAGAAGTCTATTTTGCGGTGGGGATAGTAAATGGGCAGTATTCAGTGTACTACTGGGTGCCGGGTGGGGTTGGCTGGGTAGGGTGAACTGGTTACGAAAACAGCCCCTACCAAGCGCCGACGAGGCCTGTTCCAAGGCTATGATGGTAACTTCCCGCCGCTCAATCAGTGGTCATGGGAGATTTTCCCCACGACCTCAAAATTTTGTGACACCGACTCCCGTGTGGCGGTTGAGTGATTCGCTAAGTAACTAGCGAGTAGTAGTAGTAAACTCTGATATTAGGTTTGACCAAGTCAAACTTCATAAAGTTTGACCAAGTTTATATAAAAATATAAACATTTACCATAACAAATATGTATGGTGTGGAAGTAAATTCAATAATGAATCTAATGGTATTTATTTGTTGTTGTATATGTTAATATTTTTTGTTATAAGCTTTCTGAGAGTTTACAAAACTTGACTTTGACCAATGCTAATACGTGGACTTAAATAAAAACGGAGGGAGTACACATTTGTTTTCTTAGTTTGTAGTGAACTAATCATTTGTTGAAATTGTGAAATAAATATATTAGGCTATTGACTTCGAATGTAATGGTCTATACAATTCAATAGTTACAATCATTGTCGAATCCCAAGATGTATACAAGGTCTATAGTACTTCACAACATGCTCAAACTCACATAATCCCAGTCAAATGAGAATCTAAATGCATTTCATAGTTATTACTTTGTAGGATGCAACAAAAACAACCAAAACTCTACATCAGCCATTATAGTAGCAACATTTTGACATATCCCATTGTGTGAATGAAACGTGCAGAGACTTTTGAAGATGGAGCAGATAGGGCGGGAAAGATTGTATGTATGCGGACGAGAGAGTAGGAGACAAACCTAACGAGACACACACACACACACACACAGATCTAGAGAGAGAGAGAGAGAGAGAGAGAGAGAGAGAGAGAGAGAGAGAGAGAGACAGAGAGAGAGAGAGAGAGAGAGAGAGAGAGAGAGAGAGAGAGAGAGAGAGAGAGAGAGAGAAAGAGAGAGGAAGAAGTTAGGTCTGTGAGAAAGATGGAGACATGTAATATACGTGATTCTGTATACGTGGAAGGAGAAGAGACAACATGTTTGATG
Source organism: Aegilops speltoides (assembly GCA_021437245.1). Lineage (NCBI taxonomy): Eukaryota > Viridiplantae > Streptophyta > Magnoliopsida > Poales > Poaceae > Aegilops > Aegilops speltoides. Next base: position 450,732,721 of record CM038143.1, on the reverse strand, counting down.
AGAGAGCTGGAAAAACATGGACGAGAGGGGAAGGATCTCATGGGTTGAGGGATTGACAATTTTGTGCGGGGAGAGAGGGATTGTAATTTTGTGCAAGAGAGAGAGAGGGTGGGGGAGGAGTCGGCCACCGTCGTCACATCACCCTGCTTCCAAATGACCCCGCATTCTCTAGAGCGGTGTGGTCGCCGTTTTTGATCTGGTCGATGCCCTCTTTGAAGATTGAGGTGTTGTGCATGTTGGGGTGCAAAGAAGCACAAGCGAGAGTGGTCGCCGTATAACCTTGGATGGGGATGAATTGTGTGCTCGGGGGAGTGTGTGTGTGTGTGTTGTATTGCATGTGTGTGTGTGTGTGCGTGTGTGTGTGTGTGTGTCATATATTGAGCGAAAACAAACCTAAGGAGAGATATGGGTATTCACGAAGAGATTGCGCGGGCCCTTAGGTGGGCAGGGGCCGAGTGAGGGTGTCAAAATGTGCACGTTGATGAATATGTTGCATGCGATCGTACGAGGGATGGACGAATCGAGAGAGATGGTTGTTGTGTTACGGATGCTCCTCTCTCTCTCCCTCTCTCTCTCTCTCACACACACACACGCAAGTAACTAGAAGACCGTTCTCTCATGTATACACAACGTATCGGCATCTGTCTATGTCTCACTCATGCATGATCGTTTGCACATTCACACCTCTCTATGTCTGTATCACACGCACACCGTCTCCACATTGCCCTTCCGCCACAACACACATATGGACACATACACACGTTCTCTCTCAGTCACACACACAAAATAAGTATTAAAAAACTAGGGCGCAACGTCCAAATCCAAATAAACACAAACTGGAGCTAAATTCAAATATATGGAAATATTGAAGCGTCAAGAACTTTTCCAGGAAAAAAAGTTGAGTAATATTCGAGGATTGTTTTCACACACACAAAAAGGTTCGGTGGATGTCCTTCGAGCGCGACACGGTGACGCACCGTTTGATCGACCATGCGGCCGCGGTTCACGCGCTTGCATAGGATTCCGTATCGTGGCTATGCTACTAACTTCAAAATAAATAAATAATAAAAGTGCTGCCTAAGTCTAATGTTTATGTGTACTAGTACGGTTTTCTTTTAAGTTTGACCAACCTCATATAAAACTAAAGTAAGCTCCCATACGCGCACTCATTAATATGTCGCCATTGCTGCGCATGCCGGGCGCCCACCGCCCGCTAACAATTTCGCCCATCACCGCCGTGGTCGCCGCCATCCCTGTGCTATGAAGTCAAGGCTCGCCACCACGCTGTTCGCAGTCCTCCTCGCCATGCTGCCGTGCTGCCAAGCACGCGAAAGCAGCCGGTGGAGCTGCTCTATGCACGCAGCGCATTTAAGAGGAGGACGAGCGTGCTCCAAAGACGCCGGGCGAGGAGGAACTAGCGTGTCATTGTCGCCTTCGCCCGCACGGAGGAGGCGCGATTGTGGCTGTCGCGGGCGAAGCCGGTCGCGCGGCCGAGCTCGCAAACCGGTGCGGACGCTGAATCTACCTTCGAGACCTTGAATGCCACGTGGATCCCGCAATCAAGGAGCATTTCGGTCGGCCGACTCATGTGAGCTGCTTGATGCAACATGGATGGCTAGAAGGGCTTTTCCACCTCTTCGCCGTTTTCTTCCTTCGCTCCGTCGAACTTCTTTCACATATCGACTGACCCAAATTATACTACTAGTACGAATGTATTAAGTACAGTGGGAACACGAAGGTACGAGCAGTAGTACCAACTGCAAGAAGAACAATAGTAAGACATAGTACTAGTACTACTCTACGTACTAAACAGTTCAAATAACGAGAAAGAACATAAACATAGTTCTGCTAGGGCCTCAGCACAACACACCCTTGAAAATAAACTAAGCAACTAGTCAGCTTGACACTGCAGTAGAACCAGCATGTGCGACGGCACTGTCACCTACTCGGAGTCCGAGTCCACGTCCTCGACTTCGTCCTCGTCCCTCTTCCTCTTCCTCTTCGCTGACACTTCATCCAACCCATGTAGATATTTAAACAAAGGTAGGCATCCCTTGCTGCGTACAGGATGTGATCTTCATTTAATGTCTTCGACTCCCATGCCTGATGAAACTCGTGATGAGGTTTCTTCAGTTTAGCGTACGAAGGATCAATCATGGCTGCTGCCAGGGTCAACATTGAAGGTTGAGAGGAGGACACCAGGCTTGCCTTCTGGAGATTGAAGAGTGGCCTACAACAAGACCTATCCGACGCAGGACTTCTTTGTCATTCTTAAAGCCTACAGTAACGAATTTCACTCTTTTGTCCTTGAGGGAGTTCTTAAAATCCTGGCACTCAACGTCGGCATGGCATATGTGGTAGACCAAGCAAACGTTATGTATGCAAAGCTGGATCACGGCGGGCTTCTTCCTCTCTTCGTCCTTTAGATCCTTCTCTCGTCCCACGACTGTGGTGTACTCAATATCTAGCCCAATGAGTCACTCATCCGCTGAACTGCTGAACATGCGAGGAAGCGTAGCAAGCCATGCTTTCACCGTCATGATCCACGGTGTAGATGACGATGAACTGATCGCCGGTGATGGCTCTAACCTGGTACTCAGCAGCGACCATGGAGGTTTGGGAGGCCATGGATTTTGGAGGAGGATTAGGAGACGTTGAACTGTGGTACCCCGCAAAAACTGGGAGCGAACTAATGTGAAAGGACGGGACGACTGGGAGCGAACTGTTGTGAGGTAGAAGACAGGGACGAGTAGGGCATGCGAACAGCGTGGGGTTGCTGGCTTGCCCGGTGGATAAATGGCTGCAAGCCCCCTAAGAGTTCTCAAGAACTATGCGGGACCCACTAGATGTCATGTCTACTAGACCCATATCGTAGGCCTGATGGTATAGCTTCTGCCTATTCGCACGCCATGCCGGCGCGTGGATGTAACTTCACTTAATTCCGCCAACCGTCAAGGCCCCACGACCTTCGCTTCCCTCATGCGGTCGCTACTTTGAGACTTCGACCGCTAAAATGAGCAATTTTTTGCCTACTCCAAGATGCATGATACTCCTCCGGTCCTTTTACTCCTCACAACCGCTTACAAAGTGTTTGACCAAATATATACTTTTTTAAACACCACCTTATATTAATTAACTAGCCACACCAAGACACTCATTCGACATAATATTCACCACATGTATGCACGTTATTTACAAGAATACCATCTAATCTATTGTTAAAGCTAGACTTAGCGATTAAGTCTGCCACCTTATTGGTTAACGACTAATCTTTGACAATTGAAGATTGTTGATCAACTTCGAGATGCTCAACGCTTTCATCTTCGTGTCACGATAGCGCACCGCTATAGCCTCCCGATGCAAGAGACGCTACCACAAAAGCGCAATCAGCCTCTAAAATTACAGGATTATGAAGAGAAATATCTATGTAGAAACCGCAATGTAAGCCCTAAGCTCCGCTTCCTCCACGCTTTGACAAGCATCAATGAAATCCTACCACCAAATTTATACTAAAAATATCAATATCTACTATATCGATTATAATGAGTATAAGAACTACGTTTTATAATGAGTGTAAAAATATTGATTTGACATTGTGAATGTTGATACTCCCTCCGTCTAGGTGAGTAAGTCATCTTAGGCTGTGCACCGTGACCAAGGAGGAGGGGAAAATGAGAGACATTAATGTTTATTTGCTAATTAAATAGTATTGCATGCAATGAACTAGCCACTGCATGTCATGTTTGGTAGTCTCAGGTCATTAAAAGCATGCACACCCTCATCTCTTACTGGTTGATATGTCAAGAAACAAGAAACGAGGTAGAAGTTAATGCACCGTGCCTACGTGTTTTGGGATTATTTGGTTTTCGTAAGATGACTTACACACCTAGCTATTAGAGTACCACTACCTCCCTTCTAGTTTAAAGGGCTCGACTCAAAAATTTCACCTACTCTTAGCAAGATAGTAGAGGCGATGAAATAGTTTTTGAAGTCTGCAAAAGTACTCAACTAATGCTATCGTTCTTCACAAAAAAAGGTGTTTACCAATGCATGCATGAACACTAGTTAGTCTAACCCCCCTCTCTTCTTTAACTCTTTGCCACATCAGCATGTTTGCTATTCCTGTGTACCAGCTAAGATACCACCGTGATGGCTAGCCTTAATCATCGCATGCAATAATTTAGTGCACCTTGAAATATGAACATGTGTGGGGCGTGTATGTTTTTAATGACTTGAGACTATACCTAGCCCGGCATGCAAGATGACTTATTATGCACCGTTCCTCATACCTGCAGGAAGCCCGGTCATCTCCAAATCTTTTCCTCTCCATGTGTGGAAACAATATGCCCGCCAAACTCTCCTTCTCCTCCGTGGTCCCACCACTCCACCCCTGTGAAAAAATCTGCATGCATGACTCTCCTCCCCACGCCGTCTAATCCACAGACCAGCAATATTTCCACCCCTTCGCTCCCCCGTAATTTACTCCAACAAATATGCCAATGTAGCTTTTACTTAACTTCAGGTGCATTGGGTCATTGACATACGGGTCCAGCAGTGTACTGACCCACATGTCAGTGACACAACTGGACCTGCAGTTAAGTCAGTGCAGCTCAGTCCATATCTTACATAGGTGTGCCATTGCTCGTTATAAATACTGCGCCTCCCACGACATCACTATCTCCTCCCCCTCATGTTCATGTTCATCGCTACCTCCTCCCCCTCTCTCTCACATCGACCACCATGGCATTGCCCCTCCCAAGACCTAGGAGCCCCTCGCTGCACCACATGGACGGTCACACGTCGCCTTTCCGTTCCTCGCCGCCACTAGCCGAGGAGGACGCATCAGTGTTCCGCTCCTCGCCGCTACGCGACGCATCGCCGTTCCGTTCCTTGCCGCCACTAGTCGAGGAGGACGCGTCGGTGTTCCACTCCTTGCCGCAACACGACGCGTCGCCGTTCCATTCCTCGCCGCCACTAGTCGAGGAGGACACGTTGGCGTTCCGCTCCTCGCCGCGATGCATCGAGTTGGACACGTCGGCGTTCTCAATATCTCCGGCATGCGCGTCGGAGGATGCGTCGGCTCCCCACTACGAGGATAACGCCGCGCCGCCCACCGAGCACCCCAGCCTTGAGGAGCTTTGGAAAGAAATGGATGTCGCCTTGTGGGAGGCTTTGCCTCCAGCAGAGCGCGCCAAAATAGAGGCGGAGAAGAAGGCCGAGGAAGAGAAGCGCATCAAGCAACAAGCTTCGGGAGATCTATGTCGCGCCCGAGAGTCAAGCAATTGGTTCTTTGGCGTATATTCGGCGAGGGCCGTGAGGGTGGCGGAGGACGCCGCGTCGACGCCCGAGTGCAGTCGGCCCAAGCGCCTCATCTATGCTTGGCGGTACAGGATCGGGTGCACGCTCAGCCAGAGGAGTACTGTTGGCACCGGATCACCACACCGTGAGATTGCCGCCTGCCGGGCGAAGCCGCCAATCATCACCTCGCGAGTTGCGAGGCTGAGGAAGAGGCGTTGTGTCGGCGCGCTGGGAAACGGCCGTGCACCAGGGCACTTGTGGCGCGCCGCAAGCGCTCCTGCGGTCGCCATGGCTTTTAGGAGGATTATAATTTTTGTTTCGTAAGGCGATCTCATTAGTTTTGGGACACAAATGATAAATCCCGAACGTTCAGGAATTTTTAGCGTCCTTAATTAAGTATGTAAAAGGGAAAGTTTGGAAACTTTGTGTAGTATTACGCATTTTGCAAGTACGTGCATATAGCACAAACTTTACTCTATACTATCGGACTACACGCTCTCTCGATATATGCTTGCAGATCGTGCTACCCTCCGCCCGTGTCAATAAGTCATCTTTGGTTGTGCACGGTGACCAAGAAGGAGTGAAGACTTGTACACCTAGACGGAGGAGTACTATTATTACTTATGTATGCGCAAATGCACGCTTGAACATTACGACGCGCGTTTTTGTAAAAGTGGAAAACAGCACTAGTCAAGCTTGTGAAACGATTCAATGCAAAACAAATGCAAAATGCTCGCTTGATTGTTTACTTTTAGCTTCCTTCTCTGTGGTTATTTCTCTGTGCACCGTGACCAAGAAGGAGGAGAAAACGAGAAACGTTAATGTTTATTTGCTAATTAATAGTATTGCATGCAATGAACTAACCACTGCATGTCGTGTTTGATATCTCAAGTCATTAAAAGGACGCACACTCTTTATCTCTTATTGGTTGATATGTCAAGAAACAAGAAACGAGGTAGAAGTTAATGCACCGCGCTTAAGTGTTTTCGGATTATTTAGTTTTCGTAAGATGACTTACACACCTAGATGCACCATGCCTAAGTGTTTTGAGTAACATTTTATCAGTTAAATCTTTGGTCAAAATTTAGCACAAATTACAATGGTGAGGAATAAACCAGGATGGAGTAGTAATTTAGAAGCCCAAATAAATGAGTGAGGCGCCTTATTGTTACTCTCCACTTTGACTAATCTTGTGGGAAAAGCTGGGGAAGCCGCCAAAAGAACTGGCCCTAGGAGTAGTAGCAACGGATCGAGCGTGGGAGATGAACCGGAGAAAGTAAATGCAGAGAGATGAAATGCAAAAAAGACGGAGGGATGTGATGGTTGCTTGTCCGTTTATTTTACCAGGCCATTTATTACTGAGAGTGGTTGGGTTTTTTGATATGACGGCTTTACTGCCGCGCCACGAGCGGGGTGAGAGGTGAGACTCCCGTGTAGCACCGCCCTCTACACTTGTACTACATCAGTCGTGGTTTATTAGTCCCCCATTGAATTTGACTAAAGATTTAACTGACAAAATGTTAGTGCATGTCAACAATAACTATATCGTTGGATTCGTATTTGAATGATATAATTTTAGGTGACATGCATCAGTATTTATCGTACTATATATAATGTTAGTTCAATTTTTGGTCGTACTAATCTATAGTAGTAACGTGCCCGTGCGTTGCACCGAAGAGTGAAATGCATTGATCGGGGAGTTGTTTATTTTGATAAAGGATGTGGGGATCATCTCATGTGTAATGGCTATCGATAGGTTTCTTCGGATATTATCTCATCTCTAGAGCTCACGAACATCCGGGTGAAATAGATAAAAAGGTATCTTTTGCAAACAAAAGCGTTCAACTATTCAACCTGCATCCAAAACTTGTGAAGAAATAACACTTATTGTGCTTTGCAAGAAATGATCTTTAAGAATTAGTTTTTGAGTATCCATTGTTATACATGTTGGCTACAGATGACATGGCACTTTCTTATAGTCAACAGTTATTATACTATTAAGTAATATTAACTATGCCCTTATACACCTAGACGGAGGGATTAAATCATGATGACTTGCAAGGAGGCAGAGGAGATGTAAGAAATGGTTCATCGTAAGTCTTTCACCAAGATCAGAGTAAAAATTCATACATGGAAGATTCTAGAATAAACCATAAACGGATACACTTTTATTCATGCGATAATCCAATAGAGCAAGATCTCGCATGGAAGTCTCCACATGCTTAGACAATGGATTACATTGAGCTAAGACTAATGATCAACATTTAACTTGATAATGCGTATTTTTTTAGAAGAACAGGGAGGCTCCTCCCCGGTTCCATTATCAAATGAAACCCAAAGTGTCTTACATCAGCTCACTGAGAGGAGCAGTTCAAAGGAAGGACTGCGCAAAAGCCACTCAAGTTTAACGACTGTCGATGTAATCAAAACGGCAAAGGCACGCGCCATAAGCGCCCATACACACACTACATGTTTTCTAAGTGCACTTGATAATGCATATGTCCAGGTGAACCTCCTTGGAGTCCCCGTGCACCGAGTTGGTGGGTAAAGGATAGAACGGATGCCTGGGTTTTCCAAGTCCACATTGGTGGGATAGTCCCAGCTCCTCAGATTCCAAGTCTATCCGATGAGGCCGGTTTCGCCGCCCACGTGACCCAGAGGGATAGTAACATTGACCTTGCACCCGTACATCTGCCTCATGTCAAGAAAGAAGGCGAAGCGGCGACGCCTCGACGCGACGCTACAAAGACGGGCAGCGGCTCGCTGGCCTCGCCGGTGCCCACGATCAAGAGGAAGACGCCGCCGCCCTCCTCCGAGACTAGCAGCGGCGGTGATCCTCCAGCGACCCGACATGGTGAACTGCAGCACGGTCGCACTTGATGTTCTCCACCAAAGGCCAGCAGGACCGCTGCACGCATCCGTGAGGTGATGCACCTTGTCCGCCGGGCGAGCCACAAACGGCATCGGCACTCATAGCAAGGGACGAAGGGCTCCTTGGAGGCATCGACCAGGCCGCCCATGAAACGGGAGGGCTGTAGGGGACGCTGCGCCAGCTTGAATATGTGAGCAAGTTACTATGAGATTGAATCCAATAAGCACAAAATAAATCATGACGGCTATAACAGTAGATGAAACTAATCATGTGGACTAGCATAGTAGTAGGATACAGAGTAGAAACATGAACTCTACCACGATTTCAACATGAAGGATGAAACACATACGGTGCAACGGAAGCAGAGACTGGCGCTGAGGTTGTCGCCCATGTCGCTGAGGAAGAGGTTGCCGAGGTTGGGGAAGAAGTCACATCGGTGAAGGCGTGGTTGCCAGCCATGCGAGAGTGCGCCCCAGATTTCAACAATGCCCACTAATGGAGCGCAGGAGGGAGTGGTCAGGGGACGCTATGGTCACCGAATGGAGCGCAGGAGTAGCACACGAAGCAGTAGATGGTGTCCTAACTAGTACTCCCTAGTCTCTATCTCTCTCTCTCTCTCTATATATATATATATATATATCTACTCTTATAGAAAACCGAGTTGGTGATGATGGTGTGCCGTGCAATGCACGGGCATCTTGCTATTTTTTGCATATAAGTCCAAACACCACGTAGACACGGTCTTTGAGCACGGTTCGTAGTCGTTCCACGATCTGGCATCAAAGTTTGTAACTATTTTAGATTAGAATATACTACTTCGGTGCTAGTAGTAGAGCAGAGTCCTACTCTACTACTCTACTCTAGCAAGCTAGGGCATAGTACTGTAGTAGGTACTGTAGGGAGTACCAGTACTGTGATCACTCAAGCAAGTTGTCTGGCATCGATATGACCCTACGCTGCTGGTATGTGTCTCGTAAGTCAAGCGGCATGCTGTAGTCATCATCACCTGTCCACTTCCCGCATCACATATTCGCTTCTCCATCTTTGTCCGCACATAATCTCGTCCAAGCTTCCATCCACGCTAAGGCGCCTCCCCCCCTCGTCCGAAACCCAAGCACTAACAATGGCAGAACCGAGCAGCGTCTGCCGAAAGAGTGGATGGAATTCGCTCCCCATAGAGGTAATCAAGCTCATTGTTTCGCGTGTGGACAATCTCAGTACCATGCCGCTTGCCGCGTGCTCGTCGGAGCTGTACCGTTTACTCAAAGCCCTCAGGCCGGAGCTTTTTAAGCCAGCTCCTTGCTTGCTAATGCCGCCTAATCTTCAGAAACAGCATGTCACGCAGCATAACAATCGTAGGGTGGCGAGCATCAACCCCCTTCATTGCGATCCGATCCCCGTTAGCCTCAGCTACATTGACGGTATGTATTGGGTCGGCATGAACACGTCTTGGATGGTGGTCGTCGACGGTCATGGCAGCTGGATGCTCGTGGAGGTCTACACCTGGCGATTGATCCCCCTTCCTTCGATTAACACTGCACTACTTTGGCACCGCGGCCCAGAATACTCAGAATCTTACAGTAGCCAACATGATACCAAGTTTGATTTGCTCAAGGTTGTAATCTGCCAAGTGCCCACAAGATCTAGGAATTATAAAGATTTCAGCTAATTATGTTCTTCAACCGCTGTCTCGCTTATCCGACAGTCATCGCGGTAAGTGGATAAATCTGCACGTCCATCGCAAGATCATATATCCTCCATGGTTCTCTGATGCCATTGAACACAAGGGCTTCATTTACGTTGTCGACTCCTTCTATGGCTGGACGTATTGCTGGCCTACTCCAGTCATCGCTACAAACGGTTGTTACAGCAGTATGTTACTTTCCTATGATATCATGATGGCTTGCTTATATTACTGTCAACATTTACTGAAAAAGTTTCATGCTCATAACATGCTGTTCTTAAGATTGACTAAATCAAGAGCCCTTTTTTATTTGACTCCAACTTGATATGGTGTTGTAGGCCGCCTGGTGTCCCTACCCTTCCTAATCCCAAAACCTTTCAAAGAAAAACGGCTCGATCAGACGACGGCGAAAGATTGATGATCGTTCGCACGTACCGGACGTGTTGTTTCACGGAATACAATCACACCACCGCAAGGTCTTCGAAAGGTGATCCCAGCTTCTCGGGCCTTCGTGAGTTTTGATCGAGGCTGGTAAGTAGCCTTGTCACACGCTCTCTGTTTGTCGGACTGAATTATCCAATTAAACAGGAAATAACCGACGACAAGGATCATGATGGCAGCGCGGTTTTGCTCATCAAGCAAAACTGTGTGTACACAGCGTACCATGCGTCTCTGCATGCACCATACCCTGATATGTGCCGCCATGCTCTGCAGCCCAAAGTAGGAGAGAGGGTCGCAAATATCAGACTTTGACCTGCTAGCTAGAGTTTCCCCCGTCAGGCACCCATCTGGTTGAAGTCGTCAGCCAATCTTCACAGCTTAATAAATAGTAACGTCTAACTGAGCTAGTTAGTTAGATGCGTACACTTGGTGTAGTAGGATCTTTATTTAGTTTGATGCATATACTTGTTCTTTTTTGGTAGCCCTTTGTAATGATGGCTGATGTTTGGTTTGGAAGAGAGAGCTGCGCTTTCACTCTTCTCGCGCATCGCTTCATTGCACTCCCAGCTCCGGTTGTCGCCGCCGCTGTTTTCAATGTACAATCAAGAGTATATTTTGTCTGTTGGTTGAATATAAATGTGTTGTTAGAACGACAAACACAATGTTTTGGAAGTCGTTGCACGGTTCGATCCTTTAGTGCCCCGTACCGTATGTAGCTCATATTATTTTTCGTACAGAACACTTTTTCCACTTATTGATAACATGCAGCCCACTGATGAAGGCCCAATAGAGAAGCCCATAATTAACTGGAAGGGACGCTCTCACATGAATCCGGCCCAGGTACATGCTCATGGTCCCCTAAAGATAAATAAGTAAATAAATAAATAAAGCTAAATGCGCATGCACCAGTTCTTTGGGAAAATAGGTAGCCCAGTATTTCTTTTTGAAGAATACCCAAGCTAGACCTATTTGTTTTCTCCGAATTACTGGGCTGCAAATCTTTCAAGGCGAGCAAATGTGATATTAGTTTTTTTTGAATTTTTCTTCTTCACTGATATCTTATACGTATTTCATTGGATTTAACATGACATAGTACTAACTTATTTTTAAATTTGTTTTAGTATGGCTATTAATTTTTGGATTAAGAATATTTCGTTCCCCAGCAAAAATTTCCCACATATTTAGTTAATTTTTTGACCTGGTACTGACTAGAAAATGGCCGGCAATTCTAAAAATGGAAAACGGGCTGCAATAAATTCCATATGAATTAGAAAATGAGTAAAAATTATAAAAATAATAGCAAATGGGCTGTACACGCCACAAATTTTGACGCTGACTTGTTTACACAAGGCTTTGTCAGTGAACACACGATTCTAGCCGCCGTGCTTCTTCAATCTCTAATCTTCCTGCTCCAGCCGCCTAAACTAGCGCCGGCGGGACTACCTGCTCCCTCCTCTTGTGGTTCACAGATGATGCCAAGAGGCTTCCCTGCCCACCCTACTCCCTCCGCTGGCCTGGCCGCACGCAATCAACGCCTCCTTATTACGCAAAAAATGATTCCTCCCATTGACATCCGGGCGCACTAGCTTGGGAGGTCGACCAGGCCTACTACGCTGACGCGCATGATGTGGCTTGTCAACTTAGTCAACAACGATTCTAGCAGCAAGAACTATTGGATTTGAATCAAACGGTCCTGCTGCTTCTTCAATCGCCGTTTTTTGCAACGGCCGCCTAAATCAGCACCGGGAGACCGCCGCTCGCGCTCTCCAAAGGGCGGTCAGGTAGCCAAACCAGTGAACCCTAGTACTCTCTCCGCTGGGCATCCATGCGCGTTTTCCCGGTCCACGCTGCCCCTTCCTAGGCTCGCATTGCCGCCCACCGCCTTTGGTGCTCTCGGGCAGGGCGTGGTTAGTGTGGTCAACGACATTCCATCGGGAGAGTACTGTACGTGTAGAGGCTGACAGCTAGGTCCACGGCCACAACCCAGTTTTTTTGTGATTTGCCAAGTAAGTCGCTTTGTCAGGCCTGTTGGGCTGCAAATCTTTCAAGACGAGGAGAGCTTTCATTCGGCTGGCCGAGAAAATGGCCCATCAGTAATGAGAAATGGGTTGTACATTTTTAAAACACATCAAACCGGCAGTTATTTTCAAATATCTTTTTTTTTCATTTCGAGATTTTAAAATACATTAATTTTTATGCGTGGAGAATTTGTTGGATTTTATATTGTATACATTTATTTTTAAAATTAGTTTGAATGTGATTCGAAATTTCGATTAAAACAGTTCGACTACAATCAAATATGCAAAATTTCGATAAGTTTTTAACCGTGGCCACAATATGGGTTGTAATGCTAACAAAAAGAATATGGGCTCTAAAAAAACCTTAAAAATTAGCAAATGGGCTGTAAATTATTAAAAATAATGGCAGATGGGTTATATGCTGTTTTCCACAGATTTGAGGCTTTCCTAAAAACAGGTCGACGATAGCAAAGGATCGTTGGATGGCCATCCAACGACCGCCGTGCTTCTTCAATCTCGCTTCTTCCCGCCCAAATGGCCAAACAAGCGCCAAGGACTGCCTGCTTCCTCCTCCTCAAGGCCGGCTCGACAGCTCGGACCCACCAGTTATATCTTCAGATGCAAGGAAGTGTCTCCTTATTACGCACAAAAAATGAATACTCCCTCGTTATCGGGACCCAGATAGTGGCAGGCTGACTTAGGGCCTACTAAGTTGACGGGACGGAGGGCTTTGTCAACTTAGTCAATATGCACGATTCTAGCTCCAAAGGACCGTGACGATGTCCATCCAACGGCCGTAGTGTTTCTTCAACCTCGGGTCTTCTTGCTCAAATTACCAAACCAAATACCGGTCGTGCCTCGTGGCTCCCGCCCCCGTGGTCGGCTGCGATGTGGCGGAGGCCTCACCGCCTCTACTACTCCCATCGGTGGCCGTGCCATCCTCTACTCACCCACACCCCTGTTATTCTTCGGCGACGCAGCCTCACACCGCAATAACCGGTGAACCTCAGACTTTCACGCTGCGGCATCCATCGCCACGCCTTCCCGGCCTGTCGCCCCTTCCTAGGCCTCACCGCCGTCCATCGCCTCTGGTGTTCTCGACACGGCGCGGGTCAACGTGGTCAAGGAACGGCTTCCATCGACACGGACTGACGTGGAGAGGCCGACAACCGTCCACGGCCGCAGCAAGGAAGTGCCTCCTTATTACGCCGCAAAATAATTATTCCTCCACCTGACAGCGGTGACCCACCGGACGAGCCACCATATTTCACGAAAAAAAAGTTTCCCCCCTGACTGCTGGGACCCACCTGCTACACCTTCGCACGCAAGGAACCGCGTTTAGGCAAAAACGATTCGCTTCGATCGCTGGGACCCACCAGCTACATCTTCGCGACGCAAGGAATCGCGTCCCCGCAAAATAAGGATTCGCCGATCGCCGGGACCCACCAGCTACATCTTCGCAGTAAGGAAGTGCTCGATAGTCGGGACCCACGTGGTCAAAGCGTATGTAGCGTTGTTATTCGGTCGCGAACGTACGCACATAGTGGTCGGCGTAGAGGCGCACGTGTCGTAGATGTAGAGGCGCCGCACGTGTCGAGATGTAGAGGCGCCGCACGTCGTAGTAGAGGCGCGCACGTAGCATGTACACGCACGCATGCGCGAGGGTGCAAGAAAGAAAATACGCCACGCACGCACATACTGTGCAGGTCTCTAACGCCTATCGCGCATACGTACATGGCTGGGTCGGAACGGAGAAACAACGTTGTCGTCGTGTTCATGGGGAGCCAACTGGCTGGGTCGGAACGAAATGCGTGGCCGTGTTCATCGGGAGGGCTTGGACGGAACAGGCGATGAAAACGAGGCCTGGCGTACCGCACAACGGAGGAAACGGCCTTGTGTTCGACCGGCCACATTCGAAACGTGGTCCTGTTGATCGGGAGGGGCCTAGCGTACCGCAAAACGGAGGAAACGGACCTCCTACGGTCGAAAAGGGGGTCCAGTTGATTGGGAGGGGTGTGGCGTACTGCAAAACAGATGAAACAGACTTGAGTTGGAGCGCTACGGTCGAAACGGGGGTCCTGTTGATCGGGAGGGGTGTGGCGTACCGCAAAACGGACGAAACGGACTTGTGTTGGAGCGCCACGGTCAAAACGGGGGAGGGTGCGCGATCGCAAAACGGACTCCACGGATACTGTTCATCTCCACCGCCGACCTCCTCCAGCCTCCACGGGCTACCGCCGACCTCTTCTAGCCTCCACGGGCTCCTGCTCATCCAGCCTCCACCGTGCGCTTACTCCACCGGCCATCTGCTCAACCACCCTCCACGAGCACCCCTCCACCGCTCCCACTGCTCATCCAGCCCTCCACACCACGGGTCCTCGCTCAACCACCCTCCACGGCCACCCTCCACCGCTCATCGCTCATCTAGCCCTCCACACCACGGGTTCCGCTCATCCAGAGGCAACTCCACCGCCACTGCTCATCCAAACCCCCGCAACGCCATCGCTCATCCTGCAGGCAGCATCAATCGCTTCAGCTTAGCAGCAGTAGCAAAGGAATCACCCATCGGGTTCGCTAATACCATCGATCGATCGCCAGTTCAAGAACACGAGCTGCGCAGCAATCGCCGGGTTCGATTAGAGCCCAATGCCTCGCTCGGCTTCAGTTAGAGCCAACGCCTCACACACATGCGCATACGTACAAGAGAAATGCGCATCGCTCCGCCCCGACCTCCCACCGTAACCGGCATCTCCCCGAAATTTTCCTCCCCCTCGCTTCTACCACGGTTTTTTCCGTCATGGATGACCCAAAGAATGTCATGCAGCTGCGTCTCCGGCTCGCCCAGGTCGAAAAGCCCATTTTCTGTCATGATTTTTTTTCATAGAAGTAGGAGCCCACCACATCTATGATAATACCGGGTTTTGTCACAATTATTGTCATAGACGTGTCATATGTATGACAGAAAAAAATTCGTTCGGCCCAAAATGTCACGGATGTGTCTTTTTTTGTAGTGAATTAGGTTTTGCAAGCAATTGCCAATGATGGTAAGTGTAGGAGGGTTTTCTCTGGGAAAAAGAGGATCACCCCTGGCCTCCGATGCACAGTCGTAAGAGTATGAAGGTTGGTGATCGACGTCATCGTTGGCCAACAAGAAAGCACAACTGAAGGCTAGCCGGACCCTCAAGCAGTGAGCCACAGCGGAGGGTGACCACCGTCAAGTCTCACGGGATCACGTGTGACCACTTATTTGAATAGCTCAAATTTCATTGGATTTAAAAAGCTCAAATTTCATTGGATTTAAAAACTATTTGAATGGCTCAAATTTCATCGATGCGGCAAAGTGGGCCTACATGACTAAACTGAACTCATGTGTCATCTCCACTTCTTCAGAAGAGAGCAAAGGCGAAGAACCCATTAGAAATATACCACACATATTGAGTACACATCAACGTATTGATAATATTATTTTGTTCCAATTTTTCGAAGTTTCTGATAAACCCATATACCTATAAACAGTACTCCACCAGCTGGTAAAGGATCCTTACGGGATTTAGGTACTACTAGTAGAAATGATGATACCACTGACAAACACATTTACTGGTAACAACAACACAAGTTCACTTGCTTGACCAGATAAACACTGACTGTTGGTGTCAAACCGCGATCTCGGTAGGGGGTCCCAATCTGGCGCCTAGGCGGATGGTAACAGAGACAAGGACACGATGTTTTACCCATGTTCGCCCTCTCGATGGAGGTAAAACCCTACTCCGCTTGATTGATATTGATGATATGGGTAGTACAAGAGTGGATCTACCACAAGATCAAGGAGGCTAAACCCCAGAAGCTAGCCTATGGTATGATTGTTGTTAGAAGTTGTTGTGTCTCACGGACTAAAACCCTCCCGTTTATATAGACACCGGAGAGGGCTAGGGTTACACAGAGTCGGGTTACAATGGTAGGAGATCTACATATCCGATTGCCAAGCTTGCCTTCCACGCCAAGGAAAGTCCCATCCGGACACGGACGAAGTCTTCAATCTTGTATCTTCATAGTCTTGGAGTCCGCCGATGATGATAGTTCGCTGTCCGGACACCCCTAGTCCGTAACTCCTCAAGAGCCCCCTAACCAGGCTTCAATGAGGAAGAGTCAAGCGCATATATTGTCTTCGGCATTGCAAGGCGGGTTCCTCCTCCGAATAATTCATAGAATATTGTGAGCACCAGGATAGTGTCCGGCTCTGCAAAATAAATTCCACATACCACCGTAGAGAGAATGATATTTACACAAGTTCAATCTACTGACGTATTTCGTGGCGTGATGTCACCCACGACCAAGCCTTTACTCGAATCGTTTTTATTGTATCATCTCAGCGCGTTTAGCGAAGCGGTTTCCTTGGCACGTCTTGTCGAAGCAGAGATCATGTTCTCCTTATTCCATGATTCCCTTCAATACGGACGTGGGTAACCCAACCGCGCCATTGATTGTGGCACTTGGGAGATAAGCGAGTTTTATCAGGCCGGTGGGGACGCACAGTTTCGTCCACCCATATATAAGGGATAAGGATCCACCCTTTAACCCACGCCTTCTTCCTCCTTTGCTTATCCATCTCCGCAAGACTCGAGCCCAGCGCCTAAGTCTCGCACATCTCACCTCGACCTTCTCCAGCCATGTCCGGAGCGGGAGGCAAGTGGATGGCCTCCTCCGCTATGGAGGGGCACATTGAGAAGCTGCGAACACCGGATATCCGGCTCCAATGACATCGCTGCGATCGGGCCGCCCGACAAGGGGCAGCTCATCCCCACCCCAGCCCCATGAGAGGGTGGTATTCCTTCCCATTTCCTCCATGGACTAGGCTTCCCACTCCACCCCTTTGTCCAGGGGCTCATGTACTACCACGGCCCGGATTTCCACGATCCGCCCCAAATGTCATCCTCAATATCTCAAGGCGTTTATCGCCGTGGTGTGAGGCCTTCCTCAGATCCAGCCCCACTCTGCTTGTGGCTAAAGACCTTCAATGTCAAGTCAAGGTTGTGAAGGGCAGCTGCCGGAGGCGGAGGCGCCATGGTGGGCAAATGCCCAACGCCACTTGGCTCGAGGGTGCCTTCGTGGAATCCATCAAAGGGTGGCAATCGGGTGGTTCTACATCACCGAGTCAGGCGGACCCTAAATGGGCAGCTGCCCCGAATTTAGATCTGCATCCCCATGCAGCTCACCTCCGGAAAGAGAAGGGCTTGCTTTGGGGTAGTTCGAGGAGCCGACCGACTCCAGCCCCGCTCTTCTGCACTCCTAGTGAACAAGAAGCTTAAGCTTGTCAACATGATCCAGTCATGCTCATCCGCCGGATTCTCCCCGCCAAAGAACGGGACTTCAATTTGTGGGAGTTTGATCCAGCACAGCACCGATTGATGAGCGCCTCTTCGACACTACGCATAAAGAGGCCTCGGAGGGTGTTGTTCATGGGCGCCTGGAGTTCCCCGTGATCCGCCATCAAGATCGCGGATTCAGCTCAGCAGGCCCAGTACCGCGAGGTAGCCAAAGTTATCCTTTTTGGGACACTCGCCATAGTTTGACTTATGTGGGATCTAAACTCCCAATACCTTTATCAGATCGTAGAAGACGCCCGGACAAGTTAACTGTCTGCCCCTTCCGAAGACCCATCGGACGCCCGCTTGACAGATCTGCTGGTCCTGCACTTTATGTAGTGCCGGAGAAGAAGGCTAAGAAGAAGGCCACGGAACCCGAAGGAGTTCCCGACGTCAGTGGTATCGGACTCATCGCTCGATGACTCGAGGCGGACTCTCCCGAGGACGGAGGAGGATGAGAAGAGGCCTCCTCCTGGCCGGGGAGAGAAGAAGAGGAAGGCCTCCCAACCGTGGAGGTCAAGGGTCCAAGAAGGAAGGACCTTCCTCCGGACTGTTCCGCCTAACGCCTGGCGACGGGCGACGAGGAGTGGCCCTCAAGGGCCAAGCCCCTGGCGAGATCGTAAGTATCCGGACTCCTAGATGATTTACGATTTTTCTTTTTATCACATCATGTCTTTCTAATGCCCCATACAACCCTGTAGTCCACCCAAGGACGATCTTCCCGCTTCATCGAGCGGCTCCTTGGGCACGTCGGATATGGATTTCCTTCCAACCGCCTCCACTCCTCGCGACGCTGATGGTGCCGAGGTGAGATCCCAGGGGGGGACTCACCAGGAGGAGGAGGCTCCGGAGGTGCCGCAGGGCAACCTCCCGTGACTTCAGACCGACTTCGCACCTGAACCGCAGTGGTTCCGAGTCCGCAGCGCCCTTCATAAGAAGGGCAAGATCGTGACACCGGGCGGCTCTGGCCCAACCGGAGGCGCCGGATAACTTGGCCGGAGGCGCCAACGGCGCTCCATCGAAGAATAACACCGACCGGCTATGAGTGCGGTGATTCAAGGTTCGCTCGCCAAGAGCGGGTCGACCGAAGCTCGTGATCGCCTTCTAATGTGCTTTGAGGTAAGAATTTTAAGATATGTAATATAATACCGATAGAAAATAGCCATCGATGCTCGGTTCGTGTTCGGAAACAAAAGCCGGACCGAGGATCTAAAAAGATATACGCAGGAGTCTCAAAAATGTGTCAATATGGGATTGCAGGTTGTGCTGCTGACCACAAGACCGATCATGGAGGTCAATACCTTGAAGTAGAGCCTCGAGCGGTCCGAGAGCGAGCTCGGCCGTGCCAAGAAGCAGCTCGAGGACAAGGAAGGTGAGTAACACCATATTTAAAGTTGTACCTTATAGAAAAGGATTTGGTTGCAAGAGAAATAACAAGGATAACGTGGGTACTCTAGGGGCCACGAACGAGGTGGCGACTTCAAGGAGGCAAAGGTCCGCGTCGAACGCATGCGGCCGAGCGAGCCGAGCGAGAGAAGCAAGAGGCGCAGTGGCGGAGGAGGTACAGCAAGAGCTCCGTGCTCGTGGAAAAGCACGGGTTTGGAGCGTGACTCAAGACTCGAGAGTCCGAAGCATGCCTGCTTTGAGAGTGCCAAAGCTGCTAGGGCCAAGCCCACAAGGCCCTCCAGAAATTGAGGCGCTGAAGAAAATAGCGCGGGTAAGGCATTTTCATGCAAAGCAAGCATGTGAATGTGAATTACCTATTACTTACCCGACTCGAGCTCTCCAGAGCGCTTCGCAGATCTGCCTCGCAGCAGGTCCAATGTTGCCGCTTACCGGGCCGAGGAGGGAGCTCGACGGAGAAGGTCTTCCGTCTCAAGATGCCGAGGCCGGACATCCAGTGTCCCTTAGCGACCACCAAGCAGCTGGTCGAGCTCCACAAGGTGGCCGAACAGGCCATGAAGGGCCTCATAGTTCGGCTTGTGGCCCAAGAAGGCCATGCCCGGGAGCTACTTCGGCCTGCGCGGCAGCTGGGTTGATGCGTGTCCCTGGGTTGAAGTTGTCAAGCACTCCGCCTGCATTGAAGGTGCCCGTCGGGCCCTTGCCCGTGCTAAGGTGCACTGGGGCAGGATGGATGCTGAGAAGCTTTTGACAGACGCACCACCGGCGGGCAAGGAGTATCGTACGCCCGAAATGTACTATAAGAGTGTCCTGAAGGGTGCCCGCGTGATTGCGGGTGGGTACCTTAGTACCCCGAACTTGTGCACGGGCAGTCGTAGCACCTCACGGGCAAGGCTTGCCGCGCCTAAGCAAGGCCCTTTCACCACTCTTTTGCACTACCATTCAAGAACAAAGTGCTAGCCAGAATGACGAAGGCCCCGCAAGAGGAGCTTGCCGAAGGCTAACCAGACATCATGAAAACTTGTTGCGGGCGCCTGCGCCCCGGCAGTTCAAGCGGCAAGCTTGCCAAGACAACAAAAGGATCACAGCAAGGCACTTGCCGCTGCAGCTTGCCACCCGCCCAGCGAGATTCCAAGGACGCGCCATCACCAAAGCCATCCCAAGGGCACGGGCGAGACACTACACAACCATGCGGAGCGAGGCGGCAAACGGAGTCGGCTGAAGCGCCTATCGCGGCAACCGGAGGCTCGCTTAACGGTCACTCCTTCGCACTGTTAGGCATAATCGGACGGCATTTAATGCCCTTGTCCCCGCCCTCGGTGTTAGGTAGGGACATCACAGCATCGCTGCACCAACTCGCGCTTTACATTTCTACCCCTCTTCCTATGCTGCCACCGTGGGTACCCCTTCGACTATAAAAGGAGGCCCATGCGCACGTAGAAGGGGTTCGTCCATTCGACACCCACCGCGACTACTCTACGCCAGACGCCGAGCTAGATCAAATAACAACACAGCAGCAAGAGGGGTGTTATCTCTCCGGAGAGCCCCGGTTGGGTAAAGATCGCCTGGCCTCGCGCGGGCCGACCTCAATCTGCTCGCGACACGCCCCGCCCCCGAACTGTAAGGGGCCCCGAAAGTGCCCCATAGGTGTTCGAGGCCATGGATACGCTGCCCAGCCTCGACATCTTTGGCGCGCTGTAGGGGGCGCCGAGGTCGTGAGCATCCGATCCGTCTCCACGCCGCACTACGCCAAGCATCATCGCTAACATGCCACCGAAGAAGAAGCTCTTCGAGGTGGCCGCCTGGGTTCACATCATTCCCACCACCACCGCCGGAGCAAGCAGCGTGAAGTGGACGCCGCGGAGGAGTGGGTGCTGCCGTGGGAATCATGTCGCCACCGGATCCAAGATCAAGGCCCCTGCGCCGGGCGACGTGCAGACTCCGCGCTTCTTCCCAAGAGGTACAAGGTCAACCACGCCCGGTGCTCCTAGCACCGTGCTCGTGATTGGAGCAAGGCTGCTGGTGGGTCGCGGACGCCGAGGTCAGCATGCACGCCCGCATGCCGGGTGCGAGTAGGAGGTGCGGTCGTCAAGGGTGTTGCTCCTCCCAACCCGGTTGGGAGTCCGAAGACATCTCGCCTCGCGCAGCTCGCCGCCGCCGCCTAAGATAAAGAGAGGAAGCGCCGCCCGAGCCCACCTGCTTAGACTTCCCTCCAGCCACACAAGATCGACGATCAGAGGATGGCCATACAGCTCATCGGCTTCGCTTAACGGCGATAAGCCCCGGCGTCCAACGCCGAGGGCCCGACAAGACGCCCGCGCTGGACGGCGCCGACAGACATTGGGTGCCGCTCAGGCGCCTCCCAGCCCTAACGGCTAAGATCACCACCTACGGACCAACCTTGACGCCGACTCCACCTGCCCATCGGACTCCATGAACTCGCCAGATCAGCGCCACGCTTCTCCAAGAACGGCAACACGAAGACGCCGCTGATCAAGACGAAGCGCCGGAGAGAAGCGCGACGTCAATCCGACCAGCCGCCCGCTCGCTTGTCGACGCCAAGACGCACTCCGAGAACCAGCGACTTGTCAGACGCGCAGGATGCCCCCGCTCACCCGCGAAAGCTGCGGCAAGTCCAGGGCTCAAAACTAAAACTTGCCAGATGTGCCCGAGAAGTACGATGGCAGGATACACCTGCCGGAGTTCTCAAAGATCTACACCATCGCGTGCAGGCTGCCGGAGGGCGCGACGAGAAGATCCTCGCCAACTACTTCCCGCTGGTACTCAAGCCCAACGCCGATCTTGGCTCATGCACTTGCCGGACGGCTCCATCTCTTCGTGGGCGGACTCGTCATCAGTTTGTCGGCGCTTTCACGGCGCCACAAGCCTCATGGCTGTGAAAGTGACCTCCACTTCCTCGCCCGTATGAGGGGAGCCTCGCGCAAGTATATACAAAGATTCAGCCAGTGCAACGCAACATTCCAGACGCCCATTCCCGCAGCGGTTATCGCTGCTTATCGAACGCGCGAATCCGCAGGATGAGGGAGGAGATGGCGGCGATCAAGATCGTAGACGCCGCCGAAGCCTCTACGCCTCGCCGACAAGTGTGCACGGGCTCAGAGGGAGGAAAATTCCCGGAGAGGTTGCCGGAGCAGAATGATCTCGACAAGGAGGATGCCGCCTCGACAAGGAAGAACCGAGGCGGAACAATAGGAAGAGGAAAGCTAAGGATGTGCTAGCCGCTGAGCATTCCAAGCAACGGAGGCGGTTCGACAAAGCCAAGACCGACGACTCGGCGTAGGTCAGAAGCGGCCGCCGCAAGCAGATGGCTCCGCAAGCGCTATTGCAAGATCCACCGCACCAAAGGCCATGACCTCCAAACCTGCAAAAAGTAGAGCAGATGGCGGAGCTGCAGAAGGCTGAATACGAAGGCCGATAAGGAGAGAGCCCAGGAGGTGGCAGAGATCCGGAAGAAGCTTCCGCCCGGGAGGGAACCGCTGGCAAGGCTAAGACGCGTAAGGAGAGACAGCCTCTGCGGGCCGCGATAAGGACGAGGATGAAGATGAAGATGATGAGATGGAGGAAGATGAGACCGAGGATCAAGAGTTTCGTAAGGCAACAGTAGACAGGCGTCGACGGCGGCGCCTCCTCGCACACCTCGCGACCGCCAACTCAAACAAAGGTGCGAAGTGAATGCAATGAGTTGCCGTCCGTCGAGGCGCCGATGCCTCTGGCGGTCTGAAGACGCCCATCGCCTTCGACGCTGAGGATCACTCGATCGCATCATCGGGGTCGGGTGCTTGCCGCCGTTGGTCTCACCAACGATCCGCAACCTCAAGTTCACGAAGATGTTGGGTTGACGCGGGCCGGCTCTGAACTTGATTTCCTCCGCAGCGTTTCAAGAAGCTCCGCATCCTCGGCAGCGATCTTGAAAAGACTCGCACCTTTCAAGGAATAAATCCGGAAGGAGCCAGCCCAAGGGAAGATCACATTGCGCCGACGCTCGGGCAGCGTGAGCTGAACTTCAGGATCGAGAGGGTCACATTTGACGTGGCTGATATCCCTTTACCCTACAATGGGATACTCGCCGACCAGCACTCGCCAAGTTCATGGCGGCCTCTCACCACGCATACAATGTGCTCAAAATGCCCGCCCGATGAGTGTCATTTCGTCCAAGGCAAACAAGAAGGATGCACTCATTTGCGCCGACAAGATCTACCGAAGAATGCTGCGGCAGAGCACGAGCCACTTGCCGCTGAAGCTCCCCGGGGAAGAAGAAGACCAAGCCCGCAAGGACAGCTCCGTGTTCACTCCGCAAGCGATCTCCCCGAGCGCCTGCGCTGCCGAGGACGCCGCCATCGAGCTCCACCGGCAAGTGCGAAGGCGAAGAGAGACCAGCCAAAGACTAAGCCCCGCAAGGACGGCTCTGACACGCGACTCCGCAGCAGATCTCCCCGAGCGCTTGCGCTGCCGCCGAGGACGCCGCCATCGAGTCCCCGCCGACCAGTCCACCGCCAAGAGGGCAAAGAAAATACCAAGCTCGAACTTTGAGTTGTACTCGAAAATCCATACCTTGTATGAAGAACCCAAGCAGAAGATTCGAATCGTGGTTAGGCTGCGCCGTCGATCGCCTTGAGTCCGCCGACGATAAAAGCACGCCGCAACCAGCCCGACAAGTTCTTCACCGAGGCTACACCGCCAGCGAGCAGCGATACCTGCTTTCGCGAGAAGCGGTTTGCGCCGTGGGCTCCCAAAGCATAGGGACGAGACATACAAGGGGAAGGATCGGGAAGAAGTACGGCCTCGACGGATCGTTGAAATAGAAAAAGCTAAGTCGTCTGAGCTTTTGTGAGGCAGCACCTCAGTTTCATGCTTTTTATGTTATGCTCCTCATGATGTTCGCCCTTTGTACGCAATACACAGCGCAGAGGATCCAACTCGTGGTTGTTGCGCCCTTGCTTTGTTTCCGAGTCCGCTCAACAATACAAGTGCACTGCAACTGGCCCGAGCAGGTTGCTTGCCGGAAACAACACCGCCAGCGGGCTACTGATGTCCCGTACTCAGTAAGTGTGTTAGTGCCGGCAAGTTCCTAGAAGCGAGGGTAAAGCACAAAGGATGTAAAGTAGAGTGTAACATAGCAAGCCTTGCCGTAAGGCGCCCTTCGTATGAGAAACTTGTGCGCGGAGGAACCAACTCACGGATGAGTTGCGTCCTTGATTTGCTTCCGAGTCTGCTCAGCAATTCAAGTGCACTGCAACTGACCCGAGAAGGTTTCTTGCCGGAGACAGCACCGCCAGCGGGCTGCTGATGTCCCGTACTCAGCATGTGTGCTAGCGCCGACAAGTTCCCTAGCAACATAGAGTATAAACATACGAAGGGCAAAGCATGGCATCGTTTTGCAAAGTCAACACAAAATTAATATATATATATATATATATATATATATATATATATATATATATATATATATATATTTATATATATATATATATATATATATAGACAATGAAATTATTGCAAAGTTATCTCAGCTGTCTTCATGGCTGTAATTACAGAATAACGAGAAACTGTAAGAGCGCCTGCCCCGCAAGCCAACTTCACTGGGGGCTAAGTACCACTGACCTTCAAGAACGGGGGCTCCGGCCTGTCAGCAAGGCCAAGGACAAGGGCCAAGAAAGCACGCCAAGATCCTGGTCTCGGCGGAGCTGTAGCTGCCAAAAAGCTGCGAAGGCTAAGGTTCCTCCCCGACAAGCTAATGTCGCCGGGGTTGTGGAGTCGATAAGTTTTCATCCCTCGTCATGCATCCTCTTATGGACCGGGAAGCGAGGCTCGCCCTTGAACGAAAGTGTGTCTTGTAAAACCCATGCACGGAGGAGCGAAGTCAGTGGCCAGGCTTGGCGCCCTTGGTTTGTTTCGAGTCCGCCAACAAACACAAGTGCGCCTGCAATCGCCCGGCAAGGTCGCTGTCGAAGCAACACCGCCAGTAGGCTGCTGATGTCCTGCACTCAGCAAGAAGTGTGTTCGCCCGCAAGTCCCCTAGAAGCGTAAGATGGGAGCATACAAGGCCGCGTAAATCAAGTAAAAGACTCGGTCCGGCAAGCGTTCCCCTCTTTTCATTAAAAACATCCTAGTTTAGTACAAGTCCATGGAGGATGAAAAACATGATAGAGAGGATTACAGATTTTAAATGCAACTAAGGCCCGAGGGCTTACAAATTGGAAGATAAGATGCCTGTAATCCCTCTCCTGTTTTTCTGTTCAGGAGTTAGGTCAAGGAGGCCCCGGCAAGAGAAGCTTGCCGGGAAGGGCAAAAGGGGCGCCTAGGAGAGCTACGGCGCGAAGACACCAAGAGAACTTCCGGGGCCGCCAGAGCTTGGCGGAGACGGAGGCCGGAGGCGAGCTTGAAGACGAGGTGGTGGAACGTCAAGCCACGCTGCCGAGGGCTCGCCTCGCATTCACTCTGACGGCCTTGCCGCCACCCTCTTCCTTCCGCAGCCTCCCACGCCACCGCCCAAGGAGACGGCCCCGGAGTTGAAGGTCAGCGACCCGGATGATGGGTCGCCGGTGACGCCATGAGGCAGGCCCGACGCCTAGTCGGACCCGCCATCTCGCTATCATCGCCTGTCGCCTCCCCGCTCCTCGCCGAGGAGGGACCTTCGCTATCGGAGGAGCTGTCCACACAAGATCTCGCCCGGGTCCCGAGTCCCGAAGACCTTGACGGCGAAGGTCGCCCTCCATTAACTTGAAATGGAGGGTAAACCCCGCGTCAAGCTTGTGGATGCGGCTAACGCCTTCCACCCTCGGTCAAAGTACATCACGCCGGGGCAGGGGACACGACACTCACTCGAAAGCCGCGATCCCGCAGCCCTCATGCGCAACTCCATCACCTCGGGCGGATCCGTTCCATCGCGCCACGAACAGGGCGGCAGCGGAGGCGGCGATTTAGGCGCTTCGGCGCAGCTTGATGAAGAACTCCGGGGATGATCGCTCGGTGTGGACCGCCGAGGAAAGGAGCCACCGGGCGGAGACGGGTGGCGCATCGCCACGCCTCTCGCCGACCGCCTCGACCGCCGACCACGCCTCGTCTGCGCCTGCCCCTCCCTCTCCCCTCGTGGCCGCTCCGCCCGCCACGGAGTGTGGGATAGGGAGAGGTGCGCTGCCTGAGGCGACCCTCGCCACCGTTGAAGAACCAGGATTTCTCCTTCCATGGCGGAAAGAAGAAGCGGAAGTCAAGACGAAGGGAGAAGAGGAAGTGTGAGACTATTGTGCTCCCCTTCCGCCCCTTTTAAAGGGCGAGGTGGGGCTCAACCGCCCGCCCGCCAATCGAAGCGAGGAGGGCAGAGGAGCGGGCCGACTCGCCATCTCCACCCGTGACGGCTCGGTCTCCCACCTTCACCGCCCACGCACACCCCATGCATGAGGGCCGCGCGTGCTAAGCGGCGGGCCGGCGGCGGGTGAAGTGACCTCGCTACCGCACCACGATCACGGGGTGGATGCCCTAAAGACCGCACAGCGCCGCCCCGTCTCCCACGACGCCCTAATCGACGCATGCCGTTCTGGGGAGAGCGCTGTGGGCGGGCCCGTGCTGTCGCGGACTAAGGCCACGCGTGCCCGCAGACTGTTTTGGGCCTGGCCCAACAACGCCGCACTGTATGGCCCGAGCCCGGGGCTCTGTCGTGCATTAAAGTAGGGGGGTACCTTAGTACCTCAACTTGTGCACGGCAACAGAGCACTCAGCGGCAAGGCTTGTCGGGCGCCGGCAAGGCCCTTCACCACTCTTTGCACTACCATTCAAGAACAAAGTGCTAGCCAGAACACGAAGGCCCGAAAGAAGAGGAGCTTGCCGAAGGCTAACCAGACATCACGGAAAACTTGTCGCGCGGCGCCCGCCCGGCAAGGCCGAAGCACGGCAAGCTCACGCACAACAAAAAGGACTGCTGCGGCAAGGCACTTGCTGCAAGGCTGCCACCCGCCTCCAACAAGACTCGAAGGACGCGTCATCACCCGAGCCATCCCAAGGGCACGTGGCGAGACACTACACAACCATGCGGAGCGAGGTGGCAAACGGAGCGACAAGCGCCATCGTGGCAACCGGAGGCTCGCTTAACGGTCCTCCTTCAAGACTGTTTGCGACCGGACGGGCATTTAATGCCCTTGTCCCCCGCCGTCGAGTTAGGTAGGCACACTTGTTGTAATCGTTGCACCAACCGCGCTTACATTTCTACCCCTCTTCCCACGCTGCCACCGTGGGTACCCCTTCAGACTATAAAGGGAGGCCCATGCGCACGTAGAAGGGGTTCTGATCCATTCGACACCCACCGCACTACTTTTACGCCGACGCCGAGCTAAATCAAATAACAACACAGAGCAGCAGTAGGGGTGTTATCTCTCCGGAGAGCCCCGAAGCGGGGTAAAGATTGCCCGTCTCCCCGCGCGCGCTCGACCTCGATCTGCTCTGCACACGGCCCCGCTCCCCCGCCGAACCAGAAGGGGCCCCCGAGTGCCCCATAGGTGTTCGAGGCCACGGATACGCGTTCCAGCCCCGACATTTCTCCACTAAGGCGCTCGCCCAGCTCAACTGGGGCGCAATCGCAGTGGTTCTCCCAATGCTACCTTAGCCGATACAACGGAACGTAAGGTACCAAAACATGGGAGCCGGGCAAACCCAACTATTGACCCAAGACATGATTTGGAGCCGATGCATATAATGCTATAAGTTCGGGGTGCCGCACTTGTGAAAGTGTTCGGACTTATCACACCATAATGTGGGGAACTTAAGCCCTTGGTGTATTTAGCCATACCAGAGTGTATGGATACGACATGTCATAAATGAACATATGTATGAGAAGGGAATGCAATTATAAGCAAAAAGCGATGCATTGTTTATTCAACAAATACTGCCATGAATGCAGAATGATACAAATAGTGCGGTAAGCACGGGATGGGACTATTAAACATGTCCCCCTCCAGGGGTAGGCTGTGGAATGGTGTATAAAACAGGTATAATGCTCGAAATGGAGACCACTTGGATACTCGTCGTAGCTTTTCTCCTTCC
The DNA here is from genome assembly GCA_021437245.1 of Aegilops speltoides. NCBI lineage: Eukaryota > Viridiplantae > Streptophyta > Magnoliopsida > Poales > Poaceae > Aegilops > Aegilops speltoides. Next base: position 450,704,590 of record CM038143.1, on the reverse strand, counting down.
CTGGCTGTTGCATCGTGAGTTCGGCAGGTCTGCTGCCGGACAGGGCCTCTGGTAAAAGGAGTCCTGTTGATATAAAAAGATGACGCACTTGGGAGCCCCTGGTGTGGTTAAGCCGCACTCTGGGCCCGTCGTGGTCGTGCCCCTCCCCCTATGCCCATGGTATCTCCAGAGCGTAATGATGTACGCAAAGGACCATTCTTGCAATTTTGCAAGGGCTGGGGTTGGGGCCGCACCGCCACGCTGCGCTCTCGAGCGTGCGAGTGGTCTTGTTGTAGGTTACTCCGGGCGCGTTTGGCCGTGTCCGGTCGCTTAATGGCCGGACTCGAGAATTGCCTTAAGAGGCTGCACTGTACTTCTGCCGCGAGAGCCACTATATGTTCCTCCGTTCGGAGAGAGCGTTCCGTGTTTCCGTTGACCGTGATGACTCCTCGAGGGCCTAGCATCTTGAGCTTGAGGTAAGCGTAGTGCGGCACCCCGTTGAACTTTGCAAACGCGGTCCGTCCGAGCAGAGCATGATAGCCGCTGCGGAACGGGACTATGTCGAAGATTAACTCTCGCTCGGAAATTATCCGGGATCCGAAGACCACTTCGGTGTAAGCGAGCTGTATAATTGGCTTCTACTCCTGGTATGGCGCCTTTGAAGGTCGTCTTTGTGGGTTTAATCCTTGAGGGTCTATGCCCATCTTGCTGCTTGTATCTGATAAAGCAGGTTCAGGCTGCTACCGCCGTCCATCAGGACTCTGGTGAGGTGAAATCCATCAATGATTGGGTCTAAAACCAATGCGACGAATCCGCCGTGGCGGATACTGGTGGGGTGGTCCCTTTGATCAAAAGTGATCGGGCAGGAGGACCATGGGTTGAACTTTAGGGCGACTGGCTCCATCGCATATACGTCCACGAGTGCACTTCGATCCCTCTTGGGTATGTGGGTTGCGTATATCATGTTCACCGTCCGCACTTGTGGGGAAGCCCTTACATCCTCTATTGTTTGGCGGCGGGTCTCTTCCTCGTCATCGCTATGCAGCCCTTGTCATTGTTTTCGTAATTAATTTGCATGCTCGCTTGAATACCCAACAATCCTGTTGGTGTGATTAGCTGGCTTTTCGAAGTGCCGTGTATCCGCAAGCGGTCGAGTATTCGGTCCAAATTGGACGGACCCGGAGTAGTTCTTTTGAATGGCTTTTTCCGCTGACCGGGTTTGGAGCCTTTGAATCCGGCATTGACTGCCGTATCCTCAGTGTTATTGCTGTTAACGCGGCGTTTGTTTTTGTGGCGACGCGACCTGCCATTGCGGTCCTTGGTGTCCGGACTGCCAAGATTTCTTTGAGGTTGTTCTTCGGCTAGCCAGCTGTCCTCTCCCAGCGAAGCGGGTCATGAGTGATGTGAGGGCTGCCATGGATTTCGGCTTTTCCTGTCCTAGGTGCCGGGCAAGCCACTCGTCGCGGATGTTATGTTTGAAGGCTGCGAGGGCCTCTGCATCCGGACAGTCGACGATTTGATTTTTCTTTGTTAAGAACCGTGTCTAGAATTGTTTGGCCGCTTCGTCTGGCTGCTGAATTATGTGGCTTAGGTCATCGGCGTCTGGTGGTCGCACATATGTGCCCTGGAAGTTATCAAGGAATGCGGCTTCCAGGTCCTCCCAACACCCAATTGATTCTGCTGGCAAGCTGTTAAGCCAATGCCGAGCTGGTCCTTTAAGCTTGAGTGGGAGGTATTTGATGGCGTGAAGATCACCACCGCGGGCCATGTGGATATGAAGGAGATAGTCTTCGATCCAAACCGCGGGGTCTATTGTGCCATCATAGGATTCGATGTTCACGGGTTTAAACCCTTCGGGGATTTGATGATCCATTACTTCATCTGTGAAGCATAGTGGGTGTGCGGCGCCTCTGCATTGGGCTATATCGCGACGTAGCTCAAGCGAGCTTTGTCTACTGTGTTCGGCCCTACCGGAGTTGCGGTATCCGGCGCGACGGTCGTCGGGGCGCCCACGCGATCCGTAGATCGATCTTGATTGTCTTGCCTTATCCTCCAATATGTCTCGCAAGTCCGGTGCATTCCCCCGTGGCTTCGTACTTTTCGAGCGGTGCCGGGGTACGGTTCTAGTGGAGGGCCTAGAGGCCTCTCTGTCGCGCCACGAGGTGGTCGGTTAGCCGATTAAAGCGCTGGTGATGCAGGTTTATATGCCTCCTCCTCTAATCGGGGAGCAACTTGCGTTTAGGGTAGCTTTTGGAGGCGTTGAGTTCATGCTCTTGACGCAAGGACTTGATCCATCTGTCGGCTAGCAGATCTTGATCAGCTCTAAGCTGTTGCTGCTTTTTCTTGAGGCTGTTCGCCGTGGCCATAAGCTTGCGTTTAAAACGCTCTTGTTTGTGGGATCCTCAGCACAGACGATTCATCGTCGTCGAGGCTTGCCTCGTCTCCGGAGGAGGCATGTAATTATCATCCTCTACCTCTTAAATCGCCGCTCTCTCATGAGGCTGGCTTCTCCGTCCTCTGTGCTGAATCTTCTTTGGAGGGAGTTGTCTTCGGCACTCTCTTGGGTGTTATTGTCTCCGGTGCCGGAATCTCTATTCTTGCTGTGGCGGGATTTAGAGCGGCGCCGCTGACGTCGGCGCTTAGGCTGTTTCTTGGAGGGATCCTCCTCCGCTGTTCCATCGCCATTCCCATCCTTTGGGGTATCCACCATGTATATGTCGTATGACGAGGTGGTCTTCCAGTGCCCCATAGGCGCTGGTTCTTGATCGTCTCCGGCATCGTCGTCCACACGGTCGATGTCTTCGGAGTCTAGCATGTCGGTTAAATCGTCGACAGTGGCTACAATGTGGGTGGTGGGTGGTCTTTGAATTTCTTCGTCGTCCGCATCCCAACCGTCTTGACCGTGATCCGGCCAAGGCTCTCCTGATAGCGAGAGATACTTTAGCGAATTTAGAATGTCGCCGAAAGGTGAGTGTTGAAAGATGTCCGCAGTGGTGAACTCCATGATCGGCGCCTAATCGGATTCGATTGGAGGGGGCGCGGGAGGTTCGGAGTCCGGCGAGGAGTCCGGCACCTCGGAGTCACGACTTCACAAGGGACAAGGTCAGTATTCGGCTCCATCGCCGTAGGTGTAGCAGCCCCCGAGGCAGTGTCTAGCCACCCATCCTCGATCTGCGCAGTCGGCTCCGAATTAAGGGTCGGAGCGGACTCGTGTGGCCTCTCGAGGCTTTGTCCGTGAAAGAGAGCTAAATCATGCCCATCGAGGCAAAGACGGCGTGGTTCGTGGCGTAGCTCGAATCCGTCGAAGATCTAGTCTCCGCGGATGTTAGCCGTGAAATTCAAGCTTCCGAATCTGACCTGGTGGCCAGGGGCGTAGCTTTCAATCTGCTCTAGATGGCCAACCGAATTGACCTGCAGTGCAAAGCCGCCGAATACGAAGATCTGTCTGGGGAGAAAGGTCTCACCCTGGACCGCGTCGTTGGTGATGATCGAAGGAGCCATCGGGCCTATAAGCGACGACACAGAGGAACTCTCAATGAAAGCACCGATGTCGGTGTCAAAACCGGCGAATCTCGGGTAGGGGGTCCCGAACTGTGCGTCTAGGTGGATGGTAATAGGAGACAGGTTCGGGCCCTCTCGATGGAGGTAAAACCCTACTCCTGCTTGATTGATATTGATGATATGGGTAGTACAAGAGTCGATCTACCACGAGATCAAGGAGGCTAAACCCTAGAAGCTTGCCTATGGTATGATTGTTGTTGTAGTTGTTGTGTCCCACGGACTAAAACCCTCTGGTTTATATAGACACCAGAGAGGGCTAGGGTTACACAGAGTTGGTTACAATGGTAGGAGATCTACATATCTGTATTGCCAAGCTTGCCTTCCATGGCAAGGAAAGTCCCATCCGGACACGGGACGAAGTCTTCAATCTTGTATCTTCATAGTCTTGGAGTCCGGCCGATGATGATAGTTCGGCTGTCTGGACACCCCCTAGTCCAGGACTCCCTCACTGACATTGGATCCTTACTGGTTTTAGGTACTACTAGTGAATTATGATACCACCCTGCTCCGGAAAGGAAAGGTAACCACAATTCATTCTCATCCTCCTGCCAGCACGGCTATGGAAGCTGAATGGCGGGTCACCTTTCACCAGATGCAGCTGCCGTAGCGCCGCGACAGGGCGCCACCCTTCTTGGCATTCACGTTCTCCTTGGACTGCTCCATCATCTTCTCCACCAGCTGTAAGAAAAAAAAGATCATGGCCACAAGGTGTTTTCATGAGCACGCACACATTAACTGTTTTAAGACTTAGCAATTAGATTAGTATAAGCAATTGGCAAGTGGGGGCGAGTGTTGCAGGTGATGGTGGGAAAATGTACATACCATTTTTTTCCTTGGTCAGCAAAATTGTCTTCTGCAACAAAACAATGGAACAGTTAGTAACGGTAAGAACTGAAAAGAATATGAAAACTGAATTTTCTCATGGTTTTCACTGGTCAGCAGCTCCGTACCTCCTTAGCTTTCAGACGTGTGTTCTCCTCCTTGAGGTGGTTCAGTTCAGCTTCAAGATCCACGGTATAAGCATGTAGGATTTAGAAAGAAAGGGAGTGCAAGTGTCACCAACATTGTTACCACCATTACAAAAATGGCATTGCATAAAAACAACAATTTTGGCAGCAAGCTAAGTACCTGCTTCCCGGCACGCGATCGTGTGGCTGACTCACGGTTCTTAATCATGCGGTGGTGGCAGCGCTCGATGCTCCTCTCGCAGGACTGATCCTCCGGGGCGCCGTGTTTTCGGGCGCCACTGTTTTCCATCATCGCTACGTCGCCCATGCAGTTCATCAGGTCAGACTGCGTCATGGCGCTCCTCCCGTCCGACGACCCGGGGCTCATGATACCCACCCCACCTTGAGGAGGTGGTGGCGGCGGCACCATGGCCAACCCCGCATACCTGTTGGGGACGAACCCCATGCCGTCGCCCATCACCTGGAACATGCCGTTGGCTGGTGCCATCAGGTACATCATTGGGCCAGGCTGTTGCCCCTGATGCACGGGGTTCATCTGTCCATGGGCCATGCCGACCGGAACAAGCGCCTGGCCGCCGGCGCCAGATCCACGGACCACGCCGGCCTTGACAAGGAACTGCTCCAGCGTCATCTCACCTAGGGTCCCCTGCCGGTCGTTGGCCGCAACCGGTGGCTGGACAGGAGGCTACTATGAGGGTCGCGTGGCCTGAGGCTAGGCATGCACCGGGCAGGGCTCCCTGTTGATCTGAGCCCACACCTCCTCCACCGTCTTCCGGCAAAGCGGGGGAGCCAAGGAGAAAGACTCCTGTCGGGCTAGGTTTCTTCCTCCTACATCTCTGCCACCTCCGCCTCCACTAGTACCCACCACATGAGCCACCTCCATGCCCACCAAGCCACCTCGGGTGGCCGCTTGGAACTCCTCGGCAAAAAATTACGACAAAAAAAGTGAAATGTATCTCACACGTAATAACACAAAATCCATATGTGCACAACAAAAGTTGTCATGTGTAGTCACAAAATGAGGAGCAAATAAAAATTGTTGGGTTGTATCAAGGAAATAGCAATGGAACCTATGTAAAATAGGACACACCAACGCAAAGTAGGAATTAATTTAGTGTCACAAATAGTTGCCAAAGACATGTGAATAAAGCATGCAGATGAAGTAACTGTGTGCATAGACTAATTACCTTCGGTGTTGGGCTATGTGGATGAGAATCTTCTTTTTTTACCATCACCTATTGCCCCCTAGGACGATGTTAGTAGGAAATATCGATGTGAGATCAAAAACTTGTAAACCATATATATGTCCCTTCCATAAGAGGAAAATCAATAGAAAATTGGAGGATTAGAAAATCACGACCACAGGGTGTTACCATGAAAATCGTGTGCATTGACTTTTACCATGGAATATTCCAACATGGTGTCCCCCAATTGTAATAAAATCACGACCATAGGGTGTTACCATCAACACACTCACATTAATGATTTTAAGACTTGGCAATTAGGTTATTGCAAGTAACTGGCAAATGATAGTAGGCGTAAAAGGGTTTTTAATGAGAAAAGGAGGATCACCATAGCCTTCTATACACACAGCCATCATAGTACGAGGTTGATGATCGCAGTCATGGTTGGCAAATGAGGGAGCCCAACTAAAGGCTAGCCGGACCCTCAAGTAGCAAGCCGCAACAAAGAGGAAAGATGATCGACTACCCAAGCATTGCAATGGGTGACCATCGTCTAGTCTCATGGGATCCTATTTAACCACTGATTTGAATGCCTCAAATTTCACCAGATTTGAAAACTATTTGATAGCTCAAATTTCACCGATGCGACAAAGTGCACCTACGTGACTAAAATCAACTCGAGTGCCATCTCCACTTCTTGAGAAGAGAGCAAAGGTGAAGACTCCCACACATACATCCAAAATGGACCGCACACATAGCATCGCATCATATTAAAATGTGAGTACATATCATGATATTACTAATTTTCTTTTATTCCATTTGTCTGATGTTTCTGACAAACCCATCATCACCTATAAACAATAACAACAACTCAAGTTCACTTGCTTGACCAGATAAATATTGACATTTGGGTCCTTGCAGGTTTTAGGTACTACTAGTAAATTACTATACCATCCTGCTCCGAAGAGAAATGGTAACTACTATCAACACCGCAGTTGTCGTTGTGGTCGCATCAAACACACAAAATGGCCAGAATGCAAGTCCTCCTCATCATCCTGCCAGTACAACTATGGAAGTTGAAAGGTGGATCACCATTCACTAGATGCAGTTGCTGCAATGCCCCGACATGGTGCCACACCTCTTGGCGTTGACATTCTCCTTGGGCTATTCCATCATCTTCTCCACCAGATGTAAACATATATCACGGCCATAGGATGTTACCATCAGCATGCACAAATTTACTGTTTGTAGATTTTGCAAATAGTTTGTTGCAAGCAATTTCCAAATGATGGTAAGTGTAGGATGGTTTTTTCTTAGAAATGGATGATCACCCCTATCCTCCAATGCACATAGTCATATGAGTATGCGGGTTGATGATTGCCGTCATGGTTAGCCAACTAGGGAGCGCCTGAAGGCCAGCTGAACCCACAACCTGTGAGCCACGGTAGAGGGGAAAGGGAATCGATTCCCCAAGCATTGCGATGGGTGACCACTGTCAGTCTCACGGGACCCCGCGTGACCACTTATTTGAATAGCTCAAACTTCACTGGATTTAAAAACTATTTGACTAACTCAGATTTCACAAATGCGCGAAAGTGCGAGTATGTGACTAAACTCAACTCGTGTGTCATCTACACTTCTTCAGAAGAGAGCAAAGGAGAAGACTCCCACAAACACTTCAAAAACAAATCACACACATAGCATCTCATCATATTAAAGCATGAGTACACATCAACATATTGCTAATTTTATTTTTCCATTTAATTGAAGTGTCTGACAAACCCATCATCACCTAAAAAATATAACAACAACACAAGCAATTGGGTTATTGCAAGCAGTTGTCAAATGATGGTAAGTGCAGGAGGACTTTTTCTTAGAAAAGGAGGATCACTCTTGGCCTCTGATGCACACAACCATAAGGGTATGAGGGTTGATGATCGCCATCATGGTTTGTCAACCAGGGAGCACAACTAAAGGCTAGCCGGACCCTCAAGCAGTGAGCCGCGATGGAGAGGAAAGGGTGACTACCCAAGCATTGCGATGCGTGACCACTGAGGGAGTCCTGGACTAGGGGGTGTCCGGACAGCCGGACTATCGATGTCCGCCGGACTCCCAGACTACGAAGATAGAAGATTGAAGACTCTGGCTCGTGTCCGGAAGGTACTTTGCTTGGCGTGGAAGGCAAGCTTGGCAATACGGATATGTAGATCTCCTACCATTGTAACCGACTCTGTGCAACCCTAGCCTCTCCGGTGTCTATATAAACCGGAGGGCCTTAGTCCGTAGGACACAACGTTACATCTCAACAATCATACCATAGGCTAGCTTCTAGGGTTTAGCCTCATTGATCTCGTGGTAGATCTACTCTTGTACTACCCATATCATCAATATTAATCAAGCAGGACATAGGGTATTACCTCCATCGAGAGGGCCTGAACCTGCGTAAAAACATTGTGTCCCTCGTCTCCTGTTACCATCCGCCTAGACGCACAGTTCGGGACCCCCTACCGAGATCCGCCGGTTTTGACACGACATTGGTGCTTTCATTGAGAGTTCCTACGTCGTCGCCGATAGGCGGATGCCTTTACCCGTCTTCAAAGGCTGTGTTCTCACCGGAGGGGGCCTTGGCCGCCGGTCGGACAATCCGGCTCGGCGGTTTCCTTATGACCGCTGTCGGCCGTCGCCGGCAATGACTTCTCAAGTCGTCGAAAGCAATCTTGAGTCAGCCCTAAAGCTGCCGAACAGTTAGATCAATCGAGCTCGCGTGCATTAACGAGCTCTTGGATCGCATCGCCTCTGAGAGTGCATAGCGGACTACGATCAGATCGGACTTAAAACCGATCGAGAGAGATTAACTCTCCCGGGCCACCCACCACGTCGAAGTGGTAGAAGAACAACTTCGGCAATTTGTTGCCATTGTTGAAAACAATCAGTGTCAGATTCCCGAACCCTCCATGCGGATTCCAGCGGAGGGCGGACCTGATCGAGCATTGAACCTAAAATCATCGTCGCCCGGACTCATTGGTCTATTTCCAGCAAATCAAGCTTCAAGTTGGAAGACCCTTGGCCTTTGAGCCCAAAGATGGGCAGGGATCCGGATTTTATTCCACCCACCCGCCCGGACATATCGACCTATCTCTAATTGGCAAGAGCCCTCGAAATAGTACATCATTCTTGGGCGATTCCTCCTGGTTATGGGCGGGACAAAGGACTGCCGAGAGGAAAGCATAATCTCAATCTTACGCAATAACGCACGGACGGGGAATCACGAGCGCCATTGATCGTCGCAAGATTACGCGTTTTACCGATCTGGCGTCCATAATCTGAAAATCTTGTGCGATGGAAAGTTTCGGAAAACTGAAAATCAATTTTGGGATAATCCGGCACCAAACCCGATCCGCGAAGAAGGCGCCCCACAATCAGGCCCCAAATGCAAAAACCCAGCAAGGTAAACGGAACCGTCTTTGGAGGGATGGCTCAATGGACCTGTAAACTTCATAATCGGGGAGCTGTCCCAACACATAGCCTTCGAGCATGTTGGATACTCGACGGTGGCCAAAAGTGGCGAAGAGCTTCTAGCTCCGAAACCACTCCAACAATACCAGCCACGGTATCAACAGCCTTGAGACTTTCGCATCAAATAATAGGTGAAAGCGAACAATCCATGAACTCGCGAAGTCTACCAAGTAGCAAACAAATCCATGGAGCGACACAGCTATCACCTTCAACGCCGGCAGCGAGCCCACATCTCGAACTACGAGCCCCGGCCGACTTTGGTACTTAGTCCCATAGTGGGCGGCTTTCGTGACAAAAGTCCTCATGGACGGCGGCAGCCGACTAAACCTCATTATGAGGAAACCCTGCGGAAAATGGAAATCGATTGGAGCCGTATTGGCGAAGCAGCACAACCTTGGAGGAATAATCCCTAGCCGGAAGCACGCTGCACGGAAAAATCACACTCGATGTGGTGTTCGGCTCTCCGGACAATTACAGATCCGAAGAAGTTACGTTCGGGTGGCCCGTTCAGCAGCGGATATCCGCCATATTAGGGCGAGAGGCATTCACAATTTTCAAGCAATACCCCATTACGGTACATGAAGCTCAAAATGCAGGCCCGTGGAATAATCACTCTCGTTAGTGATCCGGACACAGCACTCCGCGCTGAAAATAAGACAGCCGCACTAGCTCTCGAAGCACTATCCAAAAGCCTTAGCGGCGAGAGGAACTAACCACGCTGCGCTCACGGTAAAGCAGGGGCGATGTGATACTTGATAAAAGATCCAAGTCCACCTCCTTCAAACCAGCAGATGAGATAGTTAAATTTCAAGTCCACCCAGCGGACCCAACAAAAGCGGCCTCCATCGGGGCACAGTTGAACCCGAAGTTGGCCGCCAAGACTACGCGATTTCCTTGGGAAAATTGGGACACCTTCGCTTTGGCACCCTTGAGACATGCCGGCATCCCTCGCGAGTTGGCGAGCACAGCCTAAACATCCTAAAGGATTCAAGCGATCAAACAGGCTCTTGACGATTTTCGAGCCCAAGAGGCAGCAATGGGAGAAAAGCTAGCCAAGTTATTGGAAGCGGATTCATTAGAGACATTAAACATCGGATCTGGCTAGTAAATTTGGTGATGGTACCAAAGAAAGATAAATCTGGCGCCTCGGTCGACTTCAAAGACCTCAATAAGGCTTGCCCAAAGGATCCTTTCCCCTCCCGCATCGATCAAATTATCGGTGCCACAGCGGAGGACACGATTCGTTGTGCTTCTGGATGCATACTCGGCTATCATCAAATCAAGATGGCGGAGCGAATCAAGCCACAGCGGCATTCATTACTCCATACGGGCCATTCGCTTCAACACGATGCCCTTCGGACTCAAAAGCGCGGCGCAACATATCGGCGCATGATTCAAACATGTCGGCTACCGGATCGCAAAAGCAATCGAGGCATCGTGAGCGGCGTAGTCGTCAAAACAAAACACGTCGAAACTTTAGTAGACGATTTGAGGCTCACATTCGACAACCTCAGAGCATATGACATTAAGCTGAATCCGGAAAAATGTGTTTTCGGCGTACCAGCCGAAAACTGCTGGGCTTCATCGTATCCGGTAGAGGGATCGAAGCAAATCCGGCCAAAATCCGGGCTCTATCACAGTTGGATATCCCAAAGGACCTCAAGCAAATACAGAAATTAACGGGATGTGTGGCAGCCTTAAGCCGTTTTATCTCCGTTTAGGAGAAAAGGTGTTTCCCTTTATCGCCTCTAAAGGCGCACCAAACACCAGTGGGCGGATGCCGCCCTTTGCCGAACTTCGAAGAAATAAAGGCCAAATTGGCAACAAATCCGGTCCTGGCTGCGCCCACTCAGGGCGAACCGATGTTGTTATACATCACGGCAACACACCAAGTTGTGAGCGTTGTCCTCGTCGTCGAACGAGAAACAGAAGGGCACAAATTCCCTCTTCAAAAACCAGTGTATTATGTATCCACTGTGCTAACCCCCTGCAAATCCCATTACCCGCACTATCAAAAGATAGCATATGCGGTGTTCATGGCGTCTCGGAAGCTTCGGCACTACTTTCAAGAGTGTTCGATAATAGTGGCTTCTGAAGTACCACTCAATGACATTATAAATAACCGCGACGCAACGGGCAGGATCGCAAAATGGGCCATTGAGCTCTTGCCATTTGACATAACCTACAAACCTCGACGAGCCATAAAGTCACAAGTTTTGGCTGACTTCGTCGCCGAATGGACTGAAGCCGAACTACCTAAAGAGTACGGCGCATAGTCAATGGACTATGCGCTTCGACGGCTCCAAAATGTTGGCGGATGGGAAATTTGGCGTCGTCGACATCCCCACCGGAGATCTGATTCGATATGTACTTGAGATAATGTACACGGACTCCAACAACGCGGCGAATCTGAGGCCTTGTTACATGGTCTCCGGATGGCGATCTCCATGGGCATTCAACGCCTAGAGGTGCGACGATTCAAACCTTGCAATATCCCAAATAAATGGAACTTTGGCGCCAAGGATCCGAAAATGGCAGCATATCGTAATGCTGTCACGAAAATGTCATTTCGGTTTGAAGGACTCGAATTCCATCACATAGCCGAGATAACAACCAAGCGGCCGACATCACAGCACGCATCGGTGCGAAGCGTGATGTTGTCCTCCAAATATCTTCTGGAGCGGCTCTTCAAGCCATCCGTACTATGGGAAGAGGAGTCCGGTTGTGACAAACCGGAGAAAGCTGCACCAAGCTGGTGATTGGCGGACAACGTAACACAATCCGCCCACGACATAATGGCGGTAATCGCGCGTGGGCAGAACCTTTCTGGCCTACTTACTTGGCGAGGACTTCCGAAGACCAAAATGAGGCCCGCTGCATAGTCCGGCGATCGAAGGCCTATAAGGTTCATGAAGGAGAACTTTATAAGAAAAGTACTACCGGAGTCCTTCAAAGGTGTATCTCCGAAGAAGAAGGGCGAAACCTCCTGGCTGAAATCCATGCCGGATTAGGTGGCACCACGCAGCAGCCCGGGCCCTGGTTGGAAAGGCATTCCGTATAGGATTTTATTGGCCGACGGCCGAGGCGGATCTGCAGGACTTGGTCAGCGATCGTTGGTTGCCAGCTCTTCGCTAATCGAGACCCATATACCACAGCCCTCAAAACCATACCCATTACACGGCGTTCATGATGCAGGGGCTTGACATGGTCGGACCCCTTAAAGGGAACCCATAAGAAAAGGTACTGTTGGTCATGGTGGATAAGTTCACCAAATGGATAGAGGCCAAACCGGTCAAAGCGGCGAGTCCGGACCAGTGATAGACTTTATATCGAGGTGGTACACCGTTCTGAGTCCCCACAGCATCATCATGGATAGCAGCACGAACTTTACAGCCGATGAAGTGAAGTCATGGTGCAAAAACATGGGCATTAAGCTCGACTATCGTCGATCTATCACCCTCAAACCAGCGGTCTAGTGGAAAGAGCAAGCGGTCTAATAATGGCGGCATTAAACCCGGACTAGTGAGGTCACTCACTAAATCAGACACCCAATGGGTCGAGAGCTCGACTCCGTACTCGGGGGCTGCGGACAACGCCTAACCGTACCATCGGTTCACACCATTCTTTATGGTATCTGGCGCGAGGCAGTCTTGCCTGCGACATTATTCATGACTCACCTCGAGTGCGCATGTATGAGGAAAGAGAAGCCGAGCTAGATCGGCGGGACAGCTTGGACACATTGGAGGAAGAAGCGGGGCGTTGCGAAGGCTCGTTCCGCATTCTATCGATAGCAGGCCGAAGATATCAAAGGTAGAAATGCGGGCCAAAACCTACAACGTTGGCGAACTAGTTCTCGCTGCCGGACAAGAAGAAGGACAAGCTCAAGCCGGATGGGAAGGCCCTTCATTATTGATCAAGTATTGACCGTGAGCGTACCGTCTAAATCGTCGGACAACCGACTCGAGCGAACCCATGGAACGCAGCCCGACTCCGGCGATTCTATGCCTAGCGCCGGACTAAGAGTTCGTCCCTTCCCCGTCCAACTTTATATATATTTCGGTTGTCTCTTTTCTCTTTTCTCCTTTTAAAATTAACAAATCCTTGGGGCCTATTTTCGCATTTTTGCATACATACGATGTGCCACTACTTTTCGTTATTCTGAGGGCTTCTTTTACGAAGCTCAACTATCTGAGTTTATACCCAACACATGTGTCATGCTTCCACATGTACCTTTTACTCGCCATTATATGCATCGATATGACTTAAGTTTTGGCCAAGCTGGGTTGCTGGCTCTGTGCTTACCCCTATGTTCCCGATTGTTCGGCTAGGTGGTAAAGGAGCACCTCTGCGATTATTACTGCCAGTTAGCGGATGTGTACCTCGGTGGGTGAAGCAGCTAAGCGTTCTTAAGGGAATATTGATTCGGTGATTTAAAGATGACTTTTACCTACCTTTCTTTTCCATCTGCCCCAGATGTTTTATTGCTCCATTGGCAGTCCGGACATACACTTTAGGGCATGCCACCCCAGCGAAAAGGAACCCATACGGAACTATTCTCTCGGAAGATGTTTCTTACTAACCATGTAATATAACATAACTAGTTGGGCACTTATGCGATAAAGCACTAATGACCCCTCGCCTAGTCTCCATGCATACCACGGTTATTTCTTAACCACAAAGGTATTGGACGCACTTTGGACTCTCGGGTCGAGGTTGAAGCGAAAAAGGTCGGCAGCGACAAGCGATCTACAATCCGGCTAGAAGACATTTTACATGTCATTTTTAAGGATAACATACATTGTCAAGTTCATTGATTGTATTCCTCCTCAATCCCGTCTAACGGGCTGTCTAGCTTCTGATCCGTTAGGAAAATTTAGCAGCCAGTTCTACTGGCTGTACACTAAACTCACAGGATCTCCTTCCCGTCGGGCCCCACCGGTCCAACTTGGCCATATGGTTGGGATCCGCCTTCTTGTACTGCGTCTTCACCATGGCCCAAGCCTCCCTGGCACCTTGGCGGCAGGCCAAAACCTTCCACAAATGGAAGCGCTGCCGCACTCCCTGTAGCTTCTCTGCAAGCTCCCCGAGGCCCTCGGGCGGGACGAGGGATGGCCATAAAGCCTGTACGACGCCACTCATTGTCTGCCGAACTCGTTCGAACAGCTGCAACAGTTTGGGAAGTTGATCACCCATTGATACGGGCATCTCCTCCGCAGGATGGCCCGTGAGTATACCTACAAGACATATTATGTCAAATCGCTTCCTTGCCGAACTCCTCTTCCTAAGAGAGTTCGCTCAAGCACTACTATAGATGCTGCGGCAAAGCCGTTGATTCTCCTTAACGGAGCCGGACAGCTCGGCTGTCGCCTTTCAGCTCTTCCCGAGCTTGGCGTTGGCATCTTGAAGCTTGTTCCTTTCTGCTGAACTCTGTTCAGCACATTCTCGCCGACTTTCGGTGGCGTAGTATGATACTGTCCGGATCTTGTTAAGCGGCACCTCTTTGTGTCGTTATTAGACTCGTGCGCCTTGCACAGCGCTTATATTAATTTATACAAACGTGTTACCAGGTGGGGTCTTCCCGTCTCCTCCTGCGGCAGCAAGTGCAGCCCCAAGTTGGGCCTTGCAATCTTGCAGCTCCCGGGACAGCTGGGCATTCTTCTCGTTAAGAGCCTGAAAGTTCATGTGATCCTTAAATTAGTTAACATAACCAATTTAAGTCTCGGGGGCTACTGGTGTATACAACCATTAAAATTCCCTTACCCGTATGTCTTTAACATACTGCTCCATGGCCCTGGTAAAACCATTTTGGGCAGCCCGGAGATGCGCGTCCCCTGCTTTAAAGGCATCCAATGCCTCAGGGGAAAAGAACGCCTCTTGAAAAACTGTCCGGCGGCGTCTATGATTCATAGCGCTCTCCACCTCCGACTTTGTGGCGGACAGTCTGTCGGTATCCTCCATTGGAGTAGGATCCGGTTCGCGTCTTGCGCTTGCCTCCCCCTCCAGTCCGGGCGTAGGAGCCTGGCTGGTGTTGATTGGGTTGGCAATTCCTGTGCTCGCATGATCCGCGGCGCTTTTTCTTCTATAAAGATCATGAGCACTTAGAAGTTTCCTCGGAACATTGCTCAGAAAGATCAAACGCGAGCTATACCTCTGCGGCGACGTTTCCGCCCGCATGGCGCTCCTTTTCCTCCTGCTGGTTCGGCCTGACCTCTGTAAGTCGGCCACCGCAGGCTCGGCTCCCGGCTGGATTGGCGCTTCCTGCAAAACACCATCGTTCGCGAAGGTCAGAATAGGCAAGGATAAGATAATGGTGTCCGGACTTCGGTCTTGGTCACCTGGGATGCCGAACTTAGCCCGGGGTAGTCCGCCGTAATGGCAACCAACGCATCATCAACGCTCAGCTGTTGATACACCCCGTCGATTAGCTCCACCCCGAGGTCCGGATCCTCTTGGAGGCGGACCTAGGGATCCTCCGGTCCTCGGGTTGTGGGCGGACTCACCATGTCCTCCACAGTCCGGCGTATACTCTGCGCGAAGGCGTAATATAAAGCTTAAACTTGAAAATACGGGTAAAGGCCCTTTTGAGGTGTTAAACACCCATCCTCAGGATTGACCATAGAAAACCCATTCACAAGGTTCGGATGAAGAAGTCCTCCTTCTCCCCTTGAACAGGCGGACGGGATCTTCACCAGATCCTCGGTCGAATCCAGACCTTCTTGGCCGTGCGGTGGCATCGTCCTCCCGTTGAAATCCCACATGGGGTGGCCTCTGTATTGCAGCGGCTGCACCCCCGCTTGATGCGTTGCCATGACTCAATCATGGTCAAGCGGAATGAGCCATTAGTCTTATTCGGCCCATCAAGTAATGGGCGCTCTTGTCCTCCTCCAAGCGGGGCTCCTGAGCGCCCGGTGGCGTTCTTCAAGGGAGCAGCATCAAACTCCGGAGGCCAATCCGGTTGGGTGCAGCAGCGGGCGTCTCGATATAAAACCACTCCGAGGCGGTCTTGGACGCCCTCTTGGGGTGCGGATAGGTATCCGGTTCGGCAATGCGCCATATTTCGCGGCGCCACTTGATATATGGACCCTGGTGAGAAGCGAGTGCGAGGCGAATAGCCTCTTCCACAATGCGAAATGGGGCTCGATGCCCGGGAATAGCTCGCAAAGAACTCGTAGCCAGCGATGTGCAACACTGAGGCAGGCGTGAGGTGGTGGAGCTGAAGTCCATAGAACTTCAGGAGCCCGCGGAGAGCGGATGTATTGGAAACCCAGGCCCCTTATTAGATAAGGGGCGAAACACACCGCTCCCCCTGTTGGGGCTTGGGGTGTCCTCCGCTGCTCCCTCCTCAATAAGTAACCAGTTCGTCTCGGACCGGAACCATGAAGGCGGAGGAAGCCATCCCTCCGCTTGGAGCTTTACTAGCTCGTTGTGCGAAATAGAGCACCTCCTCCAATCCCCCGGCGATGGGCTGGGGCGCGTGAGGAAGAGCGCGTTGACGATCCATGGTGGAATGGATTTCAGGGTCGAGGCGCTTCGATGGAGTATCTGCGGGAGGAGGATGATGCGGTTTGGATCTGGATCCCTGCCCTTTAATAGGCGAGCGACCCGCACAACCGGGGGTAAATGTAAAGACTCCTGGCTTTTCGCATTCGTGCGGCAGCGTGGAAGAGGGCCATAATATGGCGTAGAAGCCAAGAAGCGATATTCGAGGTACAACCGGACCTGTTCGGCAGAACATGGAATTGAAGGAGAACCCGCCTTACAGCGCCAAAGACTACAAGCACGCCGGACTTATCGTCATTGAAGCCTGGTTAGGGGGCTCTTGAGGAGTCTGGACTAGGGGTGTCGGACAGCGGACTATCGATTTCCGCGGACTTCGGACTACGAAGATAGAAGATTGAAGACTCGGCTCGTGTCAGGAAGGTACTTTGCTTGGCGTGGAAGGCAAGCTTGGCAATCTGGATATGTAGATCTCCTACCATTGTAACCGACTCTGTGTAACCCTAGCCTCTCCGGTGTCTATATAAACCGGAGGGCCTTAGTCCGTAGGACACAACATTACATCTCAACAATCATACCATAGGCTAGCTTCTAGGGTTTAGCCTCATTGATCTCGTGGTAGATCTACTCTTGTACTACCCATATCATCAATATTAATCAAGCAGGACGTAGGGTATTAACTCCATCGAGAGGGCCTGAACCTGGGTAAAAACATTGTGTCCCTCGTCTCAGTTACCATCTACCTAGACGCACAGTTCGGGACCCCCTACCCGAGATCCGCCGGTTTTGACACCGACAACCACCGTCAAGTATCATGGAATCCCATGTGACCAGTGACTTGAATAGCTCAAATTCCACTGGATTTAAAA
Organism: Aegilops speltoides; assembly: GCA_021437245.1. NCBI lineage: Eukaryota > Viridiplantae > Streptophyta > Magnoliopsida > Poales > Poaceae > Aegilops > Aegilops speltoides. The sequence continues at coordinate 450,687,016 of CM038143.1, read as the reverse complement.
ACTATTTGAATAGCCGCAATTTCACCGACGCGACAATTTGCGCCTACGTGACTAAATTCAACTCATGTGTCATATCCACTTCTTGAGAAGACAGCAAAATCGAAAACTCTCACACACATCTCTGAAATAGACCACACACATTGCATCGCATCATATTATAGCGCGAGTACAGATCAACATATTACAAACTTTGTTTTGTTTGTGTTGGGGAACGTAGTAATTCAAAAAAATTCCTACGATCACGCAAGATCGATTTAGGAGATGCATAGCAACGAGACGGGAGAGTGTGTCTGATACGTCTCCAACGTATCTATAATTTTTTATTGTTCCATGCTATTGTATTACCCATTTTGGATGTTTATGGTCTTTATTTTACACATTTATATCATTTTTGGCACTAACCTACTAACCGAAGGCCCAGCCCATATTGCTGTTTTTTTGCCTATTTCAGTATTTCGAAGAGAAGGATCAAACGGAGTCCAAACAGAATGAAACCTTCGGGAGCGTGATTTTTGGAACGAACGTGATCCAGAGGACTTGGAGTGCAAGCAAAGAAGCAGCCGAGGCGGCCACGAGGTTGGAGGGCGCGTCCACCCCTACAGGGCGCGTCCCCTATCTTGTGGGCCCCTCGGGCGGCCACCGACCTACTTCTTCCTCCTATATATACCCACGTACCTCGAAAACATCCAAGGAGCCAACGAAAAACAATTTCCACCGCCGTAACCTTCTATATCCGCGAGATCCCATCTTGGAGCCTTCGCCGGCGCTCCGCCGGAGGGGGAATCGACCATGGAGGGCTTCTACATCAACACCATAACCCCTCTGATGAGTTGTGAGTAGTTTACCACAGACCTTTGGGTCCATAGTTATTAGCTAGATGGCTTCTTCTCTCTTTTTGGATCTCAATACCATGTTCTCCTCGATCTTCTTGGAGATCTATTCGATGTAACTCTTTTTGCGGTGTGTTTGTCGAGATCCGATGAATTGTTGGTTTATGATCAAGTTTATCTATGAGAAATATTTGAATCTCCTCTGAATTCTTTTATGTATGATTGAGTTATCTTTGCAAGTCTCTTCGAATTATCAGTTTGGTTTGGCCTACTAGATTGATCTTTCTTGCAATGGGAGAAGTGCTTAGCTTTGGGTTCAATCTTGCGGTGTCCTTACCCAGTGACAATAGGGGTAGCAAGGCACGTATTGTATTGTTGCCATCAAGGATATTGTTGCCATCAAGGATAAAAAGATGGGGTTTATATCATATTGCATGAGTTTATCCCTCTACATCATGTCATCTTTCTTAATGCGTTACTCTGTTCTTATTAATTTAATACTCTAGATGCATGCTGGATAGCAGTCGATCTGTGGTGTAATAGTAGTAGATGCAGGCAGGAGTCGGTCTACTTGTCGCGGACGTGATGCCTATATACATGATCATGCCTAGATAGTCTCATAATTATTCGCTTTTCTATCAATTGCTCGACAGTAATTTGTTCACCCACCGTAATACTTATGCTATCTTGAGAGAAGCCACTAGTGAAACCTATGGCCCCCGGGTCTATCTTTTATCACATAACCTTTCAATCTAATTTTATTTGCATCTTTAATTTTCCAATCTATATTATAAAATACCAAAAATATATTTGTCTTACCATACTATCCCTATCAGACCTCACTTTCGCAAGTGGCCGTGAAGGGATTGACAACCCCTTTATTGCGTTGGTTGCGAGTTCTTTGTTTGTTTGTGTAGGTGCGTGGGACTTCTCAGGAGCCTCCAACTGGATTGATACCTTGGTTCTAAAAAACTGAGGGAAATACTTAGGCTACTATTGCTGCATCACCCTTTCCTCTTCAAGGAAAACCAACGCAAGCTCAAGACGTAGCAAGTGTCCACGTACCCTCGTAGACTGAAAGCGGAAGCGTTAAGTAACGCGGTTGATGTAGTCGAACGTCTTCATGATCCAACCGATCCAAGTACCGAACGTATGGCACCTCCGTGTTCAGCACACGTTCAGCACGATGACGTCCCTTGTGCTCTTGATCCAATTGAGGACAAGGGAGAGTTCCTTCAGCACGACGGCGTGGCGATGGTGATGATGAAGTTACCGGCGCAGGGCTTCGCCTAAGCACTACGACGATATGATCGAGGTGTTAAACTGTGGAAGGTGGCACCGCACACGACTAAGAGATTGTCTGTTGTGCTTTGGGGTGCCCCTGCCCCCGTATATAAAGGAAGAGAGGGGGAGGACGGCCATCCCTATAGGGAGGTCCAAGAGGGAGGACTCCTACTAGGACTCCAAGTCCTAGTAGGATTCCCCTTGGTGGAAGGGGGAAGAAGGAAGGGAGAGGGAGAGGGAGAGGGAAAGGGGGGTCGCGCCCCTCGCCTAGTCATATTCGGACTCCCCATGGGGATGGGGGGCATGCCACCCCCTTGTGGGCTGTCCTCTCTCTCCCCTATGGCCCATGTCGGCCCATTGCTTCCCCGGGGGTTCTGGTAACCACTCCGGCTCTCCCTATTTACCGGGTACCTCTCGGAACTCTTCCGGTGTCCGAATAACACCGTCCAATATATCAATCTTTATGTCTCGACCATTTCAAGACGCCTTGTCATGTTCGTGATCTCATCCGGGACTCTGAGCAAACTTCGGTCATCAAATCACCAAACTCATAATACAAATCATCATCGAACGTTAAGCATGATGCTCATATTGGCTCCTACATATTGTAGACATGATCGAGACACATTTCCGATCAATAACCAATAGCGGAACCTAGATGCTCATATTGGCTCCTACGTATTGTATGAAGATCTTTATTGGTCAAATTGCACAACAACATACATTGTTCCCTTTGTCATCGGTATGTTACTTGCCCGAGATTCGATCGTCGGTATCTTCATACCTAGTTCAATCTCGTTACCGGCAAGTCTCTTTACTCGTTTTGTAATGCTTCATCCCGCAACTAACTCATTAGTCACATTGTTTTCAAGGCTTATATTGATGAGCATTACCGAGAGGGCCCAGAGATACCTCTCCGATACACAGAGTGACAAATCCTAATATCGATCTATGCCAACCCAACAAACACCTTCGGAGACACCTGTAGAGCATCTTTATAATCACCCAGTTACGTTGTGACATTTGATAACACATAAGATGTTCCTCCGGTATTGGGGAGTTGCATATTCTCATAGTCAGAGGAACATGTATAAGTCATGAAGAAAGCAATAGCAATAAAACTTACTGATCATTATGCTAAGCTAACGGATGGGTCTTTTCCATCACATCATTCTCTAATGATGTGATCCCGTTCATCAAATAACAACACATGTCTATGGTCAGGAAACATAACCATCTTTGATTAACGAGCTAGTCAAGTAGAGGCATAATAGGGACACTTTGTGTTGTCTATGTATTCACACATGTACTAAGTTTCCGGTTAATACAACTCTAGCATAAATAATAAACATTTATCATGATATAAGGAAATTTAAATAACAACTTTATTATTGCCTCTAGGGCATATTTCCTTCAGTCTCCCACTTGCACTATAGTCAATAATCTAGCTTTCACATTGCCATGTGATTTGACACTAATAGTTCACATATGTTTGTGATTAACACACATAGTTCACATCGCCAAGTGATCAACCACCAAAGGGTTTACTAGAGTCAATAATCTAGTTCACATCTCTATGTGCTTAACACCTAAAGAGTATGTGTGATCATGTTTTACTTGTGAGAGAAGTTTAGTCAAGGAGTCTACTAAATTCAGAGTTGTATGTATTTTGCAAATATTCTATGTTTACAATGCTCTGCATGGAGCTACTCTAGCTAATTGCTCCCACTTTATATATGTATCCAGATTGAGACTCAGAGTCATCTAGATTGGTGTTAAGCTTACATCGATATAATGCTTTACGATGAACTCTTTATCACCTCCATAACCCAGAAATACTTCCTTAGTCCTCTTAGGTAACTAAGGATAACTTTGACCGCTATACAGTGATCCAATCCTGGATCACTATCGTACCCCCCTTGCCAAACTCATAGCAAGGCACACAACTGGCCTGGTACATAGCATGGCATACTTTATAGAACCTATGACTGAGGCATAGGGAATGACTTTCATTCTCTTTCTATCTTCTTGTCGGCGTTCTGGGAACGGGGGTCCCCAGACTTGCCTGCCTGCGGCCTGCGGCGTGGATCAAGTGGGGGCCCATAACAGCCCAGCTTCATCAGCTCAAGCTCAAGACCCTCGCGAGGAGCAGCCTCATCAGGTAGGCTCGCGAGGAGGCAGAGAGATCAAGGCAGGGCACCTCGCGAGGAGCCCGTGACGCAAGCCATGACGATCGAGACCAAGCGGGCGTCGGCCTGCGCAGTGTCCTTGTTTTCCCTTTGGTGCAAAGGGGGGCAAGCACAGGCCAAGGCATCAGGCAAAGGTTACCATTTCGGTGCAACAAGACCAAGACCAGCAGAGTGGCAGGATGGAAGTCATCGTGGAGCCCAGGACGACGTCACCGCCAGAGTCTTTGGTAGTCGAAGACCAACTTTAGTCAGGATAAGTGCACTAGATGTTCCCCTTCAAAATGGCTAATTGTTGGCGCCCTTCCCGCTCATTATTTGGGAAGAGGCCCAGGGCCTCCCTCTATAAATAGGACTAGCCACCACATTAGAAGGGGATTGGATCCAGATTGCGCATAGACTAGAGAGAGGCGACTGAACTCACCCAAGTAGTTCATCGCACCAACTCAAGAACAGCCCCTCGCGAACTGTTCTCCCTTTGTATTGTACATCATCAGCCCCCGAGGCAATCCATCACACCACACACTGGAGTAGGGTATTACACCACAATGGTGGCCTGAACCAGTATAAACCTCATGTCCCTTGTGTGTTCTTCTTTCTAGCCTAGATTCCTTGCGAGGCCTCGAGACGCGAGTTGGTAGGGGAAAGATCTTCGTGCGCACCCCAGAGTTCGAACCTCAAGGGTCTGCCAGAACCCGAAATCCGACATTTGACCCTGCGGAGCGCGAGCTGCCTGAGACGCAAGGTTGAGGTCTCCCTGGGCTGGCAGCATGGCATGGGCAGGCCACGCCACCCAATGGTCGGCGCTGGCTGTTGGGTCGCTTGACATCAGAACGGCGAGGCGACGGAATGCGAGGCGGCGGAAGAAGGATTCTGGCGCACTGATGACCCGCAAGTATACGAGATAGTTGTACCCTCTTTCGATAAGTAAGAGTGTCGAACCCAATGAGGAGCTAAAGGTAGAACAAATACTCTCTCAAGTCCTATCGGCCACTGATACGACTCTATGCACGCTTGACGTTTGCTTTAGCTAGAACAAGTATGAAACTAGAAGTACTTTGTAGGTGTGATAGGATAGGTTTGCAAGAAAGTAAAGAACACGTAAATAAAAACTAGGGGCTGTTTAGATAAAGATGCAATAATGTAAATATAGCGAGTGTGGAAAAGTGGTGGTAGGAGTTGTGGAATTGTCCCTAAGCAATTGACTACGTTACTAGACCGGTAATCACTATTGCAATTCTATTTGAGGGAGAGGCATAAGCTAACATACTTTCTCTATTTGGATCATATGCACTTATGATTGGAACTCTAGCAAGAATCCGCAACTACTAAAGATCCATTAAGGTAAAACCCAACCATAGCATTAAAGTATCAAGTCCCCTTTATCCCATACGCAAACAACCTACTTACTCGGGTCCGTGCTTCTATCACTCACGCCACCCACCATAAGCAAATCACAAACATATTGCAAACCCTAGAGCGGGAACCCCTCACGCTTGTGCGACACGGAGGGCACAATAGGACAACACCAATAATAAAACATGCAACTCAAACCAATCATAGCAATTCATCAATCACCGATAGGACAACGAAAATCTACTCAGACATCATAGGATGGCAACACATCATTGGAAAACAATATGAAGCATAAAGCACCATGTTCAAGTAGAGGGTACAGCGGGTTGCGGGAGAGTGGACCGCTGAAGATAGAAGGGGGAAGGTGATGGAGATGTTGGTGAAGATGACGACAGTGTTGGTGAAGATCGCGGTGATGATGATGGCCCCCGGCAGTGTTCCGGCGCCACCGGAAGCAAGGGGGAGAGAGCCCCCCTTCTTCTTCTTGTTTCTTGACCTCCTCCCTAAATGGGAGAAGGGTTTCCCCTCTGGTCCTTGGATCCCATGGCTTGGGAGGGGCGAGAGCCCCTCCGAGATTGGATCTATCTCTCTGTTTCTGCGTTCTCAGATTCTACCCCTTCACCATTTCCTTTATATCTGGAGATCCGTAACTCCGATTGGGGTGAATCTTTCGCCCAGATCTTTCTCATAAAATTATCTTTCTTGCGCCAAAAGAAGAGTGTCAACCTCCTTATGGGTGGCCCATGAGAGCCCAGGCCGCGCCCAGGGGGAGGGCGCGCCCCCTGTCTCGTGGCTACCCTGGACACCATTTCGCGTTGATTTTACTTCCCAAAAATCATAAATATTCGGAAAAAATCTCCGTCCGTTTTTATCCCGTTTGGACTCCGTTTGATATTGGGTTTCTGCGAAACAAAGAACATGCAACAGACAGGAACTGGCACTGGGCACTAGATCAATATGTTAGTCCAAAAAATAGTATAAAAGGTTGCCAAAAGTATATAAAAGTTGAATAATATTGGCATGGAACAATAAAAAATTATAGATATGACGGAGACGTATCAGCATCCCCAAGCTTAATTCCTGCTCGTCCTCGAGTAGGTAAATGATAAAAAAGATAATTTTTGAGTTGGAATGCTACCTAGCATAATCTTGATCATCTGTCTAATCATGGCATGAATATTAGGACATGAGTGATTCAAAGCAATAGTCTATGATTTGACATAAAAACAATAATACTTCGAGTGTACCAATAAAGCAATCATGTCTTTTCAAAACAACATGGCCAAAGAAAGTTATCCCTACAAAATCATATACTCTAGCTGTTGCTCTATCTTCATCACACAAAGTATTTAATCATGCACAACCCCGATGACAAGCCAAGCAATTGTTTCATACTTTAATAATCTCAAACTTTTTCAACTTTCACGCAATACATGAGCGTGAGCCATGGACATAGCACTATAGGTGGAATAGAATATGATGGTGGGGGTTATGTGGAGAAGACAAAAAAGGAGAGAGTCTCACATCGACTAGGCCTATTAACGGGCTATGGAGATGCCCATCAATAGATATCAATGTGAGCGAGTAGGGATTTCCATGCAACGGATGCACTAGAGCTATAAGTGTATGAAAGCTCAAACTGAAAACTAAGTGGGTGTGCATCCAACATGCTTGCTCATGAAGACCTCGGGCATTTGAGGAAGCCCATCATCAGAACATACAAGCCAAGTTCTTTAATGAAAATTCCCACTAGTATATGAAAGTGAAAGCATAGGAGACTCTCTCTATGAAGAACATGGTGCTACTCTGAAGCACAAGGGTGGTAAAAGGATAGTAACATTGCCCCTTCTCTCTTTTTCTCTCATTTTTTTCTTTTCTTTTTCATTTTTTCTTTCTTTTTGGTGGGCTTCTTTGGCCTCTTTTTTTTATTTGGGCTTCTTTGGCCTCTTTTATTTTTCATAAAGTCCGGAGTCTCATCTCGACTTGTGGGGGAATTATAGTCTCCTTCATCCTTTCCTCACTGGGGCAATGCTCTAATAATGATGATCATCACACTTTTATTTACTTACAACTCAATATCTAGAACAAAGATATGACTCTAGTTGAATGCCTCCGGCGGTGTATCGGGATGTGCAATGATCTAGCGTAGCAATGACATCAAAAAGCGGACAAGCCATGAAAACATCGTGCTAGCTATCTTACTATCATGCAAGGCAATATGACAATGAATGCTCAAGTCATGTATATGATGATGATGGAAGTTGCATGGCAATATATCTCAGAATGGCTATGGAAATGCCATGATAGGTAGGTACGGTGGCTGTTTTGAGGAAGATATAAGGAGGCTTATGTGTGATAAAGCGTATTGTATCACGGGGTTTGGATGCACCGGCAAAGTTTTCACCAACTCTCGAGGTGAGAAAGGGCAATGCACGGTACCGAAGAGGCTAGCAATGATGGAAGGGTGAGAGTGTGTATAATCCATGGACTCAACATTAGTCATAAAGAACTCATATACTTATTGCAAAAATCTACAAGCCATTGAAAACAAAGTACTACGTGCATGCTCCTAGGGGGATAGATTGGTAGGAAAAGACCATCGCTCGTCCCCGACCGCCACTCATAAGGAAGACAATCAATAAATAAAATTGTGCTCCAACTTCATCACAAAGCGGTTCACCATACGTGCATGCTACGGGAATCACAAACCTCAACACAAGTGTATCTACAATCCACAACCACCCACTAGCATGACTCTAATATCACCACCTTTATATCGCAAAACTATTGCAAGGAATCAAACATATCATATTTAGCGATCTACAAGTTTATGTAGGATTTTATGACTAACCATGTGAATGACCAATTCCTGTCATCTCTCTAAATAGATATAAGTGAAGCAAGAGAGTTTAATTCTTTCCACAAAAGATATTCCCACGCTCTAACAAATATAAGTGAAGCAAAAGAGCATTCTTCAAATGGTGGTTTTCTATGTGAAGAGAAACAGGCAATCCAGACTTCAAATGATATAAGTGAAGCACATGAAGCATTCTAAAAAGGCATACTCAAAAGATTTAAGTGAAGTGCAATGACCATTATATAAATCAACCAAGGATTATCTCATACCGGCATGGTGCATAAAAGAAAAGTGAAAACTAAATGCAAAAGACGCTCCAAGACTTGCACATAATGCATAAACGAAACGAATACGAAAACATACCGATACTTGTTGAAGAAAGAGGGGATGCCTTCCGGGGCATCCCCAAGCTTAGACGCTTGAGTCTCCTTGAAAATTTACTTGGGGTGGCTCAGGCATCCCCAAGCTTGAGCTATTCCCTCTCTTCCTTTTCCTCATATCGAGACCTTCTCGTTTAGACACTTCATCCACACAAAACTTCAACAGAAAACTCGGTAAGATCCGTTAGTATAATAAAACAAATCACCACTCTAAGTACTGTTGCAAACCAATTCATATTTTATTTTTGCATTGTGTCTACTGTAATATAACTTTTCCATGGCTTAATCCACTAATATAAATTGATAGATTCATCAAAACTAGCAAACTATGCATCGAAAACAGAATCTGTCAAAAACAGAACAGTCTGTAGCAATCTGAACATCCACCATACTTCTTGTACCCCAAATATTCTACCAAAATTAGGGAAAATAAACAAGTTATATAGAAAGTCATTGCAAAAATAATCAGAACCAATTGACGTTCCAGCTAAAAATGTAAAATTGCGCACTACAGCCAAAGTTTCTGTCCTGCACCGTACAAACCAACAAGCATTGCAAACATCCTAAAGGCAAACCTTGGCACATTATTTTTATAATACAATGGAATTGTACAAGGGGATAATTATTTTTGATGAAAAGTTTCTGTAATTAAGATTCACAAAGTTTCCATGAGCATGAACAAAGTTCAAGGAGCTCCCCCACTTCAACAATGCTTGTCTTTCTTACTTTCACTTTTCTTTTTGAATTTTTTTTAGGTTCCCCTCTTTATTTTTTTGTTTTTAAACTATATGAAAGCACTCAATAGAAATAAATGACTCTCTAAAACTTCCGGGTTATCTCCCTGGCAGCGCTTTCTTTAAAGCCATTAAGCTAGGCATTTAGTGCTCAAGTAATGAATCCACCCGGATCCCAAGGTATATCAAAGCCAATTTTAATTAACAATGATTTGTAATTTAGTAGTGAGCACAAAGTAACATATATCATGCAACAACGAAGTCTAACTCTCTTTCTATGCATCGGTATGTCATAAAAGAACAATTCATGCACACCAAGTAAAGGCCAATGCATAGTATAAGCAGTTTCTTGCAAATTTGTCGTATTGGAAACATAGAGAGGTGGAGATAAAGTTCCTCTCTCATAATAATTGCAAGTAGGAGCAGAAAGCACATTCATATCACATTCATTAAAATTATCATGTGCAACGGTAAAAGGCAACCCATCAATATAATCCTTAATAAGCACAAACTTCTCCGATATAGTGGAGTAGGGAGAATTCAAAAAGATAATAGGACTATCATCCGTGGCTGCAATAGCAACAATTTCATGTTTAACATAAGGAACTATAGCAAGTTCATCTCCATAAGCATAATTCATATTGGCATCTTGGCCACAAGCATAGCAAGCATCATCAAAAAGGGATATTTCAGACAAATTCAAGGGATCATAGCAATCGTCATAGCAATCATCCTTCGGTAAGCACGAAGGGGAATTAAACAATATATGAGTTGGAGGGTTACTCTCATTAGCAGGTGGGCACGGGTAGCTAATCCGCTCTTCCTCCTTTTGTTCTTCACTCTCCTCATCATCTTTTTCATCCAATGAGCTCACAGTTTCATCAATTTCTTTTTCCATAGCTTCCTGCAAAATATTAGTCTCTTCTTGGACAGCAGAGAATTTCTCAATATATGGTTTAACATAGGCATTAGAAGCATAATTATCATAACAATATTCAAGTATGGCAAAACTTTCAGATTTGTAAAGAGTAGCATCATACTTTTCAGTCAAAGAAGCAATTTCAAAAGCACCCTTAAAAGCAACAAATTCTTCAATTTGTTGAACATGATAGTAATTATAAACACCCTTGGCATACGAAGATACGATTCCATTATCAATAAACTCACATTGGTAGGGAAGGTGTTTCTTAGGGTTTTCAGAACAACAAGTAACATCATATATTTCACATAAATTCCAAGCATAGCATTGCAAACGTTGAATTTGATCCCATAATAATTTCCCTTTTTCAGATATACGGTGTCGCACATAACAAGAATGCTCATCTAAAGATTTGCCTTCAACTAAGCTAGTTGGGGTTTCAGCACGAGCACATAGGGATCGAAGATGATCCAAGTAAAAAGCTTCAGTAGTGTGATAGATTTTGAGTGGTTCTTCAACCACTAGTTCAGTAGGTACAACTAATTTTTTTGGTATTTTGCGTTTCCTACCCATAACTAAAGATAGAAAACAACTAAGAACAGCAAATAAAAATTACTTAGTGATAAAGCAAACAAGCACACACGAGAATATTCACCCCGCTATGACTCCCGACAGCGGCGCCGGAAAAAGGTCTTGATGACCCGCAAGTATACGAGATAGTTGTAGCCTATTTAGATAAGTAAGAGTGTCGAACCCAACGAGGAGCTAAAGGTAGAACAAATACTCTCTCAAGTCCTATCGACCTTCGATACGACTCTCATGCGCTTGACGTTCGCTTTACCTAGAACAAGTATGAAAATAGAAGTACTTTGTAGGTGTGATAGGATAGGTTTGCAAGAAAGTAAAGAACGCGTAAATAAAAACTAGGGGCTGTTTAAATAAAGATGCAATAAAGTAAATATAGCGAGTGTGGAAAAGTGGTGGTAGGAGTTGTGGAATTGTCCCTAAGCAATTGACTACGTTACTAGACCGGTAATCACTATTGCAATTCTATTTGAGGGAGAGGCATAAGCTAACATACTTTTTCTACTTGGATCATATGCACTTATGATTGGAACTCTAGCAAGCATCCGCAACTACTAAAGATTCATTAAGGTAAAACCCAACCATAGCATTAAAGTATCAAGTCCCCTTTATCCCATACGCAAACAACCTACTTACTCGGGTCCGTGCTTTATCATTCACGCCACCCACCATAAGCAAATCATAAACATATTGCAAACCCTAGAGCGGGAACCCCTCACACTTGTGCGACACGGAGGGCACAATAGGACAGCACCAATAATAAAACATGCAACTCAAACCAATCATAGCAATTCATCAATCACCGATAGGACAACGAAAATCTACTCAGACATCATAGGATGGCAACACATCATTAGAAATAATATGAAGCATAAAGCACCATGTTCAAGTAGAGGGTACAGCGGGTTGAGGGAGAGTGGACCGCTGAATATAGAAGGGGGAAGGTGATGGAGATGTTGGTGAAGATGACAGCGGTGTTGGTGAAGATCGCGGTGATGATGATGGCCCCAGGCGGCGTTCCGGCGCCACCGGAAGCAAGGGGGAGAGAGCCCCCTTCTTCTTCTTCTTCCTTGACCTCCTCCCTAGATGGGAGAAGGGTTTCCCCTCTGGTCCTTGGCTCCCATGGCTTGGGAGGGGCGAGAGCCCCTCCGAGATTGGAATATCTCTCTATTTCTGTGTTCTTAGATTCTACCCCTTCACCGTTTCCTTTATATCTAGAGATCCGTAACTCCGATTGGGGTGAATCTTTCGCCAGATCTTTCTCATAAAATTATCTTTCTTGCGCCAAAAGAAGAGCGTCAACCACCTTACGGGTGGCCCACGAGAGCCCAGGCCGCGCCCGGGCGCGCCCTGTCTCGTGGCCACCCCGGACACCATTTCGCGTTGATTTTACTTCCCAAAAATCAAAACATTCCAAAAAAATCTCCGTCCGTTTTTATCCCGTTTGGACTCCGTTTGATATTGGGTTTCTGCGAAACGAAAAACATGCAACAGACAAGAACTAGCACTGGGCACTGGATCAATATGTTAGTCCAAAAAAATAGTGTAAAAAGTTGCCAAAAGTATATAAAAGTTGAATAATATTGGCATGGAACAATAAAAAATTATAGATACGACGGAGACGTATCACACACCCCTACCTGGCACGCCAAATGTCGAATTTCGGGTTCCGGCAGACCCTTGATGTTCAAACTCTGGGGTGCGCACAAAGATCTTTCCCCTACCAACTCGTGTCTTGAGGCCTCGCAAGGAATCTAGGCTAGAAAGAAGAACACACAAGGGACACGAGGTTTATACTGGTTCAGGCCACCATTGTGGTGTAATACCCTACTCCAATGTGGGGTGTGGTGTATTGCCTCGGGGGCTGATGATGAACAATACAAATGGAGAACAGCCTCGCGAGGGGCTGTTCTTGAGCTGGTACGATGAACTGCTTGGGTGAGTTCAGTCACTTCTCTCTACTCTATGCGCAATCTGGATCCGATCCCCTTCTACTGTGGTGGCTAGTCCTATTTATAGAGGGAGGCCGTGGGCCTCTTCCCAAATAATGAGCGGGAAGGGTGCCAACAGTTGGCCATTGTGAATGGGAACATCTAGTACACTTATCCTGACTAAATTTGGTCTTCGACTGCTAAAGACTCTGGCGGTGACGCCGTCCTGGGCTCCACGATGATTTCCATCCTGCCGCTCTGCTGGTCTTGGTCTTGTTGCACCGTAACAGTAACCTTTGCCTGATGCCTTGGCCTGTGCTTGCCCCCCTTTGCACCAAAGGGGAAACAAGGACTTCTTGTGAGCGGCGCTACTTTGGCGCCCTTTGGTCTCAATCGTCATGGCTTGCGTCACGGGCTCCTCGTGAGGTGCCCTGCCTTTCTCTCCGCCTCCTTGTCAGCCTGCCTGATGAGGCTGCTCCTGAGGAAGCTTCCTGTCGTCCGCCCCGCGAGGCTTGGCCCCTCGCAAGGGTCTTGAGCTTGAGCTGATGAAGCCGGGCTGTGCTGGGCCCCCACTTGAGCCACGCCGCACACCACAGGCAGGCAAGTGTGGGGACCCCCGTTCCCAGAACGCCGACAGTAGCCCGGGCCCAAAACGCGCCGGACTTAACAGCATAGAAGCAAAGGGCAAGTCTGAGCGCCTTGAGCCCCAATAACTCTGCGACCTTAGGCGCCAGCGTGGCGGTTGATTGGACGTGGGCATCTCCTCTTCCCCATGATGCCTCATTACACGCCCGGCTAGGCGGACCCGTGGTTGCACATAGCCATTCCCCTTTCGCCGTCCGCGTGCTTCCTGCCCTTCCTTCTTCCTCAGGCTCCAACCTCCGCCTGCAATCCAACTCGAACTCTCTCCCCCCTTCCCATTGCCATGGCGCCAACGAAGAAGGAAAGGGGGAAGAAGCCCGCGCCTTCATCCCGCTCGCCTCCGGCGGCGGCCCCCGCCATTGATCGGTCTATCATATACTCAACCCCGAGGCCTTGGGTAAGGTCTGCTCTGCTCTTGCCACCATCTTCAACGAGTGCGGCAGGACCACAGTCTGGCCTGCGTCCCATGCCTCGTTTGATAGGGTCGTCACGGAGGTCCAGTTCTTCGCCGATGCCCTGTGGGCGGGTCTGGTTCTCCCCTTTTCCGCTCTCTTCAATGCGGTGCTCTCCCATTATCAGATCCACCTGATGCACCTCGGGCCTGAGTCCATTACCCTCCTGGCTGTCTTCGCTTTTGTTTGGGAGGCAATGGTGGACATTCCTCCTTCCATTTCCCTACTGCGCCACTTCTTCTCTTTGCGCCTGAGCGACCCCACTCAATGCTCGGGTTGTGTGAGCTTCCTCACCATGCCAGATATGGCTGCTTTGGGGATCGATTTCGGCCTTCCTCCTCCTCAGGCCAGGTTCAGAGAGCCGTGGCTATATGTGGATGTCGGAGTGCCCAGCCCCCTGCTCTCGCACCCGACCTCGCCCACTGTTCCCAACTCAGGCTGGGATCACGACATGCTCGTGAGCCCCCGGCTTGCCTTCGTCTGGCGCCGCTTCCAGAGTTTGAGGGTGGTCGACGTGACAACACCCAAGGTGGTGAAGGAGTTCCTCCAATGTCGCATTGCTCCTCTCCAGCAACACTCTCGCCGGATGTGGGACTTTGCGGGGCACAAAGACCGCATGCGGCTTCAGGAGGAGGACCTGGCGCCTGAAGCGCTGTGGACGGTGTTCAGGGTCCTGACTGGCGACCCTTCCCCAGGTAGCCTTCAAAACGATGCTGCCTTCTTGTATCTTTGCTCGGGCAGGGCCAATTTTGTTAGGCAGATGCCCAATTTTGACGAGTGGGGGCTGCGCCCGGCTGGCCTCACGGGGCCCCGTGAGAACCCAGTCGCTGTGGTTGCTCTTCTGGTCGCCCAAAGCGGCTCTGTCTAAGGCGATGGAGCAGGGAGACGAGAACCGCCTGGAGCTGAAGGGGCTGATGTTGAGGTGCTGACGCCGCGTGGAGCCCCGAAGGCAGCATCTCCCGAAGCCCGTCCTGGAGCAATGGCGGTGAGGAGTTGCGACTTCGGCTCCGAGGTGGGGCTCCGAGGCCCGGCCGTTCCTCATGGTGGCGCTGGTGGCGTCCCAGGCCGGTCCCTTGGTGCTGATCACCTTGGCGCCTCTCCATGCCATAGACCAACCCCTGCGTCGGCGCTTAGGCGGTTCGCATAGACTTGAGGCCCTCCGCAAGAGGAAGGAGGCCTTGGGTGGCGGCAGTCGCCCTTGCCGCTGTTGAAGCAGGAAGTACTTTGCCGTGGACGAGTAAGTCCTCTTCTCTCTCTGCTCATTTACCTTACTATCCCTGCAGCTGATTGTGGCCTTTCAGGGCCCGGCCTACTGAATTCGCTGAGTCGGCTCGGGAGCCATCCCCCCAAGCTTTGTCTTCTCCGCTGGCCCTGGGCGCGCCGAGCTCGAGCAGTGGCCCCGCCGCTGGACCGGTCGGAGTAGTGGTCCGTTCCACTGGGCACCTCGAGCCTGCGCGCCTGCTGTCCTCCCTTCACGAGTCCTCCCGGGGCTCAGCCGGCTTGCCCCGCGTTCCTCCTCTGATCGTGGATGGTGACTGGCTGAAGTCTGTCTTCAGTTCCTCCTCTGATCATGGATGGACCGGCGCCAGGCTGGATTCCCGGAGGGGTCCATCCGGTGATTGCTGGGGCGCCAGTCCCGCGCCGGGAGGGGGCATGCCGCCGCGAGGCCCCCCGCATACACCAGTGGCAGAGGGTGACGCGGAAGACGTGCTTAGGCGCGCTCGGGAGCGTCACGCCCTTCGTCAAGAGTTCCTCCAGGGGGCGGCGGATGCGGTGAGCTGGATCGGCGCGGAGCTTGCTGGCGAGGATGCACGCCTTGTGGCCGAAGGCCTGCGCCTCGCTGAGGAGAGGCGCAAGCTGAAGGTAGCCGTCTCGCTTGCGCGCCACCAACGTGACCTTGATAACGCGAAGGATGAAGCATCGCTGGCGGCCTCGCGAGAGGCCTGCTCCCAGGTTGTCGAGGAGGCCCGGGAAGCAGACCGGTGGCACAGGGATGCGGACGAGCGTGCGTGGGAGCTCCAGGCCTGGAGCAGCTCTCTGGAGCGGCAAGTGGAACTACGCCAGGCCGCCCTTGTGTCGCTGAAGGAGGCTTATGTCGACCAGGCGGAGCTCCTAAGTGCGAGGAGGCACTAACGCTGGAGGCCGCCGAGCGCAATCTTGACCTTGAACGGTTGGAAACAAGGGAGCGCCTGGTGACGCAGGCGGAGGATCACGTCGCCGCACGGGAATCCTGAGCCCAAGAAGAGGTCGACCACCGCGTGGCGGTACCTCGCTCGAATCTTGAGCGTGAATACGAAGTGAGGCTAGAATTGATCAGGGCCGAATCTGAGGGTAGGACCGCGGCCCTCAGGGCCAAGCTGGCTGAAGTGACACGGAGTGCGGACTCCTTCGCAGCCGCCCTCGGCACAGCACAGGCGGAGCTGGCCTCTTCCCGTGCCAAGCTGCTCCTTCTCCAACAGCGGGTCGATGGCGCCGAGGCCGTCGCGCGGCGGAATGAGGACGAGATCCGTCAGTGGCGGATTCTGGAGCACGAGCACGCCCCCATGCTCCGAACGCTCAAGGAACGGGCTAACGCGGCCTTGGGCAACATTTGCGAGGCCGCCGCCGAGGTGCCACATGAGACCAACTCGCGGCAACCTCGGTTTTTCAGCGGCGTGGTGACGCCACGGAGAACCGCTCTGAGAGGTCTCGTTGGCTTGTCGAGGAGAGGAGCCGAGCCTTGCTCGGGCGTGCCTTCTCCCGTGTCTTCAGCTATCTATAGGACAAGGACCCCCACTTCGATTTCGATGCTGCCATCGCACTTGTGCCCATAGCCATCTGGGGCGACCTGGCACAATGGGTGGAGGACAACGTGGACGCCCTCGTCAGGGCCTTCGCGTCTGATGATGATGGCGTGATCGTGGCCGCCAATGAAGGCGGCATTGTGGACGAGCCTGGCACTGACGGATGTGTTGGCGGTGGTGGTGATGATGTTAGTGACGCCAGCGACGCCTCTGGAGGCACCCCAGAAGACGCAGTGAGTGATATGTCCGACTGATCGTATGTCGCCCCTGTTTTACCCCCGGTAAGCATAGCGCTGCATGTGAGCTTAGCTACTGGCCCGGTGATGGGTCAGCTGAGTTGTTTACCTTTGACCCGGCGAGTCGGCGGGCTGTAGAGACACGCGATGCCTCGAGTGTCTTCTGGGTGAACCCATAGATCCTACGATGAGAACCTCCGGAGAGGGTGCGACGACAGCGGCCCGGATTGTAGACGTGCTTGGCCCGGCCCGGCTCGTGAGGGGCTCGCGAGGGGAGGCAGCTGACGCTAACTTTGGACGCAAAGCCGAAACCAGAACACGAGAGATTGCTCGAACGAGACTAAACACCCCTTCCCCAACACACGCAAGTCTCAAGCTCAAATCTAACTTAAATTCAAATCGAAGAACCTTGTCAACAGAGGAAAAGGCAAAAGGCAAAAAGCCGCGTCCGACACCTAGTCTAGTCTTCGACGTCTTCTCACCAGTGCGGTGCTAAGTACTGCCACTAGGCGTGGGCGGGAGCCCCCGAGGCCCGAGGGCGGCTCTCCGAAGACTCCGGGGCGTGTACAGCCCCACTCATTATTATGTGAGAGTGTCATGGGCGGCGAGCTTCATAGGCACTGGGCCTTCTTCACAGGTACCGGCCTTGCTTCATATCGCCAGACGAGGGCCCCGCCTTGCGCCACACTCTACCGCCATTGACGGAGACCGGAGACCAAGGAAGACGCCAATGGGGTAGAGCGGTCGCCAGCAGTTCCCCCGACGACCACGGGTCCTCTGCCGGGGGCAGGCCCTGAGGCACCTTCCCGACAGAGGGCCTACCTCCTGAGAATGCCTTGCACCGAGCGCCGCGGGGATGAACCCGGATCTTGGCCCCTCTCCTGCAGCCCCCGGTGCCCTCCTCCCGAGGGGTAAGAGGCTGCACCATTGGGGCAGCCATCTGCTGCGGCGACCTGTACCTCCTGCGACCCATGGTTAGCATAAGCTTGCTCCTGTGGAATTCGTGGTACCAGATAGTTGCCGCCACTGGTGTGGTCGTCGAGGCCCTCTTGAGGTTCCTGAAAGAGCTCAGCTTCTGATGTCTCCTCGCCCCAACCTGGCCTGAGGAACGAGCCATGGTCTTCTTCCAGTGCGCACTCTCGATCCACCATGTGGGGCACATAAGCTTCTGGGGCCACCGTCCCGTGGGCCTCGCCTAAGTGCCCTATGCGCCACGCAGTCCGGCTCGGAGCGCTGTCTTGAGGATGGTAGCGTGGTGGCCTGCTGAGGCCGAAGGCTGCGGCGTGCTCTCCTTCGCCTGCCGGAGATAGGGCCGGCACAACTTGTCGCCCGGTGCTGACAGCCGGGTTGGTGTTGAGTAGGCCCTGGAGTCCGCTCGGAGTTGCGTGGGCACGTATGGGGCCGCCATACGGCCCCCCTGGATCTGGGGTGGCAGCTGGACGCAGAAAGGAGGTGCTCCCGAGGCGGCAGTGTCCAGGAGCTCGGCTACTCGCTCTAACAACACGTCGCGACCGCCCTCCAGCAGCCGGCACCGTAGCAGCTCTCGGGCCACCATGAGCGCGGCTCTGAAGTTTGCCTGCTCCCGTTGGGTGTGTGGCGCTGTGGCAGCGGTGTGGCTTGAGGCTCTTACTACTGACCGCACCTGCCGCGGTGTGAGGGCAGGTGGCGTTTGGCCGCGTCGCCCGCACCCTGCAGCGCCCTGCGAAGCGCGAGCTGCCTGAGGTGCAAGGTTGAGGTCGCCTTGGGCCGGCGGCACAGCGTGGGCGGGCCATGCCGCCCACCGGTCGGCGTTGGCTGTCGGGTCGCTTGACATCAGAACAGCGAGGCGACGGAACACGAGGCAGCGGAAGAATGATTCCGGTGCACCCCTACCTGGCGCGCCAAATGTCGGATTTCGGGTTCTGGCAGACCCTTGAGGTTCGAACTCTGGGGTGCGCACGAAGATCTTTCCCCTACCAACTCGCGTCTCGAGGCCTCGCAAGGAATCTAGGCTAGAAAGAAGAACACACAAGGGACACGAGGTTTATACTGGTTCAGGCCACCATTGTGGTGTAATACCCTACTCCAGTGTGGGGTGTGGTGGATTGCCTCGGAGGCTGATGATGAATAATACAAAGGGAGAACAGCCTCGCGAGGGGCTGTTCTTGAGCTGGTGCGATGAACTGGTTGGGTGAGTTCAGTCGCCTCTCTCTTGTCTATGCGCAATCTGGATCCGATCTCCTTCTACCGTGGTGGCTAGTCCTATTTATAGAGGGAGGCGGCCTCTTCCCAAATAATGAGCGGGAAGGGCGCCAACAATTGGCCATTTTGAATGGGAACATCTAGTACACTTATCCTGACTGAAGTTGGTCTTTGACTACCAAAGACTCTGGCGGTGACGCCGTCCTAGGCTCCACGATGACTTCCATCCTGCCGCTCTGCTAGTCTTGGTCTTGTTGCACCGAAACGGTAACCTTTGCCTGGTGCCTTAGCATGTGCTTGCCCCCTTTGCACCAAAGGGGAAACAAGGACACTGCACAGGCCGGCGCCCGCCTGGCACCCGCCTGGCCTCGATCGTCATGGCTTGCGTCACAGGCTCCTCGCGAGGTGCCCTGCCTTGATCTCTCCGCCTCCTCGCGAGCCTGCCTAATGAGGCTGCTCTGAGGAAGCTTCTGTCGTCCGCCCCAATGAGGCAGCCCCTCACGAGGTCTTGAGCTTGAGCCGATGAAGCTGGGCTATCTTTGGGCCCCACTTGAACCACGCCCGCAGGCCAGCAGCGAGCAAGTCAGGGACCCCGTTCCCGAAGCGCCGACACTCTGCCGTGGTCGGGCTTTGAGTCTTACTCAACTTTACACCTTATGTCTGAGGCAAGAACTCCTTCTTTGACTGATCTATTTTGAACTCTTTCAAAATCTTGTCAAGGTATGTACTCATTTAAAACTCCTATCAAACATCTTGATCTATCTCTATAGATCTTGATGCCCAATATGTAAGCAGCTTCACCGAGGTCTTTCTTTGAAAATCTCCTTTCAAACTCTCCTTTATGCTTTCCAGAAAATTCTACATAATTTCCGATCAACAATATGTCATTCACATATACTTATCAGAAAGGTTGTATTGCTCCCACTCACTTTCTTGTAAATACAGGCTTCACCACAAGTTTGTATAAAACTATATTCTTTGATCAACTCATCAAAGTGTATATTCCAACTCCGAAATGCTTGCACCAGTCGATAGATGGATTGCTGGAGTTTGCACACCTTGTTAGTACCTTTAGGATCGACAAAACCTTCAGGATGCATCATATATAACACTTCTTTAAGAAATATCCATTTAAGGAATGCAGTTTTGACATCTATTTGCCAGATTTCATAAAATGTGGCAATTGCTAACATGATTCAGATGGATTTAAGCATAGCTACAGTTGAGAAACTCATTGTAGTCAACACCTTGAACTTGTCGAAAACCTTTTGTGACAAGTCGAGCTTTGTAGATAGTAACACTACTATCAGCGTCTGTCTTCCTCTTGAAGATCCATTTATTTTCTATGGCTTCCCGATCATCGGGCAAGTCCACCAAAGTCCACACTTTGTTCTCATACATGGATCCCATCTCAGATTTCATGGCCTCAAGCCATTTCGCGGAATCTGGGTTCATCATCGCTTCCTCATAGTTCGTAGGTTCATCATGGTCTAGTAACATGACTTACAGAATAGGATTACCGTACCACTCTGGTGCGGACCGTACTCTGGTTGACCTACAAGGTTCCATAGCAACTTGATCTGAAGTTTCATGATCATCATCATTAGCTTCCTCACTAATTTGTGCAGGAATCACTAGAACTGATTTCTGTGATAAACTACTTTCCAATTCGGGAGAAGGTACAATTACCTCATCAAGTTCTACTTTCCTCCCACTCACTTGTTTCAAGAGAAACTCCTTCTCTAGAAAGGATCCATTCTTAGCAACGAATATCTTGCCTTCGGATCTGTGATAGAAGGTGTACCCAACATTTTCTTTTGGGGTATCCTATGAAGACGTATTTCTCCGATTTGGGTTCGAGCTTATCAGGTTGAAGCTTTTTCACATAAGCATCGTAGCCCCAATCTTTAAGAAACGACGGCTGAGGTTTGTTGCCAAACCACAGTTCATACGGTGTCGTCACGGATTTTGACGGTGCCCTGTTTAACGTGAAATGCAATTGTCTCTAATGCATAATCCCAAAACAATAGTGGTAAATCGGTAAGACACATCATAGATCGCACCATATCTAATAAAGTGCGGTTACGACGTACGAACACACCATTATGCTGTGGTGTTCCAGGTGGCGTGAGCTGTGAAACTATTCCATATTGTTTTAAATGAAGGCCAAACTCGTAACTCAAATATTCACCTCCACAATCAGATCGTAGAAACTTTATTTTCTTGTTACAATGATTCTCCACTTCACTCTGAAATTCTTTGAACTTTTCAAATGTTTCAGACTTGTGTTTCATTAAGTAGATATACCTATATCTGCTCAAATCATCTATGAAGGTCAGAAAATAATGATACCTGCCACGAGCATCAACACTCATCGGACTGCATACATCAGTATGTACTATTTCCAATAAGTCATTAGCTCGTTCCATTGTTCCGGGAGAACGGTGTTTTACTCATCTTGCCCATAAGGCATGGTTCGCAAGTATCAAATGATTCATAATCAAGTGATTCCAAAAGCCTATCAGCATGGAGTTTCTTCATTCGCTTTACACCAATATGACCTAAACGGCAGTGCCACAAGTATGTTGCTCTTTAATTATCAACTTTGCATATTTTGGCATCAATATTATGAATATGTGTATCACTACGATCGAGATTCAATAAACAATCAACATTGGGTGTATGACCATAGAAGGTTTTATTCATGTAAATAGAATAACAATTATTCTCTATCTTAAATGAATAACCGTATTGCAATAAACATGATCTAATCATATTCATGCTTTAACGCAAACACCAAATAACATTTATTTAGGTTCAACTCTAATCCCGAAAGTATAGGGGGTGTACGATGATGATCATATCAATCTTGGAACCACTTCCAACATACATCATCACTTCACCCTCAACTAGTCTCTATTTATTTTGTAACTCCGGTTTTGAGTTACTAATCTTAGCAACTGAACAAGTATCAAATACCCAGGGGTTACTACGAGCACTAGTAAGGTACACATCAATAACATGTATATCAAATATACCTTTGTTCACTTTGCCATCCTTCTTATCCACCAAATATTTGGGGTAACTCTGCTTCCAGTGACCATTTCCTTTGCAGTAGAAGCACTTAGTTTCAGGCTTAGGTCCAGCTTTGGGCTTCTTCACGGGAGTGACAACTTGCTTGCCATTCTTCTTGAAGTTCCCTTTCCTTCCCTTTGCCCTTTTCTTGAAAATAGTGATCTTTTTTAATCATCAACACTTGATGCTTTTTATTGATTTCTACCTTCGTTGATTTCAGCATCAAGAAGAGCTCGGGAATCGCTTTTTTCATCCCATGCATATTATAGTTCATCACGAAGTTCTAGTAACTTGGTGATGGTTACTAGAGAACTCTATCGATCACTATCTTATCTGGAAGATTGACTCCCACTTGATTCAACCGATTGTAGTACCCAGACATTCTGAGCACATACTCACTAGCTGAGTTATTCTCCTGCATCCTTTTAGGCGAAGTACTTGTCACAGGTCTCATACCTCTCTACACGGTCATGAGTCTGAAATACCAATTTCAGCTCTTGGAACATCTCATATGCTCTGTGGAATTTCAAAACATTTTTGATGTCCCGGTTCTAAGCCGTAAAGCATGGTACACTAAACTATCAAGTAGTCATCATATTGAGCTAGCCAAACATTCATAACGTCGCATACTGCTCACGCAATCGATTACGTCACCTAGCGGTGCATCAAGGACATAATTCTTCTGTGCAGCAATGAGGATAAACCTCAGATCACGGACCTAGTCCGCATTGTTGCTACTATCATCTTTCAACTTAGTTTTCTCTAGGAACATATCAAAAAACATAGGGAAGCTACAATGCGAGCTATTGATCTACAACATAATTTGCAAATACTATCAGGACTAAGTTCATGATAAATTAAAGTTCAATTAATCATATTACTAAAGAACTCACACTTAGGTAGACATCCCTCTAGTCATCTAAATGATCATGTGATCCATATCAACTAAACCGTGTCCGATCATCACGTGAGATGGAGTAGTTTTCAATGGTGAACATCTCTATGTTGATCATTTCTACTATATGATTCACGTTCGACCTTTCGGTCTTAGTGTTTCGAGGCCATATCTGCATATGCTAGGCTCGTCAAGTTTAACTCGAGTATTCTGCACGTGCAAAACTAGCTTGCACCCGTTGTGTGTGAACGTAGAGCTTATCACACCCGATCATCACGTGGTGTCTTGGCATGATGAACTGTAGCAACGGTGCATACTCAGGGAGAACACTTATACCTTGAAATTTCGTAAGGGATCATCTTATAATGCTACTGTCGACTAAGAAAAATAAGACGCATAAAAGATAAACATCACATGCAATCAAAATATGTGACATGATAATCATCTTGTGCTCATGATCTCCGTCACTGAAGCATCGTCATGATCTTCATCGTCAGTGGCTTGACACCTTGATCTCCATCATAGCATCATTGTCATGTCACCAACTATTGCTACTACGACTATCTCTACTGCTTAGTGATAAAGTAAAGAAATTACATGGCGATTGCATTTCATACAGTAAAGCGACAACCATATGGCTCCTGCCAGTTGCCGATAACTCTGTTACAAAACATGATCATCTCGTACAACAATTTATATCACATCATGTCTTGACCATATCACATTACAACAAGCCCTGCAAAAACAAGTTAGACGTCCTCTACTTTGTTTTGCAAGTTTTATGTGGCTGCTACGGGCTTCTAGCAAGAACCGTTCTTACCTACGCATCAAAACCACAACAATTTTTCGTCAAGTGTGCTGTTTTAACCTTCAACAAGGACCGGCCGTAGTCAAACTCGATTCAACTAAAGTTGGAGAAACAGACACCCGCCAGCCACCTATGTGCAAAGCACATCGGTAGAACCAGTCTCATGAACGCGGTCATGGTATGTCGGTCCGGGCCACTTCATCCAACAATACCGCCGAATCAAAGTAAGACGTTGGTGGTAAGCAGTACTATTATCGCCCACAACTCTTTGTGTTCTACTCGTGCATATAATCTACGCATAGACCTGGCTCTGATACCACTGTTGGGGAACATAGTAATTCAAAAAAAGTCCTACGATCACACAAGATCTATCTAGGAGATGCATAGCAACGAGATGGGAGAGTGTGTCCATGTACCCTCATCGACCGAAAGCGGTAGCATTTAGTAACGCAGTTGATGTAGTCGAACGTCTTCATGATCCAACCGATCCAAGTATCGAACGTACGGCACCTCCATGTTCAGCACACGTTTAGCACGATGACGTCCCTCGTGCTCTTGATCCAGTTGAGGACGAGGGAGAGTTCTGTCAGCATGATGGCATGGCAACGGTGATGATGAAGTTACCGGCGTAGGGCTTCGCCTAAGCACTCCGACGATATGAACGAGGTGTTAAACTGTGGAGGGGAGCACCGCACACGGCTAAGAGATTGTATGTTGTGCTTTGGGGTGCCCACCTGCCCCCGTATATAAAGGAGGAGAGGGGGAGGCCGGCCGGCCGGCCCTGTAGGGCGCACCAAGAGGGAGGAGTCCTACTAGGACTCCAAGTCCTAGTAGGATTCCCCTTGGTGGAAGGGGAGAAGAAGGAAGGGAAAGGGGGGCCGCGCCCTCTCCCCTAGTCCTATTCGGACTCCCCATGGGGGGGTGCACCACCCCCTTGTGGGCTGTCCTCTCTCTCCCGTATGGCCCATGTTGGCCCATTGCTTCCCCGGGGGGTTCTGGTAACCCCTCCGGCACTCTGTTTTTACCGGGTACCTCTCGAAACTCTTCCGGTGTCCGAATAACATCGTCCAATATATCAATCTTTATGTCTTGACCATTTCGAGACTCCTCATCATGTCCGTGATATCATCCGTAGGGCTGGGCGTTCGGTTTATATGGTTAATATGGTTCGGTTTATTTGGTGTTCTATAATTTCGGTTTTGGACAAATGGAAACCGAAATAATCACACAATATTTAGAAACCGAACCATATTAACCATAAATATCGGTTCGGTTTATTCGGTTAACCAAAAAATCATAATACATACACTCATCAATATATATCAGAAGAGCTAGCAACCTTAACATATTCGGTCAAGCAAACTAGTGAACATAACTAAGAGTAAAATCACATGGAGCGTTACATGTATTATGTACGGAAGAATACGTGTGATGCCTGTAAACTATGCAACTCATGCACTAACCGATACACTAATTGTTAGCGTCCACAACCAAGAGCCGGGCATGCATACATACTCCTACGAGATATTGCATGGATAGAAATCTTATAAGTACTTGCTAGAAGAATACGGCCATTGACTATGTTGCATGCAAACAATATTAAAATAATCTAAACAGATTCAATTAGCCATGTTAGCATGGCGTTACATAGAAGTACTAGTTAGATTGAGATTAGAAACTCATCTAGCGGCTGGCCGGACGTTTGCCAGTTGCCACAACCAACAAGTATTTGCCTGTGATTGCTAGCTCACTGGAGTCGGACGCATATTGAGTTGTTCGCCAAAGGCCGGAGAGGACACGGCCTGATTTACTTTCAGGAGAAAACTCCCCCTGTGGAGTGACGGTCGACGGCTAGTACTACGTGGGAAGTAGGAGGGTGCGGCGAATATTGCTATGTTGGACCGATAGGAAAATGGACCCCGCTGTACTTTCGAAAATAAGGTATTGCATGGGCCTGTACATATCGGTTTCTTCGGTGTATTCGGTTTTTGGGCATTGAAAACCGAACGAAAACCAAACATCGAACAACCTTAAAATTTCCCACCGAACCAAAAATCCAACCACCGAATTAACGAACATATCGGTTAATATAGTTCGGTTTGGTGCGGTTTTTCGGTTTTCGGTTCAACAGTGCCCACCCCTAATCATCCGGGACTCTAAACAAACTCCAGTCATCAAATCACATAACTCATAATACAAATCATCATCGAACGTTAAGCGTGCGGACCCTACGGGTTCAAGAACTATGTAGACATGATCGAGACACATCTCCGATAAATAACCAATAGCGGAACCTGGATGCTCAAATTGTCTCCTACATATTCTACGAAGATCTTTATCGGTCAAACCGCACAACAACATATGATGTTCCCTTTGTCATCAGTATGTTACTTGCCCGAGATTCGATCGTCGGTATCTTCATACCTAGTTCAATCTCGTTACTGGCAAGTATCTTCATCCCACAACTAACTCATTATTCATATTGCTTGCAAGGCTTATAGTGATGGGCATTACCGAGAGGGCCTAGAGATGCCTCTCTGATATACAGAATGACAAATCCTAATCTTGATCTATGCCAACCCAACAAACATCTTCGGAGACACCTGTAGAGCATCTTTATAATCATCCACTTACATTGTAACGTTTGATAGCACACAAGGTGTTCCTCCGGTATTCGGGAGTTGCATAATCTCATAGTCAGAGGAACATGTATAAGTCATGAAGAAAGCAATAGAAATAAAACTTATTGATCATTATGCTAAGCTAACGGATGGGTCGTGTCCATCACATCATTCTCTAATGATGTGATACCGTTCATCAAATGACAACACATGTCTATGGTCAGGAAACATAACCATCTTTGATTAACGAGCTAGTCAAGTAGAGGCATACTAGGGACACTTTTGTTTGGTCTATGTATTCACACATGTACTAAGTTTCCGGTTAATACAATTCTAGCATGAATAATAAACATTTATCATGATATAAGGAAATATAAATAACAACTTTATTATTGCCTCTAGGGCATATTTCCTTCAGTTTGTCTGATATTTCTAACAAACCCATCATCACCTATATATAAACAATAACAACAACACAAGTTCACTTGCTTGACCAGATAAACACTGACATTTCGGTTCTCATGGGTTTTAGATACCACCAGTAAATGACTATACCATGTCGCTCCGAAAAGAAAAACTAAGTACTATCAACTCTCATGGGATTTCGTGTGACCACTGATTTGAATAGCTGAATTTTCACCAGAATTGATAACTATTAAAGTGGCTCAAAATTCACTTACGCGACAAAGTGCATCTATGTGACTAAACTCAACTCGTGTGTTATCTCCACTTCTTCAGAAGATAGCAAAGGCAATGACTCGAACATACACCAGAAATGGACCACACACGCATCGCATCATATTAAAGCGCGGGTACAGAGGACCCGACAAAAACATACTTTTTGAGTACTCTAAAGAAATATAGCCCATTGGGCCAGCTTTAGGATTATGCTTACTCCGCAGAGTATCTAGTCCCGAGCTCATATGCTCTCTAATGAACAGTAAAATCGAAAAAAGAAAAAAATTCAAAAAAATCTGAATTTTTTTGGGTTCAAACTATGACATATGTACTCAGTGCTTGCAAATTTTATCCCAAAATATCATTCTTGGAAGTCGTGGTAAAAAAACAAAATCAACACTCGAGAAATGCTATTAAAGCATTTTGGAGTGTTGTTTTCTTGCCATGACTTCCACGAATGTTATTTCAGGATGAAATTTGCAAGCACCGAAAAAATTATCAAAGTTTACACCCAAAAAAATTCAGAGTTTATTGAAGTTTTTAATAAATTTTTTTGAATTTACTGTTAATCCCGAGCTCAATTGAGCTCCGAAGTAGGAAGGGAGTTTCGGAGTACACATCAACATATTGCTAATTTTCTTTTGTTCCATTTGTTTGAAGTTTTTGACAAACCCATCATCACCTATAAACAGTAACAACAACACAAGTTCACTTGCTTGACCAGAAAAACACCGATATTTGGGTCCTTATGGGTTTTAGGTACCACTAGTAAATTAATATATCACCCCGCTTTGAAAAGAAAAGGCAACTACTATCGACACCAAAATTGTCGCTGCAGTTGCATCAAACACACAAGACAACCTGATTCAAGTCCTCCTCCTCCTGCCAGCAAGGCTATGGAAGTTGAATGGGTCACCGTTCACCTGATGCAGCTACCGCAGCAGGGCGTCACCCTTCTTGGCGTTGATGTTCTCCTTTGACTGTTCCATCTTCTTCACCAGCTATAAAAATATCCACAAGGTGTTACCATCAACACACACACATTACTTGGCAATTAGGTTCTTGCAAGCAATTGCCAATGATGGTAAGTGTAGGAGGATTTTCTATGAGAAAAAGAGGATCACCCCTGGCCTCATATGCACAGCCGTAAGAGTATGAAGGTTGGTGATCGACGTCTTCGTTGGCCAACAAGAAAGCGCAACTGAAGGCTAGCCGGACCCTCAAGCAGCGAGCCACGCCCGTGTGAACACTTATTTGAATAGCTCAAACTTCATTGGATTTAAAAAGCTCAAATTTCATTGGATTTAGAAACTATTTGAATGGCTCAAATTTCACCGATGCGGCAAATTGCGCCTACGTGACTAAACTGAACTCATGTGTCATCTCACTAGTGGAAAAACAGGCTTTCCGTCCAGCCCCATAAGTCGCGAAGCTGTAGGAACCGCGACCAATGGGACCTTTAGTCGCGGTTCTGTAGGTGAACCGCGACCAAAGGCCAAGCTGTAGGAACCGCGACCAAAGGCACTGGGCCAGGCTCGGTGGCACGTGAGGGGCTTTAGTCATGATTGGCAGACAACCGCGACTAAAGGCCTTCGGCACCTTTAGTCACGGTTTGCCGTGCCAACCGCGACTAAAGCCCTCCCTATATATACCCATCCAGCAGCCAACACTTAGCCATTTGGAGCCATTCTCTTCACAAGTGGGTGTAGGTTTGCTTTTGGTTCCTCTTATGCACATAAGGTGTTTGATGAAATGCATGCCCCAAGAGCATGAAACAAACATGACATGAAGTGTTGGAGCCACACTCTTGATCGCGGTTAGCAACTTGATGAACCTTTGATGTGTCAATATGCATGTGTGTAGTTCATAACAAATGCATGATGGTTAATTATATATTTTATATTATAATAATGCAGATGAATCGGCAATGGATGTCGGTAACCGACTCTCCGTGAGTTCACTACGGGTTTGAAAGATTTCCTCGTAGTGGCTAATGCGAACAAGCGGGGGTTTTGTTATCTGTCCATGTGTTATCTGTAAGAATGAGAAGGGTTACTCTTCCTCAAGAGTTGTTCACATGCATCCGCTTGAAGGGTTTCATGCCAAGCTATAATTGTTGGACCAAGCATGGAGAAAGAGGGGTTATAATGGAAGAAGATGAAGAAGGGATGATTTCATCGATGAAAGCTATCTTGCTCATTTCGGTGATACTTTCATGGAGGATCTTTGAAGGTGAAGGGAAGGTGAAGAAGAGGCACATGATGATCCGTTGATGATCTTGGTGGGACCATTGCTAATGCACGGAGGCGCTGCTAAACCGAAAAGGAGAGGAGAATTTGGATCGCATGTTAGAGGATCCTGAAAGGCGTTGTACCCGGATGCGATGATGGTGCGAAAAAGCTGGGCTACTGCTGGATTTGCTGAAATGGAAGGCGAGGCAGGTGTAGCTGACTCGGCATTTGAAAACTTGCTGAAAATGTTGAAGAATATGTTTCCAAAGGATAACGAGTTGCCCCCTTGACGTCTGAAGCAAAGAAGGTTATCGCCCTCTAGGTTTAGAGGTTACGAAGATACATGCATGCATCAACGATTGCATCCTCTACCATGTGAATCGAGAATTTGAATGAATGCCGGTATGCCTTGCATTGCGTTATAAGATCGAGGCGATGACCACGGTGGCGATGTTGAGGGCGAAACCGGGAAGAGGGTTCCGCCAAGGTGATGTGGTATGCTCCTATAATACCACGGTTGAAAGCGTCTGTTCATGAACAAAGAGCATGCCAAGTTGTTGCGATGGCACAAAGAGGAGCGTAAGTCGGACGGGGAGTTGAGACACACCGCAGATGGAGCATAATGGAGAAAGATCGACGGATGGTTCAGAGATTTTGCGGTGGCGCAAGGAACATAAGATTTGCTCTAAATGCGGATGGCATGAATCCTTTTGGCGAGCGAGCTCCAGCCATAGCACTGGCCCGTGACTCTATGCATCTACAACCTTCCTCCTTGGTTGTGCATGAAGCGGAAGTTCATTATGATGCGGTGCTCATCAAGGTCAAAGCAACCCGCAACGACATCGATGTGTACCTAAGGCCATTAGTTGATGAACTTTTACAGCTGTGGGGTGGTGTCCGTGTGTGGGATGAGCACAAACAAGAGAATTTGACCTCTGACGTTGCTTTTCGTAACCATCAACGATTGGCCTGCTCTTAGTAACCTTTCGGGATGTCAAATAAGGGATACAATGCATGCACGCATTGCTTACATGAGACCGAAAGTGTACATTTGCCAAATTGTAAGAAGAGCGTGTACCTTGGGCATCGTCGATTTCTTCCGAAAATTCATCGATGAAAGAAAGGCAAGCATTACAACGGCAAGGCAGATCACGGCGAAACTGCGGAACGACGGTGTCTTTGAGGTATTTGATATGGTCAAGGATTTGAAAGTCATCTTTGGAAAGGGTCTGGCGGACAATCGGTTCGAAGGGAGCCGGCAGACGCAGCCATGTGGAAGAAGAAATCTATATTGCAGGAGCTAGAATATTGGAAAGTCCTAGATGTCCGCTCTGCAATCGGCGTGATGCACGTTCTGAAGAATATTTGCGTGAACCTCCTAAGCTTCTTGGGCGTGTATGGGAAGACAAATGATACAAAGGAAGCACGGCGGGACCAGCAACGTTTGAAAGACCACGATGACCGGCATCCGGAATGGTTTCAAGGTCGTGCCACTACGCTCGACCAAAGAAGAGAAGGTCATCTTTTTGAATGCCCGAGCGGTATGAAGGTCCCGTCTGGATTCTCGCCCAATATAAAGGGAATAATAAACATGGCGGAGAAAAAGTTCCAAAACCTGAAGTCTCACGATCGCCACGTGATTATAGCGCAATTGCTTCCGATTGCTTTGAGGGGCTCTGCGGAAAATGTTCGATTAGCATTGTGAAGCTATGTGCATTCCTCAATGCAATCTCTCGAAGGTAATCAATCCGAAGTTCTACCAGTTCTGAGCGATGTGATCCAATGTCTTGTCGATTTCGAGTTGGTGTTCCGCCATCCTTCTTCAATATTATGGCGCACCTCCTGGTTCACCTAGTCGAAGAGATTTCCGTTCTCGGTCCTGTATTTCTACACAATATGTTCCCCTTGAGAGGTTCATGGGAGTATTAAAGAAATATGTTCGTAACCGTGCTAGGCGAGAAGGAAGCATCGCCAAGGGCTATGGAAATGAGGAGGTAATTGAGTTTTGTGTTGACTTTGTTCCCGACCTTAAGCCGATTGGTCTTCCTCGATCGCGCACGAGGGAGACTAAGTGGAAAAGGCATGATCGGAAGGAAATCAACGATATGTATGGATGACCATTCTCGATGAAGCACACCACCTTTGTCTTGACCAATTCCAACTTGGTGGCTCCGTACTTTGAGAAACACAAGAATATTTTACGCTCGGACAACCCGGGAAGCCTGAATCACGGATTAGGAAGGCCCACATGGAGACTTCGGCAGTTGGTTGAGAAAACATTTAATGAATGACAATGATGTTGTAGATCAGCTATACATGTTGGCCAAGACACCATCTTGACTATAACGACTTTCCAAAGTGCGAGATAAATGGGAATACATTTTACGATCGCCCAAGATAAAAAGAGCACCAACCAAAACAGTGGTGTCCGCTTTGATGCAGAACCGAGAATGGGCAAAAGGTCACATATTATGGTTACATAGAGGAGATATGGGAACTTGACTATGGACCCTCCTTTAAGGTCCCTTTGTTCGGTGCAAATGGTTCAAGCTAACGGGAGGTGGGGTAAAGGTGGACCAGCAATACGGAATGACAATGGTGGATTTCAACAATCTTGGTTACCTTGACGAACCATTCGTCCTAGCGAAAGATGTCGCTCGGGTTTTCTATGTGAAGGACATGAGTAGCAAACCGAGGAAGCGGAAAGATAAAAAAGCGATCGATTACATCATGCGATGATCCAAAGCGCCACATTGTTCTTTCAGGAAATGAAACATCGTGGGAGTGGAGGACAAGACCAGACATGTCGGAAGATTATAATATATTTGCTGAAATTCCGCCCTTCAAAGTGAACACCGACCCAAGCATTAAGTTAAATGATGAGGATGCTCCATGGATACGGCACAATCGTAAGCAAGCGAGGGACACAAGGGAAGAATTGATGTGTAATAATTTATTGTACCAAACTTTGTATTTGGTCGATGAACTGAATGATGTATCAAACCTTTGTCAAACCTTCAAGGGATTAGTTTTATTTTTCTGATTTTTTGATATATAATTGTATTTTTAAGATTTTAAAATGAATTAGTTTTATTTTTACGATTTTAAAAGGAAAAGGAAGAAGAAGAAAGAAGGAAAAGGAAAAAGCAGAAGAAAAAAAAGAAGAAAAAAAGGAAAAGCAGAAGAAAAAAAACAAATGAAGAAAAAGGAAAAGCAGAAGAAAAAAAAACAAGCAGAGAAGAAAAACATAAGAAAAAAACAAATGAAGAAAAGCGAGAAGAAAAAAGGAAAAGGAAGAAAGGAAGAAAAAAGAAGAAAAACAAGAAAAAGGAAGAAACAAAAGAAGAAAAAAAAAAGAAGAAAAAAGGAAGAAAAAAGCAGAAGAAAAACAAGAATTTAAAATGAATTAGTTTTATTTTCTGATTTTTTGATATATAATTGTATTTTAAGATTTTAATAACATAAATAAATAAGTAATTAGAAACTTTAATAGCAAAAATAATTATCATAAAGTAAAATAAATAAGTAATTAGAAACAAAATAAAATAAAATAAATAAGTTTTTTTGTTGTAAGTAGAAACAAAACAAAATAAATAAAGCAAAAATGAAAACAATACAAATTAAAGAAAACAATACAAATTAAAAAGAAAACAATACAAATTAAGCAGAAAACAGGTTTGGGGGGCTAAAACCCTAACTCACTGTGGCGACCTTTTAGTCATGGGTCGCGGCAGACCAGCGACTAAAAGGTACCCTTTAGTGGCGTGGCATGCATCAACCGCGACTAAAGGTGAGGCGATGAGGCATAAAAAACCCTTTAGTCGCGGTGGGCGGGCAACCCGCGACTAAAGGGTACCCTTTAATCGCGGTTCTCGTCGCCAACCGCGACTAAAGTGGGGGCTATAAATACATCTTCTCCGATTCCCTTTGTTAAATCGCCCTCGCCCTCGGCCTTGACGCCTGCCACGCGCCGATCGGCCACGACGCCGACGCCTTGACGCCGCTTGCGCGGCCACGCCTTGACGCCTTGAAGCCCTGCGCCGCCGCCCGTCCCGATGGCGCCGCCTCCGCCCGTGCCGCCCTTGCCCGCCGCCCGTGCCCTAACGCCCTTGCCCGCGCCGCCTGCGCCCGACGCCGCCGCCCGGCCGTGCCTAACGCCCTTGCCGCCCGCCCGCCACGCCTGCCTCACGCCCATGGGCCACACTGCCGTCCTCGTAGCGTGGCATCCGGAAGAAGAAGAAAGAAGAAGAAAAAGGAAGAAGAAGTAGAAAGAAGAAGAAAAAGGAAGAAGAAGAAGAAAGAAAAAGGAAAAAGGAAGAAGAAGAAAGAAGAAGAAAAAGGAAGAAGAAGAAGAAAGAAAAGGAAAAGGAAGAAGAAGAAGAAGAAGAAGAAAACAAAAGAAAAACAGATGAAAAAAAAAAAAAAGAAAGAAAAAGGCCACGGAAATTTTTTCTTTTTTCTTTTGTTCTTTTTAATTTTAACTAGTTAATTAGTTTAACAAAAGCGGTAAATAACTTAAAACCCTAAACCCCAAAAACAAAAACAACAGAAAACCGCCAAAGAAAAACAAAAAATAAAATGGAGGCGAGGGGCGGCGAGGGGGCGGCGATGCGCTGCGGTGTTTTTTTGGGATCGAGAGGCGGCGAGGTTATACGTGTGTTGTCCTCGCCTCCCTCTCCGTGACGCCGTCGTCTGCCGCCCGTCTCGCGCTCACCGCGACACCCTCTCACCCCTTCCTCGCCCCTCCTTTTGCCACCGCCCTTCGCCACCGCCACCGCCACCGCCCCTTCTTCACTTAATTAATTTGTTTTTACTACATGTTTTCAGGGATGACATAATGGCGGACGATAGAGTGACCCGATTATGGACAACTATGATCCGGACGGTGAAGCACATATGTTCGGCATCATAAACGGCGATATTCAATATGTGCCGACGGAGAAGAAGAAGATGATATCTCTTCTTATCTCGAACCTTGACGGTGAAGATGAAAGGCGCCGTCGACAAGATGATGCGAAGAAACATCGATAAACGACGATCTTCAAATGGAAGTAGCAACCACCTCCGCGCCGAGGTATATATATACATTGAGCCTCTGGTGATACAAACTAACGATTTGAATAAATATGTGTGTACTAACGCGCCGACTCTCTTTCTTATTTTAGCCCTCGGCGGATCGTCGAAACAATCGAGTACGTCGTCAAAGCGTGGCGCAACCAAGACGATGAAACCGGAGAAACATGCACCATCCGGGTTGTCGACTATGCAACCGCGTCAGCTGGAGCCCCGCAAGAACGCCACCAAGTTTGTCACCAATGCGGAGCCATTGTTAGAGACAACGTCTCGATCACCGTCCAGAGTGGAATGAGCCAAAGAAGGCACGAATTGATGGTTTCACTTTTGTCGATAAGAGAACAAAAAAAGATTGCTTCAAGAAGCTTATGGAACATTTCGTTCTACCTCCGGAATACAACAAATTCGATGAGGAGGGTAACAAGATTGAGGAAAACAAGGAGAGGAGGAGGCTAGTCAAACAGTTCGCTCTTCATAAGATGGCGGCGCATTAGGAAATTCAAGCAAAATCTAGCCCGTGACTTTGTCAAGCGAGAACAAGACTCGGATTTCGTAGGACAATATGAGAAACTGAAAGATGATTGGCCAGAATTTGTGAAGCAAAAGAAATCGGAGCAGTTCATTCAAATATCGAAACAAAATAAGGAAAATGCGGCTAAGAAGGAGTACAATCATGTTATGGGGCGAGGAGGGTATCGCATTTGGGTGCCTAGGTTCGAGAAGATGGAGAACGAAGTGAGGCGCGAGGAATCCGTCCAGTGCGGAGGATGGGACCCAAGGGCCAAAAGCTGGTGGTGCGGGCATGGGGAACGCTCAACCCGGAGGCAGGGAGTGTGTTTACGAGGCAAATTAATTAAACCCACCCAAGCCCTTATTGGCGCAATGAAGGATGCTCAGCAGGGAAGATCAAGTTCAACAGAGAGAACGACGCTACGACAAAAGCCCTCGGGAATCGAACACGGAGGGCGTGTACAAGGCATGGGGCACATTCCGTGAAAAATAGGGTTCCCCGAGCGATGACCCGTCGATTCTGAAGCCGTAAGAGAAAGATGGATCGGGAAGCGAGATGTTGTGGCGCGGTTGGCATCGGAAATGGAAGTGATGAAGAAAACCATGAGTGTACTAGTAGCGAAAGAGATTCAGCTCGGGTGCAGCATGAAGATCATCCGGCGGATCTCGGAAGCCAGCGGAGAAGCGGCGTGGCTTCCACGGAGGCCCCACCGGCTGGTGCAGATGCACCGACGATCGAAATTACTTCACGGAGCCTCGGTGGTGAAATTACTGCACCGGAGCCTCCTCGCTACCCGTGGGCGATATAAAGGAGATGAAAGAATGTCATCTCAGTATTATCCTATCGGGAACATGTCCATGAAGGTAGCCATCGGCGGTGCTTTACCATGTTTACAGGAGCACTCCACCACAACAACCCCATTAAAGATGGCTATGCTCGTGTCACGGTGGAGGACATAGTCCAAGGGTTTGAGGACACGGAGATTGAAATTGCTACACGAAGGGAGAAAAGACTTGGAGATGTCAAGCGCCATTACATTCTATGGCAAAGAAGTTTATCAAGTTTCAGCGGCGCCAAGGACAACAAGTCCACCCCCTACGGTGGTGGTGGTGGCGGTGGCGGTGGTGGTGGTGGTGGTGGCGGTTCACCTACACCTCCGTCACATCAGCGACGCCGCCCCCGATCCTAACGTCCGCGGGTGATCATCCACCGCCCCAGTCCTCGTCCGTGGTGATCGACGCCGCCCAATCCACCTACGGCAAAGAAGCGAAGCAGTCTGGATTATTAACCCGGACCCTTATGTACCTAAGACCACAAAGGTACGGAGCCATCATCAAGCCTCTCCCCACAAGGCCTTGGGAGCGAGTGCCGAGGAACTCGGACGACGCCGCTGGCTGCTGATTTGGAGAAATGGAAGGCGGACTGCAAGAAGAAAAGAGAGCCCGAGCCCAAGCCAAGATTTTTCGATGAGCAAAAGAAGTGGGCTAAGTCATTTTGAGCACACCGTCCCAAGCCGCAAAGAATCGCCTAACGACTATGCACGTGAACTTGCAGGCAGGCACTCATGTTCAAGGAGAACCAAGAGCGGAGAAGGCGAAAGTGAAAAAGCGGAAACAAGTTGCCCAGCTCGGGAACAAAGTAAACAATCGATTGCCCCTCTTATAGTGGAAGCCTTCGTCCGGATGCCCCGAGATCATACAAGCTGCGGCAAAGACAGGAGGGATTAGTACGAGTGCGAGAACAAGCGGCCAACTTAGGTATTACTCTTCGTGAACTATTAGACCTTGATGAGTTGCCGGCGAAGGAGGTAGTAATTACATATGTCAAGAATGGGCCTCTCGTCGAACCTCTTGCGAGAAAAGGATCTACGACCAAATGAAACGTCTGCCCGTGCCCGTGCCCGCCCTTGCCCGCCATGCCGCCCCGCCTGACACGCCACGCCCAGCTGCCCGGCTGCCCTGCCGTCCTCCGTAGCGTGGCATCCGGAAGAAGAAGAAAGAAGAAGAAAAGGAAGAAGAAGTAGAAAGAAGAAGAAAAGGAAGAAGAAGAAGAAAGAAAAAGGAAAAAGGAAGAAGAAGAAAGAAGAAGAAAAAGGAAGAAGAAGAAGAAAGAAAAAGGAAAAAGGAAGAAGAAGAAAGAAGAAGAAGAAAACAAAAGAAAAACAGATGAAAAACAAAAAAAAGAAAGAAAAAAGGCCACCGGAAATTTTTTTCTTTTTTTTCTTTTTTTTTGTTCTTTTTAATTTTAACTAGTTAATTAGTTTAACAAAAACGGTAAATAACTTAAAACCCTAAACCCCAAAAACAAAAAACAACAGAAAACCGCCAAAGAAAAACAAAAAAAATAAAATGGAGGCGAGGGGCGGCGAGGGGCGGCGTCTGTGCGGTTTTTTTTGGGATCGAGAGGCGGCGAGGTTATACGTGTGTTGTCCTCGCCTCCCTCTCCGTGACGCCGTCGTCGCCGCCCGTCTCGCGCTCACCGCGACACCCTCTCCCACCCCTTCCTCGCCCCTCCTTTTGCCACCGCCCTTCGCCACCGCCACCGCCACCGCCCCTTCTTCACTTAATTAATTTGTTTTTACTACATGTTTTCAGGTGACATAATGGCGGACGATAGAGTGACCCGATTATGGACAACTATGATCCGGACGGTGAAGCACATATGTTCGGCATCATAAGCGGCGATATTCAATATGTGCCGACCGGAGAAGAAGAAGATGATATCTCTTCTTATCTCGAACCTTGACGGTGAAGATGAAGGCGCCGTCGACAAGATGATGCGAAGAAACATCGATAAACGACGATCTTCAAATGGAAGTAGCAACCACCTCCGCGCCGAGGTATATATATACATTGAGCCTCGGTGATACAAACTAACCGATTTGAATAAATATGTGTGTACTAACGCGCGACTCTCTTTCTTATTTTAGCCCTCGGCGGATCGTGAAACAATCGAGTACGTCGTCAAAGCGTGGCGCAACCAAGACGATGAAACCGGAGAAACATGCACCATCCGGGTTGTCGACTATGCAACCGCGAGGCAGCTGGAGCCCCCAAGAACGCCACCAAGTTTGTCGACCAATGCGGAGCCATTGTTAGAGACAACGTCTCGATCACCGTCGAGAGTGGAATGAGCCAAAGAAGGCACGAATTGATGGTTTCACTTTTGTCGATAAGAGAACAAAAAAAGATTGCTTCAAGAAGCTTATGGAACATTTCGTTCTACCTCCGGAATACAACAAATTCGATGAGGAGGGTAACAAGATTGAGGAAAACAAGGAGAGGAGGAGGCTAGTCAAGCAGTTCGCTCTTCATAAGATGGCGGCGCATTAGGAAATTCAAGCAAAATCTAGCCCGTGACTTTGTCAAGCGAACAAGACTCGGTTTCGTAGGACAATATGAGAAGCTGAAAGATGATTGGCGAATTTGTGAAGCAAAAGAAATCGGAGCAGTTCATTCAAATATCGAAACAAAATAAGGAAAATCGGCTAAGAAGGAGTACAATCATGTTATGGGGCCAGGAGGGTATCGCATTTGGGTGCCTAGGTTCGAGAAGATGGAGAACGAGTGAGGCGCGAGAATCCGTCCAGTGCGGAGGATGGGACCCAAGGGCCAAAAGCTGGTGAAATGCGGGCATGGGGAACGCTCAACCGGAGACAGGGAGTGTGTTTACGTGGCAAATTAATTAAACCCACCCAAGCCCTTATTGGCGCAATGAAGGATGCTCAGCAGGGAAGATCAAGTTCAACGAGAGAACGAGCGGCGACAAAAGCCCTCGGGAATCCCGAACACGGAGGGCGTGTACAAGGCATGGGGCACATTCCGTGAAAAATAGGGTTCCCCGAGCGATGACCCGTCTGATTCTGAAGCCGTAAGAGAAAGATGGATCGGGAAGCGAGATGTTGTGGCGCGGTTGGCATCGGAAATGGAAGTGATGAAGAAAACCATGAGTGTACTAGTAGCGAAAGAGATTCAGCTCGGGTGCAGCATGAAGATCATCCGGCGGATCTCGGAAGCCAGCAGCGGAGAAGCAGCGTGGCTTCCACGGAGGCCCCACCGGCTGGTGCAGATGCACCGACGATCGAAATTACTTCACCGGAGCCTCGGTGGTGAAATTACTGCACCGGAGCCTCCTCGCTACCCGTGGGCGATATAAAGGAGATGAAAGAATGTCATCTGTATTATCCTATCGGGAACATGTCCATGAAGGTAGCCATCGGCGTGCTTTACCATGTTTACAGAGCACTCCACCACAACAACCCCATTAAAGATGGCTATGCTCGTGTCACGGTGGAGGACATAGTCCAAGGGTTTGAGGACACTGAGATTGAAATTGCTACACGAAGGGAGAAAAGACTTGGAGATGTCAAGCGCCATTACATTCTATGGCAAAAGAAGTTTATCAAGTTTCCAGGCGAGGCGCCAAGGACAACAAGTCCACCCCCCTACGGTGGTGGTGGTGGCGGTGGCGGTGGTGGTGGTGGTGGTGGCGGTTCACCTACACCTCCGTCACATCGGCCACGCCGCCCCGATCCACAACGTCCGTGGTGATCATCCACCGCCCCAGTCCTCGTCCGTGGTGATCGGCGCCGCCCCAATCCACCTACGGCAAAGAAGCGAAGCAGTCTGGATTATTTGGGACCCTTATGTACCTAAGACCACAAAGGTGCGGAGCCATCATGAAGCCTCTCCCCACAAGGCCTTGGGAGCGTAGTGCCGAGGAACTCGACGCTGACATGGCTGCTGATTTGGAGAAATGGAAGGCGGACTGCAAGAAGAAAAGAGAGCCCGAGCCCAAGCCAGATTTTTCGATGAGCAAAAGAAGTGGGCTAAGTCATTTTGAGCACACCGTCCCAAGCCGCAAAGAATCGCCTAACGACTATGCACGTGAACTTGAGCAGGCACTCATGTTCAAGGAGAACCAAGAGCGGAGAAGGCGAAAGTGAAAAAGCGGAAACAAGTTGCCCAGCTCGGGGAACAAAGTAAACAATCGATTGCCCCTCTTATAGTGGAAGCCTTACGTCCGGATGCCCCGAGATCATACAAGCTGCGGCAGCCTGAGGGATTAGTATGTGAGTGCGAGAACAAGCGCCAACTTAGGTATTACTCTTCGTGAACTATTAGACCTTGATGAGTTGCCGGCGAAGGAGGTAGTAATTACATATGTCAAGAATGGGCCTCTCGTCGAGCTCAAGCGAGAAAAGGATCTACGACCAAATGAAACGTCTGCTGAATTGGTACAAGGGTTACATAAAAATAAAAACGCCAAAGAATATATTTATGCGGAAGTTAGACATGAGCATCACTTCAAACATTACTATGTACAAGTTGAACTGAGTGAATTGTTCCAGCTTTTCAATCTGCGAGCTCGACAAATCTATCATCGGTTGCTACGTTACGTAAGTGATTTATTAATTTCTACCCCATCTCGTTCATATTGCCTCGCACTATATATATGTCCTAACTATATTGTTGTGTCCTCTATTATACATGCGAGAATGAAGATTAAGGAATGCGAGTAAGGAACATCCATGATGTTGGGTTCATTGACCCACACATCGTTAATGATATTGTGTTGAAGCATTACCCGCCGACGTGGAGGCGGACACTGTGGCGATTTCTTACAAAGCAGGAACTCAAAAGTGATATTCTATTTCCTTACCATTTTGGGTGAGTGTTTACATCTTGAGCACATTCTCTTTTGTTTACTCCATGCATGGTATGTGGCGGCTAATCGATGAGTTATGCATGACGTCTTGTGCATGTATCGTGTCCGCAGTTCCTTTGGATTCGCTAGTAATTAAAGTTAACACCTCGAATGTATCGCCCACGACTCTCGAATAAGGATCCAAAGCTTTGGGCCGACATGAGAAAAATCTTGAGAAGTAATTATTTTCATTCATTTGCGCTCTATATCGATCGGCCTATTTCGTTCATTTCCTAATATCAAGTAACTAATAACTCTCTTGTTCATTTAATTTTCTTTGCCTCGTAGGGTTTGGAGGCGGTTCGTAGATACAAAGGTCGGTGAATTCAAAAAGAGCTAGAATTCAAATTGTTAAAGCCTAAGAATCTTTGGGATATTCAGCCACCGTTGACCAATCTATGTGCATACTTTATGCGTGAGATGATCCGGAGATACACCTCTGGCGGGTTGATCCGAGTGATACCAATGCTAAGAGGAATAACCTCCGGTGGATGCTTAGTCCGAAGCTCGCTTCCGACCACTTCAAGAGGAACTAGCTGGATGGTTCAGCAGGAAGTCCTCCATCCTAAAGGAGAACACTATCACGAGGGCGTAGAACTTTATATGGATTAAATCATGTATGGAAACTTGTTCAAAATTGTATATGGTCCGATGATATTGAATATATATTGTATATTCCTCTTGAATTCTTTTGGTTCTAATTTCAAATTTATTTGAAATTGTACATTCATATGCATGTATGTAGTACCGTAGAATATATGAAACTCCTTCAAAATTAAAATAAAGCACAAAAGAAATAAAACAATACAAATTAAACAGAAAACAGGTTTAGGGGGGCTAAAACCCTAAACTGCGGCTGCCTTTAATCGCGGTTGGCGATAGAACTGCGACTAAAGGTCCTCCCTTGACAACCGCTTTGGCGCCCACGTGGACGGGCCTTTAGTCGCGTTCTTAAGCAGCCGCGACTAAAGGTGGGGGCTTTCGTCGCTTATCACAGTCGCGATGCGCAGCCGCGACTAATAGCGATTCGAACGCGACCAAAGGCCTTTTTTCCACCAGTGTCTCCACTTCTTCACAAGAGAGCAAAGGCGAAGAACCCATTAGAAATGTACCACACATATTGAGTACACATCAACATATTGCTAATTTTCTTTTGTTCCATTTGTCCGAAGTTTCTAACAAACCCATATACCTATAAACAGTACTCCACCAGCTGGTAAAGGATCCTTACGGGTTTTAGGTACTACTAGTAGAAATTATGATACCACTGACAAAGACATTTACTAGTAACAACAACACAAGTTCACTTGCTTGACCAGATAAACACTGACATTGGATCCTTACGGGTTTTAGGTACTACTAGTAAATTTT
Organism: Aegilops speltoides; assembly: GCA_021437245.1. Classification (NCBI taxonomy): domain Eukaryota; kingdom Viridiplantae; phylum Streptophyta; class Magnoliopsida; order Poales; family Poaceae; genus Aegilops; species Aegilops speltoides. Next base: position 450,644,691 of record CM038143.1, on the reverse strand, counting down.
GATACCACCCTGATCCGGAAAGGAAAGGTAACCACAATTCATTCTCATCCTCCTGCCAGCACGGCTATGGAAGCTGAATGGCGGGTCACCTTTCACCAGATGCAGCTGCCGCAGCGCCGCGACAGGGCGCCACCCTTCTTGGCGTTCACATTCTCCTTGGACTGCTCCATCATCTTCTCCACCAGCTGTAAGAAAAAAAGATCACGGCCACAAGGTGTTTTCATCAGCACGCACACTTTAACTGTTTTAAGACTTAGCAATTAGATTGGTATAAGCAATTGGCAAGTGGTGGTGAGTGTCCCAGGTGATGGTGGGAAAATGTACATACCATTTTTTTCTTGGTCAGCAGAATTGTCTTCTGCAACAAAACAATGGAACAGTTTAGTAACGGTAAGAACTGAAAAGAATATGAAAACTGAATTTTCTTATGGTTTTCACTGGTTAGCAGCTCCGTACCTCCTCAGCTTTCAGACGTGCGTTCTCCTCCTTGAGGTGGTTCAGTTCAGCTTCAAGCTCCACGGTATAAGCCTGTATGATTTAGAAAGAAAGGGAGTGCTAGTGTCACCAACATTGTTACCACCGTTACAAAAATGGCATTTCATAAAAACAACAATTTTGGCAGCAAGGTAAGTACCTGCTTCCTCGCACGCGATCGTGCGGCTGACTCACGGTTCTTGATCATGCGGCGGTGGCGGCGCTCGATGCTCCTCTCGCAGGACTGATCCTCCGGGGCGCCGCGTTTCCGGGCGCCACCGTTCTCCATCATCGCTACGTCGCCCATGCAGTTCATCATGTCAGCCTGCGTCATGGCGCTCCTCCCGTCCGACGACCCGGGGCTCACGATACCCACCCCACCTTGAGGAGGTGGTGGTGGCGGCACCACGGCCATCCCCGCGTACCCGTTGGGGACGAATCCCAAGCCGTCGCCCATGATCTGGAACATGCCGTTGGCTGGTGCCATCGGGTACATCATTGGGCCAGGCTGCTGCCCCTGCTGCACGGGGTTCATCTGTCCATGGACCATGCCGACCGGCACAGGCGCCTGGCCGCCGGCGCCAGATCCACGGACCACGCCGGCCTTGACAAGGAACTGCTCTAGCGTCATCTCGCCTAGGGTCCCCTGCCGGTCGTTGGCCGCAACCGGTGGCTGGACAGGAGGCTGCTGTGAGGGTCGCGCGGCCTGAGGCTGGGCATGCACCGGGCGGGGCTCCCTGTTGATCTCAGCCCACACCTCCTCCACCGTCTTCCGGCACAGCGGGGGAGGCAAGGAGAAAGACTCCTGCCGAGCTAGGTTGCTTCCTCCTACATCTCCGCCACCTCCGCCTCCACCAGCACCCACCATAGGAGCCACCTCCATGCCCACCAAGCCACCTCCGGTGGCCGCTTGGAACTCCTCGGCATTCCATATGTTGCTCATGAACTCGTCCATGTTCATGGACCCAAAGTTGCGCCCTGCCTCGCACACCGAGTATTGCAGCTCGTCCAGCGTCAGCGCGAAGATGGAAGACTGCCGTGCCGGCGCAACCGTCTGCTCCTCACCTTCGAGAACGCGCGGGTGCGAGGTGACTTCTTCCTCGGAGAACTTCACGTCTTTGCTCATCTCCGACGCCATCCGATCTCTCCTCACCACTATGGTCTCGCTCTACGTACTCTCTTGCTTGTGGGTTGTGGTGTGTGTGGTTCAGCCTTGCGCGCCGCGCCCTCTATTTATAGCCTGCAGCATGCAAGAGATAAGCATCAATTAAAGCACTAGATAGCAATTAAATTCACGTGATTGATGAAAAAGGTGAGCTATAGATATAGATAGATGCAGTAGATAGAATTCGTCTCGTACTGGATAGATAGGGTACTGCCAAAGCGTAAGCGTGGCGCATGAGTTACGCTGGTATCTGAGGCGAACCGGGCGTTCTAGTTTTGTTCAATAGCTAGCCGACGACGGCCGCCGCCGAGACGCCTCACTACCCGACGACTGAGCATTACGAACGTTAGCGTGAGAGACAAGGATACGAGTAAACCGTGTGTGGCCGTTTCCTACTGCCTACCGCTGCCAAGATCTCCGTTTCTAATTCGGGGGTTGGATTAGTACAAAAAGTCTTACGGCACGGTGCTCTTCAATTCAGGGAGGTGACAAAAGATGGTGTCATCAAAAATGGAAAAATAGATAGGTGGCAAAAAGGTAAAGTCAGTCTACACGCAAAAAAAAAGTCAGTTATGCATATTTTTTTCTGAGAAAAGTCAGGCATGCATGTGAAAATGCATGTCTACCTTTTATTTTTGGGCCTGGACCATCTAGACCCAGCATTTGTCGTGCATTAGTGGGCCTGTTAGAAGCCCACAGATACACCAAATATATACTAATCTCATACTGACTCTTCCGTGTTCTACAAAAATGTCATACAGACACAAAAAAAATACAAAAATGTCATACTTTTTTTTGAACACTACAAAAATGTCATACTGACAGATAGTAACCAGACTTTACTCAAATGGAAGACAGATATTAATCAGACAAGAGTCGACCTGATGGCATGGAAAAGCACAATCAGATAGAGCCCTCCTCCTCATGATGGTGTGGAAAAGAAAAATCAGACAGGGTGGTATGGTATGGAAAAGAAGAATTAGACAGAGTCGACAGATGATAACACATGACTTCTCGCTGTCTGAAGAAAAAGACATGGGCTCGCTTTCAGCGGCAACCTGACGGTTCTCGAGGACATACGAAGAAGAATGGCTCAGCTCACATCACACCAACAATGGCCACCCCAAGCGAAACTGCCATGACTAGTACAGCGCGTGCAGGCAAGCACAGATTGGCTTGTGGTTGCACGATTTTGAAGGATTCAGCTGATGAGAAGGTAGCCTACCAGAATACCGGATCCTCGCAGCATATAATAAGCACTCAAGCAGCAACCAAGGCGATTCAAGATTTATTTACTGCTGGTGCTACACAAGAATCATCCCCGGCCGGGCACCAAGAATTCCCCCGCCGTTCCGACCCCGAACATAAAACGGCGGTGAAACAAAGGCGCTAAGTTGCCGAAGCCGCTACGATCGCTAGAGATGGCATGGTGGAACGAGAGCAAAGTTGACGGCTCCGAATGAAACGAGAGCGACGAGCGCGCGGCCCGCCTGAGTACGCACGTACCTCCTCCTCCCGCTCCAGCGCCGGAGAGCCGGCCGCGCGCCGGCCGCGAGCGGCAGCACCGCCGCGCAGATCAGCTTCGGACACCACCGCCTGCAGCTGAAACTTTTATAGTAGAGTTGCGTGGGGGGAGGGAGCTGTGGCGAAACGGGAGGCAGCATCCCTCCTTACTAACTGGAGAGAGAGAGGGGGAGACGCATGTGCGTACGTGAGGAAAGGAAATGGTGCCGCTGGGTGTACCGTAGCGCGGCATGCCTCCTGGCGTTGGCTGTGTCGGGCGCGTCGGCACGTTGGGCTTTCCAGAGCCATCGCTATTCTTCCCAGACGGGCTCCGAGTTCCGAGGCTAGTAGGGGAACGGAACGGGTAGCTACGAGCGAGCTAGCTGTGCCCCTGCATGCTGCTTGCTTACTTCCGCCCCGGGTTTTGTCAGCTCTGCTGCCCACGCAGTCGCAGCTGCCTCCCTATCCCGTCGCCCTTTTGGTCACCGTACATACGTGCTGGCCAGCTGTGGAGCGGCGCCAGTACGCGCGCCCAAAGCTGGAGGTCCTTGATGCTAGAGTATTTATACGACGCACCTGCCGCCTACAGCCTGAACCTTTGGCCTGAAGCTTGTTGGAACAGGGGAACTTTGGGTACTCTTCGGTGCAGAGATGTGGATTAGCTACAGAATGGCAAAAGCTATCGGCACCTTGCGACTCGCTTTCTGCGGCTGATGTACTACGTACTGGCGTGGCCGGTTCTCGTTCCACACGATCAAAGAGTTGGCTAACACATTGTGGCTCACGAAAAGGGGCATGTCATGCATGTCAGCTGTGTCGCCGCAGAGATTAGAGAAGACGAGATAGGACCGGGCGTTCAGGTGAGGATAGGTCGACGCGTGCAGGGTACGTGCCTCGAAGGAGATATCACCTCCTGCCCGCAGTCGCCGGTTCTCTGTGGCAAATCTGCGACTGTTTAACAGTTTGTGTCCACAGACAAGGCATGTAGAGCCGGCCGTAACAATCTTCTGTACAGGAAAAAAAACGCTTACCCATCTCCAATGCCGAGCCGCAAATTTTGTTCCGCATCTGTCCGCCGACAGAGAGACCCCCTGTCCATGGCCGCCACGTCCGTCTTAACGAATGCGGAGCAGTGGCCGGCATTGCGCCAGTCGCACCTCGCCTGCTGCCTCGCCGCGCGCTTCGCCTTGGATACCATGGCCTGAGAGCCGGAGGCACCGCCGGAACTGCCTCCTCCAAGGTAGTGGAGGATGCGGCCATGTGCCTTCGCGATCGCGAGCGGCAGCTCCTCCTTTATCAGGCGGTAGTGGCGTCGTGGTGGTGACGATGGCTCGTCGGTTCGCGCATGGAGGCTGTGCAGCGGGGGCGACGCCGGCTCTTCCTGCACTCGGAGGAGGTGCTGGGGGGACGTCGGCTCCTTCACGCAGCCGCCGATGTGGAGGCCGCGGCTGCACGGCGGGGATGCCGGCTCATCCTTCACCTGCCGGAGTGAGGAATGCGGCACTGTGCGTCGCCGGTGAACGGCTTAAATAGTCATGGCCAGGCCAGGGGAAGGGGCGGTCAGCCCGCTTCAATGCGGCGCAGTTGCCGGAGTTGGTATCTCGGGACGGGGCTTCCGTATTGAAGCGGCAACGCCCGACAGGTCGCGACCGTCCGCGCCGCCTTCCTGGATGGTCAAATCATGGGCATCAATGGCGGCCGCTCATGCTATGGGCCGGCATGAATGCGGTGCGAGCGTTCGACGAAAAGCGGGGGAGAGGTGGTAAGAGCGGTTAGGAATGGACGTGGCAGTGGTCCATACGCCCCCAAAGCCCCCCCTCCCCCCCCCCCCCATCCTAATTTGTCTCCGGTTTGCGGGGAAAAAATACGTCCAGACCGCCTGGTGGACCCATACAGAACTGTCTTTGGATGGCTGTCGTCCGGACCGCACGGTCCGAGGGTCGATATTAGAGATGCTCTTAGTAGGAGAGGGTCGAGGCGACGTTTGAACCCCTAGCATCACTCGTCTTCTCCGTCTCGCCACTATCATGATGCATCGTCCATGCGGTGTTGGTAGTACCGAAATGTTGTTGATTGTAGGGGCACGATAGGGCGGAGTTGATGGATTGTTGTGGGTCGGGGACGGAGATGAGTGGCGAGTGCGGTCTTGACGAACGATGCTCGACGGCGGCGTTGGTGATCCAGCGTTACAATCTTAAATAGTGGGCTAACTGGCTGGGTCATCGAGAGAAGGGTGTCGGTGCATGGTCTGGGTGACAATGAGCTCGACATCAGCCCCACTAAATCCGGCATGCAGCGGCATGGGCAATTTGTCTCCTGTTTTCTTTAGCAAGTCTCATGGTTTGTGGCGGCAGGCGTCGCCCGTTTCAATTTAGGAATAATGTCCTACTGACATGTTGGCTAGCTGGAAGTTCATGGAACCCCAATGTGCTTATTTAGGATCGTGTGTGCCGATATCTAGTTCTCGTGATGTGCCTTTTTCTTTTGCAAATTTTCTTGGTGGCGTTTGTCCTATGAAGCCGATAATGTGGTTATACATCTTGGTTCTCCGGCATTAGCTCTGGCCGATGATGTTGTCCAGTCTTGACCTAGTCGGGGAGCATGTGAGGTTCGTGTTCCTCAACTCTGTATGGTCGAACATGGGACGTTCTACTTCTACGGGTCCTCTTTGGTGTTATCTTCTTCAGTGCGGCAATTTTCTACGCGGATTGTGGTCGCAGACGTCTTCTAGTCTACATCGACAATTTCTCGGTCACTACTTTTACAAGGTCATGAGTTTTAGCGAGTTGGCTCCAGTGAGATGGAGGCCCAGAGCTGGCAACTAGATCATTTTCATGGCTCGCCGTCGATGGATGCATGAGAAACAAGACTTCGACGTCCTTAAGAATTTGTTTTTTTCTTTGAGGATGCTTTTGTAGGGCCATGTGCTACTTAATACATGTGTGCTTTTTCGCAAAAAATATATAAATAGGCACATTTTTATGATGATGGATATTCATGAAATGAATGTAATACTGACTTTTGTAAACAGTTAAAATGTTTTTCTATCCTACTTCTAGGCATCGTTTGGTTAAAAGCGAAAAAGTTAGGAATTTGGAGAACTAAATACCTATATAAATAGTTCCTACGGTATCTTTCGGAATAAAGAAATGCTTCACCGGATTTTTTTATGAATTGGATAATCCCTAGGGACTTTGCTGGAAATCAGGCATGTGGTCTTACCTTATGTTTTTTCTTCCTTGTGTCTTGAATTCATGTATATTTCATTATATAGTATCCAATGGTAATCTTTTAGCATTCCTATGTTCTAGGTTAGAACTCAAATTAAACAACATTTCTTATTCAACAGATTAAATGGCAACAAAATTCCTGTGATTTTCGTTGCTCTGTTTCAAGCGGGTATGTTATTGGATGCAAATATGGCACAAACGTAGGTTAGTTGTCCCCATGGCGCAACGACGCGCGGCAGAAATGATTCACACTAGAACAAGCCACGAGCTATGCCATGAGCGGTCAATAGAGAAGTCTTGTGACCAGACTCTTCAACCTGCAAGCGTGAGTGTGGGGCCACTAGATCTAAATCTGGCTCTAGGTTCATCCTGACTTCATGACGAGTTTTTTCCTCCTTCAGAAGAACACCCCAACCACCACCACCCCACTCTCCCTCCCTGATCTGACGTGTTGCGGGTTCACATATTGATAGATCACCATAGCTTCTCCTAATACCCCATTGATGAAGCAACATCGTTTCCCCCCATAATACCCCCCCTCACTCCACATGACCCCCTATCCTTTGTACAACCCACAACCTCCCCCTGTCACCATAGGGAGATCCTTGTAGAGAAAATAGAAGAGGGTAAATGCAATATTCGAGGATAACTTCGCCTGGTTCCTCTTTGCGGTACATGACACACATGTTATTTGAGTGAACCCCCTTGCCCTAGGGGGGCTAATAGCTCCACTCATGCTTATATGGGGTTAATCTTGATATAGAGTACAACGGAGATTTAGAGAGGGTTTTGGAAAGTTGGGAGGCAACTCGTCGAGTTCTAAGGGTCAATCTAGACGGGTTGTCATGGATTGCTGTGGCTTCTATGGGCAGATTGCAATCTGTGTAGATCTTGGTCCTTCTATGTGGTGTCAGACGACCTTGTATATGTGAAATGTGGCGGTGCCCTCCCCCACCCCAGCAGTGATGTTGGTCCCCAAGAATTGTACTCCTCCCTAGTTTTGAAAGGCCTTGACTTCCTTTATGGGAAACCAGGGGAGGCACCTTCCATTAAGTCGGTCTCCCATGTATGGGTCCCTTGAACCCACACGTCCCTATGCATATATGTCCCATGCGGTACATGCGACACAGGGATACAACTATCCATCAACATGAACCCCCTCCCACTACCTCCAAAGTAAAAAAAGAAACATGACTGTTGTATGAAAATTGTTATGGCTTGTGCTTTGGAGTTGTCATCTAAGGTTATGGTAATTTTCCACCCTCCCTATAACTACCCTCCATATAAAAACATGGGGTCAAATGAAAAAGGTATGGAAAAGACTGCTGTGTATCATGGTCTAGTGTTTCCATCCACATGTGATAAGTTTTCACCCCCTCTAATTTCCCTAGAGAACCCATGAAACAAATGATTCTCATGTGTTAATACCTAGTGTTGACATATAATTATCTAAAAGTTGACATGTGTTTTGTGGTCTAATGTTAGCATATAAGTATGTGTCAGATTGCTATCAACATAAGCCAATTAGGTTTCCCTCCATTCTAACAACAATCAGTAATGCACGTGCTAGGATAATTTGCCATGTTTTGCTAAATAAAACTGCCATATGACATGTGTGAGAGTTCCCATGTGTCGTGGTTATTTTCGCAGTTGCGCAGACAATATCCAAAAACACAAATACCAGGATGGGAAAGAAAACATGCAAGGTCATACTCCAAAATGGCACATAGTCGAATGGTGCACTTAGAGGAAATGGATAAGAACATAAGATCAAATATAGTACCTTGGTAGAACTAGTAGGATTTGTATTGAGATCATTCCATATCTTAAATCCCTATATGCCCCAGAAGAAGATGTAGTATATGCCCAAGAAGAAGATGTAGTTCACTGGTATTCATAGACCAATAGTGAAAAATGGCGAAGATGAGGAAAAAATTGTTTGCATAGAGAAACAAGAGAAAGTTGCCATCTAAATTGCAAAATAATATAGTTAACATGGAGTGCACCCCTAGACAACCCTATCATGAAGCAGCCCATGTGACTTGGGCAAAAAAAGTTGATACTACTAGTACTTGGCCCTACTAAAGTTGCCATGACATGTGAGCATGAACTACTATAATATAATTATAAGTTGAGATGTTAATTGTGCAAAGATTTCCATGAACTACGTGCATATTGTTGAAAGAGCCATCAACCTCCGTGTCTGCCTTTATCATCTGATAAATAAGCCTATTTTTTCATGTGGATACAACGAAAGGTTCATGAGATATATTTATTTCAAGTCATTGATGTCCAATGTCTAAGTTTTCGACATGATGTCCAGTGAGAAAGAAAATGCAAAATTAGAGAGGGTATGCGTGAAAAATCAAAAAAATCATGTGGCATGAAAGAAATGTTTGCCTGTGGAGCTTGGCCCTATCGTGTTAAGTAAACAAAACTTGCCACACGCCAAACAAAGATGTAAATCCATGTATGAACAACAAAGTTGTCAATGTGTATCCACACCTCAAGAGAAAGAAAAGCACCACCCCTTTGCAAAGGAGTGCCACGAGATAAATGTACAATATGCACAAATGGGGAGAATGGTGAAGAAAATACCATATAAGGACACTACAAAAAGTTTGAGAGATATTAATTGTCTGACCAAAAAATTCAGGAAGAAGTTGCTATGCATGCATATGTAGAGAATGACATTGTGTTTCATACCAAAAAATTACCACAAAAAAAGTTAAATGTGTCTCATAGGTAACACGAAATCCATATGTGGATAACAAAACTTGTCATATATGATGCGTAGTCACAAAGTCAGGAGCAAATAAAAATTGTTGGGGTGTACTAGGGAGATTGCCATGGAATCTATGTAAAATAGGACACACATAAGCGAACTAGAAATTAATTTAATGTCACATATTTTCCAATGGCATGTGAATAAAGCATGCCGATGAAGTAGTTGTGTGCATAGACTAATTACCTTTGGTGTTGGTCTATGTGGATGAGAATCTGCCGTCTTTTTATTCCATCAACTATCGCCGCCTGTGATAATGTTAGTAGGAAACAATCATGTGAGATCAAAAAACTTGTAAACCATATATATGTCCCTTCAACGAGAGGAAAATAAAAAAATTGAAGGATTTGAAAATCATAGGAGGTCATCAAGGGGGGGGGTTCTAGATAGAAACCATGGTTAGATGATACCAAGATGCATTTCCGCCCGTCCAAGCACTTCTTCCAACCACCGCACAAACATGCATCATCTCGTGTCTCATGTTTCCCTGACTCTACTAATTCGCAAACAAATCTTTACAAGACTAGAACCTGAAGACTAAGCCACACCGCTTCCCGATCGACAACAATTTCATCATGTGGGGTTAGATCCGCATCCTCCCACCCACCCCTCCCCGACCAAACCCTAGCCCCAAAAATCCTTGTCATGGCGAGCACACAGATGAAATCAATGAATCATAATAACAAAAATTAAAGTGTGACTCACCACCAAGGGGGGGGGGGGTCTAGATAGAAATCATGGGTAGATGATACCAAGATACATGTCCGCCCGCCCAAGCACTTCCCCCAACCACCGCACAAACATGCATCATCTCCTGTCTCCTGTTCCCCTAACTCTACTAATTCGCAAACACATCTTTACAAGACTAGAACCTGAAGACTGAGCCACTCTGCTTTCCAATCGACAACAATTTCATCATGCGGGTCAGATCCCGCATCCTCCCACCCCACCCCACCCCTCCCCGACCAAACCCTAGCCCCCAAAATCCTTGTTGCAACGAGCATATAGATGAAATCGGTGAATCATAATAACAAAAATTAAAGTGCTCCTCCCCACCTGACAGAAAATGAACTTGTATTCTCCCTTAAAACCACTTCTATCCCAGATCCACTCCGCACGATTTCGCAAAAAATCTGTCATAAAAACAACGCACATCAAACACGTCAAAGATTGCGACGACGGGGAGAAGAGTGGGTGGATTCGTGATTAGTACCTCGTATGAGTGCGAGAGTGGATGGATTCGGACGAAGGCGCTGCGGCGGCGAGCCAAACTGGCGGAAAACTCGAGGGCGAGGAGATCTGGTGTGGGAAAGAGGAGAGAGAGAGTGTGTGTGTGTGGTGTAAATGTAGCCCCCGACAAGCGTGGTTTTAATGGGGAAAAGGGGTGCGGTTCCCTAAAATAGTGAAACTGCTGACCCTAGTCCACCCACACCCCAAGATCATCTCCCCCCTTCATTTCGTAACATATTTCTATCAATGCATCTCACCTAAAAGGAAACAATGCAGATGCTCTATGTCAGATCACGCTATATTGTCCATGTGTGTGATCAATGCAACATCATTGCATCAGGCTAGGAGATTTGTGAGGTAAAGTTCATCCAATATAGTTTCCAAAGTGTCACATCCCAGATTTTTCCCAAATCTGGTATGTTAAATTTTTCAGAGGGAATTGCATTTTTTCTTGATGGTTGACTTGTTTGCTTCTTTTGATGGTTGACTTTTTTTTGAATTCACCTAGACGGTCAAGAACCCTATGGCCACATTGAAACCCTTGTTTGAAATTTGGGAGAAACAAAATGAACCCTACATGGTTTAGGGAATAAATTAGAATCCCAAAATAGATTGAAAATTGAAATATTTTTTTGGGCATAAGGTTATCCTTAGCAAGACCTAGATGATAATAAAGCCCTAATAAATTTCCCTAAATGATTGATTTATTGCATTTATTTGGCAAGAAAGTGAATCCCATACGTCCAAATAATAATCTTGACCTTATGCCAAATTTTCCAAATTGGATTTCAAACATATTTGGGTTTAAACCAAATTGATATTCAAGATGGAAAATAAAGTGCAGAAAACGTATGCTCAGAAGGGCCAAATAAAATGTTGGCACACTCACAAATATTCATATTTGAATTTTGGAGAAATTTTTCTTTGGAATGAAAAATCAAATTCAAATTCAAATGAAAAGGCAAAGACAAAACAAAAAAACAAAAAAGGGGAAAGGAAATAAAAAAGAAAAAGGCCCAGCCGAGCCAGCTAGCTAGGCCGACCCAACTAAGGCAGCCGTCGCCAAGCCCCACGTGCACCCTCTCTCTCCCATCGTTGATCAGCAGGGCCCACTGGTTAGGGTCATCCCTAACCTCCAACTGCCCCACACGTACACCTCGGCCACGATCCCCACCTCACGCGCCCACCGTCCAGGCCAGCTCCTGCCTCCATGTCCATCAAATAGCCCTAGAGCCCTCTCCATTTCCCCTCTGCTGCCCCTCACATCGCCACCAGGCTCCTCGCCGGTGAACCCCCGAGCTCGGCCACTGACATAGAAACTCTAGCGTCGATTCCAGCGAGTACAATCACCCGAGGCCAACCACATTCACCACTCGATTCCCCGCACCACGGTGCACCCCTGGACATCTTCCCGACGACCTGAGCTCCCTCTACGCCCGACTTCGATGAAGTCCGAGCCTCGCCGCCATTGTGAGCTCGACTCCGGTGATCAGTATGAGTGGCTTGCCTCGTGATCCTAGTCCATTGTGTTCCCCTTGAATACGTGCGTCTTCTGATCCATTTCGTTCATCCATAGGCACTTGAATTAGAGCACCGCTTCATCACCCGAAGCCCTGTCAGTGTAACCAAACTTCAATGAGCTCGCCCCGCTCGTCTGCGTCACCCTCAAGGCCAGCCGATGCTACCTCCGACCTCCCCGAGCCACGCTAAGCCCATCTGTGCTCTTTGCTGCCCCTGAACCCCCCTGGAACTCTATATCCGACAACTCTCAAGCGCAGCACCACTGCGTGCGTGTTTTTCGCTGACTCTCCGGCGAGATTGCGGTGAGCCACCGAGACCCTAATCCCTAGATCTAATTTGAACCGTTAGATCTAGATCACACACACCACATCAGTCCACTTAAACTGAATCGGTATCAGCCAATAGGAAACTTCCACGTCACACACCTGGTCCAAAAAATTATCGACTCGAATTTTTGTTAAATTAAACTAAATGGCAGATTTACAGAAAACCCCGTGCAACTGCAAACACTCACAACTTTTTATCTGTAAATCCAAATTGAGTAATTCTTTTTGCAAAATGATCCTCAAGAAATGCACTTTCACCTAGTCCAATAATATTGAACTATTGAATAGTTTAAATTCAAATTCAAGTAGAATGAATTCAAATTTGAATAGGGCATAACTTGCAATTTATAAATCCAAATGAATCGATTATTTTTGCAGAATGAACCTAGTAGAATATATTTTGAACATAGATACCGTGGTTCAATATTAAAATAATATAATACTGAAATTGAATATATTTTAGCAGAAGTTATAATTCAAACAATATTTGAACCTAAAGAGTTTATTAGGATAATTAAGTAGCAACTAAGTTCAGAAACTTAAAATAAACTTTAGAAAATGTTTTGGGGATTATTATTGACTTTAGGGAATTTAATAATTTGAATTAAATTCAAACATGATTGTTTATAACTTTGAAACCTTAGGTTTAAATTGAATAGACTTTTGCAATATGACTTAGTGAACTAAACTGAACCTAGTAAATATTTTGGAGTGATAATTGACTTTACGGAATTAAACTTAGGGATTTCTATCTATCTGCCCTCGGTTCCTTAGTTGTGTTCAATTTGACTAGTGGCCTCTAACTTTCTCACTTTTCCCCTCCACCACTCGCCCCATGTTCAGAAAAACCCAAATAGAGCCTTTCCATCGGGTCAAAGTAGTTGACCTTTACCTGCTCAGTTACTGATGCGTGGGGCCAGGCATCTTTGGACATGTGTGATGTCTACTCGGCAACTTTATTCTTGTAGACTCGTGTTGGGCCTCCAAGCACAGAGTTATGTAGGACAGTAGCAAATTTCCCTCAAGTGGATGACCTAAGGTTTATGAATCCCTGGGAAGCATAGGATGAAGATGGTCTCTCTCAAACAACCCTGCAATCAAATACAAGAAATCTCTTGTGTCCCCAACACACCCAATACAATGGCAATTTTATAGGTGCACTAGTTTGGAGAAGAGATGGTGATAACAGTGTAGTATGGATGGTAAAAATATATTTTTATAATCTGAATAAATAAAAACAGCAAGGTAGCAAGTAACAAAAGTGAGCACAAACGATATTGCAATGCATGATAATAAGGCCTAGGGTTCGTACTTTCACTAGTGCAATCTCTCAACAATGCTAATATAATTGGATCATATAACCATCCCTCAACATGCGATGAAGAATCACTCCAAACTTCTTATCTAGCGGAGAACATAAGAAGAAATTGTTTGTAGGGTACGAAACCACCTCAAAGTTATCCTTTCTGATCGATCTATCTAAGAGTTCGTACTAAAATAACACCAAGTTATCCTTTCCGATCGATCTGCCCAAGAGTTCGTACTAAAATAACACCAAAACAAATTCAGATTCATAATACTCAATCCAACACAAGAACCTCAAAGAGTGCCCCAAGATTTCTACCAGAGAAACAAAGACGAGCACATGCATCAACCCCTATGCATAGATTACCCCAATGCCACCTCGGGATCCGCGAGTTGAGTGCCAAAACACACATCAAGTAAATCAATATGATACCCCATTGTCACCACTTGTATTCATAGCAAGACATACATCAAGTGTTCTCATATCCATAAAAGTATTCAATCCGATAATAACGAAATCTCAAAGGGAAAACTCAACTCATCACAACAAGATAGAGAGGGGAAAACACCATATGATCCAACTATATTAACAAGGCTCGTGATACATCAAGATCGTGCCAAACGAAGAGCACGAGAGAGAGAGAGAGAGAGAGAGAGAGAGAGAGAGAGATTAAACACATAGCTACTGGTACAAACCCTCAACCCCGAGGGTGGACTACTCCCTCCTCATCATGGTTGCCGCCGGGATGATGAAGATGACCTCAGGTGATGATTTCCCCCTCCGACGGGGTGCCGGAACAGGATCCAGATTGGTTTTTCATGGATATAGAGGCTTGCGGTGGCGGAACTTCCGATCTAGGGTTATTTCTGGGGGTTTCTATATTTATAGGATTTTTTGGCGTCGTTCTCACTTCTAGATGGGCTTAGAGGGGCCCACTACCCACCAGCACACGGTCAAGGCCCCTGGCGCGCCCTGGTAGATAGTGCTCACCTCCTTCACCCTTTGGTACTCCCATGAAGCTTATAGTGCCTCTTTTGTTCCAAAAAAACATCGTCAAAAAGTTTTGTCGCATTTGGAGAACTTTTATTTCTGCACAAAAAACAACATTGCGGTAGTTCTACTGAAAACAACGTCAGTCCGGGTTAGTTCCATTCAAATCATACCAAAACCATATAGAATTATTCTAAACCTTGCATGAATACTTCATGAATTATAGATATGTTGGAGATGTATCAAGGTGGGCCTCGTATGACAGGTGGGCCACGGACGTGACCGCTTATGATGAGTAGGACATGTGCTAGCCGCCGCATTTCTTTTGACGAAATTAGACCGACCGCAAGTGAACCACCACAGCCCCCACCCAGCCCCACGTAGCCATCGGCACCACCGCGCTCCCTAGTAGCCCCGCCGCCCACTCCGACCATCCGCCTGAGTTCCGATGGCGCAACAAAGTGGTTCTACCAGGCAGCCATTGCTCCCATACACAGGAACAATTCGTGATCGTTGGTCGATCGGTACATTTCTAATCGAAACCCTAGAAATTATGAATCATTTATCAGTTGATTAAATGGGAAATTGAACAATTGAATTGTCATGCATTTAGTTGCTACAGTTTGCGATCTGTATCGATGTCTATTTAGGATTGTATTCGTGCCAGTGGTACTAGTGGAAGCTAGTTTGGAAATAGAAAACCATAGAAATTAGGTTTTTTATAGGAGCCCTTTTTGGATTGTGTTTCATTGATTTTGATTCAAATAATCGAGTCCGTTTTTAACTCTTTGATTTAAAAATTTGATCTTTGATTGATGGCTAGCAGGTTTGAGCTCGAAGAGGGAGATGGATTTCTTTTGCATTGGGGATGAGCTCTTGTTGGCCAAGTGCAAGGAGATATGCTCATGGTTTAATAGTGTGAAATATCTCGTGATGCACTCGCTGGGCTTGACATTGGAAGTAACGAGTGATGACCAAAAGCGAATACTTCTTAACGGCAAGGGGGCAATCCCAATTGAGATTCTCATGTGGGCAATGGCAGAGGTGATGGAAGTATCGTAGCAATTTCCAAAGGTGGAGGTGATAAGTATGGAGTGTCAAACCCACAAGGAGCTAAAGGTAAGATAATATTCTCTCAAGTCCTATCTGCCACTGATACGACTCTACGTACACCGAACGGTTGCTTCCAACTAGAAACAAGAAATAAAACTATGTTGTGGGTATGAAGAGGATAACTTTGCATGGTATCAGAGAGCTAAAATATAAAAGTAGGTGTTGTTATCATTAAGTTAGAATATATTACTAAATATTATAAATAGCGAGTGTGGAATAATGATGGGTCGGTGTGCAGAATTGTCCTAGGCAATTGTTAACAAGACCGTTAATCATTATTGCAATTTCATATGAGGGAGAGGCATAAGCTAACATACGTTCTCTTCTTGGATCATATGCACTTATGATTGGAACTCTAGCAAGCATCCGCAACTACTAAAGATCATTAAGGTAAAACCCAACCATAGCATTAACATATCAAGTCCCCTTTATCCCATACGCAACAATCCCCTTACTCGGGTTTAAGCTTCTGTCACTCTAGCAACCCACTATAAGCGAATAATGAACGTATTGAAACACCCTACAGCGGGAATCCCTCATGTGTGCATAACACAGAAGTCACCATAGGACAGCACCAAAATAAAACATACAACTCAAACCAATCTAGGTCATCAATCAACCCAAAGACAAAGGAAATCTACTCAAAACATCATAGGATGGCAACACATCATTGGATCATAATATGTGGCACAAAAGCACCATGTTCAAGTAGGTGATTACAGCAGGGTGTGGGAGAGTGGACCGCTGAAAAGAGATGAGGATGGTGATGATGATGGTGATGTTGATGAAGACGATCACCATGGCGATGATTCCTCTCCCGATGGCACTCTGGCGCAACCATGAGAGAGAAGGAGAGGTTCTCCCCCCTTATGCTTCCTCCTCCATGGCCTCCCCTGGATGGGGAGAGGTTCTCCCTCTGTTCCCTGGCCTTCATGGTGATGATGGCCCCTCCGAGATCCTCCCCCATTGCCTTCGGTGATGATGGCCCCCTCCGGTAGGGTGCCGGAAGGGCCTAGATTGATCCCTCGTGCTTTTGGAGGCTTGCAGCGGCGGAACTTCTGATCTCCCTTCTGTTCTGATTTTTTTGGATTTATAGGAGGGGTTGGCATCAGTTACATGGCAAGGGGGCCCACGGGGAGTCCACGAGGTAGGGGGCGCGCCCTAGGGGGGCGCCCTCCACCCTAGTGGTGGCCTTGGGACTCCCCTCCGGTAGCTTTTCGTTCCAGTATTTTTTATATTTTCCAAAAATATTCTCCGTTGATTTTCATCGCATTCCAAGAACTTTTATTTCTGCACAAAAACAACACCACTAGTAGTTCTCTTTGAAAGCATTGTCATCAGGGCTAGTTCTAATCAAATCATATGTAACACCCCCATGTATCAACTACACTGATCAATTCTTAATCCTGCCTTGTCATCATCATTTGCAATGCATGATCACAGTGATAATTCAACTCATTTCAATTCCCCTCTCTGAAATAAATTCAAATTCAAAGTGCAAAATAAAGTTGCCCAAAAGTTGCTGGAAAAATGTTCATCTCATAGCCAATATACCATAACATTTATTTATTAAGGAATACAACATAACTCCTTTGCGAAAATGGGCTGTAGCATTTTCAAACAATGCTATTCGAGCAATTTTTATTGCTAATTCATTTATGAAAAATACAAATGAATTCTTCTGGTCTCTAAAATATTTGTGGCACCGTGTAAGATCACCAGGGAATTAAAAGGGGCACTTCCCATATTTTTCTTAAGTAAATGGTGTGCCCAAAATATTCTCTTAACTATCTCTGTCTTTTTTAAAAAAAGCGAAGAAGAACCCCCCCGGGCCTCGGCCCACTCCCACTGGCCAGCCCACCTAAGCCAACCCACTCCCCCGCTCCCCTGGCCTATAGGCCACGCCCGACCGAACCCTATCCCATCTTCCCCCATGATCCCCCACTACTCCCACCAACTCTCTCTCTCTCTCCCACTCCCCCCGATCTGGATCGGGGATCCATCCCGGCGGCCGCACCTCCCCGCCGCCGTTGCACCTCGCCCCGGAGCCGCCCCGCTGCGCCGGACCGCCTCTCCTTCTCCGACGCCGGCGCCACCTTACTCCGACTTTCGCTCGTCGGCTCCGACGCCAGCTCGCCGCCCCGACCTGCCTTTCCCTCGCCGGACCTCCCCAGGCCTCGATGTCCCCTTCTCTCCAAAGATGTGAGCGAACCACCCCTCTCCACTCTGCCTCGCTTCGCGCGCCCCTCACCGTCATCGCTCGCGCGTCCGGCCCCGCGACCACTCGCGCCTGCGCCTGCTTTCCTCTTGCTTTGCCAGCTTCTCTCACCGCAGCCGCCCGCCCCTGCTTTTCCCGCTCGGCTCCGTCCCGCCTGCTACTCACCGCCATGCCCGCCTCTATTACCTACTGCTCACTCGCCGACCACGCCCCTCGCGCAGCCCCGCGCTCGCTCACCTCTGCGTCCCGCAGGACTGCGGCACCGAGCGCCGCCCGCAATTGCCGCTGGGCGTCCTCGTCCTCGACGCGCTCGGCCACCCCGCGCCTCCCTTCATCGCCCTTGGACATGGCTCGACGCCCACGTTCGGACGTAGGCAACCGCGTGCGGTTTGGCCACCGGAGTCCCAAACACCACTGCCGTCTTCTGTGCTCGTCAGCGGGCATGCGCGCACATACGTTTAGCCAGTGGGTTGACCCACTGACGCGTGGGCCCAACCGGATTAACTAACCCCTAATCGCTAGTTAAAAACAAATAATTTTAGTTAACTAATCTCCCTTAAGTTAATGACTCCATGACAAGAGGGCCCCACTATTAATTAAACAAAAATGGTTAATCTAATAAAGCCAGAGATAGTGACAGGTGGGACCCAAACACTATTCCCCTTTTGACCAGTCAACTTTTGACCGGGTCAACTCAGTCAATGACCCCACCTGTCAGCCGAATAAGCAACATTCTGGGTACATTTCCTGTGTACCCATAGCTTTTAATCTTTTATTTTCGAATTAAAAATAATTTTAGTAAATGTTTAAAACTTAGAAAAATCATAGAAAATAATCCGTAGCTCCGAGGAAAAAGTTTTATACATGAAAGTTGCTCAGAACGACGAGACGAATATGAACACGCGGCCCGTTCATCCGACACACGTTCCTAGCATAGCAAACGTTGAAACTTTCCCCTCTAGTTCATTTATTCGACAGACGTCTGGAACCGGGAATACTTTCCCGGATGTTTTCCTCCTTCGCCAGTATCGCCTAGAGCTGCGTTAGAACACCTCTAGCACCGCTTATTTGTCTTGTCATGCATATGTTTGCTTGTATTTACTGTTTCTTCCCCCTCTTCTCTCCGGTAGACCCCGAGACCGCTGCTGATGCCCTTGTGATCGACTATGTCGACGGCGACCCTTCTTCCCTTTTAGGGGAGCTTCCAGGCAAGCCCCCCTTTGATCATCCCGATATCGCCATTCTATTCTCTCATGCTTGCATTAGATTTTGCTACTGTATATGATTGCTCCTATTCTGATGCATAGCCTGCTTTTGTATCTGCTGTTGTACCTTACCTGCTTATCCTAAATTGCTTAGTATAGGTTGGTTAGTGATCGATCAGTGACCCCCACCTTGTCCTTGTTGCCCCTGATTCATCATCGACACCTCGATCAACGTGATCAACGACCAGAGCCAGATGTCTACTACACAACCTTCTTCTTGTAGACGTTGTTTGGCCTACAAGTGCACGGGTTTGTAGGACAGTAGCAAATTCCCCTCAAGTGGATGACCTAAGGTTTATCAATCCGTGGGAGGCGTAGGATGAAGATGGTCTCTCTCAAACAACCCTGCAACCAAATAACAAAGAGTCTCTTGTGTCCCCAACACACCCAATACAATGGCAAATTGTATAGATGCACTAGTTCGGCGAAGAGATGGTGATAGAAGTGCAATATGGATGGTACATATGGGTCTTTGTAATCTGAAATTATAAAAACAGCAAGGTAAGTAATGATAAAAGTGAGCGTAAACGGTGTTGCAATGGTAGGAAACAAGGCATAGGGTTCATACTTTCACTAGTGCAAGTTCTCTGAACAATAATAACATAGATAGATCATATAACAATCCCTCAACATGCAACAAAGAGTCGCTCCAAAGCCACTAATAGCGGAGAACAAACGAAGATATTATGGTAGGGTACGAAACCTTCTCAAAGTTATTCTTTCGGATCGATCTATTCAAGATTTTGTACTAGAATAACACTTTAAGACACAAATCAACCAAAACCCTAATGTGACCTAGATACTGCATTGTCACCTCAAGTATCCGTGGGCTTGATTATACGATATGAATCACACAATCTCAGATTCATCTATTCAACCAACACAAAGTACATCAAAGAGTGCCCCAAAGTTTCTACCGGAGAGTTAATACGAAAACGTGTGCCAACCCCTATGCATAGGTTCATGGGTGGAACCCACAACTTGATCACGAAAACATACATCAAGTATATCACGTGATATCCCATTGTCACCACAGATAAGCACGACAAGATATACATCAAGTGTTCTCAAATCATTAAAGACTCATTCCGACAAGATAACTTCAAAGGGAAAACTCAATTCATCACAAGAGAGTAGAGGGGGAGAAACATCATAAGATCCAACTATAATAGCAAAGCTCGCGATACATCAAGATCGTGCCATAGTGAGAACACGAGAGGGAGGGAGAGATCAAACACATAGCTACTGGTACATACCCTCGGCCCGAGGGTGAACTACTCCTCCTCGTCATGGAGAGTCTTGGGATGATGAAGATGGCCACTGAGGATTCCCCCCGCAGGTGCCTTGAGCAGGCTCCCGAGAGGGGTTTGGTGGCTACAGAGGCTTGCGGCAGCGGAATTCCCGATCTATCTTCGTCTTCGATGGTTTTAGGGTATATGGGAATATATAGGAGAAAGAAGTCGGTTGGGGGAGCCTCGAGGGGCCCACAAGACAGGGGGCGCACCCTCCTATCTCCTGGCGTCCTCGAACCTTCCCTGGCTTGTACTCCAAGTCTCCCGGATCATATCCTTTCCAAAAATCACGCTCCCGAAGGTTTCATTCCGTTTGGACTCCATTTTATTTTCCTTTTCTTTGAAATACTGAAACATGCAATAAAACAACAATATGGGCTGGGCCTCCGGTTAATAGGTTAGTCCCAAAAGTAATATAAAAGTGTATAATAAAGCCCGTAATCATTCAAAACAGATAATAAAATAGCATGAATGCTTCATAAATTATAAATACGTTGGAGACGTATCAGAGCCCGACACCTCACATCACATCACGCCCCTTTTTGTTGCTCGACTCTGCAGAGTTACCATCGAGTGCCGAGGGTGGAACCTCATACATTACTCCTGATGAGATCTCTGTAGTGTAGCTATTCTATCGTGGTCATCGAGGGTGGTTCCTCCTTCACCATTCCTGATACGGCTCTGTCGTGCAACACCTCAAGTGTGAACCTCGAGGGTGGTTCCTCTTACGTCCACCTTGATGATTACATCGAGTGGAATCCACTGGTGGTGATTCCTCGGGTTTTCCCCTTGATGTTTGGATACACGGTTACCTTGTCTTTACTTGAGACCTTTGGGAAAGTCGGACGGGCCCGGAGAGCACCCGCAAGATAATGACGTGGCACGGCCGGGCATTTTGGGCCCTTGCCGTAAGTCCATGAGATGGGGCGACGGGGTCACTTCGATCGTGAGTCTCTGCTTGTCTCCGCAAGCTAATAATACATCATGGTATGGGTATTTGTTCTGAGTAGGCCTCTGGCCTTTACGCACTAACCACCACGCGAGAATAGTTATGGGCCTCGACGTCGTAGTATCAGCCGAAGCTTTGTCAGACGTCTAGTTCGGCATCGTGGGCCTGTTGGGCCAGTGCCATCCAATAGGAGGTGGTGCTCGTCCCGGCTCGTCGCACAACGACCCGGAGTGCTACGGCCGATGGGCCTAAGACCCCGTAGTGCTTAGGATGTAGACCGACGGGGACCTCTCTGCTGAGCCTAGGTAGGGCTACGACGTGTTGATCTTCCGAGGCCGGGCATTGACCCAGAAAAGTGTGTCTGGCCAGAGTAATCAAGCATGTTGGAAAACATGGTGCACCCCTGCAGGGAAGATTATCTATTAATAGCTGTGTCCACGGTAATAGACGTTCAGACTTATATCCTGATCTTATACAACTACAAATGGATACTTGAGATATGTGGCTCCGAGATTGCTTTCTTGCAAGGAGTCAAGGAAGGATCTCTGGGCATTAATGTAACAACATGTTTGTTAATTAAACTGCTTTTCTTTACTCTCTTACATGTTGCAAGATGCTCGGAGTTGCTTGAAGATGCTAGTCTTCGATAAGCTAGGCCTTACCCCTCTATTCTGGCATTCTGCAGTTCAGTCCACTGATTCAAACCTTTCATTTGATACCAATGCATACTTAATATAGATCTGATGCTTGCGAGTACTTTGCATGACTACTCACGGTTGCTTTAATACCCATTTTCCCCCTTCTTTCTTCTTTCCGGTTGATGCAACCAGATGGTGGATCCCTGGAGCCAGATGCCACCGTCGACGGATACTGCTACATGGAGACCGCGGATGACCATTGTTGCTTCCGCTGACTCTTGTGTATCGAGCTTGTATTCGAGCCCTCGAGGCCCCTGTCTTGTAATATAAAGCTTGTATTATTTTATTTGTGCCTAGATTTGTGTTGTGATATCTTCCCGTGAGTCCCTGATCTTGATCGTACACACTTGCGTGTATGATTAGTGTACGAATGAATCGGGGGCGTCACATCATACCAAAATCGTGGAAAAATATTATAAACATGGCATGAATACTTCATAAGTTATAGATACGTTTAAGACGTATCAACATCCCCAAGCTTAATTCCTGCTCGTCCTCGAGTAGGTAAATGATAAAATAAATAATTTATGAAGTGTGAATGCTAGCAAATGCACAGGTTTGATCAATGATAATTTCAGTCACCTTTTCTAGCATCACTATATATCATAATAGTAGCTCAACCCATAAAACTTCTCATGATCAAGTAACAAGTTATTCACATGTTAAAGTATAGATCATAAACTTTCTTGAAAACTAAGAAACTATGTTCTCAGTCATCAAACAATTGCAATTCATCTTATTTTCAGGAAGGATCTATGTAAGAGCTTTCATTTAGATAATTCCACATACTCAACTATCATTTAATCTTTCACAATTGCTAGCACTCACGTGATATTTATGGGTTCAAAGTTTTAATCGGATACAGAGAAAGATAGGGGCTTATAGTTTCGCCTCCCAACCTTTTACCTTACGGGATATATATATCCGGATCGCTCCAACACAAAGTGCTTTCCAAAGGAAAAAGTGTAAAAAGGAAAGGCGATGATCACCAAGACTCTTGTATAAGGGTAGAAAATAAAAGTAGACAATATGCCCTTCGCAGAGGGAAGCAGAGTTTGTCATGCGCTTTTATGGTTGGATGCACAAAATCTTAATGCAATAGAACATCACTTTATATTGCCGCTTGTGGTAAAGACCTTTATTATGCAGTCCATCGCTTTTATTTATTCCATATCACAAGTTTGTATAAAGCTTATTTTCTTCACACTAATAGATCATACATATTTAGAGAGCAATTTTTATTGCTTGCACTGATGACAACCTATTTGAAGGATCTTACTCAATCCATAGGTAGGTGTTGGGGATATAACTATTGGTATGACCGCCGAGGAGGGGCCGGGTTATACCTACAAGTATTCTTGAGGCCCAAGACCAAGGTTGAAGATGGCGGTTTATTAAGGGCCCAAAGCCCAGAGACGACTTAAGGCCCGTAGTGATAAACTGCCATATGTACGTGACTTGTATTGTAAGGCAAGAATAGTTAAGAGACCGAGCCGGACACTGTTTATGAGCCGGCCGGGACTCTGTGAGCCGCTGCGCGTCGACCTCTGTATATAAAGGGACGACCCGATGGCGGTTCACGGCAGGTAACATCAGATCGAGAGCTAGGTCAAGCGATTCCGCTCCCTAGTTATCGAGTCATAAGATATCCCACTCAAAACTGGATCGTAGGCTTTTACCTTCACTGTAAGGGGCCGAACCAGTATAAACCTCGTATCCTTTGTCCCGATTAACCCCTTTAAGGTTCCTAGTTGCGATGGCTCCACGATTAAGTCCTCTCACTAGGACATCTGACATGAAAATTCCACGACAGTTCGCGCCCACCGTGGGGCCAGCGCACGGTAGATTTGAGTTCTTCAAGGGCATCTTTGAAGGGATCAAGGGATACGCCGTGGGCCGGATGACCAAGAGTCGTTGCAGCAAGCTCTACATCGATGACGCGGGCTGGGGCCCCGACGCTGGCTCAATTGAGTATGGGCACTGGGTCGCCTTCTGCGGAATCCACGTCTTCATCGACAAGATCGGCGAGCCGGGCCCTGAGTCGGACATCTGCACTGACCTCGTCGAGACGGCTCAGCGTGCGAGACCCACCCTGGCTCTGCCTGCTGTGAAGCGTGCCTTCATAGGATGCATCCACAGAGGACTCTCTGAAGGATCTGCATATGGTGGTGAGACGACCATCTATTCTGATGGTGAGTCGTCTAGAGGCGAGACAGATTCGTTGTATCAACTACAAGATGGCGGGCTTGGGGGCTGTTCCGATGGCAGCAGTATTCCGGATCTCCTTGAACCGCCGAGCAGGGTCGGAATCTTCATGGCCGGCATGCAACCTATTCAAGACTCCATAACTGCGGCAGCAATAACCTCCGGGTCAGCAGCAGCAGGGGCAGGAGGCCCTGTGCGCTCGTCGGCTCAGGTGCTGATGGATCTCGCGGGTAAGATGACCGCTCTGTTAACCGCCGCGGTCAACCCGGTGGATCAAGCTCAACATGATGCGAAAGTGGAGCAGTTGAAACTAGATATAGTGCAGGCTAAGGAAGATCTGGCAGAGGAAGATGTCAGGATGGCGGAAGAGAGTGGGTGACTCGGACACTCGGGCTCGATGGATTGGTAGCGAACATTACGGCTCACGATGGATCAGAACGCGTCCAATGAGGTCATGAGGAGAAGATACCAGAAGACTCAGTCTTGGCTCCCTCCAGTTTATGATCCTCGAAACCTCTTCCATACACCCGGTGCAGGGCCCAGTAATCTGCCGGAGATAGACCGGGTTGCGGCACCCGGTGTTGGGACGCCGGTTCAACCACAGGTGATGGGGCCACCCCATATGAATACTTCTCCACCTCAGTATGTACCGACACCATCGGGTCATTATTCTAACCCATTGGAGAACATGATCGTGGCGGCGGCACGACTGGCAGCTCTCCCGATGGAGGGCGACTCTCCGACGATGGTTGAAACCTGCCTGGTCAGAGAACTTCTTCAGACGGCCTTAGCACAGTAGGAGGCGTACTCATATAGCCGGGACAGGATTCGTTCAACCCCTCGTCCAAGCGGGAGCCCGAGTTATAGTAGGCACATGGACTCGGCGGCCGTTTCAAGCAACGCCCGGCGCTGTAACCAGCCAAGCGGGAATGACCCGGCGCCCAATGGAGCCTTTAACTTGGTGGATCAGGACAGAATACGTCAAGAGGATGAGCGGGCGGCTCAGCAGGCGGCTGAGCAGGCGGCTCAGCTGACAGCTTACCAGCCTTTTTTGGTTTATCCGACGACCTCTATTGAGGCTGGCGTGGCCACCAGGACTAGAGGTGTCCCCTGTCTGGTGCCGGCTCTGCGTAACGAGCGTTTGCCCAAGGATTTCAAGGGACCTAGGAAGGTGCCTGATTATACAGCCGACTTACAGCATGGGGCATGGATTGAAAGCTACGAGATGGCTATGGAGTTACTGGAGGTCAGTGACGCTGCAATGGCCAAGTACTTCACCATGATGTTGGATGGGACCGCCCGCACTTGGTTGAAGGGGCTACCGCCTAATTCCATCAGTTCATGGGCAGAGTTAAAAGCCCGATTCATTCAGAACTTCAAGGATACATGCAAGCAGCCCATGTCAATTGTAGACTTGACTAATTGCAAGCAGGAGGAGGGCGAGTCCACAACCCATTGGGTGCGCCGGGTCAAGGCCATAATACATTCGTCTGATAAGATGGATGCCGGCTCTGCAGTCTTAATGTTGGAGAAAAATTGCCGTTTTCAGCCTCTGAAGATGAAGCTTGGGCGGCTCAAGCGCTATTGCAATGATATGGGTACGCTGATGGCAACTCTGGTCAAGTACGCCGACTCTGACAGTACCAAGGATCCTGAGTCTGATGATGAAAAGACAAGGAAGGGAAAGAAGAATGGCAACGGCAAGGGCCCTCAGCATAACCCGGCAAATCAAGGAGGTAATAAACGTAAGGCTGATGGTAGCTTGGAATTTATGGCTAACACCAATGCGCAGGGTAACAATCAACGACCTAAGGGGAGACCACCTCCCCGGTCCGGCGGGTCAAGCCCAATGCTTGAGCAGTTACTAAATGAGCCCTGTCCAAGGCATGGCACTCAGGAGAAGCCGACCACTCATTTATGGACGGACTGTACGATCATGAAGGCTTTCAAGAATTCCAACATGTTCGACAGTAATCACGGGCAGGGCGGTGGCTCGGGTGGCGGTGGTTTTCATGGCCCGGGCGGTGGTTCAAATTCCAATTTTCACAACTCTCTGGGGGTAATCAAGGTGGTCATAACCAGCAATCTGGCCAGGGTGGTCAGCAGCAACAGCAGCAGGGTGGATACCAGAGCCATCCAAAGCACTGAATGATGTCTACTACATGTAACATCCCCAGCATCACACTACAGTAATCTCCCCCTAATGAAGTCATGTCATCATGATCATCATGCCAAAATGCCACTTGTCCGAAATCTGCTTCAAATTCAAATTCAAATTGCATGTCAAATATTTGCTTCTTCTTTCATGCAAATAAAATAGTTCATCCTATGGCAAATAATCCCTAGATATTTGTCATGTTGAAGCCAACATTTTTGGAATTCCCAAATTGCCCCTGGGAACTTATTATCTGGTCCAGCAGTATTTAAGATGTCCTTTTCATTTTCTAAAGATGCTTGGACAACTCCTGAAATGCTCAAACTTTTTGTGGCAGTGCTGGATATTGCAAAGTAATTATGTGACCAAGTTTCACATTTTTGCAAAATCTTATGGAAGCTCAAAATATTACTAAACCCCTTTCTGTAAAAAGAAATAAAAAAAGCCAATGTGCACTGGCCTAAGTGCAGAGTGCCTAGAGCCCAGCCCACCACGGCCTCCTCCACCTCCCCCTGTTCTCTGTTCAAGCGACGGAGGCACGCCCGCCGTCGCCGCCGAACCCACCTCGCCGACCACGCCGCTACAGGCGCCGCGGGTGGATAAAGATCCACCTCTCCTCCCCCTGGCCTCCTCATCCATTCGCCCCCCCTCGCTCTCCCTCGTTCACCCCTCTTCTTCTCTGTCTCATTCGCCCGTGCGCGGTCGTCAACGTGCTGCCGTCGATCCCGCGGCCACCGCCTCCCGATCGCCTCGCCGACGCGCCCTACCGCTCCGCCTCGCTTGGCTGCCTCGACTACACCTCGTCATCGAGCTCGAGATCGACCGCATGCTCGGATCGACCTCACCTCTCCTTCTCAGTTGCCGGCGCCCGCTGTCGTCTCCGTCCAATGCTGCTGCTCCTAAGCTCGCACGGGCCTTTCTTGGCCGCCCGGTGAGCTCCTACCTTCCTCCTTTCCTCTCCTCGCGCCGTGCCTTTCGCCGTAGCTAGCTCATCCGCAAGCCGAGCTTCGCCGTCCGCCATTGCCGTCGTAGGGCTCGCCACCGAGCTCCTCTGCTCGAGCTAGTAGCTTCGACGAGCTCCAGGAGCGCCGTAGACCCCGCCTAGTTGGTTAGTTTGGCCACTCGCGCATTCTAACGCTGAACCCGCTCGCGCCCGTACTCCGGCGCCGTTTCCACTCGTCGTCGGCGCTGTTTCGGTCGTTCCTAGCCCCGGCCATCGCCTCCATCTTGCGTGCGACGTCGAACCGCGTCGAACGCACCTAGCTACGACCCCAGAAACCCCCTGCGCGCGAAACCCGACCCCCTCTCCCGACGTGCGCCGCCGCGGGAGGCTCGCCGGAGAACTTCCGGCGCCGACACCGGCGAGGTTGACCTGGCGCTGACGTATGGGGCCCGCTGAGCCACTGACGGGTGGGCCCAGTTGACTCGTTGACTGAGTCAACCCACTGACATGTGGGGCCGAGTCAATAAAACGTTTTAGATAAATAGAAAATCTGTTAATTAAATTGATTAATTGATCTATTCACCAATTAGACACTTACAGTGGGACCCGCTGGATAATTAGTATTAGATTAGTCCAATTAACACTATTGAATTAGTCCAGTCACTGACCAGTGGGTCCCACTGGACCCACAGGTCAGGTTTGACCCTAGTCAACCGTCCTGTTGACTGCTGACATCACCTCTACATCATGCTGACGTCATATTCCATTTCTATTAATATAAATAAATCCAGAAAATTGTTTAAACTTTGAAAATTAATAGAAAATAAACCGTAACTCGGATGAAAATGTTTTCTACATGAAAGTTGCTCAGAAAAATCCAACGAATCTGAATACGCGGTCCGTTCATCTGTCACATGCATCTAACTATCTGAACATGGAACATTCCCCCTTGGGTCATCTGTCTGACACAGGTCCGGAACCGGGAAAACATTCCCGGTTGAATTTCCCCTTCACCTATATAGTGTAGCCATACGTTAGGTCACACCCGGCAGCTTATTGCCATGTTATGCTTTGTGATGCTATGTTTGCTTTATATTTACTGTTTCTTCCCCCTCTTCTCTCGGTAGACCCCGAGACCGGTGCTGCCCCTGTGATCGACTACGTCGACGACGACCCCTCCTTGCCAGAGCAAGCAGGCAAGCCCCCCCTTTTGATCATCCCGATATCGCCCATTCCATTCTCTTATGCTTGCATTAGATTTTGCTACTGTTATTGATTGCTCCTATTCTGATGCATAGCGTGCTTTTGTATCTGCTGTTGTACCTTACCTGCTTATCCTAAACTGCTTAGTATAGGTTGGTTAGTGATCCATCAGTGACCCCCACCTTGTCCTTGTTGCCCCCGCTTCATCATTGAAGACCCGATCAACGGGATCGAAGACCAGGCCCCGGCACCGCACATCACTTTCCCATTAGTTGCTCGACACTGCTGGGTTACTATCGAGTGCCGAGGGTGAGACCTTTACAACACTTCTGATGTTAACCCTGTAGTGTAGCTATTCGGTCGTGGTCATTGAGGGTGATTCCGCCTTAACCACTTCTGATACGACTCTGTCGTGCAACCCCTCAAGTGTGAACCTCGGGGGTGATTCCTCTTACGTTCACCTTGATGATTACATTGAGTGGAATTCACCGGGGGTGATTCCTCGGGTTTGCCCCTTGATGTTTGGACACACGGATACTTGGACTTTACAACTGTTACTTGGAAAGGCGGGTCGACCCTGAGGGGTACCCGTGAGTGATGTGGAGTCGGGTTGACCTGGAAGGTGCCTGTGAGATAATTACGAGGCGTGGCCGGGCATTCTTAGCCCTTGCCGCAAGTCCTCGAGACGGGGCAATGGGGTCACATCTTTCGTGAGTCTCTGCTTGTTACCGCGCGTTCCTAATCCACTACGATTTGGATATTTGATCCGAGGGGCCTCTAGCCTGATAGCACTAACCATCACGTAGGCATAGTATGGGCGTTCTGCGTCGTATGCATCAGCCGAAGCTTAATAGACGTCAGCGACTGAGCGGCGCGTGCCGGGTTGGACTGGTAAGCACCTACCTTTTTTTAAGGAGGTACCTAGGTCTGCTCACCGGCAGCGACGCATAGCGTCAAGTTGAGTTCCGGGAGATGGCCCTTGACCCCGGGGCATAGGTTTAGTCCGCGTCTTGACCTCTCTGTTAAGTCTAGGTCGGGTTGCGGCGTATTGTTTGGCCGAGGCCGGGCATGACCCAGGAAAGTGTGTCCGGCCGGAGTTAATCAAGCGTGGTGGGTAAGTTGGTGCACCCCTGCAGGGAAGAACTAATCTATGCATAGCCTGTCCTACGGTAACGAACACTTGGAGTTGTATCCCGATCGATGCAACTAGAACTGGATACTTGTGATGAGAATTGGATTGTGATGAGGTGATAACCGGATAGTATGGCTCTGGGATTGCTTTCTCACCGGAAGTCGAGAAAGGATCTCTGGCCGAGGTTGATAACACTACTACTATTTTACCTTATGCTACTCTACACCCTCCTGTTTGCTGCAAGATGGTGGTTTCCAGAAGATGCTAGTCTTCAATAGGACTAGGCCTTCTCTCTATTCTTGCATTTCTGCAGCCCAGTCCACATATACAGCCTTCATTTCATAATGTTGCATATGTAGTGTAGATCCTTGCTTGCGAGTACTTTGGATGAGTACTCATGGTTGCTTTGCTCCCCCTTTTCCCCCCTTTCTTCTTCTTTCCGGTTGATGCAACCAGATGTCGGAGCCCAGGATCCAGACGCCACCTTTGATGACGACTGCTACTACCACGAGGGAGCCTACTACTACGTGAAGCCCGCCGACGACCAGGAGTAGTTAGGAGGCTCCCAGGCAGGAGGCCTTGCCTTTTCGATCGTAGATGCTTTTGTGCTAGCCTTATTAAGGCAAAATTGTTTAACTCATGTCTGTACTCACATATTGTTGCTTCCGCTGACTCTTGTGTTTTCGATCTTATGTATTCGAGCCCTCGAGGCCCCTGGCTTGTAATATAAAGCTTGTATTATTTTAATATGTGTCTAGAGTTGTGTTGTGATATCTTCCCGTGAGTCCTTGATCTTGATCGTACACATTTGCGTGCATGATTAGTGTACGATTGAGTCGAGGGCGTCACACTACACAACCTTCTTCTTGTAGACGTTGTTGGGCCTCCAAGTGCAGAGGTTTGTAGGACAGTAGCAAATTTCCCTCAAGTGGATGACCTAAGGTTTATCAATCCGTGGGAGGCGTAGGATGAAGATGGTCTCTCTCAAGCAACCCTACAACCAAATAACAAAGAGTCTCTTGTGTCCCCAACACACCCAATACAATGGTAAATTGTATAGGTGCACTAGTTCGGCGAAGAGATGGTGATACAAGTGCAATATGGATGGTAGATATAGGTTTTTGTAATTTGAAAATATAAAAACAACAAGGTAACTAATGATAAAAGTGAGCGTAAACAAGGCCTAACGTTCATACTTTCACTAGTGCAAGTTCTCTCAACAATAATAACATACTTGGATCATATAACTATCCCTCAACATGCAACAAAGAGTCACTCCAAAGTCACTAATAGCGGAGAACAAACTAAGAGATTATGGTAGGGTACAAAACCACCTCAAAGTTATCCTTTCTGTTCGATCTATTCAAGAGTCCGTAGTAAAATAACACAAAGCTATTCTTTCTGTTCAATCTATCATAGAGTTCATAATAGAATAACACCTTAAGACACAAATCAACCAAAACCCTAATGTCACCTAGATACTCCAATGTCACCTCAAGTATCCATGGGCATGATTATACGATATGCATCACATAATCTCAGTTTCATCTATTCAACCAACACAAAGTACGTCAAAGAGATCCCCAAAGTTTCTACCGGAGAGTCAAGACGAAAACGTGTGCCAACCCCTATGCATAGGTTCATGGGCGGAACCCGCAAGTTGATCACCAAAACATTCATCAAGTGGATCATGTGAATATCCCCTTGTCACCACAGATAAGCACGGCTTAAGAGTAGAGGGGGAAACATTCATCAAGTGGATCATGTGAATACATACATCAAGTGTTCTCAAATCCTTAAAGACTCAATCCGATAAGATAACTTCAAAGGGAAAACTCAATTCATCACAAGAGAGTAGAGGGGGAGAAACATCATAAGATCCAACTATAATAGCAAAGCTTGGGATACATCAAGATCGTGCCATAGAGAGAACATGAGAGAGAGAGAGATCAAACACATAGCTACTGGTACATACCCTCAGCCCCGAGGGTGAACTACTACCTCCTCGTCATGGAGAGCGTCGGGATGATGAAGATGGCCACCGGTGATGGATTCCCCCTCCGGCAGGGTGCCGGAACAGGCTCCCGAGAGGTTTTTGGTCGCTACAGAGGCTTGCAGCGGCGAAACTCCTGATATATCTTCGTCTTCGATGTTTTTAGGGTATATGGGAATATGTAGGCGAAAGAAGTCGGTCGGGGGAGCCTCGAGGGGCCCACGAGGGTGGAGGGCGCGCCCAGGGGGTGGGCGCCCCCCTATCTTATGGCCTCCTCGACGCTTCCCTGGCTTGCACTCCAAGTTCCCGGGATTGCTTCAGTTCCAAAAATAACTTTTCCGAAGGTTTCATTCCGTTTGGACTCCGTTTGACATTCCTTTTCTTTGGAACACTGAAATAGGCAAGAAAACAGCAATATGGGCTGGGCCTCCAGTTAGTAGGTTAGTCCCAAAAGTAATATAAAAGTGTGTAATAAAGCCCGTAATCATTCAAAACAGATAATAAAATAGCATGAATGCTTCATAAATTATAGATATGTTGGAGACGTATCAGCATCCCCAAGCTTAATTCCTGCTCGTCCTTGAGTAGGTAAATGATAAAAGAAAGAATTTATGAAGTGTGAATGCTAGAAGGTGCACAAGTTTGATCAATGATAATTTCAATCACCTTTTCTAGCATGATTATATGTCATAACAGTAGTTCATCTCATAAAACTTCTCAAGATCAAGTAACAAGCTATTCATATGTTAAAGCATAGACCATAAACTTTCTTGAAAACTAGCAAACTTCATTCTTAGTCATCAAACAATTACAATTCATCTTATTTTCAGGAAGGGTCTATGTCAGAGCTTTGATTTATCAAACTCCACAGACTCAACTATCATATAGTCTTCCATGATTGCTAACACTCACACAAATACTAATGGTTATGGAGTTTTAATCGGACACTAAGGAAGATAGGGGCTTATAGTGTTGCCTCCCAACGTATTCACCTTTGGGTGATGCCAACAATAATAGTTCATGCTAACTTACATCCAGTTGGATATATATATCAGGATCCTTCCAACATGAGGTGCTTGCCAAAGGATAAAATTAAAAAGGGAAAGGTGAAGATCACCTTGACTCTTGCATAATGTAAAGACATAAAGTAAAAGATAGGCCCTTTGCAGAGGGAAGCAGAGGTTGTCATGCGCTTTTATGGTTGGATGCACAAAATCTTAATGCAAAAGAACGTCACTTTATATTGCCACTTGTATATGGACCTTTATTATGCAGTCCGTCGCTTTTATTGCTTCCATAACAAGATCGTATAAAGCTTATTTTCTTCACACTAATAGATCATACATAATTAGAGAGCAATTTTTATTGCTTGCACCGATGACAACTTACTTGAAGGATCTTACTCAATCCATAGGTAGGTATGGTGGACTCTCATGGCAAAACTGGGTTTAAGGATATTTGGAAGCACAAGTAGTATCTCTACTTGGTGCAAGGAATTTTAGCTAGCATGAGGGGAAAGGCAAGCTCAACATGTTTGAATGATCCATGACAATATACTTTAACTGAGATGTGAGAAAACATAACCCATTATGTTGTCTTCCTTGTCCAACATCAACTCTTCAGCATGTCATACTTAATGAGTGCTCACAATTATAAAAGATGTCTAGGATAGTATATTTATATGTGAAATCTCTCTTCCTTCAATATTCTTTCATGAATTGTTCAAATGACCAATACAATGCTTGCTAACCTTCAATAAATTTACAACCTCTACTTCTTAGATGTGAAGTCATTACTCCCCATGGGATAAGCAAATGAGACATATATAATTTCAGATTTATGACATTCAACTCATTCAACCATTTACTCATAGGATATAAGTGAAGCACACGAGTAAATGACAAACTACTCCAAAAAGATACAAGTGAAGATCAATGAGTAGTTAAATAATTATGTAACTATGTGAAGACTCTCTCTCATTTAAGAATTTCATGTCTTGGTATTTTATTAAAACAGCAAGCAAAGCAAGATAAAATGACACTGCAAGGATATCACAACTCATGTGAAGAAGCAAAAACTTAGATTCAACCGATACTAACCGATAGTTGCTGAAGAAGAGAGGTGGGATGCCTACCAGGGCATCCCCAAGCTTATATGCTTGAGACTTCTTGAAATATTATCTTGGGGTGCCTTGGGCATCCCCAAGCTTGAATTTTGTGTCTCCTTAATTCCTCTCATATCATGGTTTCTCTTTTTATCAGAAGCTTCATCCACACCAAATCAACAAGAACTCGTGAGATAGGTTAGTATAAACCAATGCAAAACCTTACCATTTTCTACTGTAACGAATCACTAAAATTATTATAAACATTTCATATTAAATTCCTCTGCATATTTAATACTCCTATCCTCAAATAGAATCATTAAACAAGCAAACATATGCAAACAATGCAACCATAACAGCAATCTGCCAAAACAGTATAGTCTATAAAGAATGCAAAATTCATCATACTTCCCTAACTCCACAAATTATGAGAAAAATACCTTACTGTATAATATTTATCAGAGCTCAATATGCAAAAAATTTCAACATTATACCATTCTCTTACTTTTCTAGGGAATTTCTGCAACAGTGGTAAACTTTCTGTTTTCAAACAGCAACATGTATACTAGCAAAATAAGCATGGTAAAGGCTATCCTTGACATTTTTATTGAAAATAAAGATGAAAAACGTTATTCTAAATAACATCAAGCAAATAATAATAAAATAAAATGACGCTCTAAGAAAAACACATATCATGTGGTGAAAAAAAATATAGCTCCAAGTAAAGTTATCGAGAGACGAAGACAAAAGAGAGGATGCCATCCGGGGCATCCCCAAGCTTAGGATCTTGGTTATCCTTGAATTTTACCTTGGGGTGCCTTGGGCATCCCCAAAATTAGGCTCTTGCCCCTCCTTATTCCATAGTCCATCGAATCTTTACCCAAAACTTGAAAACTTCACAACACAAAACTCAACAGAA
This sequence comes from Aegilops speltoides, assembly GCA_021437245.1. Lineage (NCBI taxonomy): Eukaryota > Viridiplantae > Streptophyta > Magnoliopsida > Poales > Poaceae > Aegilops > Aegilops speltoides. The sequence goes on along the minus strand of CM038143.1, from coordinate 450,609,972 downwards.
AGCTCATAAGCTCCGTTAGTATAAGAAAATAAAACCACCACTTAGGTACAGTAATAAACTCATTCTAAATTCATATTGGTTTAATATCTGCTGTATTCCAACTTCTCTATGGTTCATACCCTCCGATACTACTCATAGATTCATCAAAATAAGCAAACAACACATAGAAAACAGAATCTATCAAAAACAGAACAGTCTGTAGTAATCTGTATAAAACGTATACTTCTGGAACTCCAAAATTCCTACCAAATTAGGAAGTCCTAGTAAATTTGTGTACCAATCAACATCAAAAGGAATCAGATAAGAATCACGTTCCCGTGAAATACCAAAACTAATTTACTGGGTGCAAAAGTTTCTGATTTTCAGCAGGATCAACACATCTATCACCGTAAGCTATCCTAAAGGACTTACTTGGCACTTTATTGAAACAAAAGCTATAAAACATGATTAATACAGTAGCATAATCATGTGAACACACAAAAACAGTAAGGGTAAATATTGGGTTGTCTCCCAACAAGCGCTTTTCTTTAATGCCTTTATAGCCAGGCATGATGATGACAATGATGCTCACATAAAAGATAAGAATTGAAACATAACAAGAGCATCATGAAGCACATGACTAGCCCATTTAAGCCTAACACAGTTCCTATTCATAGGAATTTTGTGAGCAAACAATTTATGGGAACAATAATCAACTAGCATAGGAAGGCAAAACAAGCATAGCTTCAAGATTTTCAACACATAGAGAGGAAACTTGACATTATTGCAATTCCTACAAGTATATGTTTCTCCCTCATAATAATTTTCAGTAGCATCATGAATGATGTAGGACCTTGAAGTATGTCTAGAGGGGGGGGTGATTAGACTACTTGACCAATTAAAAACTTAACATTTTCCCAATTTTAGGGTTTGGCAGATTTTAGCTACTTTAGGCAAGTCAAGCAATCGTCACACTATTCAAGCAAGCATGCGAAGAGTATATAGGCAGTGGAAATTAAAGCATGCAACTTTAAATAAAGTAAAGGGAAGGGTTTGGAGGACTCAAATTCAATTGGAGACACGGATGTTTTTGGCGTGGTTCCGATAGGTGGTGCTATCGTACATCCACGTTGACGGAGACTTCAACCCACGAAGGGTAACGGTTGCGCGAGTCCACGGAGGGCTCCACCCACGAAGGGTCCACGAAGAAGCAACCTTGTCTATCCCACCATGGCCGTCGCCCACGAAGGACTTGCCTCACTAGCGGTAGATCTTCACGAAATAGGCGATCTCCTTGCACTTACAAACTCCTTGGTTCAACTCCACAATCTTGTCGGAGGCTCCCAAGTGACACCTAGCCAATCTAGGAGACACCACTCTCCAAGAAGTAACAAATGGTGCATTGATGATGAACTCCTTGCTCTTGTGCTTCAAATGATAGTCTCCCCAACACTCAACTCTCTCTCATGGGTTTTGGATCTGGTGGAAAGAAGATTTGAGTGGAAAGCAACTTGGGGAAGGCTAGAGATCAAGATTCATATGGTAGGAATGGAATATCTTGGCCTCAACACATGAGTAGGTGGTTCTCTCTCAGAAATGGTAAGTTGGAAGTGTAGGTTTGTTCTAATGGCTCTCTCCACGAATGAAGAGGAGGTGGAGGGGTATATATAGCCTCCACATAAAATCTAACCGTTACACACAATTTACCAAACTCGGTGGGACCGATTCGACAGACTCGGTCGGACCGATTTAGTAAACCTAGTGACCGTTAGTGATTTTCGGTGGGACTGACATGCATCTCAGTGAGACCAATTTGGGTAGGGTTAGGACATAACGTAATCTCGGTAAGACCGATTACACAAACTCGGTAAGACCGATTTGGTAATAAGCTTTCCAGAGAGTTGGTCAAGTAAACTCGGTGGGACCGATTTGCTCTTTTCGGTGAGACCGAAATGTTACAAAAGGGAAACAGAGATTTTACATTGCAATCTCGGTGGGACCGATCGCTCACTTCGGTTAGACCAAAATGTTACGAAGGGAAATAGAGAGATTACAATCCCATCTCGGTGAGACCGAGATCCCTATCGGTAAGACCGATTTTCTTAGGGTTTGTGGCAGTGGCTATGACTTTTGGAATCGCTGGCGCTGGATAGGAAGAATCGATGTGACCGATTTTGGCTTTGGGTTTAGGTCATTTGTGGATGTGGGAAAGTAGTTGAGGGTTTTGGAGCATATCACAAAGCACATGAAGCAAGAGGCTCATTAAGCAACACCTCATCCCTCCTTGATAGTATTGGCTTTTCCTATAGACTCAATGTGATCTTGGATCACTAAAATATGAAATGAAGGGTCTTGAGCTTTTGGGCTTGAGCCAATCCTTTGTCCTTAGTATTTTGAGGGATCCACTTTCATCATCCATGCCATGCCATTTATTGAGCTTTCCTGAAATAATAGTCTTGGAATAGCATTAACTCAATGAGCTATATGTTGTTATGAATTACCAAAACCACCTAGGGATAGTTGCACTTTCAATCTCCCCCTTTTTGGTAATTGATGACAACATATAGATCAAAGCTTTGACAAATGATAATAAGATTGAATAACATCGTCGGTTTGAGAAGTATGTGATAAGCAAGAGCTCCCCCTAAATTTGTGCATAGTTTAAGATTTGCTTTGGACTGCAAACGCACAATGAATTAGGTTCATGGGTTACTCTTTCATGTCACATACATCTTGGTGGAGCGCTCAAAATAATAAACATTGAATACATGCACTCATCACCAAGCAAAGTGAATGATCATATAGGATAGATAGGATAATATCATCAAACATGCATAAGTGTAGCTTATGATCAAACACATGATCATCAATGTCTCACAAGCATAGTATCAAAAGCAAACAAGTTTAACCACCAAATAAAGCAAGAGAGAACAAAAGAAACACACTCTCTCTCGAAGCCTATGATCTATACATTTTTCTCCCCCTTTGGCAACAAGTTACCAAAAAGTTCATAGAAAATGCATAGTGCTAGATCAACTCTCAGGCTTGATCTTCAGGTGGTGGTGTCCGGATAACTCCTTGGACGAAGGCTGAAGTTGAAGTAGAGGGTGCTGGAGTTGATGCTGGAGCTGGTTGCACTGGAGCTGAAGGGGCTGTAGCTGGTGCTGAAGGTGTTGCTCTAGTGCCTGTCACAGGCACTGCAACGGACCTCTGGGCTCTGGGCACTTTGGCAAACACATTTGTGGTAGTCTTGCCCTGCCTCTCCTGCATGTCATCCTGCAGCTGCTCCACAACTGACTGTATCTCAGTTACTTTGACATCAAGGTCATGGAATTTGAGTTCCATGATTCTTTCGAGCTCTCCGATTACGAGTGAGGTGGCAGTCCCTTCTCAATCCTCAGTGTAGATGCTATTAAGTAACCAAGCTGCTCTTGCTTGTTCTTCAAGAAATATTCAGATGCCTCCTCTTGAGTTGGCATCTTGGCAGCCTTCTCCTTCTTTGCCTTCTCCTTCATCTCTTGAGCTTGAACTGATGATGGGTCATTCTCATTCATAACAACCTCATTGTCCTCAAAGTCTGGATAAAGTGGAAAGTGTTCCTTATCCAATTGATATTTCCCTGTGCCCATCTTTGAGTTGATCAATTCCTGAATCTGAGGTGCATATCCACAGCTCCTCTTCTGATCTGCTGTAGTCCTCTTAATGGTTTCAACCATAAGGCTCATGACTTTGAATTTTTGTGGCACATCAAACACATGCAACATGTTGATGGCATGCCCTCTGATCATGTTATGGTCTCCAGACTTAGGCAACAGAGTGTGCCTCGGAATCCAATTGATTGTTGGCAGCCCTGACAGCAGAAAGTGAACTGATCCAAACTTGTGTGTCTCAACTGCCTTGTCTGGGATCTCCTTGTACATGCGTGCCATGGAATTGTGATCCATCTTCTTCTTTGCATAGATATCCAGGTCATCCTTATTTTCCTTTGGGGCATTTATCAGACTTGCCCATTCTTCAAAAGTGGATTGGTCCTTGCACCTTCAGACATCCAAACAATTCTACCATCTGGGTAAAAGTGTGTTGTGGAGTAAAATTTCATGATAAGTTCATCATTCCAGTGAGTGAGCTTTTACCCAACAAAATCAGCAACTCCACAAGCAACAAAGCTTTCTTGCACTCTAGAATAGTTCTCTTCATTGTCCTTGATGTAGGTCCAGTCGACCCACCTCATGTCACAAACTATGGGCTTCTTATCCAACAGAATTGTATCATAGAAGTCCTGCTGTTCCTTTGTATGGAACCTGTAGTCAACAGCAGTTCTTCTCCTTGAGGCATATGGATCTTCCATCCTCCATAGCCTCAACCCTGAGTCCTTCCTGATCCTCATGTCCTCAGCCACAAGATGGGCATCATTATGGTCTGGTATCTTGGGCATGAGCTTCCTTAGGACCTATCCTTCTTCATCTTCTTCTTCAGCAACATTTGGCACTGGGGCCTTGTTCTTCTCAGCAGCTGGAATACTCCTAGTATTCCTCTTTGGTATTTGCTTGGCCTTGGAGGCAGCTTTGGGTGCTTCCTTTGGCTTAGATGTTGCAGCCCCTGATCTTATAGCATCACCCATAAGCTTGGGTGCCTTAGGTGCTGGTGCAATAACCTCTTCTTCTTCTTCAGAATCTCTTCTCATTGAGGGCTTACCAAGAACCTGGGCAGTTGTGGTTCTTGCTCTCTTCTTCTTCTTATCCTGAGCACCTTCATCTTCTGATTCAATTGTAAACTTCATTGTCTCTCCAGTGGGAACTTTCTGAGATTTGGAAGTTGTGACCTTCTTTGCAGGTGGCTCTTTGGGTTCAGTCTGCTCTGGCACTTGAGTGGACCTTCTGGCCTTGGGCATTGGTGTCCTCTTGGTAGGAACTTTCTTTTTTAGTCCAGGCTTTGTGCTATGTGCAGAGCCATATTCCTTCTTGAGCACTACTTTCTTGGAAGTAGCCTCATCTTCTTCAGCTTTGCAGTCCTCATCCTCTGAGTCTAAAGTTCTCTTCCTCCTTTGCCTGGTAGCAGCCTTAGGTAGGTTGCTAGGAGTGCTTCTACTCCCTTCATCTGTAGAGCTTGAGGAACTAGTTCCCTTGCTCATGTCAATCTGTCTTCTGACCTATTCTGGCTGTCACTCTGGTCTGACATGCTACACAAGCTAACTGCTGACCCTGTGAAGAGTTATAGATGAGATAGAATGGATGAGCATCACAAAATGCAGAGATTTTTGCAAGAGAATGATTCAAAAATTCAGTTTTAGTTTTCCACAGAAAGCATTTCGGATCAACCAATTTTCAAACTCGGTGATACCGAAGCAGTTTTTGGAACCTAAACTGATGATCTCCGTTGAACCGAGTCACAGTTCGGTGGCACCGAGACTGCTAGGGTTTCACAGAATCCTAAAAATCGGTCGCACCGATTAGCAATTCTCGGTCAGACCGAGAGTTACTAGTGCAATGGCATAAGCCAAATCGGTGAGACTGAGTTTTTCAACTCGGTGGGTTCGAGATGGTTTCGGTGGAAACCTAACCCTAAAATTTTGAATCTCATCTACTCTACGGATTACTTTGGCTGGATAGGATTGTTTCAATCGTGGCAAGATTCAATAAGAATACAATGTGCTAGGAATCAGACGAGGATATCACAATGATCGAGTCCATACCCTAGCTTGGCAATGAACTCGCTACGGCGACAATGGCGGGGGCGAAATCCGTTGACGGCGGCGAAGACCAGCTACAGGAGGCGGCTGGCGACAAGGAGACGATCCGGAGACCTTCGATGGCAGAGCAAGCTATTGCGCGGGCGAAGGGTTTCGGCAAAATTTCCAAAATTTTGCCTGTGACTATATATAGCCCGACCCTGTCAGTGTGACCGAGTGGAACAACTCCGTGGCACCGAGATACATAACTGTGTACAGTTACAGCAAATTGGTGTGACCGAAAAGTTCAAATCGGTTGCACCGAGATTGAAAACTCAGATCAACTTAATGATCTCGGTCGGACCGAAATAGAGGAATCGGTCAGACTGAGAGTCACAAAGAGGTTTTGGAAGTTTAAGTCTATGACGAATCGGGGGCTCCGAGTGCTCCTCACACAGAGGGGTTCGAATCTGACTTGATCAAATTTTGTGATGTAGCATGAATAGAGTTTGAGATGAGAAAAGCATAGATAGCTAGAGAAAGTTCTTAGGCATTCTTGTCCATCCACTTGGCAAAAAGAAAAGAAGCCAAACAATCAAAACAACAAGTGGATGTCCTTGAATGAGTAAAATATGCACCAACATGCTCACACAATAAGATGGCAAATGAAATATGTGGCAAAGCATGCACAACCAATTCTAGTATCTATCAAACAATTGGCGATGACTAGGTCATCTATATATGAGTATATTGACTTAGGAGTCAAATGAGAACATTTGATCATAGGTCATACTCATCGTTTAAGCTCAAGTGGGGTTACCACTTTTACATAATGCATTGATGTGTTCACACCATTATAGTTGCTTTGACTCAATTCTTAGAGTTAAGCTCCCCCTAGATGTGAGATCCCCCCTTAGAGGAATGAACTAACCTTGGGTTTTGTCGATGATGACTTCATGTAGGTGTTGAAGATGTGGATGCTCAATGTTGATGTAGATCATTTGGAGCAATCCTTTGGAGTGAGTTGCACTTTCAACTTACCTACATGGGTTAGTCCCACAAGGAACAAACAAGGATATCCATAGACATAGAGTGAAGCACACACAAGATGATGTCTATGAAATCATTAGGTTACCTTGTCCCTTGCCTTACCAACATGAGGGTTTGTGACTCCTTGAACTAGTGCAATATGTGGAAGTTGATTGCACTTGTTCTTGCCATAATTATATGAGTGAAGAATGTTTGCGGAGTCACCCTCAAGAACTCTCTAGTTCTTCTTCTTCGGGATCCACATCATCTTGATGGGAATCCTTGGAGCTATAGTTGTACTTGATGAAGTAGAACTTGACATAGTCTTGGGAACCCACTTGAATGAGGATTTAGGTGCTTCTTCAAATGCATCAATCTCTTCTTGAATCTTGTCCTTGCCTTTGTTCTTGTGGTCTTGCGGTGGAAGATCATCTTGAGCTTGTGTTCCCTTGAAAGAAGTAGGATCATACTTCTCTTGTTGAGGAACAAACTTCGTCTTGGGGTATTGATCTTCTTCCCACTCAACTCCATTGGCATTGAACTTTCTTTCAAAACCAACACCTTGATTCTTCTGGTGCCTTCCTTGCTTGCGTACAATTTCCTCGAATTGCTTACTCTCGGCAAGGCTCTTGTAAACACCTTTCTTTATAATTCCCTTCAATAAGCTATTTTCTTGCTCAAGTGTAACTTGGCTAAGAGAATCATTAGTGGAATCAAGAGAACTACTAGAAGCAACAATATTGGATTTGACATTATTATTGTTACTACTAGAAGAGGTATCATTCTTGTACTTATTACTAGACTTGACTTGAGGCATGTAAGTAGATAAGAGTAAACGCTTGGCAATGTAAGAAGAACTTTTCTTACGAAGATCATCATTGATTGCCTTTAAGAACTCATGCTCTTGCTCAAGATTGAGCTTTTCAAAGCGTAACTTCTCATGAGCCCTTAAAAGTTCTCTATGATCTTCAAAGATAGTTTCATGAGCCAACTTAAGAGTGTGTAGTTCTTTAGTTAGAAGCTCAATCTGCTCCTTATCATTGTCATTCGTTTTATCTTTATTAGCATGATTAATTGACGTTTCATCATAGTATTCATCACTAGAGTTGTCAACAAGTAAATCATCATCCACAAGCAAGTCATCTTCATCACTATTGAAAACAACATACTCAGGATGTGTTACCTTTGGACCTTTGGCCATGAAGAATCTTCCAATTCCTTCATTTGGTGAATCAAGTATGTTGTAGGAGTTGGTCGACACAAGTGCTAGACCGGCAACACCTTCATCTTGAGTATATTCGGAGTTGGAGTGATAGCTTCTCTTGGAGTGATTGTCGGAGTCGGAGCCAGATACCCAT